>CM031239.1:897911744-898523902 GCA_018340775.1 Taxus wallichiana var. yunnanensis
CTTGCTTTAAATCTTAGATCTTTAAGTAAACTTTGTGTTATTTTAGATCTAGATCTAGAAGCTGCCTTTGTTTAATAATTACTGTGTGTTCAAATCTATTTGAGTTTCTTACATGTGCATGTGATTAGCTCTGCAATCTACTAATTAGGATGCACATCTTCCCCTTACTTCCTCTCTGTAATACCTTGAATTTCTTCTTCTTTCATTCTTCCTTTCTTAAACGATTCTTACTTTACCGCAAAACTTCTTAGTTATGGTTCATGAACTAAGTTGTTAAAGTAAAACCCTGATAGATAGAAACACATTTTTATTGACAAATCGACACGGAGCCTCAGGTTAAATGAGGAGATTTATCTCATGGCATTATCTAGGTTTGATCTTTATGCGGAAAAATCTAGCCACTTGATTTTAAGCGACTCCGTTGAGGAACAACTATCTTTGCGAGATCAAAGCTTATCTATTGAAGATCGAGTGTTTTCCATACAAATCTCAACTTTAGTGACGTCCATTCACCCGATCCGTGAAGGCGCGAGGAAGGGGATCGATCATTTCTTCCAACTCTTGAGGAAAATTCAATTTCAATCATCCTCCTCAAGTTAGAAGCCGCAGATCTAGTCTTTCACCAGGAAGAAGAGTGCACGCTCATCCAGATCCGGATCATCTTCAGCATAATCCGGCAGCTGGAATTATTCATCAAGTCTACTCTTGGAGAGGACGTGCCCCGTTCATCATGCTGAACCGAAACCCACTTGCCCCTGCAGCGCCTGTTCCATGGGGTGCAGCCTTTGGACCTTTGAATCTGACTCCTCCTATGCATGATCTACCTAAAGGGACGAAAAATTTTCCAAAATTCTTTGGAGATGGAAAGCAAAACCGGATGATCACTTGGGCTGCGTTTTCATATCTGTCTGTGGAGTGCTTGCGAGAATCGAACATGAAGATGTATACATCAGGCTCTTCATAGAGACTCTGCGTGACTTGGCTGGAGAATGGTTCTCTCTGCAGCTCTGGCACTATAACCAATTTGGCTCTTATGCGGGATGCGTTCTGAAAAGATTCAAGGCGTAGAAGATTCCAACACTTTGATAACTCAACTCGACTCGGTTGAAGAAGGAGCCACATGAGCACATGCGGGATTTTATTGCAAAATTCCAAGATTACTGTCAAAAATTCAAACCTTGCTTCTTTGAATGATGAGAATCAAAAGGTGTTCTTCATCGATGCTTTGCTTCTGAAGTAAGCTATCAACTGCGAAGAGCACGTCCTGCTGATTTGTTAGCAGCTCAAAACATGGCGGTTGAAATTGAAGATGACCTCATCATGGCTGGAAAGATAAAGAGCAGTACTTCTAGAGCTGAAATTTCATCCTCTGCTACTACATCCGATTCACTACTGCAAAAGTTAGCAAATGAGATGATGCAGATGAAGAAACAAATGGCTCAAATGGCTCAAGGCAACAATACTGCCCCTGCTCAGAATTTCAACAACAACCAGAACCGCATTGTTGGTTTCCAAAGATTAGCAATTGAAGCTGCTCCTAGAAACAACGTGGAGATGAATGAAGAAGACCAGGAAGCTGATGCTGATCAGTTCGAGAATGATGATTTTGTAGCTCCTGCTGGCGACTCCAATGTTAATTACCTGAACTACAAATTTGAACATGACAATGAGAAACTTCATGAAGATGATCATGGTCATGCATATGCGATATTCTGAGATCACAAACTCGCCAGTGAAGCATTAGGCGACGAACAAAGAAGGGCCGACCCTTTACCTTCTTCTTGCTCCACAGAGATAAGAATGTGAGTTCTTCATCTCAACCACCCTGAAAGTGGCTCAGGATATCTGAATCTATTTCTTCTTTTGACATTATTGATCATGCCAAGAAAACTAGAGTTCAAATGTCGAGAAGTTGATACTTGAAGGCCTTTCTGAGAAGCGATTAAATATCTTTAGTCAAATATGTGCGATCACCAAGAACAATCCGATACATCAAAAGGCCTTTTGCCTAAGCCCAAGGATACTCCTCTCCGAAACAACACTGCGGTTGTTATATCCTCACCATCTTACAAAGAGTGGAACCATTCTATGTTTCTCTCATTGCTTAATGGTTTCAAGTTAAGCAATTGCATTCTAGATTGGTGCTTAAAATAATGTCATGTCGGCTAAAGTTGCGAGATGCTCTTGGGCTTACCACAGACGAAGACCATAAAAAAGTGCTTATTCCATGGAGAGACAAGTCCCTTTAATCGGACAAATCAAAGATCACATGGTGTTACGCGACTTTTTCCTAACAAGAGAGATTAAAGATGACAATTCTAGTTGCGAGATATTCCTGTCTCTCTACGGGATGTTCTTAAGTAGAAACTTCGAAGAGAGTGGGAGGAGAAGTAAAGATGGATTGGTCTGTGCACATTCCTATCAAAGGGCTTAACCATAAGTGGGCCGAAAAGAAGTCCAGTACGGTTCTGAAAATTTGAGGATCCTAGATCTCATATTCTTTTCGGGAATATGACCAGTGGGGTCTATTTCTTGGAAACGGATAAAAATGTTCCAGAGACGAAAATTCAACCGGGGCAGAGGCCAAAAAAGAAGAAAAGTTTGGACTCTAGAGTTTAAAGGCACATGTTGTTCTTTTGGATCGGTAGCTGGCGCTCTCTAATATCTCCCGGATCATGAGGTATTTCCATACTCTCACAAAGGTGATGTTCGAGAACACCCGATCATACGGCGGAGTATGAAGCATTGCTTAGGAATGGAACAAGCTAAAAAGAAAGGAGTAAAACTTCTCAAAGCCCGAGGAGATCTTGAACTTCTAATAAAGCGGGTTCGAGGGCAAAGTCAAGTCAAAGAGATAAGGCCCAGGAGCATTACGAGAGATAAAGTGCTTTCATGCATTGATTTTGCGGCCTTCTCTATTGACTTTGTTCCAGTAAATCTAAACTCAAGCGAGACTCTTTGCGATCCTCAACTGCTTTGCACTATTTAATTCGGATAGACCACCGTCCATATTGAAACAGGAAGCTATAAAGTGGAGATGGTCTACCCCGAGTCCACTGAGCAAACATCTGCGTATGTGCGTATTTGAAGGGAGTGAATCACCACCACGACAAACGATCGAAGGACAAGTTGATCCATGTCATGATGACAATAGTGGAGCAATCAAATCAAAAGGTAACAAATCCCCGAGGGTTTAGTTTCCTTAGTGGAGACTTTCAACAAGCATGATCGATGATTCGAAGAAGAACAAAGAATATGGTGATAGTTCTTCCTTGAAATGCAAAGAAATAAATGCGAGAACGGAGCAGTTGATGCGGACTTGCCCACCACGGAGAGAAGAAAGGATGAGCCACCACGGATGAAGTTGATAAGGACTTGCCTGAGAATTTGCAAAGAAGGCCAAAGAAAGGAAGTTCAAGATCGGAGATTGGGTACTCACGGTGGGACAAGAGACATGAACCGAAGGACATGCATAACAAATCGATTCACTCTGGAAAGGGCCCTTCGCATGATCGAAAGAGTTCTGGAATGGACACTTTCTTCCTTGCTACCGGGATGGAATTGAGTTACTGCTTGCCTTTGTGAGGCGACATCTCAGAAGTTGTTCATCGGTGAAGTAGGTAAAACACAGTATGTACATAAATAAATCTTTGTTTGTTTTCCTTGTTTTGTTTTGTTTTTGTCTTTGTCTTTGTGTTGTGTTTGTTTGCGACCCGTGCCCAAAAGACAAGATACGAAACCGGAGATCTTTGGGATCTCATCTTTTCCCTTTGTCATTCTAACAGAGAAAAAGATGTCCACAGACGGAGCCAATGGTGTCACTCAGTTTCACCACGAAATCTGCGATTACCCTATCAAAAAAATTTTCGTATTTTAAAATAATGGGTCATTTGTTGTTTTTATTGCACGAAAGTTCTGTATTGCACCAAGATAATCCTAAAGAGCCATATTAGCCCTTTTAGCCAAATACCCGGATGCCCAAAATTGTTTTATTAAATGTCATCGGGATTTATCTGCTGGAAATTTGTATTTAATTATTTTGAGCCCGTATGAGGCTATTTGCGCTCGTTTTAACTCTATTATGAGCGGATATGTTATTATTCCTATGTGCGGAAGGATTTTAACTTATTAAGTTTTGGGCTTTATATGTAACTTTTGGCAATTTTTGTGTTTTTGTGGTGTCCGTTTCGTTTTACGCCAAAATTTCTCTGGAATAACTCCTTCGTCGGGGTAAGCCCGATTTTTGGCTGGAGGCAGGTGGAAAACATACACGCACATTTTGCCGGAGGAAGTCATCATCCGAGTGCGGATCACTTTGAAAAAAGCGAAGTCGTGCACGGAAAGCCCCTGCCGGGGGGATAGGGCGCATTTTGGAAAACAAAGGATTTAAGGCTGCGATGGGAAAAACATAAGCCGCGAGCGGGATGGGAATTGTATACTGCTGGCAGTACTTTTCCCGTGTTATAAAAGTCACTTAAGCTGCGGTGGGAAAAATAGAGGCCGCAGGCAGGTGGGAATTTATTGCCTACCTTGCAGGGTGAAAATTCCCATGATATAATAAAAGGAAAGTGACTTAAGTGAAATCATGGGATTTTAGTGCCTACCTTGCGAGGAAAAATCCCATTGTCAAAGTCAAATCACTTAAGTGGATCATGGGATTGTGGTGCCTACCTTGCAGGGTAAAAAATCCCATTGTCAGAAATTCTTAAAAATAGAATTCTATTATGCAAAAAAGTGCGACCCACCTTGGGTGAATAATAATGCATTAAATAAATATTTGTTAATATTTATTCACCCAATTTTGGCACCCAGGCTTGTGGAAAAGTCAACAAAAGCAAAGGGGAATAAATCAATTGGAAATAGAATTCTAAAATTAAATAAATTTAATTTATTTAATGCAGCCCCTTTTGAGAAGGAATTAATACTTTTTAAAGTATTAAATGATTATATTAATTCCTATTTTCAGTGGCTATGGTCAAAGCACACTGTGAAGCTTAAGTGAAGTGAAGTGTGGAGGATTAAATTGGATTAATTTAATTTATTGGATGGCTGTCCTTAAACATGCTATTTTTTAAAAGAGAAAAGCATGATTTTTAATTAATTAATTGCCTTTAATTGTTAGGGCAATTATTAATTATAGAATTATGAAGGTTATATAAGCATGGGCAGCCATATGGATTTATTATTCAACACACAGGTAAAGAATTGCAGCGAAGAGGAAAAAGTGCGCCCCATTAGAGGAAGGATTTTGCACGACAAAAGTGCTAACAAAGGATAAAAGCTTCCAGATTTGGCGCATGCTTTGGAAAAGGTTCATCTTAAATCTGCACAATTGTTTTTCACGAGTGTTAAAGGAGCTCGGTGTTGATTGAAAGGATTCATGCTCTCTTTATGTGCAAATTAGACACCAATTTTTGGGCAGCGAGGCTTGAAAAGTGCAGATTTTTATAATTTAAATTCACTATTCATACCCGGTGGCCATTTTTGTCTGAATAAATTACGGGAATTCATTACAGTGCTTTATAAAGAAGAGGAGCTTTTATCGATGTCGATACATTGCATATATATCCTCAGAATATGAAGAATTGTCGAGATCTACACCAAGATATTGAAGAATTCCGGAGTCAAATAAGAAGAAAAAGACATTCAGACAAAGATAGACAAAGCTATGGCGAAGAAAGATGAAAAAGAAACCTCTTGCTAAATTGATAGACAGATCCAGAGCAGGAGAAACTTCACTCATGCGTGCAGATTGAAAGCAGTGGAATTATTCAAGTTGCAGCTTTTCCATCCATAGCCCAGTTGCCAAAGTTTGTTATGCAGGTGCAGATCTATATCCAGATCCATATGCAGATCCAGATCCAGATCTCATAGTTGCAAAGCTTACGCACAAAAGGCTTCCCTCTTGTTTTGAATGCGGCCCCGTGAAGAAGAAGATAGTGCGTGGAAAATTCCTTCCAAGATCCGGTGCATGTGCTCTCATCTTCCAGTTGAAGCTTTCATTGAATTTTCATTCATCCGGAGTGCTTTCCAGAATTTTTAATTGCTCATATGCAATTAAAAATAAGGATGATGAGTTATCTACGGCCACGACCTTGCACCGCGATGCATGTACAATGAGAAGAAGCTGCAAAAGCTTGAAAGGATAAAAGAGAAGACAATGTGAAGGAAAAATTCCGGCTTGCTTCCAATTCCAAAATGCTTGCAATTCCGAAATTGTTTCCAGATCCGGCGCTTGAAGATCCAACTAATTCTAGCTTGTTTCCGAGATCCGGTTTGAATCAAATGCGTGCTGACATGAAAAAGACAAAGTTAGCTTTCCTCTTCCTTCTTCTTTCCTCCGACAAAGTCGACTTTCCTCTTCCTTCTTCTTTCCTTGACAAAGTAATTGAGCGATCAATTCAATTATACAACTTAAGTGATTGGTTTAAAAGCCATTACTTGAAGAAGTCAATTACTTGGAGATAGGTGGCGGACGTGCATAATAGAAGGTTCTATTTTCATTCTGAAATCATACATGTCACGAAAGAGGAATTCCGGGGAAGGAGATTGCAGTTTGTTTCTTTTTCGACTTCCACATGTGTCGATTGACTAAAGCTTCCGACTTGTAATTGCCCCTCTACATTCTATAAGTAGAGGAAGAACCTTGGGTTAATCATCGATCGAAATTTGTAAGAAGCAATCTTGTGTTCTAGACTTTGTCTTGAACCCCGAGAGCCACTTGTTGCGAGGAATACAAAGAGCGGGTTTAGGAGAACTTTGTGTCACGGCGTCTTGTGTTTCTTGCTTTAAATCTTAGATCTTTAAGTAAACTTTGTGTTATTTTAGATCTAGATCTAGAAATTTGCCTTTGTTTTATAATTACGTGTGTTCAAATCTATTTGAGTTTCTTACATGTGCATGTGATTAGCTCTGCAATCTACTAATTAGGATGCACATCTTCCTTACTTCCTCTCTGTAATACCTTGAATTTCTTCTTCTTTCATTCTTCCTTTCTTAAACAGATTTTACTTGCTGCAAAACTTCTTAGTTATGGTTCATGAACTAAGTTGTTAAAGTAAAACCCACGATAGATAGAAACACATTTTTATTGACAAATCGACACGGGAGCCTCACCGGTTAAATGAGGAGATTTATCTCATGATTGCCTAGGTTTGATCTTATCACGAGAAAATCTAGCCAACGATTTTAGCGACTCATTTGAGAGCAACTATCTTTGCGGATCAAAGCTTATCTATTGAAGATCGAGTGTTTTCCATACAAATCTCAACTTTAATTGAGCGTCCATTCACCGTCCGTGAAGGCGCGAGGAAGGACTGATCATTTCTTCCGACTGCAGGAGCAATTCAATTTCAATCATCCTCCTCAAGTTAGAAGCCGCAGATCTAGTCTTTCACCAGGAAGAAGAGTGCACACTCATCCAGATCCGGATCATCTTCAGCATAATCCGGCGGCTGGAATTATTCATCAAGTCTACTCTTGGAAGGGCGTGCCCGTTCATCATCTTTGAACAAAACCCACTTGCCCCTGCAGCGCCTGTTCCATGGGGTGCAGCCTTTGGACCTTTGAATCTGACTCCTCCTATGCATGATCTACCTAAAGGGACGAGAAAGAATTTTCCAAAATTCTTTGGAGATGGAAAGCAAAACCCGGATGATCATTTGGCGGCTTTCTTCATATCCTGTGGAGTGCTTGCAGTCGAACATGAAGATGTATCTGTCAGGCTCTTCATAGAGACTCTGCGTGACTTTTGGAGAATGGTTCTCTGGCTAGCTCTGGCACTATAACCAACTTTGCCCAGCTCTTATGCGGGATGCGTTCTGAAAAGATTGAAGCGCAGCCAAGAAGATTCCAACACTTTGATAACTCAATGACTCGATTGAAGAAGGAGCCACATGAGCACATGCGGGATTTTATTGCAAAATTCCAAAGATTCTTGTCACAAAATTCCGGCTTCCTTCTTTGAATGATGAGAATCAAAAGGTGTTCTTCATCGATGCTTTGCTTCTGAAGTAAGCTATCAGCTGCGAAGAGCACGTCCTGGCGATTTGTTAGCGACTTCAAAACATGGCGGTTGAAATTGAAGATGACCTCATCATGGTGGAAAGATAAAGAGCGGTATTTCTAGAGCTGAAATTTCATCCTCTGCTTTACTACATCCGATTCACTCTTTGCTGCAAAGTTAGCAAATGAGATGATGCGGATGAAGAAAAGCAAATGGCTCAAATGGCTCAAGGCAACAATCTACCCCTGCTTCGAAATTTCAACAACAACGGAACCGCATTGTTGGTTTCCCAAAGATTAGCAATTGAAGGCTGCTCCCTAGAAACAACGTGGAGATGAATGAAGAAGACCGGAAGTGCCGTCTTGATCGGTTCGAGAATGATGATTTTGTAGCTCTGTTTGCGACTCGAATGTTAATTACGAACTACAAATTTGAACATGACATGAGAAACTTCATGAAGATGATCATGGTCATGCATGCGATAATTCTGAGATCACTGAACTTCTTGCCAAGTGAAGCATTAGGCGACGAACAAGAAGGGGGCCCCTTTACCTTCTTCCTTGGCTCCTAGAGATAAGAATGTGAGTTCTTCATCTCAACCACAGAAAGTGGCTCAGGTATCTGAATCTATTTCTTCTTTTGACATTATTGATCATGCCAAGAAAACTAGAGTTCAAATGTCAGAAGCTGGATACTTGAAGGCCTTTCCTGAGCAATTAAATATGCTAGTCAAATATGTGCAATCACCAGAACAATCCAGTACATCAAAAGGCCTTTTGCCTAAGCCCAAGGATACTCCTCTCCAGAACAACACTGCAGTTATATCCTCACCATCTTCTGAAAGAGTGGAACCATTCTATGTTTCTCTATTGCTTAATGGTTTCAAGTTAAGCAATTGCATTCTAGATTCAGGTGCTTCTGACAATGTCATGTCAGCTAAAGTTGCAGATGCTCTTGGGCTTACCCTGACGAAGACCATAAAAAAGTGCTATTCCATGGAGAGACAAGTCCCTTTAATCGGACAAATCAAAGATCATTGCATGCTGTTTAGCGACTTTTCCTAACAAGAGATTAAAGATGACAATTCTAGTTGCGAGATATTTCTGTCTCCTACGGGATCTTTGCTAAGTAAAACTTCTGCGAAAGTGGGAGGAGAAGTAAAGATGGATTGGTCTGTGCGCACATTCCTATCAAAGGGCTTAACCATAAGTTTGGAGCGGAAAAGAAGTCCGTGTACATTCTGAAAATTTGAGGATCCTAGATCTCATATTCTTTTTCGGGAATATGGCCGTAGGGTCTATTTCTTGGAAACGGATAAAAATGTTCCAGAGCGAAATTCAACGGAGAACTTGGCCGGCGAAGAAGAGAAAGTTTGGACTCACTAGAGTTTAAAGGCACATGTTGTTCTTTTGGATCGGGCGCGCGCTACTAATAATATCTCCAGATCATGAGGTATTTCCATACTCTCATGGTGATGTTCGAAACACCAATCATACGGCGGAGTATGAAGCATTGCTTCTAGGAATGGAACAAGCTAAAAAGAAAGGAGTAAAACTTCTCAAAGCCCAAGGAGATGCTGAACTTCTAATAAAGCAGGTTCGAGGGCAAAGTCAAGTCAAAAGAGATAAGCTGGAGCATTACAGAGATAAAGTGCTTTCCGCCACATTCAATTTTGCAGCCTTCTCTATTGACTTTGTTCCAATAAATCTAAACTCCAAGCCAGACTCTTTGCGATCCCACTTTGCACTATTTAATTCGGATAGACCACCGTCCATATTCAAACAAGGAAGCTATAAAGTGGAGATGGTCTACCACCCCAGAGTCCCTGAACAAACATCTGCATGTCTGCATGTTGAAGGGAGTGAATCACCACCACGACAAATGCGATCGAAGGACAAGTTGATCCATGTCATGATGATGATAGTGGAGCAATCAAATCAAAAGGTAACAAAATCCCCAAGGGTTTAGTTTCCTTAGTGGAGACTTTCAACAAGCATGATCAGTATCTGAAGAAGAACAAAGAATATGGTGATAGTTCTTCCTTCGAAATGCAGCAAATAAATCTGGGAACGGAGCAAGTTGATGCAGACTTGCCCACCACGGAGAGAAGAAAGGATGAGCCACCACCAGATGAAGTTGATAAGGACTTGCCCAGAGAATTTGACAAGAAGGCCAAAGAAAGGAAGTTCAAGATCGGAGATTGGGTACTCACGGTGGGACAGAGACATGAACCAGAAGGACATGCATAACAAATCGATTCACTCTGAAAGGGCCCTTCATGATCAAAAGAGTTGCTTGAGGAATGGACACTTTCTTCCTTACTACCAGGGATGGAATTGAGTTACCACTTTGCCTTTTGAGCGCGATCAAGTTGTTCATCGGTGAAGTAGGAGTAAAACTTTGTATGTACATAAATAAATCTTTGTTTGTTTTTCCTTGTTTTGTTTTGTTTTTGTCTTTGTGTTTGTGTTGTGTTTGTTTGCGACCCCGTGCCCAAAAGACAAGATACTGAAACCCGGAGATCTTTGGGATCTCATCTTTTCCCTTTGTCATTCTAACAAGAGAAAAAGATGTCCACGAGACGGAGCCAATCAGGTGTCACTCAGTTTCACCACTGAAATCTGTGACTACCTATCCAAAAAATTTTCGTATTTTAAAATAATGGGTCATTTGTTGTTTTTATTGCACGAAAGTTCTGTATTGCACCAAGATAATCCTAAAGAGCCATATTAGCCCTTTTCGCAAATACCCGGATACCCAAAATTGTTTTATTACGTGTCATGGGATTTATGCTGCGAAATTTGTATTTAATTATTTTGAGCCCCGTATGAGGCTATTTGCGCTCCGTTTTAACTCTGTTATGAGCGGATATGTTATTATTCCTATGTACTAGAAGGATTTTAACTTATTTTAAGTTTTGGGCTTTATTTGTAACTTTTGGCAATTTTTGTGTTTTTGTGGTGTCCGTTTCGTTTTACGTAAAATTTCTCTGGAATAACTCCTTAAATCAGTAAGCCCGATTTTGGCTGGAGCAGGTGGAAAACATACACGCACATTTTGCCGGAGGAAGTCATCATCAGTGCGGATCACTGGAAAAAGCGAAGTCGTGCAGGAAAGCCCCTGTGGGGATGGGCGCATTTTGGAAAACAAAGGATTTAAGGCTGCGATGGGAAAAACATAAGCGCGAGGCGGGATGGGAATTGTATACTGCCTTTGGCGAGTACTTTTCCGTGTTATAAAAGTCACTTAAGGCTGCGGTGGGAAAAATAGAGGCCGCGAGGACGGGTGGGAATTTATTGCTACCTTGCAGGTGAAAATTCCCATGATATAATAAAGGAAAGTGACTTAAGTGAAATCATGGGATTTTAGTGCCTACCTTGCGGGGTAAAGAATCCCATTGTCAAGTCAAATCACTTAAGTGGATCATGGGATTGTGGTGCTACTTTGCGAGGTAAAAATCCCATTGTCGAAATTCTTAAAAATAGAATTCTATTATGCAAAAGTCGACCCACCTTGGGTGAATAATAATGCATTAAATAAATATTTGTTAATATTTATTCACCCAATTTGGCACCCAAGCTTGGAGCTTGTGGAAAAGTCAACAAAAGCAAAGGGGAATAAATCAATTGGAAATAGAATTCTAAAATTAAATAAATTTAATTTATTTAATGCAGCCCCTTTTGAGAAGGAATTAATACTTTTTAAAGTATTAAATGATTATATTAATTCCTATTTTCAGTGGCTATGGTCAAAGCACACTGTGAAGCTTAAGTGAAGTGAAGTGTGGAGGATTAAATTGGATTAATTTAATTTATTGGATGGCTGTCCTTAAACATGCTATTTTTAAAAGAGAAAAGCATGATTTTTAATTAATTAATTGCCTTTAATTGTTAGGGCAATTATTAATTATAGAATTATGAAGGTTATATAAGCATGGGCAGCCATATGGATTTATTATTCAACACACAGGTAAAGAATTGCAGCCAGAGGAGAAAAAGTGCGCCCCATTAGAGGAAGGATTTTGCACGAGACAAAGTGCTAACAAAGGATAAAAGCTTCAGATTTGGCGCATGCTTTGGAAAAGGTTCATCTTAAATGCTGCACAATTGTTTTCCACGAGTGTTAAAGGAGCTCAGTGTTGATTGAAAGGATTCATGCTCTCTTTATGTGCAATTAGACACCAATTTTTGGGGCAGCGAGCTTGAAAAGTGCAGATTTTTATAATTTAAATTCACTATTCATACCCAGGTGGCCATTTTTATCTGAATAAATTGCGAGGAATTCATTACGGTGCTTTATAAAGAAGAGGAGCTTTTATCGATGTCGATACATTGCATATATCCTCCGAATATGAAGAATTGTCCGGATCTACACCAGGTATTGAAGAATTCCGAGTCAAATAAGAAGAAAAAGACATTGAGACAAAGATAGACAAAGCTATGGCGAAGAAAGATGAAAAAGAAACCTCTTGCTTCTAAATTGATGACAGATCCGAGTAGGAGAAACTTCACTCATGCGTGCGAATTGAAAAGCGGTGGAATTATTCAAGTTGCAGCTTTTCCATCCATAGCTTGATTGCAAAGTTTGTTATGCGAGTGCGAGATCTATATCCAGATCCATATGCGAGATCCAGATCCGAGATCTCATAGTTACAGAAAAGCTTACAGCACAAAGGCTTCACCTCTTGTTTTGAATGCGACCCGTGAAGAAGATAGTGCGTGAAAAATTCCTTCCAGATCCGGTGCATGTGCTCTCATCTTCCAGGTTGAAGCTTTCATTGAATTTTCATTCATCAGGAGTGCTTTCGGAATTTTTAATTGCTCATATGCGATTAAAAATAAGGATGATGAGTTATCTACGGCTTGACCTTGCATGCGATGCATATGCAGTACGAAGAAGCTAAAAGCTTGAAGGATAAAAGAAAGACAATGTGAAGGAAAAATTCCGCTTGCTTCCAATTCCAATGCTTGCAATTCCGAACTTGTTTCGAGATCCGGCCCGCTTGAAGATCCAACTAATTCTAGCTTGTTTCCGGATCCGAGTTTGAATCAATTTGAAATGCGTATGCGTGACATGAAAAAGACAAAGTTAGCTTTCCTCTTCCTTCTTCTTTCCTCCGAAAGTCAGCTTTCCTCTTCCTTCTTCTTTCCTTCGACAAAGTAATTGAGCGATCATTCAATTGATTATCTGACTTAAGTGATTGGTTTAAAAGCCATTACTTGAAGAAGTCAATTACTTGGAGATAGGTGGCGGACGTGCATAATAGAAGGTTCTATTTTCGATTCTGAAATCATACATGTCACGCGAAAGAGGAATTCCGGGAAGGAGATTGCAGTGTTTCTTTTTCGACTTCCACATGTGTCGATTCAACTAAAGCTTCCACTTGTAATTGCCCCTCTACATTCTATAAGTAGAGGAAGAACCTTCGGGTTAATCATCGATCGAAATTTGTAAAGCATCTTGTGTTCTAGACTTTGTCTTTGAACCCACGAGAGCCACTTGTTGCAGAGGAATACTGAAGAAGCGAGTTTAGGAGAACTTTGTGTCACGGCGTCTTGTGTTTCTTGCTTTAAATCTTAGATCTTTAAGTAAACTTTGTGTTATTTTAGATCTAGATCTAGAAGCTGCCTTTGTTTATAATTACGTGTGTGTTCAATCTATTTGAGTTTCTTACTATGTGCATGTGATTAGCTCTGCGATCTACTAATTAGGATGCACATCTTCCTTACTTCCTCTCTGTAATACCTTGAATTTCTTCTTCTTTCATTCTTCCTTTCTTAAACATTTGCTTACTTACTTGCTGAAAACTTCTTAGTTATGGTTCATGAACTAAGTTGTTAAAGTAAAACCCACGATAGATAGAAACACATTTTTATTGACAAATCGACACGGGAGCCTCACCGGTTAAATGAGGAGATTTATCTCATGATCCTAGGTTTGATCTTATGCGAAAAATCTAGCCAACGATTTTAGCGACTCACGTGAGGAACAACTATCTTTGCGAGATCAAAGCTTATCTATTGAAGATCGAGTGTTTTCCATACAAATCTCAACTTTGGTGAACGTCCATTCCCGATCCGTGAAGCGCGAGGAAGGGCCCGATCATTTCTTCCATTGCGGGAGCAATTCAATTTCAATCATCCTCCTCGAGTTAGAAGCCGCAGATCTAGTCTTTCACCAGGAAGAAGAGTGCACACTCATCCAGATCCGGATCATCTTGACATAATCGGCGGTGGAATTATTCATCAAGTCTACTCTTGGAGAGGGCGTGCCCCGTTCATCATCTTTGAACAAAACCCACTTGCCCTGCGGCGCTGTTCCATGGGAGTGCGGCCTTTGGACCTTTGAATCGACTCCTCCTATCATGCATGATCTACCTAAAGGGACGAGAAAGAATTTTCCAAAATTCTTTGGAGATGGAAAGCAAAACCGGATGATCACTTGGCATTGCGTTTTCATATCTGTGGAGTGCTTGCGATCGAACATGAAGATGTATCTGTCCGGCTCTTCATAGAGACTCTGCGTGACTTGGTGGAGAATGGTTCTCTGCAGTAGCTCCACGGCACTATAACCAAGTGAGCTCTTATGCGGGATGCGTTCTGAAAAGATTGAGCGTGACGAAGATTCCAGCACTTTGATAACTCAGTGACTCGGTTGAAGAAGGAGCCACATGAGCACACGGGATTTTATTGCAAAATTCCAAAGATTCTTGTACTGAAAATTCCGGCTACTGCTTCTTTGAATGATGAGAATCAAAGGTGTTCTTCATCGATGCTTTGCTTCTGAAGTAAGCTATCAATCTGAAAACACGTCCTGCTGATTTGTTAGCGGCTCAAAACATGGCGGTTGAAATTGAAGATGACCTCATCATGGCTGGAAAGATAAAGAAGCAGCGATACTTCAGAGCTGAAATTTCATCCTCTGCTTTACTTACATCCGATTCACTACTTTGCAAAAGTTAGCAAATGAGATGATGCGATGAAGAAACAAATGGCTCAAATGGCTCGAGGCAACAATCTTGCCCCTGCTTTCGAATTTCAACAACAACGAACCGCATTGTTGGTTTCCCAAGATTAGCAATTGAAGCTGCTCCAAAACAACGTGGAGATGAATGATAGAAGACCGGGAAGGCGATCTTTGATCGGTTCGAGAATGATGATTTTGTAGCTCTGCTTGGCGACTCGATGTTAATTACAGAACTACAAATTTGAACATGACAATGAGAAACTTCATGAAGATGATCATGGTCATGCATATCGATAATTCTGAATCACAAACTTGCCAGTGAAGCATTAGGTGAGCGAACAAAGAAGGGGCCAGCCCTTTACCTTCTTCCTTGCTCCTAGAGATAAGAATGTGAGTTCTTCATCTCACCACGAGAGAAAGTGGCTCAGAGTATCGAATCTATTTCTTCTTTTGACATTATTGATCATGCCAAAAAACTAGAGTTCAAATGTCGGAAGTTGGATACTTGAAGGCCTTTCTGAGCGATTAAATATGCTAGTCAAATATGTGCGATCACGAGAACAATCCGATTACATCAAAAGGCCTTTTGCACTAAGCCCGAGATACTCCTCTCCGAACAACACTTTGCGTTATATCCTCACCATCTTAAGAAAGAGTGGAACCATTCTATGTTTCTCTATTGCTTAATGGTTTCAAGTTAAGCAATTGCATTCTAGATTCAGTGCTTGACAATGTCATGTCATCTAAAGTTGCAGATGCTCTTGGGCTTACCACCCAGCGAAGACCATAAAAAAGTGCTATTCCATGGAGAGACAAGTCCCTTTAATCGGACAAATCAAAGATGCGCAAGCTGTTCTGGCAGCTTTTCCTAACAAGAGATTAAAGATGACAATTCTAGTTGCAGATATTCCTGTCTCCTACGGGATGCTGCTAAGTAGAAACTTCTGCAAAGAGCTGGGAGGAGAAGTAAAGATGGATTGGTCCTGTGCGCACATTCCTATCAAAGGGCTTAACCATAAGTTGGAGCCGGAAAAGAAGTCCAGGTACACGGTTACAAAATCTGAGGATCCTAGATCTCATATTCTTTTTCAGGAATATGACCGTGGGGTCTATTTCTTGGAAACGGATAAAAATGTTCCAGAGCAAGAAATTCAACGAGGCAGGCCGCGAAGAAGAAAAGTTTGGACTCTAGAGTTTAAAGGCACATGTTGTTCTTTTGGATCGGTGGCGCGCTCTACTAATATCTCCGAGATCATGAGGTATTTCCATACTCTCACAAGTGATGTTCGAGAACACCAATCATACGGCGGAGTATGAAGCATTGCTTAGGAATGGAGCAAGCTAAAAGAAAGGAGTAAAACTTCTCAAAGCCCAAGGAGATCTTGAACTTCTAATAAAGCGAGTTCGAGGCAAAGTCAAGTCAAAGAGATAAGGCGGAGCATTACAGAGATAAAGTGCTTTCCGCCACATTCAATTTTGCAGCCTTCTCTATTGACTTTGTTCCAATAAATCTAAACTCCAAGGCAGACTCTTTAGCAGTCACTGCTGCACTATTTAATTCGGATAGACCACCGTCCATATTGAAACAGGAAGCTATAAAGTGGAGATGGTCTACCACCCCGAGTCCACTGAACAAACATCTGCATGTATACTGCGTGTTGAAGGAGTGAATCACCACCACGACAAACGATCGAAGGACAAGTTGATCCATGTCATGATGACAATAGTGGAGCAATCAAATCAAAAGGTAACAAATCCCCAAGGGTTTAGTTTCCTTAGTGGAGACTTTCAACAAGCATGATCAGTATCTGAAGAAGAACAAAGAATATGGTGATAGTTCTTCCTTCGAAATGCAGCAAATAAATCTGGGAACGGAGCAAGTTGATGCAGACTTGCCCACCACGGAGAGAAGAAAGGATGAGCCACCACCAGATGAAGTTGATAAGGACTTGCCCAGAGAATTTGACAAGAAGGCCAAAGAAAGGAAGTTCAAGATCGGAGATTGGGTACTCTGGTGGGACAAGAGACATGAACCGAAGGACATGCATAACAAATCTGATTCACTCTGGAAAGGGCCCTTCATGATCAAAAGAGTTGCCGGAATGGACACTTTCTTCCTTGCCTACCAGGATGGAATTGAGTTACCACCTTTGCCTTTGTGGCGACATCGAAGATTGTTCATCGGTTGTTCATCAGTAAGTAGGGTAAAACACAATATGTACATAAATAAATCTTTGTTTGTTTTCCTTGTTTTGTTTTGTTTTTGTCTTTGTGTTGTGTTGTGTTTGTTTGCGACCCCGTGCCCAAAAGACAAGATCTGAAACCGGAGATCTTTGGGATCTCATCTTTTCCCTTTGTCATTCTTCTAACAAGAGAAAAGATGTCCACAGACGGAGCAATGGTGTCACTCAGTTTCACCACAAAATCTGTGACTACCCTATCAAAAAATTTTTCGTATTTTAAAATAATGGGTCATTTGTTGTTTTTATTGCACGAAAGTTCTGTATTGCACCAAGATAATCCTAAAGAGCCATATTAGCCCTTTTACCAAATACCCGGATGCCCCAAAATTGTTTTATTATCGTGGATTTATCTGCATGGAAATTTGTATTTAATTATTTTGAGCCCATGTGAGGCTATTTGCGCTCCGTTTAACTCTGTTATGAGCGGATATGTTATTATTCCTATGTGCAGGAAGGATTTTAACTTATTCTAAGTTTTGGGCTTTATATGTAACTTTTGGCAATTTTTGTGTTTTTGTGGTGTCCGTTTCGTTTTACGTAAAATTTCTCTGGAATAACTCCTTAATCGGGTAAGCCGATTTTGGCTGGAGCGGTGGAAAACATACACGCACATTTTGCCGGAGGAAGTCATCATCCGAGTGCGGATCAGCTTTGGGAAAAAGCGAAGTCGTGCGGGAAAGCCCCTGCGGGGATGGGCGCATTTTTGGAAAACAAAGGATTTAAGGCTGCGATGGGAAAAATATAAGCGCGAGCGGGATGGGTTGTATACACTTTGTGGCGGTACTTTTCCGTGTTATAAAAGTCACTTAAGGCTGCAGTGGGAAAAATAGAGGCGCGAGGCGGTGGGAATTTATTGCCTACCTTGCAGGGTGAAAATTCCCATGATATAATAAAAGGAAAGTGACTTAAGTGAAATCATGGGATTTTAGTGCCTACCTTGCAGGGTAAAGAATCCCATTGTCAAAGTCAAATCACTTAAGTGGATCATGGGATTGTGGTGCCTACCTTGCGGGGTAAAAATCCCATTGTCGAAAAATTCTTAAAAATAGAATTCTATTATGCGAAAAGTCGACCCACCTTGGGTGAATAATAATGCATTAAATAAATATTTGTTAATATTTATTCACCCAATTTGCACCCAGAACTTGTGGAAAAGTCAACAAAAGCAAAGGGAATAAATCAATTGGAAATAGAATTCTAAAATTAAATAAATTTAATTTATTTAATGCAGCCCTTTGAGAAGGAATTAATACTTTTTAAAGTATTAAATGATTATATTAATTCCTATTTTCAGTGGCTATGGTCAAAGCACACTGTGAAGCTTAAGTGAAGTGAAGTGTGGAGGATTAAATTGGATTAATTTAATTTATTGGATGGTGTCCTTAAACATGCTATTTTTAAAAAGAAAAGCATGATTTTTAATTAATTAATTGCCTTTAATTGTTAGGGCAATTATTAATTATAGAATTATGAAGGTTATATAAGCATGGGCAGCCATATGGATTTATTATTCAACACACGGTAAAGAATTGCAGCGAGGAGAAAAAAAGTCGCCCCCATTAGAGGAAGGATTTTGCACGAGACAAGTGCTAACAAAGGATAAAAGCTTCAGTTTGGCGCATGCTTTGGAAAAGGTTCATCTTAAATGCTGCACAATTGTTTTCCACGAGTGTTAAAGGAGCTCGGTGTTGATTGAAAGGATTCATGCTCTCTTTATGTGCAAATTAGACACCAATTTTTGGGGCAGCAGGCTTGAAAAGTGCAGATTTTTATAATTTAAATTCACTATTCATACCCAGGTGGCCATTTTTATCTGAATAAATTGCGAGAATTCATTACAGTGCTTTATAAAGAAGAGGAGCTTTTATCGATGTCGATACATTGCATATATCCTCCGAATATGAAGAATTGTCCCGAGATCTACACGGTATTGAAGAATTCCAGTCAAATAAGAAGAAAAAGACATTGACAAAGATAGACAAAGCTATGGCGAAGAAAGATGAAAAAGAAACCTCTTGCTAAATTGATAGAGACGAGATCCAGAGTAGGAGAAACTTCACTCATGCGTGCGAGATTGAAAGCAGTGGAATTATTCAAGTTGCAGCTTTTCCATCCATAGCTTGATTGCAAAGTTTGTTATGCGAGTGCGAGATCTATATCCGAGATCCATATGCGAGATCCAGATCCAGATCTCATAGTTGCAAAAAGCTTACGCGCACAAAGGCTTCATCTCTTGTTTTGAATACGGCCGTGAAGAAGATAGTGCGTGAAAATTCCTTCCAAGATCCGGTGCGTGTGCTCTCATCTTCCGATTGAAGCTTTCATTGAATTTTCATTCATCAGGAGTGCTTTCGAAATTTTTAATTGCTCATATGCAATTAAAAATAAGGATGATGAGTTATCTACGGCCAACCTTGCAGCGATGCATATACAATGAAAGAAGCTGCAAAAGCTTGAAAGGATAAAAGAGAAGACAATGTGAAGGAAAAATTCCAGAACTTGCTTCCAATTCCAGCCGCTTGCAATTCCAATTGCGCTTGCAATTCCGGCTTGTTTCCAGATCCGGCCGCGAATCCAACTAATTCTAGCTTGTTTCGAGATCCGTTTGAATCAATTGCGTCGAACATGAAAAAAAGACAAAGTTAGCTTTCCTCTTCCTTCTTCTTTCCTCCGAAAAAAGTCGACTTTCCTCTTCCTTCTTCTTTCCTTCGACAAAGTAATTGAGCGATCAATTCAATTATACAACTTAAGTGATTGGTTTAAAAGCCATTACTTGAAGAAGTCAATTACTTGGAGATAGGTGGCGGACGTGCATAATAGAAGGTTCTATTTTCAGTTGCAAATCATACATGTCACGCAAAGAGGAATTCCAGGAAGGAGATTGCCAGCTGTTTCTTTTTCGACTTCCACATGTGTCAGTTCAACTAAAGCTTCCAGCTTGTAATTGCCCCTCTACATTCTATAAGTAGAGGAAGAACCTTCGGGTTAATCATCGATCAGAATTTGTAAGAAGCAATCTTGTGTTCTAGACTTTGTGCTGAACCCCTGAGAGCCACTTGTTGCAGAGGAATACAAAGAAGCAGGTTTCCGGAGAACTTTGTGTCACGGCGTACTGTGTTTCTTGCTTTAAATCTTAGATCTTTAAGTAAACTTTGTGTTATTTTAGATCTAGATCTAGAAATTTGCCTTTGTTTATAATTGTGTGTTCAAATCTATTTGAGTTTCTTACTATGTGCATGTGATTAGCTCTGCGATCTACTAATTAGGATGCACATCTTCCTTACTTCCTCTCTGTAATACCTTGAATTTCTTCTTCTTTCATTCTTCCTTTCTTAAGCAAATAACTTACTTGCTGTAAAACTTCTTAGTTATGGTTCATGAACTAAGTTGTTAAAGTAAAACCCACGATAGATAGAAACACATTTTTATTGACAAATCGACACGGGAGCCTCACCGGTTAAATGAGGAGATTTATCTCATGATGGTATGCAGGTTTGATCTTTATCTGAGAAAAATCTAGCCAACATTTTAGCGACTCATTGGGAACAACTATCTTTGCGGATCAAAGCTTATCTATTGAAGATCGAGTGTTTTCCATACAAATCTCAACTTGGCTGAACGTCCATTCACCCGATCCGTGAAGGCGCAAGGAAGGACTGATCATTTCTTCCGACTGCAGGAGCAATTCAATTTCAATCATCCTCCTCAAGTTAGAAGCCGCAGATCTAGTCTTTCACCAGGAAGAAGAGTGCACACTCATCCAGATCCGGATCATCTTCAGCATAATTCGGCAGCTGGAATTATTCATCAAGTCTACTCTTGGAGAGGACGTGCCCCGTTCATCATGCTGAACCGAAACCCACTTGCCCCTGCAGCGCCTGTTCCATGGGGTGCAGCCTTTGGACCTTTGAATCTGACTCCTCCTATGCATGATCTACCTAAAGGGACGAGAAAGAATTTTCCAAAATTCTTTGGAGATGGAAAGCAAAACCCGGATGATCACTTGGCTGCGTTTTTCATATCCTGTGGAGTGCTTGCAGTCGAACATGAAGATGTATCTGTCCGGCTCTTCATAGAGACTCTGCATGACTTGGCTGGAGAATGGTTCTACCGGCTAGCTCCTGGCACTATAACCAATCAAGCTCTTATGCGGGATGCGTTCTGAAAAGATTGAGGCAGTGCAAGATTCCAACACTTTGATAACTCAACTGACTCAGTTGAAGAAGGAGCCACATGAGCACATGCGGGATTTTATTGCAAAATTCCAAAGATTACTGTACAAAATTCCGGCTTCTGCTTCTTTGAATGATGAGAATCAAAAGGTGTTCTTCATCAATGCTTTGCTTCCTGAAGTAAGCTATCAACTGCGAAGAGCACGTCCTGCTGATTTGTTAGCAGCTCAAAACATGGCGGTTGAAATTGAAGATGACCTCATCATGGCTGGAAAGATAAAGAGCAGTACTTCTAGAGCTGAAATTTCATCCTCTGCTACTACATCCGATTCACTACTGCAAAAGTTAGCAAATGAGATGATGCAGATGAAGAAACAAATGGCTCAAATGGCTCAAGGCAACAATACTGCCCCTGCTCGGAATTTCAACAACAACCAGAACCGCATTGTTGGTTTCCAAAGATTAGCAATTGAAGCTGCTCCTAGAAACAACGTGGAGATGAATGAAGAAGACCAGGAAGCTGATGCTGATCAGTTCGAGAATGATGATTTTGTAGCTCCTGCTGGCGACTCCAATGTTAATTACCTGAACTACAAATTTGAACATGACAATGAGAAACTTCATGAAGATGATCATGGTCATGCATATACGATAGTTCTGAGATCACAAACTTCCAAGTGAAGCATTAGGCGCGAACAAAAGAAGGGCCAGCCCTTTACCTTCTTCCTTGGCTCCTAGAGATAAGAATGTGAGTTCTTCATCTCAACCACAGAAAGTGGCTCAGGTATCTGAATCTATTTCTTCTTTTGACATTATTGATCATGCCAAGAAAACTAGAGTTCAAATGTCAGAAGCTGGATACTTGAAGGCCTTTCCTGAGCAATTAAATATGCTAGTCAAATATGTGCAATCACCAGAACAATCCAGTACATCAAAAGGCCTTTTGCCTAAGCCCAAGGATACTCCTCTCCAGAACAACACTGCAGTTATATCCTCACCATCTTCTGAAAGAGTGGAACCATTCTATGTTTCTCTATTGCTTAATGGTTTCAAGTTAAGCAATTGCATTCTAGATTCAGGTGCTTCTGACAATGTCATGTCAGCTAAAGTTGCAGATGCTCTTGGGCTTACCCTGACGAAGACCATAAAAAAGTGCTATTCCATGGAGAGACAAGTCCCTTTAATCGGACAAATCAAAGATGCGCAAGCTGTTCTGGCAGCTTTTCCTAACAAGAGATTAAAGATGACAATTCTAGTTGCAGATATTCCTGTCTCCTACGGGATGCTGCTAAGTAGAAACTGTACAAAGAGTGGGAGGAGAAGTAAAGATGGATTGGTCCTGTGCGCACATTCCTATCAAAGGGCTTAACCATAAGTTGGAGCCGGAAAAGAAGTCCAGGTACACGGTTACAAAATCTGAGGATCCTAGATCTCATATTCTTTTTCAGGAATATGACCGTGGGGTCTATTTCTTGGAAACGGATAAAAATGTTCCAGAGCAAGAAATTCAACCAGAACCAGAGCCAGCAGAAGAAGAGAAAGTTTGGACTCTAGAGTTTAAAGGCACATGTTGTTCTTTTGGATCAGGCGCTGGCGCTCTACTAATATCTCCAGATCATGAGGTATTTCCATACTCTCACAAGCTGATGTTCGAGAACACCAATCATACGGCGGAGTATGAAGCATTGCTTCTAGGAATGGAACAAGCTAAAAAGAAAGGAGTAAAACTTCTCAAAGCCCAAGGAGATGCTGAACTTCTAATAAAGCAGGTTCGAGGGCAAAGTCAAGTCAAAAGAGATAAGCTGGAGCATTACAGAGATAAAGTGCTTTCCGCCACATTCAATTTTGCAGCCTTCTCTATTGACTTTGTTCCAATAAATCTAAACTCCAAGGCAGACTCTTTAGCAGTCACTGCTGCACTATTTAATTCGGATAGACCACCGTCCATATTCAAACAAGGAAGCTATAAAGTGGAGATGGTCTACCACCCCAGAGTCCCTGAACAAACATCTGCATGTCTGCATGTTGAAGGGAGTGAATCACCACCACGACAAACAGTCAAAGGACAAGTTGATCCATGTCATGATGACAATAGTGGAGCAATCAAATCAAAAGGTAACAAATCCCCAGGGTTTAGTTTCCTTAGTGGAGACTTTCAACAAGCATGATCAGTATCTGAAGAAGAACAAAGAATATGGTGATAGTTCTTCCTTGAAATGCAAAAATAAATGCGGAACGGAGCAGTTGATGCAGACTTGCCCACCACGGAGAGAAGAAAGGATGAGCCACCACCAGATGAAGTTGATAAGGACTTGCCCAGAGAATTTGACAAGAAGGCCAAAGAAAGGAAGTTCAAGATCGGAGATTGGGTACTCTGGTGGGACAAGAGACATGAACCGAAGGACATGCATAACAAATCTGATTCACTCTGGAAAGGGCCCTTCATGATCAAAAGAGTTGCCGGAATGGACACTTTCTTCCTTGCCTACCAGGATGGAATTGAGTTACCACTGCCTTTCAACAGGCGGCATCTGAAGTTGTTCATCAGCTGAAGTAGGGTAAAACCTGTATGTACATAAATAAATCTTTGTTTGTTTTTCCTTGTTTTGTTTTGTTTTTTGTGCTGTGTTGTGTTGTGTTTGTTTGCCTGACCCCGTGCCCAAAAGACAAGATACGAAACCAGAGATGCTGGGATCTCATCTTTTCCCTTTGTCATTCTAACAAGAGAAAAAGATGTCCACAGACGGAGCCAACTGGTGTCACTCAGATTTCACCCTGAAATCTGTGACTACCCTATCCGAAAATTTTTCGTACTTTTAAAATAATGGGTCATTTGTTGTTTTTATTGCCTGAAAGTTCCTGTATTGCACCAAGATAATCCTAAAGAGCCATATTAGCCCTTTTCGCCAAATACCCAGATGCCCAAAATTGTTTTATTCTGTCATCGGGATTTGTCTGCGGGAAATTTGTATTTAATTATTTTGAGCCCCGTATGAGGCTATTTGCGCTCCGTTTTAACTCTGTTATGAGCGGATATGTTATTATTCCTATGTACCAGAAGGATTTTAACTTATTCTAAGTTTTGGGCTTTATATGTAACTTTTGGCAATTTTTCGTGTTTTTGTGGTGTCCCGTTTCGTTTTCTGTAAAATTTCTCTGGAATAACTCCTTCGCCGGGTAAGCCCGATTTTTGGCCTGGAGCAGCTGGAAAACATACACGCACATTTTGCCCGGAGGAAGTCATCATCCGAGGTCTGGATCACTGGGAAAAAGCGAAGTCGTGCACAGGAAAGCCCTGCGGGGATGGGCGCATTTTTGGAAAACAAAGGATTTAAGCTGCGATGGGAAAAACATAAGCCGCAGGCAGGATGGGAATTGTATACACACTTTGGCGGTACTTTTTCCCGTGTTATAAAAGTCACTTAAGCTGCAGTGGGAAAAATAGAGGCCGCAGGCAGGTGGGAATTTATTGCCTACCTTGCAGGGTGAAAATTCCCATGATATAATAAAAGGAAAGTGACTTAAGTGAAATCATGGGATTTTAGTGCCTACCTTGCAGGGTAAAGAATCCCATTGTCAAAGTCAAATCACTTAAGTGGATCATGGGATTGTGGTGCCTACCTTGCAGGGTAAAAAATCCCATTGTCAGAAATTCTTAAAAATAGAATTCTATTATGCAAAAAAGTGCGACCCACCTTGGGTGAATAATAATGCATTAAATAAATATTTGTTAATATTTATTCACCCAATTTTGGCACCCAGGCTTGTGGAAAAGTCAACAAAAGCAAAGGGGAATAAATCAATTGGAAATAGAATTCTAAAATTAAATAAATTTAATTTATTTAATGCGCCCCCTTTTTTTTGAGAAGGAATTAATACTTTTAAAGTATTAAATGATTATATTAATTCCTATTTTCAGTGGCTATGGTCAAAGCACACTGTGAAGCTTAAGTGAAGTGAAGTGTGGAGGATTAAATTGGATTAATTTAATTTATTGGATGGCTGTCCTTAAACATGCTATTTTTTAAAAGAGAAAAGCATGATTTTTAATTAATTAATTGCCTTTAATTGTTAGGGCAATTATTAATTATAGAATTATGAAGGTTATATAAGCATGGGCGACCATATGGATTTATTATTCAACACACGAGGTAAAGAATCGCAGTGAGGAGAAAAAGTGCGCCCCCATTAGAGGAAGGATTTTGCACAGACAAAGTGCTAACAAAGGATAAAAGCTTCCAGATTTGGCGCATGCTTTGGAAAAGGTTCATCTTCGTCTGCACAATTGTTTTCACAGGTGTTAAAGGAGCTCAGGTGTTGATTGAAAGGATTCATGCTCTCTTTATGTGCAAATTAGACACCAATTTTGGGGCAACGAGGCTTGAAAAGTGCAGATTTTTATAATTTAAATTCACTATTCATACCCCGGTGGCCATTTTTGTCTGAATAAATTGCAGGAATTCATTACAGGTGCTTTATAAAAGAAGAGGAGCTTTTATCAATGTCCAATACATTGCATATATCCTCCGAATCTGAAGAATTGTCCAGATCTACACCAGTATTGAAGAATTCCAGTCAAATAAGAAGAAAAAGACATTCAGACAAAGATAGACAAAGCTATGGCGAAGAAAGATGAAAAAGAAACCTCTTGCTAAATTGATAGACAGATCCAGAGCAGGAGAAACTTCACTCATGCGTGCAGATTGAAAGCAGTGGAATTATTCAAGTTGCAGCTTTTCCATCCATAGCCCAGTTGCCAAAGTTTGTTATGCAGGTGCAGATCTATATCCAGATCCATATGCAGATCCAGATCCAGATCTCATAGTTGCAAAAGCTTCTAGCACAAAGGCTTCATCCTCTTGTTTTGAATACGGCCGTGAAGAAGATAGTGCGTGGAAAATTCCTTCCAAGATCCGGTGCATGTGCTCTCATCTTCCAGTTGAAGCTTTCATTGAATTTTCATTCATCCGGAGTGCTTTCCAGAATTTTTAATTGCTCATATGCAATTAAAAATAAGGATGATGAGTTATCTACGAACCTTGCAGCGATGCATGTACAATGTGAAGAACTGCTGCAAAAGCTTCAAAGGATAAAAGAGAAGACAATGTGAAGGAAAAATTCCAGCTTGCTTCCAATTCCAACTGCTTGCAATTCCAGCTTGTTTCCAGATCCAGCCGCTTCAAGATCCAACTAATTCTAGCTTGTTTCCAGATCCAGTTTGAATCAGCTGCATGCAGACATGAAAAAAGACAAAGTTAGCTTTCCTCTTCCTTCTTCTTTCCTCCGACAAAGTCAGCTTTCCTCTTCCTTCTTCTTTCCTTCGACAAAGTAATTGAGCGATCAATTCAATTATACAACTTAAGTGATTGGTTTAAAAGCCATTACTTGAAGAAGTCAATTACTTGGAGATAGGTGGCGGACGTGCATAATAGAAGGTTCTATTTTGATTCTGAAATCATACATGTCACGCAAAGAGGAATTCCAGGAAGGAGATTGCCAGCTGTTTCTTTTTCGACTTCCACATGTGTCAGTTCAACTAAAGCTTCCAGCTTGTAATTGCCCCTCTACATTCTATAAGTAGAGGAAGAACCTTCGGGTTAATCATCGATCAGAATTTGTAAGAAGCAATCTTGTGTTCTAGACTTTGTGCTGAACCCCTGAGAGCCACTTGTTGCAGAGGAATACAAAGAAGCAGGTTTCCGGAGAACTTTGTGTCACGGCGTACTGTGTTTCTTGCTTTAAATCTTAGATCTTTAAGTAAACTTTGTGTTATTTTAGATCTAGATCTAGAGCTGCCTTTGTTTCATAATTCTGTGTGTTCAAATCTATTTGAGTTTCTTCTATGTGCATGTGATTAGCTCTGCAATCTACTAATTAGGATGCACATCTTCCTTACTTCCTCTCTGTAATACCTTGAATTTCTTCTTCTTTCATTCTTCCTTTCTTAAACAGCTGCTTACTTGCTGCAAAACTTCTTAGTTATGGTTCATGAACTAAGTTGTTAAAGTAAAACCCCTGATAGATAGAAACACATTTTTATTGACAAATCTGACACGGGAGCCTCACCGGTTAAATGAGGGAGATTTATCTCATGACTGCCTAGGTTTGATGCTATGCAGAAAATCTAGCCAACAAGTATTGAGCATGGAAGGTGTAGTGAATGTGAGATTCATTTCAGAATTATACCCTCAGTAGTCGAGTATGAACCATGGAACTAGAGTGCGTCATAGGGTAATGACGATACAATGTGTGTATCAAAGGGTTTCAAAGTGCTTAAAAGATTAGACATGAAGCGTAGAGCGTGACGTGTGATAGTAGATGCTAGAGACAACTGATAGTGCTAGAAGGGGGAGAAAGTGTGATGCCCCCAAGTGTGCCAATGATGGAGATCTAGGTGATGACATGAGAGATACCGTGTCATTATGGAAGAGTGTTAGCTATGTCGAAGAGAATAGAGAGAGTCATCGCAATGGTAGGCGAAGCAATAACAAGACCAAGATTAGATTTGGGGTTGAAAGGAGGAAACCTAAAGATATATCGACTATTATGGGTGATTAACTAAAATTGGCTACAAGAGGTAGTATAGGGATAATTAACCTAATATAGGAGGACATAAATGCAACAATAAATGTGCTAAGACAATATGTGAAGTAACTAAATAACTGAACTAATGTAATAAAATCCCTAATATGCAAGAAGGAGGTAAGGAAAGAACTCATTTTAACTAGTGATTGTCGCAAAGGTGATTGGAGAAAACAGGAGTAGGAGCGAGTGTGCGGAGGTCGAAGGTGGTCTAAAACCCTTGATGTGTGTTACATCATATTTGTAGTCCCACACAATATGTCGTCAATAATTCTAGCTAATGGAAAGAAGCTGCAAAAGACCAAAAGGAGGTATCAAAACCTTAAAAAGAGAAGAATGCAAATAAATGGGTCAGACTAGCCTCAGCTACCATAATAGTGGGCTTACTACTCTAAGCGTTGCACTACATTTCGGACCCAAATGTAGTTCTGGTGAGTGTGTGCATGTCATGCCCTAGGTGCTCTTATGTCAGTCGTACTTTGTGAAATAGCGAGCAATAACTAAATGTAGAAAATGTAATAGTATGTGTGCATGGAATAGAATAGAATCCTCCCCTATGAAGTGTGATGCAGACTTCCTAGCTTGTGCCTTGATGATGGAGCTATGTGGATGTAAATGTAATAGATGGATACAACTCTAGATGAGTGATAGTAGTAGATGATGTTAGGTACCTCATTATGGTCTCATAACTTTATATTTATAGGGTTCTCTTGATCTGATTTCTTAATTAACCCCAACATGGCCAACTACCAAAATGATAAGGATGAAAAACATATAGAAAGAGACCAAAAAGTGGTGGGAAAGTAGAAAAGGACCGTGGGACCCATGGGTGCCCTAAGTACTACTACCCTGGGCCTCATTGAGGCTAAAATGACAAGAAAATTTTGAAACAGACTAGGCATGTGGATAAAAATGTGTGGAAATGATGAAATAAAAGTAAAATAAGATGGCCAAAAGATGGGGGTTAGTTAGTACTTTCTTCACTCAAGAACCTTCTAAATAGTAGTATGAGACCAGGATAAATATTGTCTAAAGTGCATGATTTTGTGACTACATTTTGCCCCACTTTATGTTGGTGAGTTGAAAGATCGATAACATAAATTAATTAGAAATGTGTACCTGATGTTCATGAAGAGTGTAGTAGAAATGCGCTGAAGGACTAGACTCAAATGTGGAATGAAAAAGAAAGATGGAGGAGCGTGGAAACTAAAGATGAAAAATGTGCAAAGAAAAAGTGATGAGAGTGAACCTAGGGAAAAACGTGTGTAACTACTACGGTGTGTAGTGTACCTGCATGGTTAGTAAAGCATGTGTTGTTACAGAGTATTGTTGTTGACGTTGTTGGTGTTGTTGCCCCAATTTGACTGTTTGTTTCTCATACGACTAGACTTGCAAGAGAAAATGATCAAGTAGTCAAATATGTATGTATATAAGTGTAAAAATGCTATGTAAAATACGCATGTATAGGAAAGTGTGTAAAATACACAAATGTAAAATACACAAAATGAAAAGTGTAAATGGAACATGTGCACTGATCCATGTCGAGAGGAAGAGTGTAGAAGGATATCCTATATTGTGAGTTTTTGGGTGATCTCACGCCACCCTGGTTGAAGAAGTGTAGGGAGGAAATGCTTTGTGTCCTCCAAGCTCTAATCACTTCTACTTGAAATGTGTGTGAAGAGATCTTTGTAATGTCCTTATTTTTTGGCGATTTGATGCCACTTTGGCCAAAGTAGTGTCTAGAGCACACCCATATAACCTTCTAGCCTGTAATTTACTTCCCAAAATGCTAAGGACACCATGTCTTGTAAAATCCACTTGTGTATGGGGTTCGTAGACTGGTTTGAACCCACTCATTGTAGAAAATTGAACCATGTTGGTGTAGAATCTTTGTGTTAGTATGTAAAACCTCAAATGATGCCCCCTCTTTGGGGGCGCATGCAACGTCATTAGATAGGAGACATGACCCCAAAGAGGACCAACCATATTTTGGTTGAACAACTGGAAAGTTCTTGGTAGAAACCAAGGCATGCACAAACAAGAAGGCTAGCCAAAAACAAGTGTAAACAAACAATGCATGCATATAGAAAACATGTAAGCTACACATACAATGTAGTAAATGTAAACACGCAAGAAAACAAGTAAGTCACATAAAGCGGGTTGAAAACATGGGACATCACTCATGATGTCGCAAGACACGCAAGGCCATCATGGCTGAAAATAATAAGTAAGTGTGCACACAAACATAAGGAAAGCCAACATACTGATGGCAAATAATGACAAAAGTATAAACAAACAAACAAGTAGTCATGGAAACATATAATCCTGCAAAAACAAGTGTTGCACATGGAACACCCGTTAGCATGTTAGAGCAATAACCAATATGTCAAAGCGTGGATAACCAAATATAAAGTGCTAAATATAAAATGGAACAATAACACCTGAAAGAGACGAATGTGGATGCCCCAATGACCAGTGTAGGAAGGGTAGAAGGTGAGCATCCATACCACGCATTAAAGTCTCATGTATCTGTGATCACACTAAGCAAAAGGCATGAACGTGCATGTGTGGATGATATAGATAATGACATATAAGAAATCAATCTAACATGTGTAGTAAAGTGATCATGTAAAACACTAGTAAACAAGAGTAAATGCCCCAAGACAATGCAATATGTCATGGATGGATGGAATGGAATGTAAGATGGAATGATAAGAGCTACGTGCCCCCAAGTGAATGGACATGTATGCAATGAGGTTCATTTTTTTTCCCCTCAAAGCAGTCAAGAATGAACCGTAAATGAGAGTGTGTCATCGGGAAATGGTCGAGTAGTGTTTGTTGTGTCTAGCGTGTTGTGGTGAATGTGTATGTGTAGTAATGAAGTGTGACATATAGAAAGGATGTGTGAACCCTATAGCCAAAGCATATATCACGACTTAATGAATGGATGAGTGATGATTTAGCCTAAGCATATATCACTATATGATGAATGGACAAGTGATGATTTAGCCCTAAGCATATATCACTATAAGATGAAAGGAATAAGTGATGATTTAGTCCCTAAGTGTATATCACTATATAATGATTGGTAAGGAGTGGTGATGTAACCTAAGGTGTATACCACTACAAGATGATATAATGAGGTGGTGATCTAGCCTAAAGTGTATACCACTACTAGATAGAAAGAGTGAGTGATGATCTAGCCTAAAGCATATGTCACTAGCCTAGGAATGTCATAGGATGAAATGTCACATGGTGAGTGTAAAAGTCCATTTGATTTGTAAACCCTTGGCAATCGAGTATGGATCGAGGAACTAAAGTGCATCATAGGGTGGTGAGTGCATGCATAAAAAGACACGTAGTATGTATGATGAGAATAAATGACCATGAGATGAATAGAATGTGTAAATGTGTGACGTGTAAAATGTAATGTAGAATGTATAGGATGTAATGTAGAGTATGCAATGTGAGAGGCGTATATAGACTAGTAATGTAGTATTTAGGATGATGTAATGCTAGACTCATATGTGATGAATACTAGTATAATATGTAGAAAATGTATGATATGAAGACACAATGTATGATGTGAGGTATGTGACTATGTATAGGATATGCGTAGATAGCCTAATAGGGTATGTAATACGTATGATGAATAGTGTATGATAGTGAACATATGGATGATATGAAGATAGTATATGTAAGGTGAAGACTAGTATGATATGTGATGGATAAATGTACAAATGCCAAAATGGTGTAGACTAAATGTAGAATGTATGGTGTTTGATGCACAATGTGGGATGAAATGCAATGTGTAATGCCTATAGTGTAGTGTGTGGGGTTCAATGTAATAGTAATCCCTCAATAGTCAAGTGTGAACCGAAGCACAAGAGTGTGTCATCGGGTAATGACGATGTAAGTATGCATGATTAGAATGACAATGCCAGGATGATATATACTAAAAGTGTAATGTAGTACTATACAATGATGCTAGAAATGAGGGGGGGAATATTATGTGTGATGCCCTAATGGTACATATAAAATTAGTGGTCAAGTAAGATCATCTAAAAGATCATCACGGTCATTGTTGAAATCATATGGAACAACATGGGAAACCTGATAAGCAATAATATCTGGTTAGTCATCCAAATAACCACAAATACGCAAGTTATACATTGTCATGGCATATTGTTCATTAGTAAAGGGAGGCAATGGACACCCATGAGTATACCAAATAGTAAAATTGGGTGAGTAATAAAGAAAGGAGCTATTGCAAATGCATACAGTACCAAATGGCATAGGAAAAGCTATATCAATATGACCAAGATCAAGTGTGCCTCCAATATAATCTAACCAAGATTGTCCAAGAGTAAGCATAGAGGAAGTATGGTAAAAAACAAGGTGAACAATAAAATGAAAAACATGAATTCCATATGCGCGTTGAGAATAACATATCCATGATACAAATGTGGGTCATATAAAGGAGAATGGAGGTCCTCAAACACAAAACCAAGCTGAAGGAGATCATCATGTGTTAACATACAATGGTTTGGCATGAAGTATCAAGCGGTATATGCTCTTAATAAGAATTATTGATGAAGAGAGTGCAAGTGAATGGTGGTGTACGGAAGGGGATGGTGTTGATGAAGGTGTGGATGATAGAGTGACGTTTGTGGATTAGACAGACCCTTGATATGGAATTATAACAGCAGTAGTAACAAGTGGCATAGAAGGGATTATATCTATCATACAAATGGCACCCTCAAATGGTGATAAGTGAGGTGGCATGTCTATAAGGTGCGGTGTCGAGGAGTAGGTAAAGCAATAGAACATGATGGAGTAGACCCCGTATAAAGTATCATAGCATTCATGATATCAAGAGTCGGTGACAAAGTAAGAGGAACCATATCAACCATATGAATAGTAGTGCCAGAGTCATGTGGAGTCTCGAGAGGTTATAGTTCAAGAGCGAGAGGATGGAGAGGTAGGGGCACATAGTATATATCGGAGAATCAACTACATATAATGCGGGAGGACTAAAATGTGAATATCTTGTGAGTTAAAATCAGTTGAGTTCAATTATGTGATCAGGTTGAGGAGCTTGTGCTTCTTTGAGGATTTGTACTAAAATAGCAGGATCAATAGTACACATATAAATGATAATGGTGTCATCGAGAGCTTTAGGATCTATATTAGAAGATGGAAGCCTAATAAATGAAGGACAATGACTTATAACCGAAAGGATCAACATGAGTATCAACAAAGGCTTGGCCAAATCTATCAAACTGTAAAATGATTAGAGATTCATAAGGATTACTTTGATCCATGATTAACTAAAATGATAAGATGTCGGGTTCACCAAAATGATTAACTAAAATTGGCTACAAGAGGCAGTATGGGGATAGTTAACCTAATATAGGAGGACATAAACGTAACAAATAACTGTGTTAAGACAATATGTAAAGTAATTAAATAACAGAATTGATGTAATAAAATCCCTACTATGTAAGAAGGAGGTAAGGAAAGAACTCAGTTGATAATTGGTGATTGTCATGAGTGTGTCACAAAGGTGACTAGAGAAAATGAGCGGAAAACTATGTAGAGGTCCCAAAGACTAGATTTGGAGGATCCGAGTGGACTAGGCCGCATGGAGGGGGACTGGGGCGCCCATGGGTGCTCTAGTCTGCAATCTGGGCATCCTAGTCTACGAAAAATCCTCTTGAAACTTGTTCTCACGAGGTCGGAAGGTGGTTCAAAACCCTCGTTGTGTGTCGTATTAGATTTGTTGTCCCACATAAAGTATGTCACCAATAATTCAAGTGATGTAAAGACTTAGAAAAGACCAAAAGGAAGTATCAAAACCCTAAAAAAGAAAAATGCAAATGAATGGGTTGGATTGACCTTAGTTGCCATAATAGTGGGCTTACTACTCTGAGCATTGATGCACTACATTTCAGACCCAAATGTAGTTACTGGTGAGTGTGTGCATGTCGTGCCCTAGGTGCTCTTGTGCAGTCACACTTTGTGAAATAGTGAGCAATAACTAAATGTAGAAAATGTAATAATATGTGTGCATGGAATAGAATATAATCCCCCATATGAAGTGTGATGCAGACTCCTAGCTTGTGCCTTGATGATAGAGCTATGTGGATGCAAATGCAATAGATGGATGCAACTCTAGATGAGTGATAGTAATAGATGATGTTAGGTCCCTCATTATGGTCTCATAACTTTATATTTATAGGGTTCTCTTGATCTGATTTCATAATTAACCCCGACATGGCCAACTACCAAAAAGATAAGGATGAAAAATGGTTAGAAAGAGCCCAAAAAGTGGTGAGAAAGTAGAAAAAGGACGGGGTGCCCCTAGTGGGACCGGGCACCTAAGGGTGCTCCAATACTACCTTGGGCGCCCCAACCGAGGCTAAAATGATGGGAAAATTCTGAAATAGATTGGGCATGTGGATAAAAATGTGTGAAAATGATGAAATAAAAGTAAAATAAGATGGCCAAAAGATGGGAGTTAATTAGTACTTTCTTCACTAAAGAACCTTCTAAATAGTAGTATGAGACCAATATAAATATTGTCTAAAGTGCATGATTTTGTGACTACTGACAACAGGGTGAAGTGTAGGTCTTGTTTGGTTATTGGTTACTTATTTGGAATTGGTAACGTTGTAGAAGACTTGATAAGAGGAGGTCATGGAGGACAAATTTTGAGAGGTGGTTAGTAGGAGGAGATGGAGGTTAGATTTTGAGAGGTGGTTGCTTATTTCGAAATGGTAACGTTGTAGAAGATTTGAGAGGAGGAGGGGATGGACTGATTTTTAGAGGAGGTTGCTTAATTGGAATGGGCTGGTTAGATGACTCTTGACTGACCGAAGAAGGAACATTAGTAAGCTTGTGGAATGATGTTCATTAGAGATTGAAGGACCGGATTTAAGAGCCCATTAGAATTTAACAATTGGAGATGTAAGAGGATGTTGTGAATCAAATGAAATAAAACCCTGATACTCAAGGTGCTTGATTCTTTGTTTTAAAACATAGCAAACATCGTTCTAATGTCCATTAAGTCAATGATAATTACAAAAGGGTAGACCTTGGTATTTGACAAGTCAATAAGGAGGGTAACAATGAGTAGATGACAAGTTGATCAATTGGTGAGTGAGGAGCTTAGGAAGAATATCATGTTGCTTAGCATTTGAATCAAACTTGAGAGGTGTTGGTAGTGGTAAGACTTGGGGTTCACTTATATGAGCACATGTAGAAGACATAGAAGTAGAATGAGATGTAGAAAAAGAACTAGCATGGGCTTGAGAAACATCCTTGAGATGTTGGATTTCAACTTTAAGAGATGTAATCGTTGTTTCCATAGCTTGAATTTTGTCTTGAAATAAACAATGTAAAGATTGAATTGACTCTAAGATGGGTTGATTAGATGGAGGATTAGGACCGATAGATTCATTAGATAGATGATCGAAAATGGCACTTACTTGTGAAGGTGGTGTATTGCGAGGGAGATACATAGTGTCTAGGGATTTTGGAGAACATCTTTGCAATGTGGATGCATTTAAAGTAAGTCATGCAAGGAGATTAGAGGATTTTTAGGAGACATGAAAGAAGATCGGGTAGAATAGGTAAAATGAGGATCTAAGTGTTTGATCATGAGTGGGGTTCACCAAATGATTTAATTTAATTTAAATTAATTAAATCTTATTATCGAGTAACATTGAAATAAATAATGAATGAATGCTAAAATACAGTAAGACACAAGCAAATAAGCATGTATGATGTCAAACCCTAAGTAAGAGAAGGAGATAGAAAGACTTCGTTGACTTCGAATGGACATGAAGTGATCTAGACGGGAAGAGTGTTGAGCAGATTGCACAAAACAATATCATAAATGCTTACCTTAAAATTTGGAACTTAGAAGCGATTTGGACATGAGCGCTCGATCACGGGACAAAGGCGTCGGGCGTTGGTGATTGCGCAAAAAGACCGGATTTGTTTTCTTACGTATGTCGTAAGTGCTTCATTTTTATTCTTGTTTATCACCCGATATTTGTTATTTGATCGACGGGTACATCTAACTTTAAAAACATAATGTCTACTCACATGTCCCCAAACCACATCAAATCAAATAAAAAAAGATGCATAATGTGGAGTCATACGACCCCAAGCGGTCACTTGAAGAGTGAACTTACAACTAAGCGTTGCACTACATCTCAGACTCCATGTAGTTCTAGTGTGTGTGTGTGTGTAGGAATGATGCCCTAAGATTCCCTTGTCACAAGTTGCACTTGATAGCGGGTTGTAGCTAGAATGTAGTAATGTATAGAATGTGTAGGATGGAATAGAATAAACTCCCCCTTCATATGCATAATTATACGCCCTTGTCCCTTGAATGAATGCTAGATGGATGCCTTTGAAGTGCTTTAGTGCCTTTGGAATGCAAGCTTATGTGATGATAGTAATGCTTAGTGCTTGGTCCCTTATATTGAAAACATAATTATTTATTTATATGATTCCCTTATTTGAATTTCATAATTGATAATTGAAAGGCCGACCCATAAGTGAAAAAAATTCCCAAAAGATAAAAGAGACCCAAAAAGAGCGAGTAAGGTAAGAAAGGGTCAGGGGCACTAGGAGGGACAAAAGCGCTTGGGCGCTACCTCTTGTCCTAGCCGGCGCCGGTGTCGAAGTCATACAAGATAAATCGGTTAAGTTATGATCGGGTTGTAGGGTGTGCAGACCAAATAGAACACACGAAACCAAGAAAAGAGGCCAAATATAATTATTAACCACTAGTTTTCTTGTTTAGGAATCATGTAAATGTTAGCATGATTTTAAGACCTATAAATGTACCCAAGTGCGTGATTTTTGTGTCTACAAAATGCTCTAAGGAAAAATAAAATGGAAAGGGGAAATGGAAAGAGAAAAATAAAAAGAATCAAATAAGGAGAAAATAAAGGGAAGAGCTCTAGTTGCAGTTGTGTCACCTACTCCTACACGCACGGGTTATTGATTCGATGCATCTCATCGATGTCCTCGTCACTCATAGAGTTTTCTTCATTAGATCCTTGTTACATGTCTTCTATTTGACTAGGTGAAGACACTTCTACTTCGGTGTTTGGGAGAGTGTCTGCATCCAAGTGAATGGTGGAACATTTAACAATGTTCTTAATATTCCATCACTTACAACTAATTTCCTATCAATTTATCATATTACTCACCTTGGTCATGGCATGCAAGTTGAGTTCACTCCAGATTTCATATATGTCATAGAGCTACAAAGTGACACTATCATTTTAGTTGGTTTAGTTTATCATCATACTTGGTTTTATTCCTTCTCTCACTTTATTCCCCCTTTAGATTCTTCATCCGATTCACTTGTAATTGATGGTTTTTCTAAGCTTTAGCACACTTCGATGACGATGACTTCTCCTCCAAAGTATAGTGGATTGTCATATTGATGGGGCACACCTTCACCATCCACTTATCACCTTGACATCTTGATCTAAGTTATTTCTTGATCCACCTACTTTTGGTCTAATGCAGACTTTTCATGAAGCATGAACTTTGATTCAGGACTCATCGGACATCAAGTACACCTTCTTATACGATTCTGAGAACATTCCACCGTCCTTCTTTTTGTTGCTTTGGACTCACCATCCCTTCATGGAGTAGTTGGCACTTATACCTCACATATGGAGCATTGTTCCTTAAATAGAACAACACCTTGTCACTCTGGGGATCTTCTTCTTCACATGGTACAAGGTGGCTTTCGACAGTTCATCTTCTTGGGAGGTTGGATAACTTTTTTCTTTTCCTCTTCTTCTTCTTGTAGAAATATTATAGTTTTTACATGGGTACCTTATCAGGCCTTTAGTTGTCGAGACCCATTTGACATATCTTTCATATTTGTTTAGGGAGTCTTATATCTCTTGTAAGTGGATTTTTTTCCCATTGGGTTTTCCTCCATTACTTGAGATCCTTATCGTACATGGTTACTTCATTAGGCATTGTTACAGGACCCATCTATTTGTCTATATTGCCTTGCCTCATCCTAAGTTACGATGAAGGAGGGGTGTTGGTGTATGTGACTTACCTCATCATCACTCGGGGTCTTGTCCACCTCACAAGGTGAGTCATCTCACTTAGGTGAGATCATAGGTCATAGGGTTATATGACATATGACAGATTTTGTCATAAAATTTGTCATTGTCATATGCATTTTGGAGTCATAGGATTTACTTTCCATATTTGGAATAGTAACTCCTCTCTTTTCTCTCTTGGAGGGAATATTTTTCCAGACATGGGAGTTACACAACACTCATATATGTACCCTCTTTTTATCTATGAGAATGAGTAGACATGTTCTTTTTATGCATGATTCTCTATTGTTTGATTTTTATTGCTAGTTACTTGGAGTTTTCTATCACCGTTGGAGTGTAACCTTTTCGATGTGTATTGTCTACGATTTTGATCCTCGCAGAATAATATCTTAGATCCATATGTGGAATTGAAGAAAATTTTGGCTCAAGAGAACAAGGTTTTTGTTGTTAGATGCACAAGTGATAATCATTCACATGAGTAACTTCTATTACCTTATTTCCCCACATGTAGTTCTTTGAAAAAATGCAAGATAAAATATTTGCATATAATAAATGAATAATTTGTAGAATATAACAAAACACAAGAGATATGGGGGCCAAGATGCCCAAATATTCAATATATGCAAAATAATACCCTTAAGGTAGGAAACACCATACAATGCTCCTTAAGGAAGGAGTAACTCCACAATCTCCCAAGATGGGAATCCACTTCGAGGGGGACACCTCCAATATACCTCTACCAAGTAGAAGACTCAACTCATACCTCATCACATGATACTCACCTCCCTTATATAGACATACATTACTCTTAATAGATGGGTAACACCTAATCCCAATGTAGGCCGACTCATTACCCAATATAACTAATTCCTATGTGACCCCATATAACTAAGGGGATGTGTGCCACATGTCGGCATCTCCATCAACCCATATACATTATAATATCATATCCCAAGGTACATAGCATTGCCTCCCTCTTTGACATGTTTCGTCCCCAAAACATAAGAAGAAGCCATATAATGAGTGTGCTTTAAATTATTGCACACTTGTCGCCATGCTCGATCATCCAACCACCCATATGAGATCCTAGTGGGTGATGCTTGCTCCAAACCTGATTCCATATTCCATTGGACTCATCTAATTCCATCCTTTTCCATATGTGATCCTCCTCGGTATCCATGCATATCCATAATAATTATTCATGTGATTCCATGTCATATAATTGTTGCTCCATTGATTCTGTGTATAGCCCTAATTATTGCTCCTCCAATTCCCTGTATATCTATATAGATTTCTTCCCTTATGTGGCCTAACATAACTCCATGATTTTTCCCTCTCATGATGATGTGGGTGTCTATATGGTGCAACCTTGGTATCCTCAACCTTATCAACCTTTTCTTTATTTTCTCTTCCACCTTGTTTGCTATTTCTTTTTTCTCTTGAGTAGATGAATTATTTTTTTTTTTTCATCTTTTTCTGCAGCCTCTCCTTCTAAATAATCCTTATTCCCTTCTTCATCATCTTCAAATTCCTCTTCATGATCCTCATTTATATTAATTTTTTTCCTAGCTAAGTGTGATATCTTGCAATGTAATTTTCTTTTCGCTTGTACCACAATTTCATGAATTTCTTTTACACATTAAGATTAATTGTTCCCAATGTCTCTAACCAAGGATATCCAAGAACAATATCCATACCATCCATATCTAAAGCATAAAAATCTGAATGTAAAACATATTTATCCATAGAGAGCTTTAAATCTTCAAAAAATTGAATATGCTTACCATCCACTTGAGTTTCCTTAATATGCTTTGCTTGCACATGTAGATGTTGGGCCAAATCAAGGTTGATAAAATTATGCTTACTGTTAGGGTTTATAGACACAATTACCTTTTTCCTTTGAATGCATCCGTGAAACTAAAATAGAGAAGATTTTAATATTGGAGTTATATTAACTGAACTCTTAGCCTCTATTTTCTCCTCATCTGGATCCATGTCTGGTGTTGTTGTTGGTTCTTCTTCTTCTTCTTCTTATTCTCTGAAACACCCTCATTAGTAACATCCTCTCCTTCATCATCTTCTTTGGCCCATCGATCTAAGAAAATTTGTTCAATTGTCTCCCAAGTCCATTTGAGACTCTTTTGTTGCACTTGATCCCACCAAGATAGAGCTAGACCGCCTAGTTGATCTTTCAAGTAAAGACGTGGTATTATAATTGATGAATGATCTTCCTTAAATTGTATCCACCATTCTCTAGCATCAATCTTTCCATCCCCATAAAAAATTCTCATCTCCATGATACACAAAACTAGGGTTTTAGGAATAGACCCTTTTGATCAAAACTTGTTCTAACCCTTTTAGCTAGAGGTTGGCCAAAAATTAGAAAACATAGAATAAAAACCCCAATTTAATTTTTGAGATATTTCCAAAAATGTAAAAAATTTAGGAAAATTCCTAAAATTGCGTCTTGTGGAGCAAAATAGTGAAAAACCATAAAAATGCAATAACTCTCACAAAACTGATCCAAAAATTATGAAATTCCAGGGGTATCACCTTAAAAAATATTCACATTAACCCAAAAAATTTAAGGCTTAATTCGTCATTATTCGAAGATATAGATGAAACCTTAAAATTAGGGTTTCAACCCTAAAACAGACATATCTTTCACAAAACAACTCCAAAAATCTGAAATTTGGAGGTAATCTCCCTTGAATAATTTATCCATGCCCTATAAAAATAATTTATTTAGATATACCCGAATCACCAACATTAGGGTTTCATCCCACAAATTGCCTGGATCGATGCTCTGATACCACTTGATAAGATATTTACATATAAAAAATGAGTAATTTACATAATATAACACAACACGAGAGATATGGGGGGCCACAATGCCCAAATATTCAATATATGCAAAATAATACCCTTAAGTTATGGCAACAACATACAATGCTCCTTAAGGATTAACTCTACAATCTCCCAAGATGGGAATCCACTTCGAGGGGGACACCTCTAATATACCTCTACCAAGTAGAAGACTCAACTCATACCTCATCACATGATAGTCACCTCCCTTGTATAGACATACATTACTCTTAATAGATGGGTAACACCTAATCCCAATGTAGGCCGACTCATTACCCAATATAACTAATTCCTATGTGACCCCATATAACTAACTAAGGGGATGTGTGCCACATGTCAACATCTCCATCAACCCATATACATTATAATATCATATCCCAAGGTGCATATCACTTATATTACCTTATTTCCCCACGTGTAGTTGCTGAAAAAATGCAAGAAAAGGAAATACATACTATTGATAACACATACTATTTCCCAAAGTGTGATGTTGACTTGATTGATTGTGATTATAAATACATATTGAAGCTTCACCAACAAGATCATATTGTGGAATTGAAATACACAACTACATTTGATAATACCACCTTCTCACTCATAGATATAAGCATAAAGGACTTGTGCTCACTCGATATTAAACCTCAACTCGTCCATGAAGTGCTTGCATGTGTCATCTCACACCAATTTCTCCTTATTTTATCGGTAAAAAGGAATTATTTGAGGAAGAGGAATACATCACAATTGTTGTATTTAAAGCTGAAAAAAATTCTTTAATGTAGAGAGCTTTGCATTTTGTGAGAAAATCTCAAGGTTATCCTTTTTTGGGACGTTACAATAATGTCTTCCATTGGGTCGTTTCAAGTTTGAGCATATGTTAGCACTTTTTTCGCTCAAAGATGGCTTCTACACATTACAATTGTTGATGTCATATTGAACTTATGTATTTTGATATTTGAACTATTATCATTATATATGGAACACTTTTACATATTTGTAATGTTCGCTTCCACCCTTGAAACTTCGATTCTATTTTTTGTATGTCTTGTTTAAAATGAATAAAGAGTAATGGCTTGATTGCATCATGAAAAATATGGTTAATTTTTTTAAATAATTCCATTGGCATGAATCTTAATTTAATTCTAGCACGTCTTTAGCATATGGTTGGAAATGGATTTCAAAACATAAAAAATCGACAAAAATTATAAACTTATTACTTACTTGTAATAGACACAATTTATGCTTCCTTGACTCATAAGGAGACGAAGTAAAGCTCGAAAAAATTAATTGTGTAGACTTTAGAACTAGGCACAAAAGAAAATATAAATAGAAGAAGACGTGAGATGAGGAATTTGTTGGTTGCGTGAAACGAACAATCTTTAAAACAAAAAGAGGTTCACATGTGTGTTTGTCATCCATGTGTGTATCTATTCATACTTTTGCGAAGCATGACCCCCTATACAAAAACCACTTGAATTCATAACCTCGATGATGGTAGAAATATACAAATATATAATACTAGCGTGCATAGCTCGGGATTTTAAGAGGCCCAAGTATGCTTCCTCCAACATATTGAAAAATTATCATCCACCTCCACATGCTCTCTTTTCTTGGAAGAATATCCGGAATCAAGACACACCTTCTACAAGGGAAACATGTATGTTGTCGTTGTGCTTCAGAAAAGGAGGGGTATAGGTTCTCGCTATGGAACAACATGGACCTAGGTGAATAACCAGTCACCTTGCTTATGCTAAGCTAGGTAGAGGAAATGCTAATAACAAGGGTTAACCCAATTTTATAAGTAAGACACGCCCAGGGGGCACTATAAATACAATGGCCACACTATATTCTTCCCATAAGACATCAAACACATAACTCACTACCTTCCTCATCGTGTTTCGACCTTGACATCCTAATTGTAAAAAAACTAGACATAGAGCACAAAACAAATGACTTCTATGTTTCCAATTCAAACATTGCCTTACAAAACAAAATTTGTAATGACCCTAACTATAGAGATGTAGAAGTTGATGAGCGTGCATTGAATTTATTGTGTGATGCTTACAATGATGTCTCCCTTTTACTATGTAATGCCATTATTTTGTTGCGAGACAATTAAACCCACAGACTCCCCTTAATGAGCTTGACAATTTTTTATTGGAGAAAATGTAACAAAATGCTTCATCATTTGTTTCATTATACCCAACATGCCTACAAAAATAGAAACCATATGTTCCTTCCTCTTTTCTTGATTTGAGTGCAATAAACACAAAATGGCCTAGTTTGCACAAGGCCATGCATGGAGATCCACCTAATGATCCAAAATTATTTTTCCATTGAGAATTACTAATATCGTAACAAACCTAAACTCGACTTCTCTCTGCATATATCATCAATTCACCATATTTCGTGAAGAAGTGTTGGAGAAGCACATGCATGCAATAGATTATTAGTACATGTATGAATGTTCTTAACTATTGGGATTGGACTAAAAAAATAAGTACAAACAAATATTTATTTTCATTCTTCATACCATCATAACCTCATTTCTTGTTTTTTTCAAACTTTAACATGCACACAAGATATGAAGAACAACATAGAGGCTCTGCCATATTCATGGCTTCATTTGGATAGAAAATGCACTCAATATTGATAACCTAAATTGGGAGGAACCTTCTACAATTAAAGTAGCCAAATATATATATATATATATATATATATATATATATATATATATATATATATATATATATATATATATATATATATATATATATATATATATATATATATATATATATATATATATATATATATATATATATATATATATATAACGTAAGGATGCACCACTCATTTCACGAAGACCCATTGCTTATTGGACACAAGTTGTATTCTTGAGATTGACTCGCCTCAACTATCAAGATTAATAAATCGAGTCCAGAGACACACTTTGATGCAATGAACAGATCGCTTTGCTTTGAAAAAGGACAAACACTACATTGTTGACATAGTGCACCTTGGAAACTACAACCTACATCTTCTTTAACCATAAATAAGATTGGGAAAAAAATAATACACACCTACACAAAATGATGATAGATCGAACACTCATAATCCAGGATATGTTTTCCATTTGGTGTGTAAATATTTATTGTAATTTTGTACTTTCAAAAGTATGCTACAAAATTAGAACATAAATCATAAACATACCATCGGCTTCTATTAAGCATTACAAGTAACTTCGATCTTTTTGATGCTACGTCTAGGGAATTTCATAACCGTATAAGAGAAAAGATAGTTGAGTGGGATATAGGTGTCGAAAGAGATGTGACATCTATTGAAAAAGCTACCACTTATAGTTTACATCCGAAACTTTATTTCATTGAATGTAGGGGAAAAGATCTTGTGTCGAGTCTCCTCAAGCGATGCGCTTGACAATGTGCCACGACTTAATATTTATTGATGTATATATTTTTAGACCTTCGTAATGGAAATTTTTCACTTATAGAAATGAAAAAAACATTGGACTTATAGAGGCAACTGTGTCATCCAAAATGGAAAAAAAGGAACACCTTTGTAACTATAGTAAGAGTGACTCCTACTACAATAACATGTCATCACCAAAATCATGCCCTTTGAATCATTTTACATATTGGAACTCTTGTTATACAAACCATTTAGACACATTTTTCAATACCTTAGAGACTTTATAGAAAATATTATCACGAATTGGGAAACCACGTGTCATGACTATCATGCATGACACATACAATGTAAAGCCCCATGAAAGCAACACATCCTCAAGTGATGAAATGACTAATAGTGAAGACATAGAACACCATCAAATGGAATAAAATGATTGGAACTACTATCCATACATTGTCATTCTAATTAAATGGAGCATAAGACCTAGACATGCAAGGCAATTGTGACTTTGACCACCACCATAATTGGCATTATTCATGCATCACATGTTTTTACAAGAAACAACAACTTCATTCATAGAATTAAACTTTGATATGCATGATATTGTACCATAATCTTCTACAACCACTCTTGCAATTGTTAAGTTATGCATTAAACAATGACTTGCATTTGACATTTTCATGACTCACTTTATCGACAACACCTCCTTACTATATTTGAAATGATAATCCAGGCACCTGCAGGAATGGGAAAATCATACTTGATTGGTTGTTTGAGACAATCAATGGTATTCCATGGACCTCGGGATTACCCTTTGTTAATATCTCTTATGCGACAATGGTGTTTTTACATTCAACATAAATGTATATACTATTCATGTTACCATGTGTATTCCCATTACAAACATGAAACCATTGGATGGCCGATCACTTGCCTCATTCCAAGAGTCTCTAAAACATGTGCATTGGTGATATATTGCGATAAACATTCCCTCACCATAGAAACTCTCCTTTTGGTGGATGCTCTGTTATTCGTATTAGTGATATAAGACAATTTTTTCCTGAAATGGATGTCCCCCTTTATGATGGAAATTCCTATCGATGACACTTTGGGGAAGCTTCACAAGAGTTGTAACTTTAGATGTGGTGTCCCCAAATTTCACCTTGAAATCTGGGACTACCCTATGTAAAAAATTTCATACTTTTAAAATAATGGGTCATTTTGTGTTTTTATTGCCAAAAAGTTTTTGTATTGTGTCAAGATATTTCCAAAGAGCCATATAAGCCAATTTCGACAAATACCCAGATGCCCGAAATTGTTTTATTCTATCACTGGGGTTTGCCTATGGGAAATTTGTATTTAATTATTTTGAGCCCCGTTTGAGGCAAATTGTGCTCTGGTTTAGCCTTGTTGTGATCGTACATGTCAATATTCCCATATACCAATAGGGTTTTAACCAGGAATGAATTCTAGGCTTTATTTGTGACTTCTGGCAACGTTTTGTGTTTTTGGCATTTTCCTGTTTCGTTTTCTGTGAAATTTCTCTGGGTTAATTCCTTTGTTGATTTGGTTTGATTCCTTTCTTGGAGTATTTGGAGATCATCTATGCACGTTATGCCAGAAGGAATTTACCACAGGAGGTCTGGTTCTCTCTGAAAAGATGAAGTCGTGCACGAAAAAGCTTCTTCTGGGTAGGCCGCATTTTTGGAAAAAGAAGACTTTAAAGCTACAATGGGATTTTTGGTAGCGGTAGAGACAGTGGAATTTTTGTACACTTTGCAGGTACTTTTTCCATGGAAGCAACTCCACTTAAGTCACGATGGGAAAATTAGAGGCGGCGAGAGAGACGGGAATTTCTTACCGCTTTACAGGGTGAAAATTCCCATTGTGAAATAAAACAAAATCACTTAAGGCATTGATGGGATTTTCTCACCTTCCTTGTAGGGTAAATAATCCCATTATGAAAGTCAAACAACTTAAGTAGATCATGGGGTTTTTAGAGTTGAATTGCGGGGTGAATAATCCCATTGAAAATTGGTTTTTAAAAATAGAAATTGCTTATGCCAAAAAGTGCGCCCCTTTTGGGAGAGGAATAATACTTTTTAAAGTGTTAATTGATTTAATTAATTCCTATTTTCAGTGGCTGAGGTCAAAGCATACTGTGAGGCTTAAGTTAACTGGAAGTAGAAGGCTAAAATTAAATCAATTTAATTTATTTAATGGCAGTCATGAGCATGCACAAAATAGGCACCCCATTTGAAGAGTAAAGCTTATTAAATAATTAATTAATTGTTAGGAATATGAGAGGCATTAATTAATTATAGAATTATGAGGATTATATAAGCAGGGGCTGCCATAAGGATGAATTAATTAATTCAAAAGCAGAGAAGTGCAACCCAAACAAAAAGTGCGCCCCATTTGAAGAGGAATTTTGCTCAGAAGAAGGTTTAATTACTGTTGAAAGCTTCCAAATTTGGTGCCTAGGTTTGAAGGAGCTTGATTTGTGTCTGAATAATTGTCTGCATAAGTGATACAGGTGCTCAGGTGAAGTTGGTAAAATTCATGCTTGCTTTGCATGTAAATAAAACATCAAATTTTGGGGCAACAGGCTTGATATATGCAGATTTTTATAATTAAAATCAAGTGTTCATGTTCCAGTTGCCATCTTTGTCTGAATTAATTATAGGAATTCATTACAGGTGCTTTATAAGAGAAAGAGAGCTTAAATCAATGTCCAATACATTGAACATATCCTCTCAATCAAGAAATCTCCGGATCTACACCGATTATAAAGAATTTCAAATTTGAATAAAAAGAAAAAGAATTGCTCAGACAAAGATTGCTCCAGCCATGGAAAATCGGGATGAACAAGAAAGCTCAGTGGAATCATGCATAGATTCTAGATTTGCTGACATCGGAGACACAGATCCAGGCCCAAATCCGGATCTAGATCCATAATTGCAAAAGCTTCATCCTATTGTTTCAAATGCAACCTGTGAAGAAGTCAGTGCATATAGAATTCCTTCCAGGACCTTACGCAAATTCTCTCAATCTTCCAGTTGAAGCCTTCATTGAATTTGCATTCACCCGAAGTGCTTTCCATTATTTTTAATTTCTCATATGCAATTAAAAATAAAAATGATGAGTTATTTACGGCAAACATTGCATTGATGCATGTACAAGAGAAGAACTGCAAAAGCTTTAAGGATAAAAGGGAAGACAATGTGAAGGCAACACCCGTAAGCAAAATTCTAGATCCAAATTTGCTTCCGATCCAAAGTATGGTGAGAATCAAGGGCAAAAGAATCAGCTGCATGCAAAATATGAAAAAGGACAAGACTGCAACTTTCCTCTTTCTTCTTCTTTCTCTTATTTCCTCCGACAAAGTAATTGAGCGATTAATTAAATTATACAACTTAAGTGATTGGTTTAAAAGCCATTACTACAAGAAGTCAACTACTTGGAGATAGGTGAAAAATGTGCAAAATAGAAGGTTCTATCTTCAGGTTGCAAATCATGCAAAGAGGAATTTTAGGAGGGAGATTGCCAGTTGTTTCCTTTCCGACTTCCACATGTGCCAATTCAACTAAAAGCTTCCTATTTGTAATTTCCCCTCTACATGCTATAAGTAGAGGAAGAACCTTCGGGTTAATGATCAGAATTTGTAAGCAGCATTCTTGTGTTCCAGACTTTGTGCTAAAACCCCTGATAGCCACTTGAAGCAAAGGAATATAAAGGAGCAGATTTCCGAGAGAACTTTGTGTCACGGTGCATTTTGTTTCTAGCTTTTAATCTCAGATCTACTTATAAACTTTGTGTTATTTTAGATCTAGATCTGAAGTTGCCTTTGCTTATAATTCTGTGTGTTGATATCTATTGGTTTCTTCTATGTGCATGCAATCAACTCTATTATCTATTGATTGGGTTGCACATCTTCCCTATTTCTTCCCTGTGTTTTATTATTTCCTTCTTCTATAAATATTTCCTTTCTTAAACAGCTACTTACTTGCTGCAAAACTATACAGCTATGGTTCATGAGCTACATGGTTAAAGTAAAACCCCCATATAGATACTAGCATATTTTATTGACAAATCTGACACGGGAGCCTCACCGGTAAATGAGGGAGATTTATCTCATGACTGCCTAGGTTTTCAACTATGCAGAAAATCTAGCCAACGATTTTTGGCGACTTCGCTAAGGAACAACACAAATTAGCGACTGAGCTTTCTCAAGTTAGAAGTCAGCTGCAGATCTAGTATTTCACTAGGAAAAGAGTGCAAACACATCCAGATACGGAAGCCGGAATTATTCATCAAGTCTATTCTCAAAGAAGACGTGCTCCTTTCATGATGCAGAATCATCCACTTGCCCCTGCAGCGCCTGTTCCATGGGATGCAACCTTTGGACCTTTGAATCTGACTCCTCCTATGCATGATCTACCTAAAGGGACGAGAAAGAATTTTTCAAAATTCTTTAGAGATGGCAAGCGAATCCGGATGACCACTTGGTTGCATTTTCATATCATGTGGAGTGCTTGCAGTCGAACATGAAGATGTATTTGTCAAGACTTTTCATAGAGACTCTGCATGACTTGGCTGGAGAATGGTTCTACCAAATAGCTCTCTCAGTACCATAACCAATCAGGCTCTTATGCGGGATACATTCCTGAAAATATTCAAGGCAGCCAAAGATTCCAGTACATTGATTACTCACTCACTCGGTTGAAGAAGGAGCCACATGAGCACATGCGGGATTTTATTGCAAAATTCCAAAGATTACTATACAAAATTCTAGCTTCCCGCTTCTCTGAATGATATCAAATGTTAAAGGGACTAGTCAAATAGGAAAATATTTTCCTATTAATGTTAAATTCGAGCAGAGGCGAGTGTTGTTGTTGAAAATATATGCAAACTGGTTGTTAAATAGTCAAACTCAAGTTGTTGTTGAAATTCCGCGCAGGGCGAGTGTTGTTTCACTGAGCCATTTGAGTCATTTGTTTCTTTATCTCTGCGACATCTCATTTGCCAAATTTTGCAGATAATGAATCGAAGTAGTAGCAGAGGATGAACTTTCAGCTCTAGAAGTGTTGCTCTTTATCTTTCTAGCCTTGATGAGGTCGTCTTCATTTTCAACCACCGTGTTTTGAGTCTGCTAACAAATTAGTAGGACGTGGTCTTCACGGTTGATAGCTTACTTAGAAGCGAAGCTAGAATTTTGTACGGTAATAGGCTAGTCAAATAGAATTTCACATATGCATATATTTTCCTATTCCCAAATGCAACATACCACGCATATACATATTAATGTTAAACATTAGTATTAAAGCCCACATAAGCCACCAACCATACAAATCTGCAAACATGCTAAGCTATGACCACGTGGAAGGAGGTGAAGCGGTGTAGGGGGCTAAGCCATGCGTGGATGTTTCCACGTGAAGGATGGTGTGGGTAAGGGTTAATAAAACCTTACCAAATACTCCTCCCACCAAATATGGGATTTAATCCCATTTCAACAAAAGCCGCCCATTATTTGGGGATTTAATCCCATTAAAAATGCAATCCGCCCAAATGGGAATTTTTATCCCAAATTACATGGTACGGGTTTAGGCTAATATTAGCCTAAGATAATATGTAATTGCATTTTTCAAGGGCCCTAAAGTTGTATAAATAGGGTACCTATTTCATTGTAATGGACACACCCCAAGCTTATTATTTGTTAAGCTTATTGTGGGGACACACATTAGCCCGAGAAACTTATTATTTTTAAGCTTATTTGTGGGATGTGTTAGATTTAGTAATAGGGAAATTTTAATATAGTTTTGTAAAACTATATTAAATTCCTAAAAATTACTATAGACAAATATTGTCTATTGGCCTATTATTTTAGGCAATATTAGATGGAATATTTGTGGCTAGGAGTTATTAATACTACCTAGTCGGCCCATAGCGCCACACCAAATTATTATGAATCCTGGAATATCGACCGAGTGCCATAGGGCGTTACGAAGTGTCTGGAAGGCCGATCGAGAACCGGAGGATTCCGAACAGTGGAGTTGGAGCCATCAAGCTTGCCAAATATGCCAGGAAGGTGGAAGTCGGGTGCTATCTTTCACCCTTGTCGTCCGAAGGTCTGGATATTCTTCTAAGCAAGTTCTTAATAGTTTCCATTAGGTTTTCTTGTGAAAGTACTATTGTAACTTACAAGTTTTGACTAGTGGAATGGTTCGATAAGAACCCGAGACGTAGGAAATTACCGAACTCCGTAATCAATCTGTGTGCAATTGTCATTATTGTCTTGCATTATTTTAAATTGATTACTTAAAAGGAGCAAATTGTCGGCAATTAATTAAAGCCTACAAGGGTCCGAGATTAGGTAGTAATAATCTGATTATTTTCGGATCAGAAACACTCTAGTCTCATGGTCCATACTGGACTGTTGAGGGTATACAAAAGCAAATGGACCTCATCACACTCATACATTAAACCATTCAATCTTTTTCTCATGCAACATTCCTAGATTAGTGATATACGTTATAAGCTACATCATCACTTCTTCTAATATCCTTTAGTGATATACGCTTTAGGCTAAATCATAATTTCTTTTGTTATCTTGTTGTGATATACACTTTAGAATCAATCATTACACATTATCACACCTCATCTCTATGTCCTATATCATCATTACACATTCATCACATCGTCTTACACATAACACATTGTTAGAACCATTTCTCGATGACACACTCTCATTTACGGTTCATTCTTAACTATCGAGGGGGCATAATAAATGAACCTCGCTGCATACAATTCCATTTACTCGGGGGCACGCAGCTCCTATCATTCACTTTGCATTCCATTCCATCCATCCACAACATACTGCATATCTTGGTTGCGTTCACTCTTGTTTATACTTACTTGTTACATGTTCATCTTATTACACATGTTAGATATATATATTGTATGTCATTATCTTTATCATACACACATGCACGTTCACTTACTTTTCTAGTTGTGATCACAAATTCTACAGGGCCATTACATGCAACATTGATGCTTGGCACAATACCTATAACCAGTCCCCACAACGGCCCATGGGGGCATCCACTTTCATACACTAAAGGTGTTATTGTTTCATAGCACAATACATTATCATATTATACATGCTTTGAAATACTTTTTATCTTTCTAACATGCTAATGGGTGCTTCATGTGCAACATTTGTTTTGAGCCATTTGCCACCATGGTTATTTGTACTTATTTTTCATTATATGCCATTGTATGTGGTCTTTTCCCTTTGTCTTGTGTGAACACTTGTATGTCTTTGGCTTCGTCGGCCTTGATTGTCTTGTGACATTGTGAATGATGTCCCATGTTTACAACCCACTTTTTGTGGCCTACATTATCTTCTTGTGTGTTTACGTACATCCTAGCTTACACGCCGCCCCTTCCCCTTTCACCCGATCCGGAGGGGGAGGGGGCCCCTCTATAGAGTAGCAGATTATTTCTAGGGTAGGGGCCCCCCATAGACATAGAACCCATATAGAGAGAAGGGGGGCTCCCCTAGATTCTATGGAGGGGGGAGGATCCCCTATCCATATAGAGATAGAGGGGGGAGGAGGGGGAGGATACCACCCACTAGGGGTGACCTAGAAACTATATAGGCATCTCTGCCCATCTATAGACATATAGAAGGTCCAGGGCCATATAGAACTATAGGCGGCATCCATCTCTAGTTGGCACCCTATTGTCTTCGTAACTTACGCTTGTCTTATACATGCATGTATATCTTTGCTTGTACTAACACTTGTCTTCCAAACACTTATTTGCATGTGCCTTGGTCTCTACCAAGCACATCCCCTTCCCCATGCACGACATAGTTTTAGTGGTTGGTCCTCTTTTGGGCCGCATTCTCCTATAATGATGTCATGTGCGCCCTTAAGAGGGGGCATCATTTGGGTGAATCGGTGTAGTCACAAAATCACACACTTACTACTATTATTATACCGCCAAGTATGTTGTTTTATATATGAATATTGCATAAGAAAAGTATTGACTAATGACCCATTTCATAGTCCAATTGTCTATTTTGTTGGTCTTGTACAATTGTCACTCATTTGTACAGTTCCCATCGGGTCTCACGAATTCCTATCACCAATCGATAGTCACTCAATTATCATCACTAGTCTCTGACTAGGGCGCTAGAGAGGGATTAGGGCACCTGGGGCGCCCTAGTCCTAATTCTAGGCATCTGGTCCATGTCACACTTGATTTTATTTTTATTATTTGAGGTCGGTCTTTTCAATTTTTCCTCTCATCTCCCTAGGTACTAGTTAGCATGTCAAGTCATTAGTGTCAAAATTTGAACAAGAGATCCCTATATAAACACAACATACATACTACCTTATGGGCAAACTATTACTATCAAGGGCTAGCTATCTACATAGAGCAAGGGATTGCATTTGGGCATTATTTTACATCACACATTGCATAGGAAGGGGAGTATTCATTCTATTCCATCCACCATTTTACATTTTATCTAGCTATTATCTGATATCTCTACGTTATTGGCGTCAGGAAACCTAGGCACATTATTGCACACATAACTACATTAGGTATGAGATGTAGTGCATCATTCAGTCATAAGTCCATCCATTTGACAGTTGAGGACATTTTGACCCCTTCATTTGCATCTTTCTTTTTTAGGGTTTGATGTTTTGTGTGGGGTTTTATAGGTAATTCTCCATTGCGGGTTTACAACAACATCAACGACCCAAGTGTGACACTCATTTGACCAAAGGCGAAATCTTGTGAAGACCTAACAACCATATCAGGATTAGATTCCAAGTTGTTCCACAAACCAGGGATGTCCACATGCACCCCCTGTCTCTCTCCAAGCATCCCGGTCTAGTCGATCTGCCTCTGCTGCAATTTGATAAGGATCATTGTGACACTCTGTTCCACTATTCCATCACTCTGGTTAGTCCCACTCATTGCGAGGTAAGTGCAATTTAGGTAAGTACCTTCCCCTTCCATTTTATTTCATCATAAATATCAAATCAATTACTTAGCATTTATATTTCATTTGTGTCATTTATCATAGTTATACACTTCGATTTCAATAAAATATCTTAGATTTTATTCAATCATTTTGGTAATCCCATAGCTTAGAACATTTATTCCTAGGATCCACTAAAACCCTAATGGATAATGATCACTCTTCTCCTTATCGGCTCATCATGCCTCGCATTACTATCAATCATATATATTATGAGGCAACTATATATGAGCTTACAACTTTATATCATGGTGTTACTTATACCAAATGATATTCAACAAAAACTCTCGCTATTAACGAATGTAATATACCCGTAGTTTTGAAAATTCTTCTTTTAGTATCATTTAGATTTGGATAGCTTTTTTACGGATGTTGACTCGTTATATGGTTAGCCATGATCACCCTTATGACATTTCCAAGGAAATTCTAGATGACTCTCTTATTGACTTCGTGCTTGGTCTTGACGCTAGTACACATGTGCATATTAATTCTCCTCCTACTCAAACCACTGCTATAACTACATCCCATGCTTCTCCTATTTTTGATAATCCTTCTCATTATCCATTGTATACTAGTTCACATGCACATTCACAATATGTTGATGATGCTGTTATTTAAATTTCCGCGGCTGAAAGAAGCCCATTTGAAGCCAAATCTTCACCGAGAGAGAGGGGACTTAACCAAATTATAAAGAGAACCGAACGGCTTGCGTGACGCGCCAAGTGTCGAGCAAGTGTAACTTCAGAAGTCAAAGAGGGGGTGAAGTCTCAAATTCCCGCGGGGACTGACACGTAGAGCCAACGAAGGAGTAGGATAATGAGCCCACAGACGGTGCCAAGTGTCCACCCAGTGCTTTCCCAGGAGTCTTAAAGGAGCTAGAGTCAAGAGGATGCACGAGTCTTCCATGTGGATCTTACAACTAGCGGACTCCAGTTTCAAGACAAACCATGAAAGGACAAGCCATTTTCCACGTATGAATGATTTGGAGGCTTATCTATAAGATCCTAAAAGTTTGGGATTCTTCAAAAGATCAGGCTAAAGGGTCATTTAGCCTATCATTTCAGTAGGGCATTAATGCATAAGCCTCGTATAAAGAGAATGACTACCCATGTTCATCTACATTCAAAAAGGGTCATTTCATTACAAAATACGTGTCGTTTGAATCAAGAGGTCGGGAACCAATGCATAAAGGGTCAAAATATCTGGTTATGTAATAAATAGTGGATGAATTTCTTCTCAAAAGGTGAGTCCATCTCAAGGGATTCGGTTGCAGGATAATTAAGATGCATTAAATGGGCATGGCTCTCACTTTTCCGAAGGGGTCAAATTGTGAGAAAGATTTGAGGAAATATGTTTCTATCACTTCATATCATTTATCATAATTAAGGGGTAGATGGGAAGGAGTTTGAAAGTTCTTTCTTACCTCCTCCTCACCCTATAAATTGTAATGGAGGTTCGATAAAAAAAAAAGAAAAAATGGAGGATAATTTTAGTTAGGTGCTTAGGAGTCTTAATCTTTTCCTCTCTGTCGCCAAGCTTCTCTTTTGTTAGGAAAAGGAGATCTTGAAACTCCAGCCTTCTGCCTAGGCTTTGTAATGGCAATCTTGCCTCTTTCTAATGTAATACTGTGCACAACCATTGGAGTAATATATATGTTTTGTGGTGTTTCAGTTCATCATTCACATATCTTTATTGTCTCTGATCACCTTTATTTTCATTTAGAAACTATGCATCTTTGGGTGTTGTTGCAATATTTGGTGCTATGCTTAAGTAGTTTGAGACGATTGTGTATTCGGTTGGCTTCCTGGTGTATTCTTTTCGGCGCATCACCTTAGTTTGTTTTATGTTTTTTCTTTCCAGTTTTTCTGATCCCTATCTCCCCCCGCAGAGAAGAGCCAACTTCTTTAAAATTTGGAGGTCTCCTTAGGATGCACGTCCCACCAACCTAAGGATTCCCTCGACTCTAACGGATCTATCCACCAAGGAAATCCGTCAACAGATACACTTAATGAAATTTTAATATCTCGAGCCTCTCTCTGATTTTGACGAAATAATTGAAAGTCATGAGTTTACTAATTTACAAATAGTTGAGTGTGAATCTCCTGCTCCATTGTCATCTTCTTCTGAGGTTGTATATACTAATATGTATGACTCATCTCCATCTATTAGTTTGTCTCCTCCTATCGTTGCTTCTCCATCTAACACTCCATCTCCTAGGGATGTTTCTGATGCTAGTCCTACCAATGGACGTTCCATGTCCTTCATCACCTATTGCTTCTTCAGCACCTACATTTATCTTGTACCTTTACCATCGAGTTCTCCTACATCTCCTCTCGACATCCATATGATTACTCATAATGGTGAATTACAACCACTTATTACATTATTTCCATCCTCTATTGTTCCTTCACAAGATATCTTGTCTCTCATGCATGTTGTGGGTAATTTACAATCTTAGGTTCAATCACTCACATTAGAAAGTAAAGCCTATTATGCTTCCATTGATAACAATTCATTGCATGACAACCCTATTCCTAAAAATATTCATAACTCAACATTTCCTAAGGATTTTATTATGCCTACCTTTTCATGTTTCGATGGTACTGGAAACCCCTAATTACATCTTAAACATTATCATATGGTTATGGCTTCATATTATAATGATCGATTATTGTTTAAAGCCTTTCGACATAGACTTACCGATGATGCTTTGCAATGGTATACTTGCCTACCATTTGGATCTATTAGCACTTATCATGAGATGGAAGAAGTTTTTCTCCATTGCTTTATCATTAACAATGACCCTAGAGTTACCTATGATCATCTACCTAATTTACACCAGGGAAAAACATAACTTATCATGGATTACATCTTACAATTCAGTACTTGTATGCACCAATTAGTCTTTCAACCTATCGATTTAGAGAAGCAATTTATCTTCTGTTGTGGTTTGATTCCAGCATTAAAACAAAGATTACAATATGACACGTGAATCATTCACACTTCTATGTTATAAAGTCATTGATCTAGAATAAGACCTTATTGCTACACATGTTATAGATCCTCCACCTATTGTTACTACTTGTTGCATCATTTAGTTCTTCTCCATTGCCATCAGTTGAGTGTCCTACATGATCTCCATCTCTTCCTCGCAAGCAAGCTTAGTCTACTAAATCACGTAAGCGTCCTTCTCCTACTCTACAACAGAGCTACACCTTAATCTTCTACACTGTTTCACGCGAGCCATTGCATTTCTTTCATCACGCTATACCACATGATGTGCTACATGCTTTACTTAATGAGCGTTTAATTCACTTACCTTCTAACAAACATCATCCACAACATCATTTACAACGTCAACATGATCGACCATATTGTAACTATCACTATATCAATGGCCATAGGGATAATGATTACTTCACCCTTCATGATCACTTACAACAATTAGAGGATAAGGACATCATATCCTTTGGCTCTCACTCACGTGAGTAGTCCATATCTCCTCTCCCTCATCCACAAGTTACTACTCGGTTGAGTTATCTCCTCCTTCTAGTGCTAATGTAATTGTTTGTCCATTGTCACAGGTCATCACTCATGTACGCTCTCCATCGCATCCATCCATCACTACACCATCTCATCCACCTCATCCATCTCATCCATCGCATCATGCTATTGCTTCACATTGGATTCCATAGCCCTTGGCATTTGCACCTCCCACCACCGGTCCACATAACATTTAGCTTGGTTTATATGCTCATGCTCCATTCATTCCACATGCTTCCACCACTTCTCACCACCTTGGTCTATGGTAGGTGATGGCTATCACCCTACCCCCGATGATGCACTTGTGTTCTTATAGTTCTTACATGATTGTTGAGGGATATGTTATAATAAGAACCTCTCTTCATGTGCTCTATCGATTCATCTAGTGCACCCTATCGAATCATTTCCCGATGACACACTCTTGCTTTAGGGTTCGTTCTAGACTGCTGAGGGGTCTTATCTAAATGAACTTCATCATCTATACACTGGGGGGCATAACTAATCTTCCCCCTATCCTTATCACACTAACATATTACAACTATATCAAACTTTTATGTTAGGTTGTGGAGCATGTTTTCATGTGAGAAAGTGTTGAAGACTGTACACTAAGAGTACTGTACACTTTCCACAGTTGTCTCACCGGGGTTTGGTGCCGGGACTCAGCGGGGTCCGAGGCGAAGCCTCAGTAGCGAGGGTTCGGGGCGCAGCCCCCAAATTTTTTTTTGCCTTAAAACGTGCCCGATACATCGGAAACATGATTTTCTCATATGGGTGGATTTTTTGACCCATACGTTTATGGGATGGTTTTGGCCCATGGTTTTGATACTACCAGTTTAAAACTGCTTAAGCAGCGATTGTTTATTTATATGGTTTTGTGCATATGGTAGATATAATGAAAAACATTGCGGATATGCTTTGAATTTGGGTGTGAATTGCAGAGAGTTTGTTGAGCATAGCTCTAAAAAGATCGGGTATTATATTAAGAGAGCGGTGGATTGTAATAAAATTTGAGCAAGTGATTCTTGGTGGACGTAGCCCAAATTGGGTGAACCACATTAAATCTTCGTCTCTTTGTGTTGTGTTATTTTATTCTCGCACTTTTATTTGAGATCTGTAATAATTTCTACATATTAGTTTCTACTATTGCGATTCTGTGAGGGATTATTCTGCATATTTTATCCCTTATTTCCTAACATTTTACACATCACCAAACATTCATCATCAAAGGTTATCTTTCAATCATACATTTTATATCATCACATACATTATATTATCATCATCACACTAATTACGCATTACAATTCAACTCAACAAACATAACCAATACTCAATGCATCAAATCATCATACATTAAAATCAAATAAATCATACATCATCATCACATCATAAGCATCAATACACACCGAATATAATCGTCATATGCCAATAAGTCTATATATATATATGTATGTATGTATGTATGTATTTATATTACAATCATAGTTACAAAACATCTCATCACTAGGGGGCAACTCCCCTACATCAAATACATCAATACAAATCATATCTCATCATCGTTGTCACTATCTGGTATCGCAAGTGTTATAGAACTCGACGCCTTGCCACTAACTAACTGCGTGCCACAGATCACAACCTCGATACCTCTCCACATGTCTCCGTAGTAGTGTTACCTCTGTAGAATGCTCCACAAAGTGACTTTGTAGTGTAATAAATTGTGTAAACACATATTACGCTAAAGGACCACCACCCACCGCCTCTCTAGCTCATCGTGTATCCTCGCATGCCTCATCCCTCTCACTCAACAACATAGTACACACCATTGATGCTATAGCCACTGGCTCAAACAAATGGGCATGCTCGCCCGCAATGTCATCCACATGCTCTAACATCCCTCCACCCGTAAGTATGTTAGTGGGCACATTCTCGTGTCAATGTGCAGATAGATGTGTCCACAATCAAGGACCAATATGTGTCACCTGTAATCAATATCATAGCACATTAGACATCCATAATTATCACATAAGCAAATAACCAATCATACAACATAATTATATAGATACTCATGCTCTATTATCGCCACCGCCATACATTGTCGAGGGCATGTGTTTGCCCCTCCACTCCTCCTCACTATGGTAATCCCACCGCATACGTAAACAATGGAAACATAAACACCCATCGATTTGTTGTCCACTATGCATGGTATGCCTCCGTACACCCCGCATCATATGTGTCAACCGGATCTATTGTTTGATCGGCCTTATCGCCCAAGAGGTACTAACTACTCTCATGTGGGTCCTAGTCTAGCTCTAACCTTGCTCGGTGCTCTAACAACTCTAACCCACACATATGGCTCTGGGGCACATCCTAGGCCATACCAAACTATTGAGATACCCGCTCCACCTGAAATAACTCGATGACACCAGTGAAAACCGATCCTCCAACCACATAGTCATCTCTGTGTGTATCGTAACTATACTACATCCTCCATCCATCCTCCATAATCTCAGTATGGCCTCCATATCACTTCCTTTGGCCCCATACGATCTATCGAGGATCTATAAGTATCACTATCCATCTCTTGCCCACACACACCAACCCATATCCTAGAAAATATGTCTAGCCTAGCCCACTCGCTCGTTGACCACCAAGTGGTCTCAATATGTCTATATGCACATAGGCCCATACATGCAATAATGTAGTCGCTCCAATCCCACCTCCATGTTCCTTTTATGCGAATATGTAAAGATCTCTATACAGTAGGCTAACACACATCGTGCCTAGACATACCTAGTACACTTCTCCCCTATTCAATGACAAATATCATGCATCTTATACGAGATGCCATGCCACCTCTTTCCACCGCAATCGATGATGCAATAATCACAACTATAAACTTCCACAATTGCGGAACCTCTCGATCTCAAAATTGCATCCAAACTAATATGAGCCTCACAGCACTCGAGTCCCCACAAAATACTTTGCTGGTGGCCTTCATTGTTGGCTAGATTTTCTGCGCATAGCATCAAACCTAGGCAGGTCATGAGATAAATCTCCCTCATTTAACCTGAGGCTCCCGTGTCGATTTGTCAATAAAAATGTGTTATTATCTATCGGGGGTTTTACTTTAACCACTTAGTTCATGAACCATAACTCAAAAGTTCTACAATAAGTAAGCAATAGTTTAAGAAAGGAAGTATTTTATAGAAGAAGGAAGTAAAGGAAATACGAGAGAAGAAATGGGAAGATGTGCATCCCAATTAGTAGATAGCGAGAGCTAATTACATGCACATAGAATAAACTTAATAGATATGAACACACAAAATTATAAAACAAAGGCAGCTCTAGATCTAGATCTAAAATAACACAAATTTTATCAAGAGATCTAAAATTTTAAAGAAAGAAACACAGTACACCGTGACACAAAGTTCTCCAGAAACCTGCTCCTTTGTATTCCTTTGCTCCAAGTTGCTCTCAGGGGTTCAGCACAAAGTCTAGAACACAAGATTGCTGCTTACAAATTATGATCGATCATTAACCCGGAGGTTCTTCTCCTACTTATAGAATGTAGGAGGGAAAGTACAAATGGGAAGTCTAACTGAACTAAAGCATGAACAACAAGTAAAGATGACATTTGGCAATCATCCTCAACTAACTTCTTCTTAAGTGACACATGTATCACTTAACTAATAGAATGGTTCCACATGACTTTAAGTAATGGTTGCAAAACCAATAACTTAAAGTTTTACAATTTCATCCGGGAACATAGAAAATAGAAGAAGAAAGAATAGAAGAAGTCATGCCAGCTGTAATGTTTATGTCTTCTTCTTGTTCTGATATCGGATATACTTGTCGAACATGTAATTCAACATCCTTCCATCTGTTTTAGCCACTTTTTCTCATCCGAATCTGCAACCCTTCATTCAACACTTTGATGCACGCTTCCACATCTTCCAAGCTCGGCCCAAACCTTGCAATGTCCGCCTGCAGCGCCACCAGTCTACTGATAGAATTCATCGTGAAAGGCTTGGTAGCTTTATCAATTCTCTTTTGTACCATTAGAAGAGACCCTTAGAGAATTAGGCACCTTAGTTGCGACGATCCACACGTATGAAGTAACGCCTCCGACCACATCCTCCTCAGTGAAAGAAATGATACTTATCGATCAAAAGATGACGCCCTACTCTCGAGTGCTGCATCCTCTTGAAGAAAACTCTGCAGATTTCCAAACGGAAGATCTTGCCGAAATTCTAGCTTCCCCTTCTCAACTGATCCATCCGGTACAATCTGCTCCGCAATCAATACATCTCCCGATAGCTTGTTGATCTCGGCCAAAATACTCAGGTTACTCTCTGCAACTGTATTCATGCCTTCTATGTTCGCCATCAGTTGCTTCAGCTGATTTGCTGCATCATCCATAACCTTTAGGCGGGCTGGCACTTCTCCAAGTTGTACAAAAGCTTGACGAATAATCAAATCCTTCCATTCGTCAATAGCTTTTACTTGATTGCTTGCATCCTCCATTTCCTGCATAAGATGATCACTCACCTGCTCTGAAATGGGTTGAATGGAAGGTTTAGCAACCTTGGCTATGATCTCACATAATTGAGATACTTGCTTCTGCAGCTCTTCTTTCTCCGCCTTCTCACTGTCAAGCCTAAGGAATAAAGCATCTATCAATGTCTGCATGCTGTCTTCCCTTCATCCTTCAGTGGTGGCTTGACCGAGGGGTACTTTGGTCACTGTCACATCTTCTACCGTGAGCTCCTCCTTCTTCTTTCCTTGTGCTTGAATTGATATCTCAACAAAATTCTCTCCCGAATCCTCGATAATCAACCTAGAAGTTTCTTTAGCAACTTTAGGCCTTATGTCTCTTCTTCGCTCAGATCATGGAGTAGCTGCAAGTCGTGCTCCTCTAATTTCATCTCCATTCTTACTTTTGGAACCAACTGCGAAGCCAACCATTCCGAGAAATTACTTCTCGGAGAGTGAGAAGTCGCTGAGTGCAATACCATCTCCCACTTTGCATCCTCTCGTCGAGAAAGTGCCACAGTGTTATGACTGCCATCCTCTGAATCATCCAACGACAAAGCTCTTTCGAACTCTGCCATCTGCAGCTTCAACATATCCTCTGGAAGAGGCGCTGAACGAAGTGGCTGAGGAGAGAAGATGAAAGTCATCGGATCTAATGGAGGCATGGAAGCATCCTATCTTCTGGGTGCAATAGTTGGTGAAGTACTGAGTGCTGGAGAAGCCGGAGTCAAAGCTATGGTCGTAGAAGTGATCTTCTCTTTTTCTTGAGATCTTCTATGTACTTTCAACTTCTCGGACCTTCTGCTGCTTTCTCCTTCATGCTTTTGCTTGAGGGAATCTCCTGTGCCAAAGTTGCCCGTGATTTGATTCATCAATGCTTCATCAAGGCAATATCCCTTCGTCAGCAGCCAGTTTGAAGTATTCACCAACACAACTCCAGATCTTTCTTCAATTGAATGGCAGCCTCCTACGTTATCCTGCAGTATGGCTTTATCTCCTCCCATTTGATGGTAAGTGTCAAGTACCACGTTCCCATCATCTTTAAGATCCGCAGGTATCCACGCTAGTCCAAAGTCGAACACTTGCTTTGCTGATAGCCTGCTGAAATCTCTCTTTCTAACCTCGTACTCACTTTTGCACTTCATCCAGAAATCTTCTAATGAAGGCACATGTGCGTACTCCTGGGAGATCATCTTCCTGGCTACTCCAAATGGATCGAAGTTCAACCGTGCAGGGAAGAACTCTTGCTCATACTCGGATAACATTTACGCCTCCATCCCTCGAGCTCTATGAATGCTAATGCAACTATAATGCCCCACAATGATTGGGAAGAAGCCCGTAGACTTATGCTTGCTTTGGTGAAGGTCGTGTAACTCCTGAAGTTACTCTTTGAGTCTCCATGGCGATCAATCTATCATTCGGATACCTGGGCATCTTTATTGGTTCTCCAGAAAAGCCCGTAACCCTGAGGTATGTGAAATCTGGAAATTGAATGAATAGACTGCCAATCTTGGACACAACTTCCCACGCTTCCTTGCTTACCCTATTGGCCTTCAAGTCTTTATCTAGCCTGCAGATGAAATTGTAGAAGAAGTCATCGTTGATCACTTTAAAGTCTTTCTCACGCAGTGCAGTGGTGTGGGTAGCACTCGAAAATGGGGTCCTTAGAAAGAACACCACATCTATCCAGCTTGGAAAAGACGCCTTGTGAAGCTGCAACATACACTAAGTATGAAGTCATCTTGAAGCTGAAAGTACACTTCACGTTCCAGAGTTGCTCACCGATGTTGTTCTTAATAATTTCGACCAATTGATTATGGAATCAACCACCGTTGACTTCAATGGTCTGATGAAAGCATACATCCATGTACGGAAAGTGTAAGCATTAAACCTTCGCCATTAATCCTACATATGATTTGACAATATCTACCTCCTGCACCAAATTGGACCATGGAAGAGTTCTCGGGAACTTTGAAGGAGATCTAGGCTTCTTCATGTATGGGCTATTCATTATGCTCACACAATCATCGCTCTATGCTTCTCCCATCTCTTGTCGGCATCACGAATGCTAATGGAAATCACCACCTTTACACTTTGGAATCTTCAAACAATAATTGATGAACTCTGCGTCCAAACGAATTATTGTCTTTCCCGCAAAGCATCACGCACTAATCTGGATGAAGGATGGTAAGATCTAGTGCACTCCATAACAAACTCGGCAATTTGGGTTGTATGGAAAAACTACAGCTCGGATAATTCCACTGCTTTTAACCATGCATGAGTGAAGTCTTTCCCGCTCTGGATCTATCAATCAAATCGGAAAGAGGTTCCGGGCCTAGATCTGTGTCTCCTATGTCTGCAAGTTTGGAAGCAATGCATGACTCCATCGTGCTTTCTTTTTCATCTCTCTTCGCCATAGCTTTGTCTATCTTTGTCTGAATAATTCTTTTTCTTCTTACTTGGCCGGATTTCTTCAATACTGGTGCAGATCTGGACAATTCTTCAGATTCGGAGGATATATGCAATGTATTGGACATTGATAAAAACTCCTTTTCTTTTGTAAAGCACATGTAATGAATTCCTGCAATTTATTCAGACAAAAATGACCATCGGAGCATGAATAGTGAATTTTAATTATAAAAATCTGCACTTTTCAAGCTGCTTGCCCCAAAAATGGTGTTTAATTTGCACATAAAGGGAGCATGAATCCTTTCAACAACACTTGAGCTCTTTGTAACACTGTGCGAAACAATTATGCGAGACAAAGATCAACCTTCTTCAAAGCATGCGCCAAATCTGGAAGCTTTTAGCCTTGTTGCCACCTTGCACAGCAAAATCCTTCTTGAATGGGGGCGCACTTTTCCTCTTGGCTGCAATTCTTTACCTGTGAATCAAATAATTCACCCATATGGCTGCCCATGCTTATATAACCTTCACAATTCTATAATTAATAATTGCCCTAACAATTAAAGGCAATTAATTAATTAAAAATCATGCTCTTCTCTTTTAAAAATAGCATGTTTAAGGACAACCATCCAATAAATTAAATTAATCCAATTTAATCCTTCACACATCACTTCACTTAAGCTTCATAGTGTGCCTTGACCATAGCCACTGAAAATAGAAATTAATTTAATGATTTAATGCCTTAAAAATCATTAAATAACTCCCAAATGGGGCACACTTTTTGAAAGAGAGGGGGCAACCACTAAATAAATTAAATTTAATGCATTTAATCCATTTCTTTTATTCCCTCTTTGACTTGTTGACTTCCTCCAAGCTTGGGCGCACTTTTTAGAAGAATAGATTAATTAAAATAATCACTTCAAGGCTGTCATCATCTCACCAAAGGGGCACTTTTTTGCACATATAATTCTATTTTTAAGAATTTTTCACAATGGGATTCTTTACCTGCAAGCGAGCACACAAAATCCATGATCCACTTAAGTGATTTGACTTTGACAATGAGATTATTTACCTGCAAAAGTGAGGCGGCACTAAAATCCCATGATTTCACTTAAGTCACTTTCCTTTTATTTTATCATGGGAATTTTTACCTGTAAGGCGAGGCAATAAATTCCCACCGCTGCGACCTCTATTTTTCCCACTTTGCAGGCTTAAGTGAATTTTATAACATGGGAAAAAGTACCTGCTGTGCAGTACAAAATTCCCACCACCTGCTGCGCTTCTTATTTTTCCCATTGCGGCTTAAATCCTTTGTTTTCCAAAAATGCGCCCATCCCATGAGGGGCTTTTCTGCTGCGACTTCACTTTTTCCTAGATCCGGACCTCCGATGGCGACTTCCTCCGGGCATAATGTGCGTATATGTTTTCTAGCTGCTCCAGGCCAAAAATCGAGCTTACCGTGCAAAGGAATTGTTCTAGAGAAATTTCACAGAAAACAAAATGGGACAACACAAAAACACGAAAATTGTCAAAAGTCACAAATAAAGCTCAAAACTTATTCCAAGTTAAAACCCTTCTGGTACATAGGAATAATGACATGTTCGATCATAACGAGTTAAAAGAGCGCAAATAGCCTCATACGGGGCTCAAAATAATTAAATACAAATTTCCCGCAGACAAATCCCGACGATAGAATAAAACAATTTTGGGCATCCGGGTATTTGGCAAAAAGGCTAATATGACTCTTCGGGTTATCTTGACGCAATCTGAAGGACTTTCAAAAAAACACAAAACGACCCATTATTTTAAAAGTACGAAAAAAATTTAGATAGGGTAGTCGCAAATTTTAGGATGAAATCTAGGTGACACCAGGCCCCCATCTATCTCTGTCTCTATATTCTCCACAACCATGACTTGTACCCTCTTGCCAACAATATGTAATCACAATATGTAATATACATCCTCTAATGTAACTTTCATCTCACATGTAGGTAGCAAAACGTATAAAGTGTCTCGCACACCATCTCTCATACAAAGTTATCAAAATCAACATATTATGGGGCACATCCACCATCCTCGCTATGTGTCACAGGCAACACGATCCATAACCTCCTAATCATCGTCACAAACCCAACCCGAGAAACCTACTCAAGTGGCGACCACCATGGAACTCCCTCAATGGATATCCCTCTACACACCACAACAAAACAACAAAACATATTAGAACACTATACACATGCAAACATAACCACTTACGACATCACTACACATCACATTTCACGTTTACATCACTCAGACAAAAATCGACTTTTCGGACATGGGCGCCTGAATCTAGGCTGGCGCCTGTGAGCTGGACACTAAGCACCCATGTTTGGGCACTCTTGTCTTGGAGGCCATTAACTCCTTCACCGCTCTCATCTAGGTCCCAAACACCGAGAAAAAAATAACAATTTTTAAAAATTCACCAAAAATGACTACTACACACGCATTTAAAAAAATCTCACTAACCAACTCCATCGTAAATGCGTGATGCCATGATGGTCGCTTACCATCTCAAATTGGTCAGGTTGTGATGCTCTAACTTGCGGTATCTTTACACACTCAAAGTTTTCTCTCACACTCGCGCAAAAGAAAAATGAGTTGACTAATCACTTTTTTACTTTACTATTTATAGTCACTTTTCATTATTCACTCTACTACAGCCATACTTCACATTCATTACTCAACTAATACATGTCACACGATTTTACTAATATCTTGAGCGTTTTTACTCCGATTTCTATCTTGTTTGTGACATTCTCTTCATAATTCCACATACCATCATATCATACACATTCCACACACATTATTTCTCCTTTATGTTGTATTTCACTCGATCTACACATATCTTGCGGTATCTATCATACATTGTCTATTAACGTGCTTACTTTCGGATCAACGTTGATTCTCATTATCACTTCCCCTTTTGCACGAAAGGGGGGCATACAATTGGGGTCATCCTATAATTCCCCTTACACCACTACGCAATCATTCAACACCTCTAATTCATCATTTTCAAACATTTAATAATACACCATGTGATATTTCATCATTTTCTATCGATTCCCCCTAATGAACTAACTTGGGGGAAACAAGCGTAAAATATCTCTATGAGTAAAATAATCAAAACAAACAATCAATAAACCAATAAAATACATTCAAGTCTCTAATAATCAATACAATATAACACATTCGACCTCCTAGATGACCTAACTTGGAAGCCACCATACATTGTGGCGACACCCTTGGAGTGGGGGCAATGAGACATCATTGCCTTTCCTATACTTGCTCCTATATGGGTCAACACGTTTGATCGAAATATTTGGATCCAAAATCACTGAAAATTTGATCTGTGTTCGTCTACAACGACTAGATATTTTGAGGATGTAGTTAAAGGTTGGAGAATAACACACCTTTCTCCCTACACTCTTCCTCTAGTGGTAGGACACCCAAATCCTCCGGTTTTTCATACACACACAATCGGGTTGGGAATTGATCACTCCCTACCCCATCACATCGTCATCATACAAAATTCAAAATTGTCAATCATTCCACATCACAAACATCAGTCTCGTTTAGTGCACTTCATCACGATCTTATATCTCTCATTACGCTGCATGGATCAATGCGTTGGTCAATGGTTCGTCACGCTATATGTCTTCATTCGGCACGATCTTCTACCATATCTATACATTCTTCTACAATATGGGATTTTCTAGATTTCTCTCAGGTACGCATCTCTAACTACTTTATGTTACTAAGCTTTCACTCACCAAAATAAAGTGGGGACAAATGTAGTCACAAAATCACACACTTACTACTATTATTATACCGTCAAGTATGTTGTTTTATATATGGATATTACGTAAGAAAAGTATTCACTAATGACCCATTTCATAGTCCAATTGTTTGTCTTGTTGGTCTTTACCATTGTTGGTCTTGTACAGTTGTTACTCATTCGCATACGATCCCATCGTGTCTCGTGGAATTCCTATCAGTCAATAGTCACTCAGTTGTCGTCACTAGTCTTTGACTAGGGTGCCTAGAGAGGGATTAGGGCGCACAGGGAGCCCTAGTCCCGATTCTAGTTGTCTTGGTTAATGTCACACTTGATTTTATTTTTATTATTTGAGGTTATTCTTTTTGGTTTTTCCTCTCATCTCCATAGGTACTAGTCGGCATGTCGGGTCATTAGTGTCAAAATTTGAACAAGAGATCCCTATATAAACACAACATACATACTACCTTATGGGAAAACTATTACTATCAAGGGCTAGCTATCTACATAGAGCAAGGGACTGCATTTGGGCATTATTCTGCATCACACACTACATAGGAAGGGGAGTATTCATTCTATTCCATCCACCATTTTACATTTTATCTAGCTACCATGTGATATCTCTGCATCATTGGCACTAGGGAAACCTAGGCATATTATTGCACACACAAGCACACAAAACTTCATTGGGTAAGTGATTTAGTGCAACACTCAATCATAAGTGCATCCATTTGGCAGTTGAGGAAAGTTTGACCCTTTCATTTACATCTTTATTTTTTAGGGTTTGATGCTTTATGTGGGGTTTTACAGGTAATTCTCCATTACAGGTTTACAACGACATCGGCGAACAAAATACAACACTCACTTGACTAAAGGGGACGTATTGTGAAGACCTGATAACCATATTAGGATCAGATTCATAGTTGTTACACATACTTGGGCACCCAAAATTCAAACCAAGGGAGCCCACAGTACCCCTATCCCTCTCTAGGCGTCCCAATATGGCAAGATTTTCCTCTCGATGCATTTTTCAAGGATCGTTGAAACACTATGTTTTGTCATTCCATCACTCTGTTCAGTCCCAAATCACTACGAGGTAAGTCCAATTCAAGTAAGTACCTTCCCCTTTCATTTTATTTCATCTTAAATATCAAATAAATTACTTAGCATTTATATTTCATTTATCATAGTTGTACATTTTTTATTTTAATAAAATATCTTAGATTTTATTGAATCGATCACCACCCCATACAACAGTTTACACACAGTATATACAACACAACACAATACATATACAACACAATTTAGGGCTCAAAATCAGACTTGGATCCTTGAGTACGTTGATGCCTTTCTTAGAGCGCTCAGTAACTGGGGGCGATTCTTCGCAATGGTGTTTTATTATGGGGAGCAGTTAGAGGGTATAAGATAACACCAAACCTTCCTCTCTACACTACTTCTACTGTGGTGTTGGATCGCCGAGAAAACTAGACAGTACAATGATCTCTACATTTTTGGGAAGCGGTTAAAGGTTAGAGGATAAACCAAACTTTCCTCCCTATACTTCTTCGGCCAATGGCGTGAGATCACCCAAAAATTGGCACTTCATTGACAAGATCCTTTCTACACCCTTTTTATCATCACAGATCAAGTGCACATGTTCCTTTTTCACATGTTCAATTTTTTTTAACATACTTCACTTACACACTTTTACATATACATACATATTTGACTACTTTATCGTCTTCCCTTTTACATGTTCGTTTGTATGGGAAGCAAATAGTCATCATCACCAACAACGACATAAACATGATACTAACAATAGGTACATCACACACACATTGGCATATACACATGCACTTTTTCCCTAGGTTCATTTTCATCACCTTTTACACTTTTGCATCTTTAGTCTCCACGCTCCATTTTTTATCACTCCACGCTTTGTCTAGCCCTCAAAGATGCTTTCTACATCAATCTACATGGATATCAGGTATGCATCTCTATCTACTTTATGTTACCGAGCATTCTTCTCACCAACATAAAGTGGGGAAAATGTAGACACAAAATCACACACTTTGGGTAATTATCTAGTCTTGATCACATACTACTATTTGCATGATTCCTAAGTAAGAAAAGTACTTGATTAACCCATGTCTTTGGCCATATTTCTTTGCTTTATGCTTATGCTTTTAGTCTTGCACTCATAATTACTCAGTTTGTCTCTTCACCTTTCAACATTTTTCATTCTGGACACTAGCGCCTAACCGGACGCCAACGCCAGTGTTCCCCCTCCCCTTTGGATGCCCTTGTCCTCTTTATACTTTGTTGATAATTTTTGGGTCCTTTCTATTCGTTTGAGCATCTTATCTTTTTGGTAGTCGACCTTTTTGGGGTTAGTTACAAAATTCAAGTGAAGGAATCATATAAATATAAAGCTATGTGATCACAATAAGGGACTAAGCACTAAGCATGTATTATCTCCACCTAAGGTTACAACCATCAAAGACATCTATAGCTCCATTTGCATCCATATAGCTCCATCATAAGGGACAAAGGCTAGTTCATCTGCATCACAATTCATAGGAGGGGAGTCTATTGTTTTCATGCACACATTATTTACATTCTACATATAGTTACTTGTTCACTACTCACAAAGTGTGACTGGAACAAAAGCAACCTAGGGCACAATTTTACGCACACACATAGAACTACATTGGGTCTGAGATGTAGTGCAATGCTCAATGATAAGTCCATCATTTTGGTAGTTGAGGATAGTTTGACCCCTTCATTTGCATCTTTCTTTTTTAGGGTTTGATGCTTTGTTTGGGGTTTTGTAGGTGATTCATTCATTCCAGTTTATAATGACATTCGGCAGAATTCAATGACATACACGTGACAAAAGGTGAACTAGTGTGAACATCCTGTGACTCTGAAAATTTGGGTTTTTGAGCATCTATGTAGACCAGGGCACCCAGAATCCAGACCAGTGCACCCACCGGCACCCCTATCCCTCTCCAGGTGCCCCTAATCCGTAAACTTCTACTTTGGAACTCTACGAAATCACACAATTATGTTGTTCTACATTCAACTTTGGAAAATGACAGTTTTGATGAAGATTAGAGCTTTAGTGAATGATTAACTAATGTTTAGAACAAAATTGTAGAGAAATGCTAAAATAATTCTACACACAACACAAGAATTTTTATCCTAGAAACCCCCAATGAGGGAAAACCAGTCGGGAAGGGCAACTGCTCTTTCTTCCCACTTGTATTGGCCAATTAATAAAATTGTACAGATTACAATAAGTATGAAAAGAAGAAACAATGTAAACCTTATGTCTAATTACTTGCTTACTATGTTTTCTTACACCTTGCTCTTAGAATTTCACTCCAACACAAAGATCTTGCTCACTTGTTCTCCTATAATTAATACTTTGCTCTTTGATCTCTTTGGATCTTCGAATGCCTCAATTCTCTTGCTCCTTGTATTTATAGCCTTCTCTCATGTCCTCCCGTGCACTGGAGAATGGGAAAGGTCAGGGAGGGAAGAGACACATTCGGCGCTTCAAATTCACATCCATTCGTGCTTCATTCTTCTTTTTGTTTAGAAGTGTCGATCGCCACCTTGGGTAGACCGGCGGTTTGAGACCACCGCCCCTACGGGTAGCGGTTATAGGATTGCCACCTGCAGGCGGTGGTTCTACAACCGCCACTCTGCACAGAGCGGTGGTTCTTTCTAACCTCCATATACCTCATTTTTCTTCATTTTCTTTAATTCTCCTTCTTAGTGCTGATGGAACTGATGAAGTGGTGTGTTTTTCTGGATCCCTATGGATCATACCTCCCCTGCTTAGGAGGATTTTGGTCCCACAAAATCTTAGTGGGGGAGTGGTAGAGGAATCAACTCCCTCTCTTGCTCCTTCGAGTACCATTAGGTCTACCTTGGTGTCTTCTCTCATCCAACTTGCCAAGACTCCTGTGGATCTCTGGTTTTCTTTGCTCCAATGCTACATCCTCCTCTAAGTTACCTTGAGTACCATCCTCTTTGGAAGGAAACTTTTATATCTTTCCTTCTTTGTCATGCATAGATGGTGTTAATAGGTGTGAGCTCTTGCAACTTGTTATCGCGTGCATCTACATGAAGTGTGGCCTAAAGGTTTCCTTTCTAACCTACTCAAGTATGGTGAAGGTCCCATACTATAGTGGTTTAGTCCTTACTTGTCTTTGTCTCTTGAGATGGATTTGCCAAATCCTCTCCATGTACGTTGTTGTTATAGTCACCAATGTTCCTTGTATCTCCTTGCTACGCCCTTAACCTATTGCTTGTATTAGGATATGAGTAGCCAACTTTTGGCTTACCATATCATTTTATTATATCATTTATACTTTCTCATGCTTAATAGGTCGGCCTTGGTGATGGCCATAGCATATGGATAGTATATATAGGGGATTATAGGTAGTATTTCATTATCATTTGAGCATTTGAGTCTTATTACATGGTTTGGAGGTTGCCCCCTCGAAGTGGCGAAGCTATTCTAATTGCATATTGAGATCATTATTCTGAAATATTGTGTTATTTGGTGTTCTATTTCTGCTCTTAATCTGAATTATACAAGTAATTTCATTACAAGTGGTATCAGAGCTGTGATCTGGGCCAAAATTAGGGCAAAAACCCTAATTTTTTGTTTCCACCACATATTGTGAACTAGAGCGAATTGGTGGGAGATATTTTTACCATAGTTTCAAAGCATTTCAAGTAAGGTTCCCTAAAATTTCATACTTTTTTGATTTATTTTGCAAAAGTTATTACAAATTTAGGGTTTTTCATAAAATCGTTCCCTAGGGTGCAAATTGTGGAAAATTTTCAAGTTCTTTACATTTTCGGAAAGCTCTCAAAAAAATAGTATTAGTATTTTCTCTGTATTTTTCTTGTTCGGCTGAAATTGTATCGAAACCCTAAACCCTAAGATTTGACATCATGACAGGGCCTTCCACAAGAGCAAAAAAGAATCTGGTTACTATGGGTAAAACCCCAGATAAAGAGGGGGTAGTGATTGAAGAGATGGAGTCGAAGGGGTAAATAAAGATTCCTCAGCACTAGGGTTTACCTCAGTTGATCATAAGGTGAGCCAACTTGAGTATGAGTTGCGAAATGTACAATCTGAGATGGCCTCTAAAAGAGACATAGCCCAAATCAATCATCGATTGGATGATCTCATGCGAACATATAAAGGGTAACCAGTATGGCCCAAATCCATCCCATATCAACCAAGGAGGACCTTCAGTTCAAAATCGGGACAAACTAACCATATTGGATCACTTTTCCAATCCCATCATAATCAAACTTATTCGCAACCATGGAACATGATGCCGAAAGTGGATATGCGCAAATTTGATAGTAAGGATCCCTTGAATTGGATAAATCAAATAGAGAACTTCTTTGAGTTACATCAAACACCATCGGGACAAAAGGTGACATTTGCATCCCTATATCTTGAACCCGACCAATTTGTTTGGTATCGCCTGGTTATGTGCTCGGAGGCGTAAGAATGGTCTAGGTGTCACTTGGACGGTTTTTATCGAGGAGTTGCAGAATGCACTATAGTTCTAGTGTTTCGAGAACTACTTTAGTCAATTAGCAAAGTTACAGCAAAAATAGGATCAGTCAAAGATTATGTGCATCAATTCCAAAACCTATCCTTAAGGGTGGAGAATATTCCAGAAGAGAATCTGAATGACTTGTTTCTTGGGGGTCTTAAGGACCACATCGAGCATGAGGTACGGATGTTTAATCCAATCAAGATTTCTGATTCTATTATCATGGCACGTCGTGCAGAGGAAAAAAGTTCTTTGTAGTAGGAGGCCACCTTTCATTAACACCAGAGACCGTAGTATCTCTTCCCCTTCATTTGCTAGGCCAATTAGACTGACTCCTCAACAAATGGAAGAAAAGAGAGCAAAAGGATTATGTTTTAACTGTGATAGCAAATATGGACCGGGACATAAATGTGCTGAGAAGAAGTTGTTCTATATTGACGGAGGTAATGAGGATGATGAGGAAGCTGAAATTATAGGAGAGGCTGAGGAACCAGTAGAAGATGAAGTAGAGGATCACCAACCTACAATTTCTTGCCATGCATTGTCAGGTATTAGTACTCCTCAAACACTCAAGGTTATTGGCTATCTCAAAAAACAGAAGGTGACGGTGTTGATTGACTTGGGGAGTACTCATAACTTCATAAATAGTAAGTTAGTTGCCCGCCTCAATTGTTTTATTTACCCAGCTCCAAAAATGCAAGTTATGATTGCGGATGGTGGGACAATCAAGTGCACATGAAAGTGCCATAGTATCAAGCTTTCCATGGGAGACTACATGTTAGACTCACCTATGTTTGCTATTTCTATGGGAGGGGCAGATATTGTTTTGGGGTCCAATGGCTCACAACCTTAGGTACTATAGAGATGAATTTCCAAGAATTGTTCATGCGATTTCACTCGGATGGAAGGACAATGCAATTGAATGGGATGGTAGCTAAGTCTCCACAAAGTTATTAGCTCTCATCGATGCGTAGGTGCTCGGAAAAGGAGTGGATGGCTTTATATTAAAGCTATTTTCCATAGAAGTATAAAATACGAGTCTTCAATGCCACCCGATCTTCAAGATTGTGGATGCTCACTCATTTGTTTTTGATGCAATTCTAAAGGGACTACCACCAGTTAGGGATCATGATCATGCCATTCAGTTAATTCCAGGGAGCCAAACACCTAACATCAGATGATACAGATACCCATATTCCCAGAAAAGTGAGATCGAGAAAATGGTGGAGGAAATGTTGAAGGCAGGTATCATCAGGCATAGCCAGAGTGCATATTCTTCACCAGTGGTCATGGTACGTAAGAAGGATGAAACATGGAGGATGTGTCCAGATTACCGAGAACTCAACAAGTACACCATCAAAGATAAGTTTCCTATTCCAGTAATTGATGATTTACTTGATGAATTGCATGGTGTTGTTTATTTCACAAAATTAGATCTTCGTTCGGGTACCATCAAATTAGGATAAAAGAGGAAGATGTTCATAAAACGGCTTTCAGGACTCATGAGGGCCATTATGAGTTTTTGGTAATGCCTTTTGGTCTTACAAATGCGCCCTCAACCTTTCAAAGCTTGATGAACACTATTTTTAGGCCTTTTTAAAGGAAATTTGTATTAGTTTTCTTTGATGACATATTGATTTACAGTAAGACATGGGAAGAACACTTACAACATGTAAATAACGTGTTGGAAGTTTTGGAGAAACATACTTTGTATGCAAAGCCATCCAAATGTTCTTTTGGTGTACAAGAGGTAGAGTACTTAGGTCATATTGTATCCCATGAAGGCGTCAAAGTTGATCCTCAGAAGATCAAAGCTATGGTGGAATGGCCAAGGCCCAAAAATCTCAAAAATCTTCGTGGGTTCCTAGGACTAACAGGGTACTACAGAAGATTTGTGTGGGGATATGGTAGAATAAAGAACCCCACTTCTTCGCATTGCTAAAGAAGGATGCCTTCCATTGGACGACGTAGCCACTAAATCCTTTGAGCACCAAGGAAGCCATGTGCAACACCCCGCTTTGGCTACTCCTAACTTCTCAAAACCTTCATTGTTGAATGTGGCGCTTGAGATCGGGATTGGGAGTAGTTCTAATGCAAGAAGGAAGACCAATTGCATTTGAGAGTCGCCAATTCAAAGGAAAAGATCTGCTCAAACCTGTCTATGAGAAAGAAATGATGGCTATTCTTCATGCGGTCAAGCAATGGAGGCCCTATCTCATGGAGTCGCGACACTTCAAGGTAAAAATGATCACGATAGTCTCAAATACTTTTTGGAGCAAAGGTTATCATCTGAGGAACAACAAAAGTGGGTAACAAAAATGTTGGGTTATGATTTTGAAATCATATACAAAAAGGGTAAAGAAAATGTAGTAGCTGATGCGTTGTCTAGAAGGGATAGATTTGAATATGCCTTACTATGTGGAATGCCCATGTTGACGGCCGATTGGGTGGAGGAAGCAAGATTGGAATGGAAACAAGATAAGGATACACAATCTCTAATACAGAATATCAAGCAAGGATCTATGAAATCTAACACATTTGAGTGGAAAGGTAATGCCCTATGGTACAAGGATAGGTTGTACTTGAGTAAAGATTCTGAGTTGAAGCATAAGATTCTTGCAGAGCTACATGCCTCACCTGTTGGAGGACACTCTGGGTTTTTGAAGATATATCATAGAATAAAAAGATAATTCTTTTGGGAAGGACTAAAGGGGGATGTACAAAATTTTGTATCAGAATGTTTGGTGTGCCCAATGTAAACAAAGGGGAAATAATTAAAACACCAGTGTCATTTGTAACCCTTACTAATTCCTAGCCAGAGATGGGAGGAGGTCTCCATGGATTTCATCACCGGATTGCCTTGTTCAGAGGGTAAGAATGTTATTTTTGTGATTGTGGATAGGCTCACAAAATATGCCCATTTTTGTGCCCTATCACATCCATTTGCAGCTAGTACAGTCGCAGCTATTTTTTTGGAGACAGTTCAAAGGCTACATGGAACCCCAAAGATAATTGTAAGTGATCGTGATCCTATTTTCACAAGTAATTTTTGGACGGAATTATTTTCATGTTTGGGTACTCAGCTAGCTCACAGTTGATCTTATCATCCTCAAACTGATGGGAAAAGCAGTGGTCAACAAATGCTTAGAGGGGTATTTACATTGTTTTGTATCAGATAAGCAAGAAAGGTGGATTAAATGGCTACCACTGTTGGCGAGAATGGTGGTATAACACATCTTTTCATACCTCTTCTCAAATGGCCCCATTTTTAGCATTATATGGTTACCATCCACCTTCTATCACTTCCTCCTTGAGGGTGCAAACTAAGCTCAGAGATGTTGAGGAACACATTCAGCATCAACAACAGGTTTTGGCTAGTTTGAAGGAGAATTTAGCATTAGCACAAAACTAGATGAAACAACAAGCGATCAACACCGTAGTGAAAGACATTTTGAAATTGGTGACTGGGTTTTGTACGTCTCAAGCCTTACAAACAAATGTCCCTAAAGCAACAAAAAAGGAAAACAAACTTGCTCCTAAATATTATGGCCCTTATCAGGTTCTACAGAAAATTGGTAGTGTTGCTTATAAACTAGAGTTGCCTCCATCTTCACACATACACCCAAAGTATTCCATATTTCATGCCTGAAGAAGGTTATTGGACAAAAATTTGAAGCCCAGACAGAGTTACCAAAACTTTACGAGGAAGGAAGAACCATTTTGGAGCCAGAGAAGATTCTGCAAACACGTACTAAGAAGCTAAGAACTAGAGACATTAAGGAATATCTAATCAAGTGGAAGAATATGAGCATAAAAGATGCCACCTGGGAGGATGATGGTTTTCTGCAGCAACATCCAGAATTATTCAACGTTGAGGACAACATTGGTTTGAAGGGGAAGGGCATGCTATGCCCTTAACCTATTGCTTATATTAGGATATGAGTAGCCGACTTGTGGCTTACCATATCATTTTATTATATCATTTATACTTTCTCATGCTTAATAGGTCGGCCTTGGTGATGGCCATAGCATATGGATAGTATATATAGGGGATTATAGGTAGTATTTCATTATCATTTGATTCTTATTACATGGTTTGGAGGTTGCCCCCTCGAAGTGGCGAAGCTATTCTAATTGCATATTGAGATCATTATTCTGAAATATTGTGTTATTTGGTGTTCTATTCCTGCTCTTAATCTAAATTATACAAGTAATTTCATTACACTCCTCTTCTCCTTGTTGCCCCACGGTCAAGTCCAAGAATATGTAGGTAGATATGGTGACTGTATAGCGGAAGTTTGTTTTGCTCCTTGAATGTATAATTCTGCGAAGGCTTCTTCCGCAAAACCGACATGTGCTAACCAAAATATATGTGCTCTCAAGTCCATTTTGCTTTTCTTCCGATGAAAGTAAAAAAACTAGTGTTTTGATTGAATAAGTCTTTGTGCTTGGTTGACACTTACCATAACATTCTTTGATTTTCTCTTGTGTGCCGGATGTTGAAATCGACTCTGTCCTTGACCCATCTCAGATCGGTTCTCCTTCTTGTGAACACAATATCCCTAGCATACAAGTAAGGACTTCCGAAGACAACATCAAATGCATGAAATGGAATGATATCAACCTCTAATACATCTATGTATTGGGAGTTCATCCAAACTCGAAACTTACAGCCTCAGAACTTGTATTTCTACACCCCTCTTCACCCATCCCAATGGGTATGGATGTGGATGTGCGTAAGTCTCTAGGACAAGTTATTCCACAACCACATCAGAAATCAAATTTGACTGAGAACCAGAATCTACTAAAGCATTTACCTTAGTCTTTTTGATTTGGGTTATGATTTGAAATAGCTTACTTGTCTCTTCTTCTTCTGCTCCTCCGTACATGTTAGTGGTCGTGCATCCCAACCTCTCATCTACATCCGAATCATTCTCAATCTCCACCTCTCCTTCTGTTTTCACAGCGGCCATGAATTTCTTGGAATTCTTGGTTCGGTGCTTTGGGTGCAATTTTGGATGTAACTTCCAACATGTGGCGTCCGTATGTCCATTTATATCACAATTCTTACATAAATTCTTAGGATCTTTACAAATATGCAAAGCAAAGTAGTGACATGTTGACCTTTCAATTTACCTCTCTACTTGTCTTCCCTTGTTCTTTTCCCGCTAATCTATTGACCGGTCTTCCTTTGGCTCTGTTTTTCCTTACTTTTTCTCGTCATCAATGTAGTATGCTTGTATACAAGCTTCATTGAGATCCTTGGACTTTGTGGAGATTACCTTCCTCCGAAGGTGAGTGTGAAGTCCTCCCAAATACTTGGTCGAATGTCCTCATCCTCCAATTCCATATTAAGTAAGATAGCTTGTCTCCAAAATTTTGTAGTGTAGTCTTGCACACTTTGATGGCTGCCCTTCCTAAAGTACTTCCACTTTATCACCATGTCGGTCTTATGGTCGATAGGATAGAAGTTAGCTCTAATCAATTCTTTAAAACCTTTCCAAGCACTGACAATAATAGGACGTTTCTTCTTTTCACAAGTGGCTAGATGGATTTCCCACCAAACCAGAGCATGACCTTCCATTTTGAGATGTGCAAAGGTAATCCTTTGTGCCTCAGTGACATTATGCACACTAAAATAGACTTCTAACTATTTTAGCCATTTATCCAATAATTCTGCATCTACTTGTCCTTCAAAATTCTTTATTTCCACTTTCATTTCAACTTTAAAAGGTGTATGAGCATATTTTACCTTTTTGCTTACAATTGGCGTCTCTTCTTCATGCTCTTCCCATTCTTCGTCTTTGTGGCTCTTCTTGATACCAAATTTTTCGGCCAGTGCTCGAACCACTGAGTCCATAGAATCTTGCTTAATCGAAGCCATCTTTTGCAGATCTTGAATCTCTTCTTGTTTTCTATGCAACCTATCCATCATGGTTTCTAGCGTTTTGATTCTACGGACCAAGTTCTCTTCTTCCATTTGAGCTCGAATTCTTTGTTTCCACTTCTTCATAGAAATGTCTAGCTTACAAGGTAAAACTTCTTCACCTTTGGACCTTGTCATTGTCATACAAATCACAAGAAAGAATCGAATACCATAGTCCTAGATATATAATCAACTCTGATACCAAAATGATCCATAAACTTCTACTTTGGAACTCTACGAAATCACACAATTATGTTGTTCTACTTTCAACTTTGGAAAATGATAGTTTCGATGAAGATTAGAGCTTTAGTGACTAATTAACTAGTTCTTAGGACAAAATTGTAGAGAAATGCTAAAATAATTCTACACACAACACAAGAATTTTTATCCTAGAAACCCCAATGAGGGAAAACTAGTCGGGAAGGGAAACTGCTCTTTCTTCCCACTTGTATTGGCCAATTAATCAAATTGTATAGATTACAATAAGTATGAAAAGAAGCAACAATGTAAACCTTCTCTCCAATTACTTGCTTGCTCTATTTTCTTACACCTTGCTCCTACAATTCCACTCCAACACTAAAGAATCTCTGCTCACTTGCTCTCCTGTAATTAATATTTTCTCTTAAATCTCTTTGGATCTTCGAATGCCTCAATTCTCTTGCTCCTCCTTATATTTATAGCCTTCTCCCATGTCCTCTCGTGCACTGGAGAATGGGAAAGGTCAAGGAGGGAAGAGACACAATCAGCGCTTCAAATTCACGTCCATTCGTGCTCCATTCTTCTTTTTTGTTCTCGAAGTGTTAGGATCATTTTGCCTTGGATGGGCGGCAATTACATGACCGCCACCCTACAGGGTCTGTGGTTATGCAACCGCCGCTCTGCATAGAGCGACGGTTCTCGTCCCGTAACCTCCGTATACCTCGTTTTTCTTCATTTTCTTTAATTCTCCTTCCTAGTGCCGATGGAGTCGATGAAGTGGTGTGTTTTTCTAGATCCCTATGGATCAAACCTAGTCCATCAAATCTACCATATCTACAAATTTCAAGGCTTCGTGTGACAATCCTCCATTTCGTTCAATCGGTCTCCATTACGACATAGTCCCACGATCTCTTGAAACAACTAAGGCCCTTCTAACCCTCTTTGCACATTAGGGTTCCATAAATTCTCGCTTAGCTTGTTTGGGTATTATTTCAATATTTTAGTATTCATTTATTTACTACAAACTTGCATTAGATTAGGATATTATATTACATTTTATTTTAATCACCCTTGTTCGCACGTATATGATTCTACTACTCAAACATGCATCAACACCATCACCTTACCTTTACAAGTTGGGCCCAAAACCCTTCCCACTTTGTTCTATATCATTGATACATCATTTTAATTCAATTGTTTACTTGGTAGACCATGGATCCATGTTATGCATGTTATTCCTTCTACGGTTCATCGGTGTGTTAAATTCTTACATGATGGATATGAGCATACTATTTCGCCGACCCCAAACCCTTCAAGTTCTGCCAAATAGACCCAATCATTGTCATGTCTATACCCCCACTTAATCTAATTCCCTACCATAATATTGATACATACGATGTCAGTGAATCCAATGATTTCCATTACCTCTTTTACCTCCACATTCACCCCTTCCATCCCTACACATACCACTGATCTTATTTCCCTACCATATCTCCCTCCATCACTACCACTATTCCACCCTTTACTACTTTTCTCACTCCTACATCCACCACTCATCCTCCCGACATCCTAATAATGTTATCCAACAAGATAATGTCCACACCGACAATTTCTATGATGAGGTCGATGTCATATAACTTACCGATGAAAAGTTGTGCAACCTCAACTTTACTCCTCTTGAGGTCAACAAATCTTATTTCCAAGACACCTTCGTTCTTTATTGTCTCGTGAGTATCAATTCAAGCAATCTCCTCCCTCTACTATAACCATGATTTATTTCTAGGTAATCAGTACATACACTGCGGACCTCGTGCTACCTCCTTCATCTCCTTAGGTCACCTCTGGTCCGCAACTTAATCCATTCACATGCACCTTACTCATACATGACTCTTATTGGCCTCATATTCCATTCGACCCCACTTTCCCTAACACTATTTTCACATATGAAGGCTTAGCACAATTAGGATTCACACTTGTTGATCTCCTCCCCCTCACTCTCCCCACATGTATCACGAATATGTATTCATTATTGCTACCTATGGTCTCAAAGTATCTTCCATTCAAAAATAGTCTTCCTTACACATACACAATGTTCCTCTCCGCTCACCCTCATAAAATCTTGGCTTGACTATATTGGTACCCTCAACCCCAACCATACTACTATTACCTTTCCTATGCCTTTTAGCCACATATCTATTTGCAATGATTCCTTCCTTGGCTATGCCCAAAACCTAACTCGTGGTACACACATGATTGTTCGTAACCCCCTTTTATTGATGAAGAATATGCTATGGGCATGTATAATTTACGCCACACATGCTCTTTCTATGATCAACCTCACACTATCACATATTATGTCTCCAATCCAAATCCTATCAATTATGACCCTAACACTAACGACCTCCTTGATGAGTTTACTTGACTCCCCACCCCGCACATAATTGGGGGACACTCGACTTCCCCTAACTAGTCACATCCTAGAGAAGTTATCTCTTCTCATGCTTAGTGCTTTATGTCTACCTTTATGAGTATTGCCACATCTCTGGTACACATACTTTATCTTCACTACCCGATGACGCACTATTGTTCTATAGTTCATACTTGATTGTTGAGGGCGCAATTCCTAAATGAACCTCACGTCACACACATCCGTTGGGGAAATGTGGCTTCTCCCATCTACACATCTTACATATCGTAACACACCATCACATTCACACAACGTATACCTATCTTGGTTGTTTTAACTCTTGTTAGCTTATACTTACACTTTGTTTTCCTATGCTAGTTGGATATTTAGTATGTCATTATATTTTTCTATACACACATGCACATTCACATGGTATCTTGAGGTGAATTCAATACTTTTAAAGATTCTTACATGATAAATAATGCTCAACACCATTATTTACTAGTCCCATTGAGGCTCCTGGGAATCTACCTTTTCTACTCTCCTACTACACATCACAAGTCCTATTGTTATAGTATTTACTACTTCTTGTCACTATCACTTACTTTTCATTGATCTATACATGCTTTGACATACTACTTATCTTTTTAACATGTTAATAGGTGCTTCATGTGTATCATTTACCTTGTAGTATTCTATACAACCATGGTTATATGTTACTTCTTGTTTACTACTATTTTCCATTGTTTGTGGGATATGCCCTATGTTATGCTTGTTCATTGTTTGCTTATGGCCGCTTCGGCCCTGATTGTCTTGTGACATTGTGAATGATGTCCCATGTATGCAACCTAATTTTCACGGTCTCTCTTGTCTTCATAGTTACTTGTTACATTGTATTATATTACATGCTAGCTCTTTTACACTAACACTTGTTTGTTAGTCTATCTTGTTTGCATGTGCCTTGGTTTCTACCATGCACATCCCCTACCTCCCCCAGGTATCCAACATACGATATTATAGACACAAAATCACACGCTTTGGGTAATTATTTATTCTTGATCACATACTACTACTCATATGGTTCCTAAGTAAGAAAAGTACTAATTAACCCATATCTTTGGCCACCTTTCTTTCCTTTTTGTCACTTTTCTTGGTCTTACACCTCTATTTGCTCACCTGCCTTTTTAGCCTTGGGCATTTTTTATCCTGGACACTAGCGCCCGCACAGGATGCCAAAGCACTAAGTGCCCTTGTCCAATTTGGGCACCCTTGTCCTCTTTATACTTTGGTCACACTTTTAGGGTCCTTTCTAGCCATTTGAGCATATTATCTTTTTGGTAGTCAACCTTTTTGGGGTTAATTACGAAATTTAAGCGAATCAATCATATAAATATAAAGTTATGTGATCATAATAAGGGGCCGAGCACTAAGCATCTACTATCTCCACATAAGGTTGCATCCATAAAAGGTATTTATAACTCTATTTGCATCCATCTAGCTCCATCACAAGGGAAAAAGGTTGGTTCATCTGCATAACACTTCATAAGAGGGGATTCTATTGTTTCCATGCACCTATTATTTACATTATACAACTAGCTACTTGCTCGTTACTCACAAACTGTGACACACGCATGAGCAACCTAGGGCACGATTCCACACACACACACACAAATCTACATTGAGTCTGAGATGTAGTGAAATACTCAATTGTAAGTCCACCATTGTGGTGGTTAAGGACAATTTGAACCCTCATTTTACATCTTTCTTTTTAGGATTTGATGTCTATTTGAGGGTTTTGTAGGTGCTTTCTTCATTGCAGGTTTATGGGTACCTCAATGATATTACAATGACATACAAGTGACAAAATGCTAACAAATGTGAACCTCTTGCGATACATCGAAGAGGTTTTATAAGCATCTACGAAGACCAAGGCATCCATAGAAATCCTATCCCTCTCCAGGCACCCCAGTCCAGTCAAATCTATCGAATCTACATTTTTCCAGGCTTCTCTGCGACATTCTTCCATCTTTGTTCAGTCAATATCCACTGTGACATAGTTCGTGAACCTCTTCGAATCAGCTAAGGCTCTTCTAACCCTCTTTGTAATTAGGGTTTCATATTTTTATTGCTTAGTTGCTTGAGTTAATTTATGTATTTCATTATTCAATTATTTTACTACAAAATTGCATTAGATTAGGCTATTATTTTACATTTTAGAATAATCATTTTGGTGAACCCGACCAATTCAACACATTACTTCTAAGTATGTATTCACTTTATCAAGTTATGACTCAATCATATTATCCCTCTTTCACTCCCACTAGGGTTTTTGGTATAGTTACTACTCCTGCTGATTTCATGCAAGTTTGTACTCAACACCCTCCTCGCTTTGTTACTCCTATGAATGATTCTTATATCAATGTAGTAACCACTCGATGTACTCGCCCTCATATGGCTACACCCATTTCTATTCCACCACCTATTACTTTTGTGGCTCCTCTAACTACTGCTGCTTCTAAAGGCTATGATATCATTGAGCAACTTAAGAATACGCCGACCAAAATCTCTCTCTATGACTTATTGCGCAATGCACCAGATCACAAAAAATTAGAGGTTTTCCTACGTGCTATCCATTTAGAAAGTGATAATTCCACAAAGAGCTTTCACAAACCTCATTCGATCTCTTCAAAATCTGCCACACACTATATCATTCATTAATGAGGACATATCACCATTTTCTCATGATAATCTATGTGCGCCATTGTTTATCACCATTTTCCTCAACACCACTTGCATTAAACATGTTCTTATCGATAATGGACCAACAATCACCTATGTGCTCATTCCCTTCTAAAACAAATGGGCATTAATGATAATCTAATTTCCAAGAACTCCACTCTCATTCAGGGATATGATTCAACTACTCGCACATGCCTAGGAACTATTTCATTACATATTCAAGTTGGGCCTAAGACTATCCTTACCAACTTCTTCGTTATAGATGTTTCATTTCAGTTCAACCTATTACTAGGTAGACCTTGGATTCATGCAATGCAAGCAATCCCATCTATTACACCAATGCATCAAATTCTTGCATGATGGCTATGAACATACTATTGTTGCAGATCCTGAACCCTTCAAATTCTGTCACATAGACCCCTGCACACTTCCATGCCCATTCCTCCTATGCAACTTATTCCATATAGTAGTATGGATATGTATGTCGTTGGTCAGTCTAGCGCTTCAAACTCTTCTTCTACCACTTTAGATACTCGTAGTTATTTATACTCATATTACTGCTATCATTTCACCCATAATGCAAACTCCTATACAAATTAATAATACTCTTGATGACGCTCCTCTTGCATCCAAAGGTAGACCGCTTACCAACGTACTCGATACAACAATACAACATGACAATGCAGACATCGACGATTGTGACGACTCTGATGACAAAGTTGATCATGTTGACCTTACTGAAGAAGCATTAGTCAAACTCAATTTCACTCCTATTGATGTCGACGACTCTTGTTTCAATGACACTTTTGTCATAGATGGCCCCGATGAATGCAAATTCAAGACCCCTCCCTCTACTAATACTACAGTACTTTACCAAGGGTATGTCCATACTTTAGATGATGTTTCACCCTCTCTTACGTGGTCTACATCCACCCGCCCCCTTTCACATGCACGTTCTTAATAATCAAGTCATATTGGCATCATAATATGGTCGATCGTGCTTGCTCCAATACTATTTACACATATGATGGCTTAGCTAAGCTTGGATTGACACTTAATGATATCTTACCACCACCTCATTCACCTCATCTTTATCATGGTTATTTCCACCTTATGGCCACCTATGGTCTACGGTTATTCCATTTAGAAATTTTTGTTGCATGTACCCCTCACGCTTTTCTAGTGACACTCGGACACTACATTGGGGGCATGTTAGATTCCACTCACACGTTTATCACTTTCCCCATGCCCTTCGACAATATTACTATTAGTAGTGACTCATCTCCTAGTCATTCTCAAAATCTCACCCATTGGTATGCTCATGATTGTCCACCAACACCTTTCACTGATGAAAAATATGCCATGATTGTGTACACCTTACGTTGTAACAACTCTTTATACGATCCACCTCATAGTATTGCCTATCAAGTATCCAATGCAGCCCCAATTGGCTTTGATCCGGACAATGATGATATTTTAGACCATGACACTTGATCACTCTCTTCCTTCACACACTTGGGGGGGCATCACGCTCATCCCCCTAACATCCATAAACATCTTACTCACTTCACCTCTAGACTTACACATATATGATTAACTAAAATTAGAATAAACTAGGTGTATGCTAAATACTCTAAAGCAATATAAAATGACTAAATAATTAAAAATAATGGAAATAAAACCCTAATGTGCAAGAATAAAGTGAGGAAAGAACTCAACTGATTGTAGATGATTGTCAGCAGAGTGTCACAGGTCTGACAGAAATTCTAGAAGTAGGAATGACTACACAGAGGTCCCAAAAGGGTGGATCTGGAAGATTTGAGTAGAATGGAGTGCCTTCAGGAGGGTACTTGGGTACCCTTAGGTGCTCTAGTATGGCAGAATAGGTGCACCGGTCTCTCTAAAAAATCTCGAACTTGATTCTTTCAAGGTCAAAAGATGACTTGTAACCTTTATTTGTCTGTCATTAGATTTGTTGAATCATGCAATGTACCAAATAAGCAAGATGAAGATGATGAAGACCTACAAAAGACAAAAGAAGTATCAAATCCCTAAAAATAAAAGATGCAAATGAATGGGTCAGGACTGACCTCAACTACCACAACAATGGGCTTACTACTTTGAGCGTTGCACTACATTTCGACCCAAATGTAGTTCTGTGTGTGTGTGTGTGTGTGTGTGTGTGTGTGTGTGTGTGTCATGCCCTAGGTGCTCTTGTGTCAAGTCACACTATGTGAAATAGCAAGCAATAACTAAATGTAGAAAATGTAATAGCATGTGTGCATGGAATAGAATAGAATCCCTCCCCTATGAAGTGTGTGTTGATGCAGATCTCCTAGCCTTGATGCATGGAACTATGTGGATGCAAGTGATGCAATGGATGTAACTCTAGATGGAGTGATAGTAGTAAATGATGCTTAGGACCCTCATTATGGTCTCATAACTTTATATTTATAGGGTTCTCTTGATCTAATTTTGTAATTAACCCCGAAATGGCCAACTAGGAAAAAGATAAAGATGAAAAATGGTTAAAAGGCCCAAAAAGTGGCGGGAAGATTTGAAAAGGATCGGGCACCCTGTGGGACCGAGGGCACCCCATATAGCTTAGGTGCCCCAATTTAGGCTAAAATGATGGGAAAGTGTCAAAAAGATTGGGCATGTATATAAAAATGTGTGGGAATGATGAAATAAAAGTAAAATAAGATGGCCAAAAGATGGGATTAATTAGTACTTTCTTCACTCAAGAACCTTCTAAATAGTAGTATGAGACCGGGCTAAATAATGTCTAAAGTGCATGATTTTGTGACTACATTTTTCCCCCACTTTATGTTGGTGAGCTGAAAGCTCTTGGTAACATAAAGTAGATAAAAGTGTGTACTGATATCCATGGAGAGTGTAGTAGAAATGCGCCAAAGGACTAGACTCAAGCATGGAATGAAAAAAAAAAGATGGAGGAGTGTGGAATCTAAAGATGAAAAATGTGCATAGAAAAAGTGATGAGAGTGAACCTAGGGAGAAACACATGTGTAGTTGTTGCGGTGTGTAGTGTACCTGCATGGTTAGTAAAGCATGTGTTTTGTCATGTGAAATGTTGTTGTTGATTGTTGTTGTTGTTTGCCCCCCAATTTGATTTTTTTCTCATACGGCCAACTTGCAAGGAGAAAATGATCAAGTAGTCAAATATGTATGTATGTAAAAATGCTATGTAAAATACACATGTGCATATAAATGTGTAAAATACGTAAATGTAAAATACACTAAATGAAAATGTAAATGGAACATGTGCACTTGATCCATGTCAGAGAAAGGGTGTAGAAGGATATCTTACTACTACGAGTTTTTTGGGTGATCTCACACCACCCTAGGCTGAAGAAGTGTAGGGAGGAAATGCTTTGTGTCCTCCAAGCTCTAACCACTTCTATTGAAATGTGTGTGAAGAGATCTTTGTAGCATCCTAGTTTTTTGGGTGATCCGATGCCACTTGGCCAAAGTAGTAGTGTAGAGAGGCACACCCACTGTAACCCCCAAGCCTATAACTTGCTTCCCAAAAATGCTAAGGACACCATGTCCTATAAAATCCATTGTGTATGGGGTTCATAGACTAGTCTGAACCCACTCATTGTATGTAAACCCACAATGCAAGGCGAAAGTGCATTATATGTACTTGAACCGTGTAAATGCGTTGTGTTAGTATGTAAACCCCAAATGATGCCCCCTCTTTGGGGGCACATGCGACATGTCACTGATAGGAGAATGGCCCCAAAAGAGGACCAACCACTCTAAATGTGTACCCTAGAAAGTTCTTGGTAGAAACCAAGGCACACACAAACAAGAAGGCTAGCCAAAGACAAGTGTAAAAAAAAATGCATGCATATAGAAAACATGTGTAAGCTACATAGACAATGTAGTAAATGTAAACACAAAGAAAAAAGTAAGCCACAAAAGTGGGTTGCAAACATGGGACATCACTCACGATGTCACAAGACACGCAAGGCCATCATGGCCACAAAAAAAAGCAAGTGTGCACACAAACATAGGGCAAAATCCCACATATACAATGGCAAATAATAACAAACAAGTAAAAAAAACAAACAAGTAGTCATGGAAACATGTAATCCTACAAAACAAGTGTTACATGGAACACCCATTAACATGTTAGAGAAATAACCAATATGTCAAAAGCATGTATGATCAAGTAATGTAAGATGCTAAGTACAAAATGAAACAATAACACCTAAATGAGATGAATGTGGATGCCCCCAAATGACCAATATATAGAAGGGTAGAAGGTGAGCATCCATGCCACGTGTAGGAGTCTTGTATCTCTATCACACTAAACAAAGGCATGAATGCACATGTGTGGATGATATAGATAATGACATATAAGAAATCAATCTAACATGTGTAATAAAGTGATCATGTAAAACACTAGTAAACAAGAGTAAATGCCCAAGACAATGCAATATGTTGTGGATGGATGGAATGGAATGCAAGATGGAATGATAGGAGCCATGTGCCCCCCAGTGTGAATGGAAGTGTATGCAATGAGGTTCATTTTTTTTCCCCTCAATAGTCAAGAATGAACCATAAATGAGAGTGCATCATCGGGAAATGGTCGAGTAGTGTTTTTTGTGTCTAGCGCATTGTGATGAGTGTGTATGTAGTAGTGATGAAATGTGACATATAGAAAGGATGTGTGTGAACCCTATAGCCAAGTGTATATCACGACTTGATGAATGGATGAGTGATGATTTAGCCTAAGCGTATATCACTATATGATGAATGAGTGATGATTTAGCCTAAGCGTATATCACTATATGATGAAAGATGAGTGATGATTTATCCTAAGCGTATATCACTATATGATGAAAAGGATTAGGATGAGTGATGATTTAACACTAAGTGTATATCACTATATGATGAAAGGATGAGGAGTGGTGATGTAACCTAAGGTGTATACCACTACAAGATGATATAATGGGGTGGTGATCTAGCCTAAAGTGTATACCACTACTAGATAGAAGAGGAATGAGTGATGATTTAGCCTAAAGCATATGTCACTAGCCTAGAATGTCACATGATGAAATGTCACATGATGAGTGTAAGGTCCATTTGATTTGTAAACCCTCGTAGTCGAGTATGGACCGAGGAACTAAAGTGTGTCATAGGTGTGTGAGTGTAACACGCGAAAAAATGTAATGTAGTATGTAATGATGAAATGACCATGTGGTGAGTAGGGTTTGTAAATGTGTGTGTGTAAAATGTGATGTAAATGTGTATGGATGTGTAATATGTAATGTAAAATGTGATGTAATGTGTGATAATAAATGTAAATGTAGGATGAAATGTAAAGCTAGACTCATATGTAATGTAATGCAACTATATGTATATGTATGTATGTGATGAATATAGATGATGTATAAATGTAGTATGTGATATGTACATGTGTATATAGCCTAATAATGTGTATGTAATGTGTAAGATGAATAATATATGATACATAAATGCATAGATGATATAATATTGGAAAAAGTAGTAAAATGTGTGATGTATGAATGTGTAAATGTCAAAATGTCAAAACTGTAAATGTAGAATGTATGGTGTATGATGTGCATGTGTGTGATGATGAAATGTAAATGTGTAATGCCTATAGTGTAGTGTGTGGGGTTCAGTGTAATGGTAATCCCTCAACAATAGTCAAGTGTGAACCAAAGCACAAGAGTGTCATCATCGATAATGATGGTGCTAAAATGTGTAAATGAGTATGAAATGTAATAGGAAAATGCAAAGATAATAGAGGTATGATTGATATGATGCATGATGATAGGTATGGGGGGTGTAGATGTTATGCCCCCAAGTGTATGATAACATGTGTACTATGTAATGAATAATGTATAAGGGTGATGAAACATGATAGATTTTGTTAATTGATGATGTGTAAGGAGTGTTAAAGTATTATAGATGTGTGTATGTATAGGTGGTGATGTAATGGAGAATGTAAGATGAAACGAGGTTCTTTATGGTAAAATACCCCTCAACAGTCATATAAAGAACCATAAGAATATGAGTGTGTCATCAGGAGGGTAGAGTAATAAGAGTCACCTACCAAAGGCCAAGTTTACGCATGGTGGGGCCTTGTTGGGAAAAGTTTGTAGTAGAACTAGGTGGTTGGTGAAAGTGAAAATGTATCATAAACACTAGGAGGAGGAGTAGTTGCTTTGAAAAACTTAATTGGTTGGAGTTTAGATTTGAGAGGAGGCCATGTTGCATAATGAGTCTCAAGGGAGACTTTCTTAGGTTTATTTGGTAATGCAGTAGAGATGACTTAGTAGGAGTGGTTTGTGAACTAATTTATGATAGGTGGTTGACTTTGTTGACTTGGGGATATCATAGGTGATTGCTTAGGTGGTGTTTGTCCATCCGAAGAAGGCAGGAGAAATGGTGTGGCATGCTCATTAAGTGGAGAAGAAGCAATATCAAAAATAGGAGAAGTGCTTGTTGGACTAGGAGAAGGATCACTATGCACATGTGAGGGGTTTTCAATGTCACACATGTAATGAATAAGAGAAGCATCTAGAACATCCTTAGAAATATTAGAGGGAGGTTCGCTAGTAACCGTAGGAGCTTGCTTAGATGGATCTTGACTAATCAAAGGAAAAGTAGACTTAGGAGCCCATGTGGGTGTAGTATTTGTAGGTGGGCATGTGTAATAGGATGTTTTCTAGTGAATGAAATAAATCCCTGATGCTCGAGATGTTTGACTCTACATTGTAAAACATAGAAATCATGGTCATTATGTCCATTGATTCGATGATAATGGAAATATGGATGACCTTGATACTTTGTTAGGTGACAAGGAGGATAGTAATCAATAGATGGTAGAGTGATCAATTGATGACTAAGAAGCTCAATAAGAATGTCATGTGGCTTAGTATTGTGATCAAGTATGAGAGGTTGAAATGACATGACTTGAGGTTCAACTATATGACATGTAGTGGACATCGATTGCATATAAGATGTAGAAGCACAAACATACAATTGAGAAGCATCCTTAAGTTGTTGAATTTTCAGATCTAAGAGATGTGATTGTGGATTCCATGGCTACAAATTTATCTTGAAATAATGTATGGAAGGCTTGAATCAAGCAAAATTTATCTTGAAATAATGTATGTAGGGCTTGAATCAAGTCTAATAGTGGTTGATTAGATGGAGGATCATTAAGACTAGGGTTGAAAAATAAACAATGAAGCATAAAACTTAATTCATGTGGTGGTGTATTGTCATCAAAATACTTGGTGTCTAGGGATTTTTGTAAAAACTTGACAATTGGGATATCTCTTAGTAAATCAAATAAAGAAACTTGACGACCATGATAGAAGAAAGAATAAGGATCCTAAGCGTGAAAGACATCGGGTTCACCAAAATGATTAACTAAAATTAGAATAAACTAGGTGTATGCTAATATAGTTAATCTAATCTAGGAGGACATAAACATTGTAAATAAATACTCTAAAGTAATATAAAATGACTAAATAATTAAAACTAATGGAAATAAAACCCTAATGTGCAAGAATAAAGTGAGGAAAGAACTCAGCTGATTGTAGATGATTATCATCAGAGTGTCACAGGTCTGACAGGAAATTCCAGAAGTAGGAATGATTGCACACATAGAGGTCCCAAAAAGGGTGGATCTGGAAGATCTGAGTAGACTGGAGTGCCTAGGAGGGTACTGGGGCCCCAGGGGCTCTGGTATTACAGAAAAGGCATCCTGGTCTCTGAAAAATCTCGAACTTGATTCTTTTAGGGTCGAAGATGACTGTAACCTTCATTTGTTATCACACTAGATTTGTTTTGAACTATGCCAAATGTACCAAATGAAGCAAGATGATGTTGAAGACCTACAAAAGAAAAAGAAGTATCAAATCCTAAAAATAAAAGATGCAAATGAATGGGTCAGACTGACCTCAACTGCCACAACAATGGGCTTACTAAACTCGAGTGTTGCACTACATTTCGGACCCAAATGTAGTTATGTGTGTGTGTGTGTGTGTGTGTGTGCGCATGTCGTGCCCTAGGTGCTCTTGTGTCCAAGTCACTTTGTGAAATAACGAGCAATAACTAAATGTAGAAAATGTAATAACATGTGCATGGAATAGAATAGAATCCCTCCCCCTATGAAGTGTGTGTTGATGCAGATCTCCTAGCCTTGATGCATGGAACTATGTGGATGCAAGTGATGCAATGGATGCAACTCTAGATGGAGTGATAGTAGTAAATGACGCTTAGGACCCTCATTATGGTCTCATAACTTTATATTTATAGGGTTCTCTTGATCTAATTTCATAATTAACCCCGAAATGGCCGACTAGGAAAAAGATAAAGATGAAAAATGGTTAGAAAAGGCCCAAAAAGTGGTGGGAAGATTTGAAAAGGATCGGGGCACCCTGGGGGGACAGGGCGTCCTAAGGTGCCTTAAGTACAAGCTTGGGTGCCCTAGGTTTAGGCTAAAATGATGGAAAGTGCCGAAATAGACTGGCATGTATATAAAAATGTGTGGGAATGACAAAATAAAAGTAAAATAAGATGGTCAAAAGATGGGATTAATTAGTACTTTTGTGACTACAATATAACATGCACATATCACCATTACTCGATGACACACTATTGTGCTTCGATTCACAAATTGACTATTGGGGGCATCCTATACACATGAACCTCACACACTGCATAATATACACTACACATCACACATCTTCACACATCTTACATACATACATCCTACATCTTACATTTTACAACTTATGTCTTACATTTACTATACATCTACACATCTTATATCATTTGTGCATCTTGCATTACCTTTTATATATCCTACATTACACATCCCATAACAATTTCTCATCCCCACATCTATTACACATATTACGCATTTTGTACATCTACTTTTATGTGTTGCACTCACTACCCGATGACACACTCTAGTCTCACAGTCCATAATGGAATGTTGAGGGTATACATCACAAATGGACCTCATCACACTCACACATTCAACCATTCAACCTTTTTCTCATGCAACATTCCTAGATTAGTGATATATGTCATAGGCTATATCATCACTTCTTCTAGAATCCTTTAGTGATATACGCTTTAGGTTACATCATCACTTCTTCTAGCATCCATTAGTGATATATGCTTTAGGCTAAATCATCACTTCTTCTACTCATCTTGTGATATACACTTTAGGCTAAATCATCACACATTCTCACACCTCATCTCTATGTCACATATCATCACTACACATTCATCACATCATGCCACACACATAACACATTGTTCAAACCATTTCCCGATGACACACTCTCGTTTATGGTTCATTCTTGACTACTGAGGGGGCATAAATAAATGAACCTCACTGCATACAATTCCATTCACTCGGGGGCACATGGATCCTATCATTCACTTTGTATTCTATTCCATCCATCCATAACATACTGCATATCTTGGTTGCATTTACTTTTACATGTTCACTTTACTACACATGCTAGATAGATATCTTTTATGTCATTATCTTTATCATACACACATGCGCATTCACTTGCTTTCTAGTTGTGATCATAGATTCTACAGATCCATTACATGCAACATGGATGTTTGGCGCAATACCTAGTACCAGTCCCACAATGGCTCTTGGGGGCATCCACTTTCGTACACTATAGGTGTTATTGTTTCATTTTGTTTCATAACACATTATTTTATTAGATTATACATGCTTTGACATAAATTTTATCTTTCTAACATGCTAACGGGTGCTTCATGTGCAACATTTGTTTTACAGGACTATTTGCCACCATGGTTATCTGTTATATTGTTTGTACTTGTTTGTCATTGTATGTCATTGTTTGTGGGATTTTCCTTTGTCTTGTGTGCACACTTGTTTTTTTTGGCTTCATCGACCTTGATTGTCTTGCACGACATCGTGAGTGATGTCCCATGTTTGCAACCCACTTTTCACAGGTCTACATTGTCTTCTTGTGTGTTCTAGCTTACACATTGTTTGTTTAGCTTACATTTCGTCTTATACATGCATGTATGTCTTTTCTTATACTAACACTTGTCTCCTAGCCACTTGTTTACATGTGCCTTGGTTTCTACCAAGCACACCACCTTCCCCCCCCCTTGGGGGCATAGTTTTAGCAATTTGGGCCACTTTTCCTTCCTCCTTCAAAGAAGTCACATGCACCCCAAACGAGGGGGACATCATATGGGTGAATCAATCATCCCATATAGAGTTACACACAATACCAATACATTATAGTTTTCAAGTTTTGGGGCTCAGAATCGTACTTGAGTCCTCAGACACAACAACCTTACCTAGATTACTTGAAACTAGGGGGCATATCACATAATGACCTTACCTGGATTACTTGAGACCAGGAGGCATATCACACAACGATTAATAGTTCAACATAGTCCACATAACTCCATGAATAATGAATTTTTACAGGGTAGACAATCCTTAGCACTTGTACACACCATCTATAGTGGTGTTTTATACAAGTGGGAAGCAGTTAAAGGTTGGAGGATGACACCAGAATATTTCTCCCTACACTTCTTCCATTACATTGGTTTGAGATCACCCAAAAAATGTGTGCGCATTGACATCATCTTCAGATCCTTTCTACACCCTTTTTTCCATCACAAATTAGGTGCACATGTGCTCCTTTTCACATTTTCATCATTTTCTTTTACATACTTCCTTACATGCTTTTTATACATAAACATGTGTATTTGACTACTTGATCATCTTCTCTTTGCAGGCCGTTTATATATGGGAAACAAGCAATCAACATCATCACCAAAATCACACACATCGATACCAACAACAACTACAACATCAACATTTTTCACACGTTTCCACCCTAGGTTCATTCATCACTTTTTACACTTTTTCATTTTTAGTCTCCATGCTCCATATTTTTTATCACTCCACGCTTTGTTTAGTCCTCGACACACATTCTATATCAATCTACATGGATAATAGGTACGCATATATATCTACTTTATGTTACCGAGAATTATGTTCACCAACATAAAGTGGGGGCAAATGTAGACACAAAATCACATACTTTGGGTAATTATCTAGTCTCGATCACATACTACTATTCATATGGTTCCTAAGTAAGAAAAGTACTAATTAACCCATGTCTTTGGCCACCTTTATTTCCTTGTAGTCATTTTTATTGGTCTTACACCTCTACTTGCTTAGTTGTCATTTCACCTTTCGACATTTATCATCTTGGACACCAACGTCCCGCACAGACGCCAGTAGCGCCAGTGCGATCCCATCCCCTTTGGGCGACCTTGTCCTCTTTGTACTTTGGTCACACTTTTTGGGTCCTTTTAACCATTTGAGCATCTTATCTTTTTGGTATTCATATTTTTAGGGTTAATTACAAAATTCAAGTGAAGGAATCATATAAATATAAAGTTATGTGATCATAATAAGGGACCAAGCACTAAACATCTACTATCTCCATCTAAGGTTGCATCCATCAAAGGCATCTATAGCTCCATTTGCATCCATCTAGCTCCATCACAAGGGACAAAGGCCTGGTTCATATGCATCACACTTCATAGGAGGGGAGTCTATTGTTTCCATGCACACATTATTTACATTCTACATCTAGCTACTTGCTCGCTACTCACAAAGTGTGACACACACAAGAGCAAACCTAGGGCACGATTCTCACACACACACACAAAACTACATTGGGTCTGAGATGTAGTACAACACTCAGTTGTAAGTCCACCATTGTGGCATTATGGTGGCCGAGGAGAATCCGACCCCTCATTTTGTATCTTTATTTTTAGGATTTCATTTTTATTTGAGGGTTTATAGGTGCTTTCTTCATTGCAGGGTTTATAGGTACCTTGGCGATCTTACAAAACATACACACGGAAAAAAGGAGAACAAGCGTGAACCTCTTACGACATATCATAAGAGGTTTTCGAGCATCTACGGAGACCGGGCACCCAGAAACAAGACCAGGGCACCCACATGTGCCCCTATCCCCCTCTAGGTGACCCAATCTAGTCAAATCTTTCAGATCTGCATTTTTCTAGGATTTTATGTGACAATCTTCCATCTCTTGTCAACCAATCTCCAATGCGACACAATACAACAAACCTCTTCAAATCAGCTAAGGATCTTCTAACCCTCTTTGTAATCAAGGTTTCATATTTTTAATGCTTAGTTACTTGAGTTAATTTTTGTATTTCACTATTCATTTATTTTATCGAAACTTACATTAGATTAGGCTATTATTTTACATTTTAGCATAATCATATATGTATATCAATTTTAGGTCCTCTCGTTTGGGTGCCTCCTTTTGCATCCATCGCATGCACCCTAAATGAGGGGGATAACTGTTGGGTGAAAAATCATCCTTCAAGCGTAACAAAAATCTAGAACAAAATAACATAGTACCAAATTGGTAAAGGCACATAGTTACAGAGTGGTCCAGAATCAGACTTGGATCACAAACATAGAGAGACACTAGTGCCCAGATATTAGACAAGAATAGTGGGCACTTGTGTCCCACCTGGGTGCTTGTGTCCTAGGGGAAAAAATAGATAGTTTCTTAGTTCAACATAGTTTCCAACAAGTTACAATACAGATCTACAATATCATACACTTGTCTTCAGTTACATAATTCAGTCAATTTGGTTACAACTCGGTTACAATTTGGTTACAAATTGGGACGTGCTAATCAGAGTGGTACTTATCATTTGAGAAGCGTCATGGAAGGAGAGAAAAACATACCTCTCTCCCCAACACTCTTCTCTCTGTGAGATTTCCCAAAAATTCATCCTTGGTGTGAGATCGCCCAAAGACTCATCCTTGGCATGAGATCACCCAAAAACTCATCCTTAGCGTGAGATTGCCCAAAAAACTCGTCTTTGGCGTAAGACCACCAAAAAACTTATCCCCGATCCGAAATTGCCTAAAAACATCACTCTTGGCGTGAGATTTCCCAAAAACCTCATCCTTGGCGGCAAGACGCTCAAATCCATTGCTCGACGCTTTCTTGGTTGGGAATTGATCACTTCTAACCCCATTCGACAACATCTCCACGAAAAATAGGACAACTTTCTATCCTACTCTCTCTCATACATCAGTGCACTATTTACTTAGGTATTACTTTCTACATACTTTTACTTATACATACGTTACTATGATTTTTCATATACGATACTTTGATTGCGCTCTCTTGCTCTTCTTTTTTGTACGCGTCCTGTCTCTTACAAGTAAAAAGAAGCAACTCACATCAACAAACACAAGCTCCAACAACACACTACTACACATATGATTCACTCCTAGGGTCTACCTCCTTTTCCTAGTTGTCACACTTCACATTGTGATCACTTCATGCTTCACATGGCTACTTGTCCACTCGACACGCTATCGGTTACACTCCTCTCTAGATTACAAGGTACACATCTTTTCTACTTTATGTTATCGAGTATTCACTCAATAACATAAAGTGGGGGAAAATGTAGACATAAAATCTATGCACTTGGGTACATTTCTAGGTCTTAAAGCATACTAATGTATACATGATTCCTAAGCAAGAAAACTAGTGGTTGACAACTCTTTTGGCATTTTGGTTACTTTATCTCTTGCACTTTACTAGCTTTACACATCTTACAACTTTTCCGAAACTTGACTGATTTATCTTTTGATGGCCTCATACACTTTGCCTGGTGAGGATAGAAGCGCGCCTAGGTGCTCCTACCCCTCCTAAGTTCTCATGTCCCTCTCTTTCTTCTTCTTACTCTTTTGGTCCTTTTCACTTCTTGGTCACCTTTTAGTACTTTGGGTCGACCTTTCAATTGTCAATCATGAAATGTAAACAAGGGAATCATATATATACTTAGTTACTTCTCTCAAATATGGGTCCAAACACTATAAGCATTATCTATCACCACCTAAGATTGCACAAAGGCACAATATCATTAAAAAACATACATTTAGTACTTTCATACAAGGGAAAAGGGCTGCATTGATCTACATACATTGCATAGGAGGGGAGTGCATTCAATTCCATCACACACATTTTGCATACTCAACACAAATCTAGATTTAACACGCTATCATCGCGCAACTTGCACAAGGGCAACCTAAGGCATAGATACACATACACACACAAAAAAACTACATGGAGTCTGAGATGTAGTGCAATGCTCAATCATAAGTTCACTCTTTGTGTGATGGCCGGGGCAATCCCACTCCCCATTCTACATCTTTTTTATTAGATTTGATGTGGTTTGTGGGCATGTGCAACTAGTCATTTGTTTTGCAGGTTACATGTACGAATGACAACCTAACAATGAAACCAAAGTGACAAAGAGTGAACAACAATAAAGACCTTCCAACCCGAAAATACCGATTCTAATCATTTGAATGACATAGGCATCCGATAAGACAATAGTGCCTGGGGTGCTCCTGTCCTATACATTATTGGGTTTCAACCTCAATGAGCCTTCTTGACACTATATCCAGCTGGATCCAACATCCGACAATCTCGATCATTCCCAGGTTGCACAAAATCAACTAAGTCATCTTTCTCCCTCACTTGCATAGGGTCTCACATTGTTGAATGTTTATTGCTTGCACGTCACCGTACTTAATTACCTGAATATCATTTATTATAGTAAGTTACTTTGAAATAAGATTTAATTCAAATTAGATTAAATCATTCCTTATACTACATAGTAGAATGGAGTGGTAGAGCACGTGAACAAAATGTTGATGGATAAGGCCTTGAGTATGCTAAGTGGAGTCAACTTGGATTAGAAGTTTTGGGTTGAAGCAATGGCTACTAGATGTTATTTAGTTAAAAATCACCTACATCAACGTTGGTGGATAAGACCCCACAAGAAGCTTGGATGGGAAAGAAACCATCTATTAAACATTTAAGAGTCTTTGGTTGTGAAGCATACAAACATATCCCAAAGGAGAAGAGAACCAAACTTGATTTCTATCGTAGAAAACAATGGCTTTGCAACCGACAAAAGCTCCTTCAACATCAACACCCGAGATCTCAGTATAGAGGATTAGTTTATTTTGTAATTCAATAACTATAATGCATAAACACAATAACTATAAAATTCTCAATACAATGACAAGCTTTTCTAATTTCTCTTTTTGTCTTAACTTCTTAAATGCCTAAAAACACTCAAACCTACACAAATAAAGGACATGTTTAAAGCCAACATTTCAATGACTTCTCCCCATTACAAAGCGTACATCGACCCCTGCAAGACCCTCCACCTTTAAAAAAACCATGGAACAAATCACACAAAACATGCGCACACAAACGACCCTTGTAATTCAATATTTTCCTTCAAGTCATGGCCGCTTGGTGAAAGACTTGGATATACCCTTGAAATAATTTATCAAGGAGTTAGTTGATAGAAAAAATGTACATAAAATTTCATAGGAGGAAGAAGAAGAGAGCCCTTCACTGTAAAAAGCAACCACTTCTACCGCTCAAGGCGAAGATGCAACGACGAAAAGTACCCCGAATTATGCATGCATGGAGATACAAAAATAAAGCAAGACATGCATGGAAATGTACCAACATAATACAATGTCTTTATGCTACATGAGGCAAATTAATCGTGCCCAAATTCCCAATTTATAAACATCATACAAATCTACCTGTAATCAGGGCCTCTTTTTGAAGATTATAAAAACTTATTTTCTTTCATTGAGAAAACAAACAAAAATATACTTACTTCGACATCTATGTTATTTAGATATTAAAAAGTTTAATCGATTTGATACATGACCATTGTATCAATACCTTCTTTTCGCTACTTATGCCATAAATTAATGGCTTCATTCCCTACTTTTAATTCACACACTTTTAACTAGAATTTCTAAATGATTTTGTGACAAATATTTTGTCTTGCTTTACTTGTGCATCACAAAAAAAATCATTTTTAAATTACATGGCACTATCTCGATTCCTTAGTTTAAGTATTCACTATGATTAAATGTATACACTGATTATGAATAAGTGATAAATTTGTAGTTTAAGATCTATACAACCAATTCTCAATTCCATAGGAACTCACTTGTGACTATACTATGGAGTTATCAAAATATTGTTTTCAAAATAGTTCGTCCTATGATAATCACAAGATGTTTACGTACAACTTGAATTTTTACTTTCCTCAGTAAACAAATTTATGCATTCCCGCATGTGGCATATACTTTCACTTCGGTTTAGATTTGGATGCTTTGCGAACTTGGTTTCGAAATAGTTATTTCATGAATATTTAACACTTTTCCCCTGTATCTTTGTTGTTTCTTTAAATTTCAAAGTGGTTTGCACCTTGCTAGGTTTATATGATCAAGTATTCAAGCACTCGCCCATTTTTCATCGTTGTGAAATCAATTCACAAAAATGCTAGTATGCTAATATTTAGTCTAGAATATGGAATTTATTGTTACTCATTATATGACCATCTTCAACCATCTTATTCATGTCTTGATCCACGCCGCTCGGCAATTTGTATAAGCATATCTTAATTACTAACCATACATATAGGCATAAAATTGTTGCTATATGTCACTTCCTTGAAATACATTCTTAGTGTAGTAATTCAAAATGATTGCATTCATTTCCCATGCAATTTGTATGTTGCGCTTTTACTTGTATACATTAAATATTTCATTTTATTGTTGTTGCTTTGGGCAGAGTTTTCCATGCTTGCACAAGTTTTGACCCATATCTCTGCGGCTTTCATATACGACCATCTTCAAATACCCTAGTCATGTCTTCATCTATAATGTTGTACAATTAAGTAATTGCTTCTTTAAAACTTCTTTTGATTGCTTCATCTAAATTGCTAATCATATCTAGAGGCATGGAATTGTGAATATATGTCGCTTCCTTAAAATACTTTCTTGTTGCCATGATTAAGGATGATTGCATTAATTTCCCATGTCATTTGTATATTGTAATTTGCGATTGCATAGATCAAATATTTCATTTTATTATTGCTACTCTATTTGGATTGTAGAATAATTATTTGTACATGCAAGCATGTTATTTTTAGAGGTTTTGTTTGACATTTAAGCTATTGCATTTTTATATTATTAGATTTGTTTTCCATATATTGTCACATACTAATGGAAAGAGCTCAAGAAAACAATAGAAAAATGAATTTCCTTCGTTCTTTGATGCTTGTCGATCTCGTATAACCTATTGTCGTATATATTACACACGTTTCATGCAATTGCTAATTTTAATCAAAACAATTAGGTGTAATTTGTTGAGTTACAAGTGTAAGCCCACTTTTATTGTTGAGTTACAAGTGTAAGCCCACTTTTATTGTTGAGTTACTAGCATGAGAGTCTCAATGATATGTCATATGGATAAGGACATCAAACATATCTAGAACTATGAGGATTGCACATCACAAATGTAAATTTATAAGAGGACCAATTAGTAAGAGATATATGATAAGACAAATGGAACAAGTATATGATTTCTTTATTAGGTTACAACTTTTAATGACAATGGGCTTTTGGCATATATCGATAAAGATATTTACTATAAATTTATAAAAGGATAGATTAAAGAAAGTGTTTGCATTATTGGCAATGTGGACGTTAGTACTAGAATTAATTAAATTAAGAATTGAATGAAAAACAAATCCTTGAGAATATTCAAACACGAGAACCGTATTAAAGACACTAATGAATACGGAACTACCTTGTCCGCGGTTTAAAAAAATAAAATTGACGAAACAAATGTCTGTTTTCAATTTAAGACCAAGATATCGACTCCGTCAATTCGCTCGTTTGAAGCCGCCGGTACAGTGTTCGAAACTCCTCACGCCCAAAACCCCACGCAATCTTCGCTGAAAGAAATAGGAAGAATCTGAGCTAAATTCGTTGATTATGGACTGGGCCTACGCGGGAGGAAAAGAAAAAGTCAGCGGGACTCCCTAGTTTGTGATTTCCTGACCGATTTCCTCTTTGAAATCGATGAAGAGGGTTTGAACTCCTGTACTTTTTCTCTTTAGAAATCGGGCCGAGTTCTGAATTTTGGCAGCAGTCTGCGCGTATTGTTAGGTGAGCATTCAATTGCTTGTTTTCTTTATCGATATCGAGTTTCATTAAAATTCCCCAGGACTCTCACGGCTTCCCTAAAATTATTGTATCTCATTCAATAATAGACGTTAGGATGTCTTCCAGGGATTTGAACCCGGCTCTTTGCTATGAAAGTCTCATTGTTTTTGCGATGAGGTTTCTCTGGTCGGAATTTTACGGCGATTGCTTTTTGGAAAGCTCTTGAAATTTTAATCAGACACTCGTACCTAAGGTTACGATTGATGTAATTTTTCTGAAGATTTTCGGTCAAAACCTCTTTATCTGCCTCGAAAAACATTCTTTCTTCGATTTTGCCCAAATCACCCCTCTGACTCAACTCGTGAGAACTAAATATCCGATATACAGAAATCTGGCGAGTTATGTAATTAACAGGTGTTGAACGCATTGTTCCTGAAAGTGGTTAAGCTCAATTTTTACAACAAATTTTGGAAAAAGTTAGCGGTGCTAGGGTTCATGAGAGGCGTCCAAAATGGGTGCGAATTCTGTACTGGCCGAGCTTATGCAGAGAATACGGAGATCAATAGATGATACGAAGACAGCAGTTGGCAACATTGTTGTGGGGAAGGCAAACTTTCTAATGCTGGCGTTTTATCTAATCCAGCTGGGGGAATTGCTGGAGGGCTTATCAGAAGAAGAGGATTTGATCGTTGCAGAGTCTTCCAAGGCATCATTTCAGTGCATGGCGGATGTTTTAGAGGGAATATTTGCCTATACAAATCAGTGTAGGAACAGAAGTCGCATCTTTCTCCTGTACAAGTGCAATGAAGTTGTCACAGAGATTACAGAATATATCCGCAAAGTCGTAAGATGCTTGGCTCAGATGCTGCAGGAAAATGATGATAAATTTTCCCCTTCTATGAAAGATGGAATAACCGAGATGCAAAGGAGGTTGAGTTCAGCATTATTCTATGCAGAGCCAGAGCATCAGAAAATAGCTGAGGAGATATCTGAGTGTCTCGCTGGCAATCAATCTGAGGAGATTGAAGCAACAGGTCGGGGATTTTTGTTTTCTTGTTTTTTTGGTGTGTTTTATTTTCCAATTGGTTGTATTTACATAAAATTATCAAAAATTAGATTCGTCAATCTGCAAATTCTAGCCTGAATTTTTGTCCATATTTTTAATTGAAGTTACCCCATATCTACAAGGCACGTAGGCTATTGTCCCCCATAACTCAAGAAGACGTGGTGATATTGTGGTGTAACGGTTAAGGCATATAATTGAGATGCCTTCTGTCTTTAAATGTTAAGAATGTGATCCAAACATACCGCACACTATATAGAATCTAGATAAAGGTTGTGCGGTAACAGTTATGGAATATGTATGAAACTCTCCCTTGTGGGGAGCTCACAAGGAAATTTCTTTCTATTTACCATATATATTGTTCAGAATTTTTACTCTTGGTGTTTGACTTCATGCCAAAGATTATACGGAAAAAACATTTTTTTAATTTTCTTTTTGCAAAGCTCTCGGAGCTAATTGTGAGGCACTTCCCTCGTTAATTTGCAATTCTGTCCTGAGCACAACAAGTTCATGACAACAATTTGACACCTTCAATTTAGACATTTTTCTTTCTAATTTTCAAGGGTTTATAGATTTTAGTAAGGAGAATATGAATGTGAAATTTTAAAAGATTTGGATCAATATTTATCAGGTAGGAAGCTTTGAAAGCTGGTCGTTAGCCATTTTCAGACTATTTTTCCTATCTATCCTCTTTGACACTTTTCTTAATATTTGTCTTGAAATTTGGTGGAGAAAGAGCTGTCCAAGAAGGTTATACCTCCATTAAACCTACTAAAAACACATGAAACTGTAATCTTGTTTAGACTTTAAAGAACACAATGAAACTTTGTAAAGCAAAGAACTAAGACCAAATAAATCTTTTTGTAAGGGTAGCCTGTCTTTAATGGAGGCTAAAGCTCCCATATTGGGGTTTAGTAGACGATTTGAGAAGGGAGGCCAGTGTGGCTCCTTCTCCCTCTTCTCTTGGCCTTATCCCTTGGTTTGTTAGTGCACAAATGACCTTCCTAATGATTCTCATAAGGATATTGGGGTTCTTTTAGGGATTTGATCCTTTGACTGACTGAGATCAAAAGGATCCAATGGTCTAGATTGAATCTTATGTGTTTGGAGGGTTAGCTAATTTGAAACTCAAGTGACTTTCCATTTTTTCATTAATGATTAATGTAATTTATCCTCTTGCACTTTTGATACTGCAAGAGAAAACTGAACCTTGCCAAGCCATTACACCTGTATGTATGAAACTTACGTAAACCAATTTTTTGTATGTTGCTAGATATCTGGTGTCGGACACTGCCCACGCTCTGTTCACGGTTTCCATGAGTTATGCAATTTGTCAACTATATCGGGGCAGTGGGTCCTCTCCTTTACATATTTCTTGCAGGCGGACAGAATATTTAGCCTCAACACAGTAAATTATACATTTTCTGGGAAATTTTATTGATTATTTTTTCAGAAAAATTTCAACAGTTTAATTTGCCAGTTACCAAATTGAGCCAACTGCCATGTAAAAATTTACAGAAAGTTGTATCCCCTAATTTCAGGATAATCTATAGCAATTCTACGTTTTTCTTCAAATGTCATCTTGTCCTAGAAAGCATTATATATATATATATATATATATATATATATATATGTATGTATATATATATATATATATACATATATGTACATATATACAAAGACATATATGTGCATATAGACATATATGTGCATATATACATATATGTATATATATGTGTGTGTGTGTGTGTCTATATATATATATATAATTTTCCAACTATATGATACTTTGCAATAAGTTTTCAGTCTTGTTATGTTTTCCTCACGACAGGTTTACTGCGTCGAATTGCACAAGTCTTGAATGTACAGCCATTTGAAGCTGCAGAATTAAAGCAAGAGCTGGAGATTGACCTAGAAGCAACTAGAACAGAGGGAGGCCTTTATGCATTACTAGAATCTGCTGCTGTTCTTGATGATGTTAGGAAATTGGCAGCTGGAGATTCTTCTGCTGACTCTGCTGATGATGTGGCAATTCCCAGCTCTTTTTTTTTTGCCCTATTACTGGTCAGATCATGGAAGACCCTGTGATGCTTGTAGCAGCAGGTTATACTTATGAGAGACATGCAATAACAGAATGGTTTGAGAGAGGTCATAGAACTTGCCCAGACACTGGAAAAGAGTTGGAGAGTCTTGAACTCGTTCGAATTTAAAGCTGAAGCAAAACATGGAGGAAGTATTTGACATGAAACGGAAAAGGACAATGCTACATGCTATTTATCAAATAAGGGCTCAAGAAAGTCCTCAAGAGGTAGAGGAGGCTGTCAATACTGTGAAGCAATTGATGGATGTTCATCCCAAGTATAAACGCTTGATTGTGACTTTAGATGGGATTCGACCTTTGGTTGAGTATCTCAAACCTGCTGAACAACACTTGAAGGAAAGGATATTCAGGATTCTTTACTTTGTTGCTGCTTTGGGAGACGAGTATAAGGTAAGCCTTGTACCAAATGCCCCTTCATATTGTTTATCTACATTCACTTTTGTCTTGTTCCTCTGCTTATTAAACTATTTACTTCCCACTTCCCATAGATGAAATAAGATAAGCTTTAGATAAATTCTTCTCGTTTTGATGCTTGCATAGTTTCTTTCAAGCCCGGAAGTCAAAGAATTAAAGGTTAACTCTTGTAAACCTTTTGCAGTCACACTTAAGATGGTACCTGCAATATCATGTCTATGCGCCAGGTATGGTGATAGTAATTATAAAAATATCTAGGCTATGGCCATTGATGATGTACCATTTATATTATTAGAGTTGTTTGATGCATTGTTTCGAATGTGTAGGCTTGTTATTGCATAAATGAAAAGCCACAGCCCAATTCCCACGAAATTCCTTCTAATCTCCTCGTTGAAAAAACAACCTTGTATGAAATCTCCCAGGAACCCCCTCATAGAAATAGTCATATAAGATACTCAACAGTTTTCTGATCCTGACAGGCAAAGTTATGGCTTGAATGCATATCAAAGCAGAATGAACTAGGAAGACATATGGTTGAAAATGCTTTGGTACAAAAGTTAAAAAAAAATTAGACAAGAAAGAATATAATTGAAGGACAGTTGTTAATAAGGGTGCATGTGCATGTAGCAAATGAAGGTGGGTGTTGGAAATAGCCGATTCCAAACTTAGTTGTCCACAGGCAAGTTTGCAGTCAATACTTGGGATGACCAAGTATTCTGATATTAGGTTGATTATTTGCCAAATGCCAACAATTGTCATACATAAGTTACTTATGTCAAGAGGCATACTTGAGGGGTTGGACCCATGATTTAGAGAGTCTAATTCTCAAAAGGATAACAATGATGAATGTTAAAAGACACCTATCAAGAATTGCTACAATAGGCTTTCTGGGCTGTGTTCTGGTGGTTGAGAAAAGCGTCACCATGTAAACGACCCATGTTCAAACCCTGACAGGCTTAGGGCCTTGTGTGTCTGCAGGAGGGAGAAGTTCGATCGCTAGGGTTTAGGACACCAAAGATAATCCACCCCTTAGTACTTGAGTAGGATTGAATTGTATGCCACATATATAATCTAATCTATGCCCCTTAGTGCTTGAGCAGGATTGCATTGCATGCTATAGTCTGTATGTATTCATTCGTGCATTTTTTTCTTGCTCTTTTCCATGTTTCTATGCAGGCTTGCGCATAACAATATCCCTGATTTGCATCCTATCATGGCTGTAAATTTTTCCATGTAACAAATTGAAAGTATCACAATTCATATTGAATGCTAATAATAACTAATTGAATATCACATCAAGAGGATCTGGTTAATTTGGGAAAAATGAGTCATGATACATATGTATGGACTGTGGAGGCATCCTTTTGACTTCATTTATAACCATGTTAAAAGTAATATTCACATTCAAATTTTGAGGACTGATAAATCATCTAGGCAAGTGCGTTCCTTTGAATTGTTAGAAACACTCAAATTCAATATTCTTAGTTCATAATTTTTATTTTGAACACTGGGTTATTCCGATTCTTCATATTCTCATGGTGTTTTTCTTTTAAACTGAAGAGTTCTATAATAGAGGCAGGGGCAGTACCAATCTTATTACGTTTACTACAGCGAAATCCAGCAGGATATGGTGGACCAGTGCAGTTGCTTTGGGAATTATCTAAAATTGAGCAAGGGAGGGTTGCGATTCTTGCATATAAGGCATCTGTTGTTGTGGTTGCCAGTGCTTTTAATTTGTGCACACACGATCAGAAGTCACAGGCAGAGCAACTTCTATATACCCTCTGCGAGTATGACAAGGCAGCTACTGTGCAAGCAGCTTCTTCTGGAATTTTTCGGCCACTGGTTGACAAGCTAACTTCTGGTAGGAATTTCAAATCACATATTACCTTGCCCTTGAAGCCAACAAACATTTTCTTTTTACGCAAGGTTGGATAACCATGTGTTATGATCACTGCTTATTATTATCTCTTCTGAAGAATGTGAAGTTGGCAATTGTTCTTACTTTAATACTACAACATTTTATATTTAGTAGTTGGAGTTTGTTAGAGAGGATGTATAACTAAACAGAACCTTGTTCACAGGCAATGAAGCTGTGCAGCTGGAAATGACAGAGGTTATCTGCACTATTGATCTCAATGAATCTAGTATCAATTCTCTTGTAGATGCCGGTGCCGTTCCTCCCCTGTTATTCATTTTGCAGAATAGTTCTGAGACATCTAAACTTGAAGCTGCTAAAGCACTAAGGCATCTATCTAGCTCAGAGTCTACAAAAGTTTCCATTGCAAAATGCGGGACAATTCCTGTATTGGTCAAAGCACTTTCATATCCAATACCTAACCTTGGTGTTGAGATAATGGCCACTCTTGCAAACCTAGCAACTGACAGGCAGAGTGCTGCTGAAATTGATCAGGAAGGTGCTGTTGCCCGGTTATTTGAGATGCTAGAAGCAAAGGACGTTGTTATCCATGAATATGCTCTGAAAACACTGCAGTGCATGGCAAAGGATAGTCAAACAGTTCGTCAGTCCGTAGCCGAGTTAAAGATCATTCCAAGATTATATGATCTTCTCCAAAATGAGGAACTCTCTCTCTCTTGCAGAACAAGCATGCTAAATCTCCTTTGCACGCTTGCTGAAGATCGTATTACTCGCCAGGCAATTGTAACTTCACAAAACATGGTTAGATTTTTTATTGAACTGCTTAAAGATCCTTTGTCTTCAGATGAGACAGAAGCTATTTTAGGGATTCTGGCCGCACTCGCAAGAGTTGATGAAGTTAAACACCTTATGGTTTCAGAAGGTCACCTGATGGAGGTTTCCATGCAGTGTTTGAGAGCAGGGAACCCTAAAATGAAAGAGCGTGCTACTGCAGTACTATCAAAACTAACTGATGAAACTCTTAATGACAAGAGTGTCCTGTTAAATCTGACAAAATCAGGAATACTCTCTCTTCTGATTGATGTGGTGCGAACTGGCTCTGAGCGGGCAAAAGAGCATGCAGCTGTTACACTCGAACATTTATCCCTGCAAACACCAAGATTGACTGAAAGACTTTCCTTTTTCAAGAAGCTCCTGGCCAGGTTTGGTTTTTTGAATTATAATATCTGCAAGGTGCATGCTGGCAAATGCAGTCCAAAACGATCTCTTTGCCTGGTAGAATCCGAAGCTGCCCATCATCTTATCAATTTGCTCAGAGATGGTGGACAACGAAGCGCAGTGAGTGCCATTGATGCTTTGTATACTCTGATTAAAAGTAATGAAGACAGAGAGAAAGGAGCGGATTATCTGGTGAAAAATGATATAATTCATCTAGTTGTTCAAGTTGTTGGAAAGAGTGACAAGTCAACTGAAAAAGCAGCCATGCTGTTGGAAAGAATCTACAGATGTAGGAAATTTAGAGATGCAAAATATGCAGACATTGGGAAGTCTGCACTGTATACAACAATGACAACAGGAAACACTCAAGCTCGTAAATATGCAGCCAATGCACTTATACACCTTAAAATGATGGCAAAGAATTCAACATATACCCATACCGGTTAAACATGTGGCCTGAGCATGTTTAAATGCTTCACATGGTTTTCCGACACATATGAGATGTCTCTGTGCCATGTAATTCAATCTTATATTGCTCGTGGAGCCAATTGATCTCCAATGTTTGCTGATTCTCTCATCCATTTGTCATCAGTGGAAGTTTATACCCTGGCCTCTTTCAAGCATATTCTTTGGTGAGTCCTTTGAAGTCATCGAGCTTGAAGATTGTAAGAGCTAGTTTGATTTCTGGCATGTACAAACAGTCAAAATTTTTGCTTTAAAAGTGCTTAACTGTGGTTCCTTATGCCTCAGGCTATAGCCAAGATGGATATGTCAGTTCTACAGGGTTCTACTAGGTTCAAATTCAACTTGATTTTCTAGCTCTCCAGTCTCCCATAAAGGTTTCTGAACAGCTTTGGTTTTATGGTTAAAGTGTACAATAAATCTCATATTCTTTTGGAGGTTTGACAACGTTCTGTATTGAGGAAAACAGGTATTTGTTGTCCGGAATAGCTGTCATTACTGAAATAGTCATCCACACTAAGAAAGGACAAATTTTATGCTCAACCTAGTTGGGAATTTCCAGTTTAAAAGCATCTGAATCACTTAAGATGTGTTTTGTTCTTGTTAGATAGTCATAGGACCAGGATATATTTTGTAAAATTAATTTTGCTCCATTGATTGGCGACTTTACCATGATAATCTGTTAGAATTGTAAAATACACGTTCTGCATGCCTTCAAGCACTCAACTTGCAAATGCTTGAGCGCCGAGGCTTACATGATTAGTATGGTTACCAGCAACCACTTATCTGCATCAGATATACTGTATATTATATGTCAAGGCATTTGGATTCTTTGTAAATCATTATTTTCCTATGAAGAAGATATATTTATTCTTAGTTTTTAATCGGGTTTCTTCACTGCGCAACAATGAATAGTATTTTTCTGAATTCATCTGTGTAAGTAGATTTTTGTCCATTTCTTCTATGTTTATAATTATTTATATTGGCGACTTTTTCTGCCTTTTCCATTTGCATCAGTTTATTTTATTCAAACCTAAACTACTTACATATTTTCTCTCTCTCTTGTTATGTAATTTATTTTATTCTGCAAGCAAGCTGTTTCATGTGGCAAGATATGTCAATCAGAGTGCTGATAATAACCAGACATAATTGTTTGCACTGCAAATTTGAGGAAGACTTTTTATCTCTTTAAGAAGCCAAGTTGCCAAAGAGTATCTATTAGTAACGGCTAGTCAGCCTGCCATTAATTTTTTTATTACACTGAAACATTAATTGCCGATTTGGAATGAACAAGGGGCCCGTCTATTCATTTCTTTGTACTCTGATTTTTACCCAGATTAAGGGTAATGAGTTAATGGTAGACACAACCCATGCAGCTTAAAGTTGTGGGTGCAAATTGTCTGCAATGCTTCAAAGTTTTTGGGGTGAAAATGTTTGTGGATTCATTAGTCCACCATAATGATCTTAATAAAACCTATTTGTGATTTGTTCTTTAGAGCTAAGTAGATGATTATTATCGTGCAGATTCTCTTGCTAATTATTTTTCCAAATGCTTGCAAGACTATTCAAGGAGATGAAAGAGACTTAACAAAAGATAAAACTGCACAGCGCTGAAGCTGCAGACTTACTCCACCCATGTGGATGGATTAGTAAGGTTGATGTGTTGATGTAATACTTCCTGTAGATAGTATTCTTCTGCCGACTGAAAGAATAGAGAAGGTGAGTGATTTGTGCACATTCCCGAGTCTAAAATCTACATTGCAACAAGGTGAACAACATCAACTTAAAATATTGGGAAATCTGTGATCTAAAGTTGATGTACAGATTTTGTTACTGAGCCCCATAAGCATGAGCTTTTGTTCCCATGGGATTTGGTGATGTTTTTAGGTCATTTTATGGGGCAATTCAACTTCAATCCACTGATTAAATATGCTTCAAATGTTCCCAAGGATCAGTCGAACATTAAATTTTTAAATATGGAAAAATCATAGTACTGTAACAATTATTAGTGTCAAGGAATTTTGGGAACTCAACCAATGGCCTAATTAAATTAAAGAAATGAACATTTGAAAGAAGCTTCAATTGCTTTATACATCATTTGACCACACATGATCAAGTTAATATGAAACATATTATGGGAAAAACTAGCACAAGTTCAAGAATTTAGTCCCTAACCTTGTGACATTGCAAAAGGAGAACGTTGGCATATTAAAACTCTTTAGGAGTGACCATCAAAACTTGAACCTTTTACAAGACCTCGCAAAAAGTTCTCAAAATTAGTAACTAGACCTCATGATTGTCCATAGGCATATGAGACTTAAAACAAACAATAACTAACAAGTTGTCAATATGTCCAGTCCTAAATTCCATTTCTATAGAGCTCTGATGAACAAACACAAGACTATTTTGAGGCAAGTCAATTAAGCATCTTAGTCAAGTCCTAAATTAGAAATTACCATTTAGATTAAAAATCAATTAAATCTGTTAACATGTTTTACTAATTGCAACACACACTACAATCAATTTGCTTTGATGGACCACTTATAAATCAATAATGTACACACTTTCACGCACATAACCATGCACAAATAAAAACTTCACAAAGAGATTTAAGAAACAATGAATCATTAACATTTCATTAATTATGAAGAACATTTTTATATTTTCCAATCAATATACATCCAATTTAATAAATAGATATGGCACAAATATGGGCAATTACTTTGATGACACATGTAGATAAGCATTTGATATAAGTATGTGATTCAATCATATCCTTCCAATTTCTTGCAATATGCATAAACAAGTTACAAAGGACATTCCCTTTTTAACAAAATTATTATTCATGTAGGAACATTACTTATCTATCATCATGCCTCATGTTGTAACCTGCATTAACACGTCTCTTCTTGCGAGGAGACGACCTTGAGTAGTGGATTTGGTGTTGGATTTATGGGGTAAATTTGATCTCCACATCTGTACTTCCAAGTGCAATGGGATCATTTTAGTTTACAAGCATTCAACCGGATTTCTTCTCTCTTTAGAAAATAAGTTGCCATTTTCTATCTTATAGGTGTTATTCTATTGTACCTAAATTGAGTTGTTCTATAGTTCCCTAATGTTTTCCGACGAAGGAGTGGTGAAGGCTTTCAGACAACCTTAAGTGATGATTGTTTCCCTAGTTTCAAATACGCTAGCATTCAAGTTAAATGGGCAAATGAGCACACTTTTTTTTGGACTGCAACACATGCTTATCTCCTACAAGAATACATTGACAGAAATCTTTAGCATTTGGAAAGCGAGATCCATGACCATAAAATAAGAATCTGGTATAAGCCTTGGGCAACAATTTTGACAAAATGTATGCCAAGTGTGGAAGTTTGGAGATGCATGCCAAGTGTTTGCTCGCAAGGCATAAGTGGGTCGATCTCTTGGAGTACAATAATATCAAGTGTCTTGAACATTTTAGCTAGATGTAGAGGGTGGGCCAAAAACCCGACCAACTCATTTTTGTCTGGATTTTTTGTGTTTGCGACTTTGAAATAGTGCACTGTGTATGAAAAGGAGGTATCTTGGTTTCTCGAATGGTACAATGCCACATTCTTGGCCTTAAAACTTCATTGCTTTACTATAAGAGGGTTGTTCATGGCTTCATTAGAGAGGATATTATTTAGATTTCTTAGTTCTTTAAGAATCATAAATATCACGCTTATGGTTTGAAACTGATATTCGATGAAATAACCCTTCACCTAACCATAGACAATGATCAAATAAGCTTTAGAAAGTATGTTTAAATGGACCTTTTTCTTGATTTATTCATCACTATATAACCTGTTCCTAAATTTCGAATCTTTGTCTTTCGTAATTTTCGGATTGGTAAGCACCATTTACCGGGGAATGATTCAGATGGAATGTAAAAGTATAAGTTGAATCGGGACATTAATGAGGGTCTCTCTACATTTATGCCTTGAATGATAAATCGATAAATTAGGGACATACTTCTGTATTAACTACCAATTTCCATCCATAAATTCTAGAGGAGTGTCTCATGGAGGGGAGCAAGCTAACTAGCAACGAAAACACTCCCTTGATCAAATATGCCTTAGTAGGGCCCAATGCTATTCCACCGATTTATATAACTACCAATCGCACGTGGAATGTGTGATGGAAATGCCGAAGAGGATGTGTTGAAGGAGTTAAACTTGATGGAAATAAACTTGCAAGGAGGAGGGCGACAAAGAAGAAGATTGAGGGAGGCGAAGTGACAACACCTTAACATCTCATTTTCTTGATGCTTGAAAGGCACACTTGTTGATACTTGCATTAGGAAATGTTTTTTAGCTTTATCAATGGCTGAGGCATTGGAAAGAGAAGGATTTTTTTTTGGTGCGCACCACGTCCTCCTTCGATCGTCAAGGTCATCCAAGGTTACAAATAGGGAACGTGTTGGTGTGAGTATTATAATCTATTGACGAGCCAACAAATCAAATGCATGGAATGAATCTAATGCATGGATGTCGATGGAGGATATTTAGAAGAGATGAAAATTGTGATTGATCCATAATGCAATACAATTTTGAGTTGGCTAGAGGATCGACAATGCAAAGATGGATGCTTGTTGACCTCTCATTTCCCTCAAGCTTGATAGTCCCAGTTATCGAGACTTGCATTTGGAAACATGTTTTGTAGCGTAATCAGTGGTTAAGGCATTGGTAAAAGAGAGATTTTTTCCAAGTGCATCATGTCCTCCTTCGATTGTCTATGTCATGCAAGGTTACAAAAAGGGAATGTGTGAATTTAAGATTATAATTCGGAGGATCTGTTGGAAGATTATAATTTGAAAGGTCGGTTTAGAGATTACAATCTATTAACGAGGCAACAAATCTGAATTCATGGAATGTATTAAATGCATGGATGTCGATGGAAGACAATTGGAAGAGATGATGACCTATATGTTGAGGCATTCGGACATGAGTAGCCACCATCATCTAGTTGTTTGGAGATTCGACCAATGCAATGTTTAACTTTTCATGTCAGTTCATTCGAACTAACCACCTTTACTATTTTTCTCTCTCCTACAAATGACGGAAAATAAGTTATCTTTGGCGAGATATCTAAGAAAGACTACGCATGAGTTATTGCATGAATTACGATTAAGTTAATTATTGTATTAAGTACATGATGATATTGTAAAGTGAAGTAATACTTTGCTTTGTCCTATTTAAATTGAAGGGCAAAATATCCTGATTTGAACAATGTGTTATTTCGGAAAATCTATTTGTACTTGTATTTATTATTGAGTTAGTAATTATTAAGTTGATGATTCATGTGTTATAAAATATGTCGTTATGATGCTGATTTCAGCAAAGTATGCTATGGATAACAAATAAATAGTAAAATATATTAATGATTGGGAAGTTATCATTATGTATACTTTGTTGATTAATTGAGATTGAAATGAATATGGAAACAAATGTATCTAAGTTTAATTTATAAACTAATACATTAGTTAAGTACAATAAAATGTATTAACATTTGAAATATATATATATATATATATATAATGTTTATTAAGTGCAATTAAGAATGTTATAACGTTTATTAAGTGCAATTAAGAATCAAGTTACTATATATATATAAAGTGCAATTAAGAACTGTTATAACGTTTATTAAGTGCAATTAAGAATGATATATATATATATATATATATATATATATATACGTTTAATAATATTACGACAATGTCGTAAAGTGCAATTAAGGATTGTTGCGATAATGCAATAAGCTATGTTAAAACAAATTTAAGATATCAATGGGTTGTAATCTAATTACTCGTTAATGTAATCATAACTTTTATGATTACGACACTAAAATTACTAACTTATAGAGACATAAGTAGAGGCAATAAACTTATCATTGCGACAATGTGGAAACCTATCGTAAACCCGATTAAATTGTAATTAATTAATCCCTGGGATATGATGTTCCTAACGAACAAAACTCAACATGCCAACTTCAGATGGCTGTTATAAGTTCGTGTTCATTTAATGACGCAAGTCATTAAATGATTATTGCCTTATAACATGTTTGATCTTTATGAATTTATGTAATTAAAGTTAAACTGTGTTTGTTGAGTTACATGAGTTGTACAACTTGATTGGTAGGAACACCTTGGTACCAACTTAAGTTGGCTACGGGGAAGATTACGTAATGACGCAAGTCATTACATAAGCATTTTATCTCCCATAGGCAACCTAAGTTGGCACAAATGTGTTCCTTCGCACATGTTGGACATGTCTTGTGCCTTGTGTGTAACTTGTAAATTAAATGACTTAACTAACTGATTCAAATCCAAATAACTGAATAAAATGATATGGTGGAAAGACAAGTTTCTAATTACGAATGTTCCGTATCTGGCCCGAGCATGGAAGCATGTCTCATAAACTTTGGCAAGTAGTGTAAGTTGTTGATTACATTGTCAAATTCACCAAGTTCTAATTAAAGGTGTAGGATGCCGGATGGGATTTGATTGACTGGGTAGACACTTAGAAAACATCACTTGATTATCAATGTCTAGGAAAGGTAACCAATAATATACTTGTATACATGCTCGATAAGAGTAAACTATGGGGGATCGGGTAGATCTAATTGACCCATACAACTACGCATATGGTTTTTGATTGTTATCAGATGGATTGAATTTAAATTGATTTTGGATTTAAATGATGTGCATTTAAATCATTGAAGGCATAAAGTTAGTTTGGGAAAAAAAAAATTCCTTAATTTGAAGCATTGAATAAGTAGGTGTTACATTTTGGTATCAGAGTTGAAGGTTACAACTCTTGGACTTATTGAGTCCCTACGCTAACTTAAACTTAATTCTTGTCTAACATAGAAAATGGTTAGGATAAGAGGGCACATTGTTAATCACCAACCTGCAGGTGGCGAAGCAGCCACAATGCAAAAGTTGGATGAAATACTCATTGTCCTTTAGGACATGCAAAATCCATATGGTTGTTCTTGAATAACAAGTGATGGGTAATGACAATGTAATGAAAATGATGGTAATGAACAACCTCAAGGACAACCTAATGCTGAAAACAATAACAATGTTGTGGATCCCAATGCGGGAAATAATAATAATAATATAGTGGATCCTAATGTTGTGAATTCTAATGCTAATGCGATAAATCAACTTTGAAAACAAGAGGGCACATTTGGTAGTAGAGTTGTCAAATGATATTAAAAGGATCAACCCACCTAAATTCGATGGAATGACCTTAGGTGATGGAGTCGAGAAACGCTCAATGAGATGGAGAAGTATTTCACCATCAAAATTTTTGAAGAGACTAAGGTTGTTTGGGAGCTTATCATCTCTCCAACGAGGATTCCTCATGGTGGGACAACCAAAAGGTAGAACTAGGGTTGATGAAGCTAGTATAACCTAGGAACAATTCAAGGCCTACTTTAGACAATGTTGGTTACCACAATTGTACTATGATCAAAAGATGTTAGAATTTCAGACTTTAGCTCAAGGTAAGATGTCAATAATTGAGTACTTGGGAGAAGTTCACAAAATTGTTGAAATATGTCCCTCAGTATCAGAATGATGAGAAATTTCACATAAGGAAATTCATTATGGGTTTGAACCCATCATAGGTGGAGAAGTTGATGTTCATGGACCATCAACTATGGAGGATGTGTTTGAAAAAACAATCGATAAGAGCATAAAATTGTAGGAATTTCTGCTTACATTGGAAGAAAAGAAAAAGAAAATTTTAATTCACCTTCACCCTTAGCACCTAAAAAGGTTAGGTGGAAAAAAATTTGGTAATAAAAATAGAAATGGAAATGGGAAGAAAACTACATTAGTGAAGTTTTCTGCAAACTTTAAAAAGAATAGAACAAAATAACACAACCAATTCTAAAAAAAAAGTCAAAAAAAAAGACCTATTGGGGTTATTTTCTATGTGGTCTAGATCATTATGTAAACAAACTATCCCACAAAAAAAAGGATAATAATAAGCAACAAATAAAATGCATGTTCGCATGGTGGTGATAAGAAAGAAAAAAAAAGCCATGCCCATCAAAGTAGTAGGTAAGTTATTTGGACTACCTGTAACTATTTTATTTGATACTAGTGTAAAAAAATGTTTTATTTCAAATAAATTAACATCTAAACTAAAAAGAAAATTTGGATATATGAAAAATACATGGACTTTTCATTATGAGAATAACGTTGTTCATACGGTGAAACCAATGTCTATTTGACGCAACATTGGAACTGCCAAGTTTCACCACTAAATTGGACTTTATGTAGTTCCTTTAGGTTCATATGACATAGTCATAGGTGTAAACTAGTTGGCACAACACAAGGCAACTGTAGACTATTTTGAAAAAAGATTAAATGTTTATTAGATCATTTGAAAAACAACAATAATTTAGGGGATAAAAGAGGCTTTAAAGTAAGAAAATTTCAGCCATGCAACTCTCAAAAAGGCCAAGAATAAAGGTTGCATGCTTTTGTTGTAAAAAATTTCAGATTTTGGGAAGAAGGTAAGACTTATGTGGAAGACCATTCATGCTACGTGAGTACAATGATGTCTTTTCAAAAGAACTACCTAGGTCTTCCACCCAAACAGAGTTTGATTTCATTATTGACATCAAACCGAGGAACCAACCAATTTCTAAGGCTCCCTATAGAATGACCACAACTAAACTTGTTGAGTTGAAAGCACAACTTCATGAATTATTATCTAAAGGATTGATCACTGAAGTGTATCTCCTTGGGGAGCACCGATCATCTTTGTCAAGAAAAAGGATGGAACATTGAGGTTATGCATCGATTATCAAATTCTTAACAAAGCCAAATAAAAAAAATAGATACCCCCTCCAAGAATTGATGACCTCTTTGACTAGATGTGTGGTGCATCAATTTATTCTAAGATTGATCTATGCGATCAAGTTATCATCAATGAGAATAAAAGAAGAAGACATTCATAAAAATTCCTTTAGGACAAGGTATGAACATTTTGAATTCACTATGTGTTGCCATTTGGACTTACTAATGCTCCAACAACATTTATGAATTTAATGAATAATATCTTTCAAGAATACTTGGACAAGTTTGTTGGTATTCTTGGATGATATTCTCATTTATTCCAAAAGTGTTGAGGAGCATAATGAACATCTTAGGATTGTTTTAGATGTGCTAAGGAAAAGAAAGTTGTATGGTAAGCTTTCAAAGTGTTCATTTTATCAAAATGAGGTGCAATACCTTGGGCACATAATAAATAAAGATGGAATTTCTGTGGATCCATAAAAAATTGTTGCAATAATAATTGGCCAGCTCCTAAAAATGTGCATGAAGTTAGAAGCTTCATGGGGTTGGCTGGATATTACCAAAAATTTGTAAAAGACTTCTCAAAGTCATTGCTCTAATCACCTCGCTATAGAAAAAAAGATAAGAAATTTATCTGGACTGAAAAATGTGAAAATGCTTTTAGATTTTTGAAGGAAAAATTAACTACAACACCTATACTAAAAGTTTTGGATCCCAATGGAAACTTCACCATAGTGATGATGCCTCCGGTGAAGGTTTGGGAGGTATACTTCTACAAAATGATCATGTGATTACATATGAAAGAAGAAAATTAAAGTACATGAGCTGAATTATGCTCCCCATGACTTGGAGCTTGTTTCCATTGTACATGCCTTGCAATTTTGGAGGCATTATCTTTTGGGAAAGCCCTTTGAACTGAAAATAGATCATCTTGGGCTAAAATACATCTTCACTCACCTAACTTGAATGTGAGGCAATGAAGATGGTTAGATTTTTATCTCAATATGACTTTCAATATTAGCTATATAAAAGGTAAGGAAAATAGAGTGGCAGATGCACTAAGTCATAGGAAGCACATTTTTTCTCTTGTCACTTTGAGAACTCAATTCAAAGATGAAGTTAAGAAAACAATGCCAATGATTCTTATTATCAACATGTTAAAACATCACTAACTACAAATCCAAATGATAAAAGGTAAAAGGGCTTCATTTTTTGATAATGAAGGAGTCCTAAGGTATGAAAACCGAGTTTATGTACCATTGGAAAATGAATTAAGGACAAAAGTGATTAAGGAATTTCATGATGCTCCCTATTCTAGGACATCCCGAGTGACTAAAATGCTTGTTGATGTAAAACAACAATATTTTGGAAAGGGATGAAAAAGGACATTGTGAACTATGTCTCACATTTCCTAGAATGTCAACGTGTCAAAGTTGAACATATGCATCCAACAAGATTGTTGTACCCTCATAACATTCCACAATTTAAGTGGCAAGTAATCAACATGGACTTTGTACAAGGACTTCCAATGTCAAAAATAAACATGATGTAATCTTGTTGTAGTTGATAAACTAACAAAAGTAGCTCACTTTATACTAGGGAATCTGAAAGATGATTCACTGTGCTTGTAAAAATGTTTGTGCACGAAATTTTTAGATTACACGGAATACCTAATTAATAATTTCTGATCGGGATCCTAGATGACTTCTCGTTTTTGGAAAACCTTAAATTCAACCTTGGGGACAAAGTTGAATTTTAGTTCTATGTACCATCATCAAAACAGATGGGAAAATGAAAGAGTCAATCATAATTATGGAGGATATGCTCAAGATGTATTGCATGGATCAACAATACAAGTGGGAAGAATACCTTCCACTTTGGTTGAGTTTTCTTATAATAACACTTACCATTCATCGTTGAAAATGGCTCCATTTGAGGCATTGTATGGAAGAAAGTGTAGAACACCTATCAATTGGGATAACGTGGAGGATAGGGAAGTAGTAGGACCTGAGATGTTGACATAAATGGAACAACAAGTTAAGCTCATTCGTGAGTGGATAAAAGAAGTTTGCCGATAGTAGAAGAGCTACGTAGATTTAAAGAGAGTTGACATAAAATTTGAACAAGGGACAAAGTTTTCTTAAGGGTCAAGCCTAAGAAAAGTTCAATTTCGTTTGGAAAATCAACTAATTATCACCTCGCTTTGTTGGGCCTTTTGAAATAATTGAATTAATCAGTCTTGTGGCATACCGTCTAGCGTTTCTCTCACATTGTCCAAGATGCATGATGTTTTTCATATTTCTTGCTTAAAAGTATGTATCGATTTATCACATGTTCTGAACTGGAATTCCTTTACATGTTCAGGATCTCTGGGAATCATCGTGGTTGAACCCATAAGAGTGTTGGAAACTCATGCAGGTTGCACTTAAGAAATAGGGAAATAGTTTAGTGCAAGGTCCAATGGGACCAATTTTCTGAAGAAAGTACAACCTGGGAGAATCTAGATGAAATTAAAATTGCTTTTCCGCACTTGTTTTAATGATAAAAAATTGAATTTTGATATCTGATATTATACATTTGATAATTATTATTATAGTTCTTGAAAAACTGTCATAACTTATGCTATTTGGTAAAAATTTGATTAAAAATGGGCTGTATTACATCCAACAATTTTTGGTTATAAGTTCGTAAAACTTGAAGGTTCACAAGTTTTATTTATAATCTGTTTATTATTGACACATAAATAAGTATATTTTATCTGATTTTATTTAAATCTATTAATGGCTCTAAAGTTAATCATCGAGATGATGATTCTTTAAGGGGGAAGTATGTCACACCCTCGCTTTTCTCATTAAATTGGTCGTAAATGAGCTCCGATATCGGGAAACTCATGGACACGGGGACCGGTTTTGGTATGCTTCCCGTAAACATGACAATGTATTGGCACTTTCCATTGTGTCCCACAAGTTCTTGAGTATCTCAATTCATTTTACGTATTTTGAATATTATAAATATTTCATTTCCAGTGTAGAAGATGATTTGACTTTGTCTTCATACTTTCGCAAGTTTCTTAAGTTATAATCCATTTTTACACTTTCATTGTTATGGATATAGTTGACTATGTTGGCTATTGATATTGATAACTTTAAACTTGGTTATGATTATGATGTTTGGATGATCATCTTTGTTTTCATTGCAATCTTGGGTTGATACTATTCAATTATCATTTACGAGATTATACTACCATTAATAATAAAACAATATGTTGATCATAAATTATTTCGATTCGTTTTAGTGGCAACATGAAGGAAGAGGTCATAGACATTATAAGTATCTATGTCTAATTTAAATGTCTAAAAATCCCTTTACAAGCCTAGGTAGGTAAAAATGGTAAGTTTGGTTGTATTGTTTTAAGGGGAAATATCCATTCCAGGTATGATAATTGGTGCTATTATAATGACTAAAGCTTAATTAACTAAATAAGGGAAATACCATTAGGTCAAAGGTGATAAAGGTGGGTGAATTATGTTTGATTGTTCTAAGACCATATTCTTGGTGCAATAACCACCATAGTCTTTGACCATGTGATTAGAGTATTGTTTTTAAATATCTAATATGTTAAATCTTGGTCGAATTATCGACCCAAGCTAAAGTGGAAATTAAAATTTAATTAAGCCTTTGATGGCTTTGACCGACCCATGCAATTGTCAATTGTTGAAATTTAAGCCTTCGACCGCTCGAATTAAAAACCACCATGTAAATAGTGGAAGACAATTTAGATGTTTGATATCATGCAAGAATTTGGGAGTTCCTAAGTTTTAACTGGCTGCTAATAAGCCATTTGTATCGGAGGGAAAAAATGGAGTTTTACTCCCCAGGTCATAATGTGTCACCTGCTCGCATTTATGGCTTTCAATGCAAACCCACAGACCTCAGGAAAAGCACAAAGCTTCTCGAGAAAGCTATTGAGTTGGTTATGGGTATTTTGGCTTTCATTTTTGTCTGGCTATCTTTTCGCTCTTTCGAGCTCTGCATGAAAAAATGATAATTCCAAATTTAACCTGGTTAACTGGAGGTAAGTAATGGAGTATTTCTAGCGAACCTCTCATAAGCTGATAGTAAATATTTGTAGGGGACTATTAATGGAAGCTGTTAGATTTATGATGGTTTTTTTTTTGATCTGGGATGGTTAATTTCTTTGGTTTCGAAGGCAAGTTTTTGGAGTTTACTTGTGAGATCCTGTGAGGAATTGCTTGTTCCTCAGCTCGACTTGGAGAAAAGTTGTGAATGAATTTATCTTTTGTTTAAGGCATGAACCATTTTCCTTTTCTTCTTTGATGTTTACTTTGATATAATGTTTAATGAATAGATCTTTGCAAACAAACCAAAGTATATTTTTATATTCTGTGAATCTTGCAAGAAAACAATTTTGCTCAGTTTATTGGAATCATGATGATGCCTATGCATGGTTAGATTGTTGCTTTTCTTCCTTTATTGTTAAAGTTCAGGTTTATGGTCTTAAATCTTACTTCAGTAAAGTCGTTTGAGAAAATATACAAGTTTCGATTTAAAAACCCATAATGGGTATTACGAGAAGTTTGTTAGTTTTTTTAACTATGCATTTTGCTGTATATTCTCTCCTTTTTTATTATTGGTAAATAGTTTTTTGAAAGGGACTATACCCTTGTACAACAAGGCTCAGAAGCCAGAATTGAAAGAATAAGCACAAAGAAGGGGATCAACATCCAGATATAACAATAAGGACCAACTGCAGAAAGTTGTCTGCAAAGAAGAAACAACAACCATCAACTCATCAACAAATAAACAACTGATGAACAACGAACAAACAACAATGGTACAACAACACCATTGGAAAGAAAACACGCTGTGATCATAGATGTTTTGGTGTTATTGATTTGGTTGTGGGTTATTTTGCTTGAATGTTTGGGGTTAAGTCTTAATAGTCGATTGTGCATCTCGACATGGGTTGGTCGATCTTTATGTTAGGAGCATGTATTTATCATGCAAAACTAGATAGGGGAAAACTTGGTGTTTAACCCAATTTTTAGGCATCAACCCGTATGTCAATCGTGAGTGCTTTGTTCGTGAAGCTGACCCTATTTGTAAATGAATCATTAGGTTTGATAGCCATTTGGGAAGAAAGTTTTGAAAATAATGTTAAGTTATGTGGAAATCCTTGTGCTAAATTTCTATGTCAAATGGTTTACGTTTCCAATTTTTGAAATGATTAAAAGTTTTACTTGGATAATATGGAAACCACGCTTTGTTAAATGACTCCCATAAAACACCTTTGTCAAAACGGATAATATGATGGCATATTTTTTTTTGATAAAGTTAAGGATTTCAAATTGTTTGGTTCAAGAATACTAAGGTGCTTTCGATTTGTTTAAGGTATTTTTGAATTGACTAAGGTTTCTCATTTTGAAATTAGTAATCATTGTTATTGTCTTAGTAAGGTCGAACTGATATTCTTTATTTTATCCGGAAAATGAGTATTTAATCCTTTGTTGATTGATATGTTTAAGGAAATTTACATGTTATATGGAATCAAGATAAAGGCTATTAATTACTGTTCAGGAAATGAAACAATTCAAGTCAGTCAACTTAGATTTCCTTGCTAGACAAACACAATGTCATTTGGTTGCATTGTGTATAATTAAATGTGATAATAATATCATGTTTAGAAGTCGGCATATGTTACTAAGATTGCATGGCATAGTAATATAATGTTGATTAACTCCAAGGCTAAAAAGGATGTGATTCTATTAGCTATGTATTGTTATTAATAAGTGTCTTGATTTAATCAACTTATTGGCTATCCTGGAACAAATGATTGGTAGGAACACCTTAGTACCAACTTAAGTTGGCTATGAGGAAGATTACGTAATGATGCAAGTCATTACGTGAGAATTTTATCTCCCATAAACAACCTAAGTTGGCACAAATGTGTTCCTTTGCACATGTTGGATAGGTCTTGTGCCTTGTGCGTAACATGTAAATTAAATGGACTTAGCTAACTGATTCAAATCCAGATAATTGAATAAAGTGATATGGTGGAAAGATAAGTTTCTAATGAAAAATGTGTCGTCTTGAAACTGAGCATACAAACATGTCTCTTAAACTTTGGCCAAGTAGTGTAAGTTTCGATTATACTTGTAAAATTCACCAAGTTATAATTAAAGGTGTAGGATTTTGGATGGGATTTGATTGACTGAATTTCAAGTAGACACTTAGAAAACATCACTTGATAATCAATGCCTGGGAAAGGTAACCAGTAGTATATAATTGTATACATGCTCGACAAGAGTAAAATATGGGGATCGGTAGATCTAATTGACCCATACAATGAACATGGTTTTTTTTTATTGTTATTAGATGGATTGAATTTAAATTGATGCTGGATTTAAATGTTGTGTATTTAAATCATTGAAGGCATAAAGTTAGTTTGGGATATAAAAAAATTCCCTTAATTTGAAGCATCAAATAAGTAGGTTTTACATTGTGGCTATTGAATGCCATTGCAAATAAGGAACATTAGGATGATGTTAAGAGAGGAGAGATCCTGACTAAGTAGAATCAACATATGTGCAATTTTTTGAAGAGGACAAAGCTACATACTACAACCGATAAGGACATGAATGTTGAGAGGATCACAAAGGTATTTCTTGAAATTCTCTATTGGTATTGACACTTAAGTATCCTAATCTATATTATCAATAAAAGAGAGAGGATAATCTATAGGCCTTCATAGCCCACACACATTTTGGTGAACCTTATGTGAATCTTAGTTCACCATTGAATGAGTCATGTTCACGTTCACCTTTTCTATCACAATATACTTATATACTCTTTATATTTCATCTCTTATGACCATTTCTTTACTTTTAAGGGATTTTCTAATGAGCCTCAACCCATTTATATTCTATATAGGTTACTCCTTTCTCCACCTTGTGCCCACCATTGAAAGATAAATTCATGGTGCACTTTCTCATAATATTAATCTGAACCAACAATCCAATGTAACATGGTTGAAGATCCACAAGATGAATTCCCACATTCAACATATATTTGGAGGGATATCCACAATATAAACTTCTCATATTCGACATATATCCGACCAAATATCGGCAATATGATCTTCCCTTTCCTTATCCCACTATCATGGATGAAGATCCATAAGAGGATCTTTCCATCTCTTCTCACTTTGCCATGGTCAAAGATCCAAATGAGGACTTTTCCATCTTTGATCCATTCCAATATGAACATACCAACTTTCACCTTAATATTAGCAATGACCTTCATCTTTCAACCCTCATGCCCATCCTTTATTGGAAAACACATTACATGTTTCAAAAACTTTAAATTTTTTTCTTTCAATCTATAAAATTAGACATCCATGACCGCATCAACTAGTTTTTCAAAAAAATTAATGCGGTTCTAAAAGCCTTAATCCTACAAATTGCATCAACCAGGTTTCTATAATACCCAATGCAATTTTACTTCAAATTGTTGTAGATAGCTACATCGACCACCACAATTTCTACATCATGGCCAATGTCGTATAAAATTATCACTGTTTCGACTCTATATCATCCTACATCATTCTTAATTCTCTATTCCCGATCTTTGAGATTCACACATTAAACCATACCGATTAGAAACATGTGGATCTAGAACTCAACATTACATACAATGGTACATTACCTCACATTTTATAAAATTTTGGGGTATCTCCCAATGCTCATCCTCCCCTTTCATCACATTTGAAGCATCTCCCAATGCCCATCCTCCTCTTTCATCACACTTTGGGGCATTTTCCAATGCCCAATTCATATTTTGGGGCATATTTTGATGCCCATCCCTCCATTATCTTACATTTTGGGGCATCAATCAATACTTATCCTTCCTTAAATTTACACTTTAGTGCTTACATTTTCTTTCTCCTAATATTAATTTCTTATTTTTTCCCATTTTCATACCTTTAGAACATCTTACGATTCCTATTCTCACTCATACTCTAACTTCGGGCATCCTCCAATTCCTTCCATATTTTATCATCTTACATTTTAACCAAAAACCTTATAATTACTAACTCCAAGAAATATTCCAATAATTAAATCTCCTCTCTAAAAGCATAGCCACCAAGGCTATGTTCTCCTTGTGCATTTAGATATACATGTTAACTGATATGTCATAACTACTTGCACCTCTTATTGCGCATGGCTATCTCTATTATCTTAAATAACTTCACTATTTTCATCTCTCTTGTACATAACTTACTTTCATTTTTGTTGTACTTATATGTTTATCATAATTTTTCATTCATCGTGTTTTTAATTATGATTTTATGTACTCACCCAATACTAACATCTTGTTTTTCCTCTTGTAGTCTCTCTTATTATCCTATGCTCATATGCTTTTTAGCTTCTACCTATCTTATATATTTAGAAGCTAGGTAGACCAATTGATACTGTTGTTTCCGAGATTGCACCCTTGTTGAATATACCAGATTCAACACCTCAACAAAACATGGGAATGTCCCCAAGGTGTGGGACCTTTCTCCTTAGGATAGACCTCTGGAGAAGGCCGACTTCCTCTACCTATCTAACCTAATGCTAACACTACTCCTAAGCTAAGCTACGAATATGCTTTGGGAAAAGGGGAAGGAGGAATGCGTGAAATGAAACTAAGCTAAGGAAATGGTGATGACACCAGAACAAAAAGGGGATCTCTCTCTATGAGAGGAAGAAAAAAATGGGATGAGAGGGTAGATACATGCCACAAATCAACACTATGCAAACCATTCCATTCCATACATTTTAGACACAAATACATGCAAATTAAACCACACAAAACATATTAGAAATGAATAGAGAGGTAAGATACACAATAAATGTAAATAAACGGTAGATAAAAGCTATAATAACAAGATTTTATTGATAAAAGAGATACACGGTCCATTACATTACTTGGGAGGGCACTTAACACACTACATGTGACCAAATCGAGGGTTTGCAATGCATGAAATATCAGCCACTTTTTTGACATGGAAACTTTTTAGTTGGGAGATGATTCTCTCTCTTTTATATTGAGTTTCCCCTTATATAGAAAGAAGAGAAGAGAGAGGGATAAAATCAAATCACTCCAATGATGAAGAAAGCCAACCACACATCGCCCACCAAGGACCAATCATAATTCAATACTTGTAGATAGGTATGACCGATAGGGGTTGCTTGCAATGCAATCTATCATGCCATTTGAGAATGTGGACTTCAAGTGAAAATTTTAATGTTGGTGCTTATGAATGGTTCACACTTCTAAACTAGATTAGGCACAACTTCATCATAATCTACAAGTTTTAGATGATCCACTATCTTCCTTATGTCTTCCACATCATTTGATGTTTCTATTACGATCTATGACCTCATTTTGATTTCCATACCAGTCTTTCATGGATTTTAATAGCTTTTGAATGATCCACATAATTTTTCCTTTCTTCTTCCGAGCCAGGACCATACATTTAATTTTTGCGGCCTCTTCTTGTACCACCGGTTTTCTACTCAAATATTATTTTTTTACTTCACCCTCTCGCCACGTTTCCAAGGTGTTTGACTCCTTTGCGTAACCCTTTGTTACGCAAATTCAACTTTGTTTGTTCCAAAGATAATCACTCCTCTATTTTGTGGGGCTCCTTTGTTGTGTGGAATTTTTTTGTTCTTGGGATTTTCTATGTTTTGTGAATTTTTGTCACTTTTCTTTGCGGTCTTTCAACTTTGTGCAACTTTCCTCCCATAGAAATTTCATATTCCTTCCATGCTCAACCCCCTTTTTCTTCCTTCACGGTATTACACGGCCCCCTTTGTCTTGTCCCATGGCGTATGACTCTTCTGCGGTCCTATTCCTTTGTTGCACCGAATTTACAAAACCCGTGATGCACAATGATTTTTGATTTCCATAGAATACTACCTTTTGACCTCTGCGAGTGGGTGTCTTTCTTGAAGCCGCATGAGTCTAAAAATCAAGTGAAGTTGTCCAAATGGCATGGGTGCCATTTTGGACAATAGTTTGGTGAAATTTAGGGGACATTTGCCTGCTAAATGAACTGACTAGTAGCCTAACATATCCATCCATCGGGCATGAAGTATAACATACATCTTGAAAATTGATCCCAAAATTTTAAAACTAACCCTAAATCTGCATGAAGCATTGAACTTGGCACTAGTTTGAGACTGATCTTTGGAGCTTTGAAAGAACACTATACTTGAAACTACCACTTTTTTTTGATTTATTGGCCACTAAGGTGAATGATTTGGACTGTGCACAACTACAAAGAGGCTCACAAAAACTATGTACAAAAGAGAAATCATACATGATCTAAATGGAGACATGCAGTGTGTAAAGAACTTGTTTTGTAAGAAACAAACCTAAACTACTCCTACACTAACCAAAAGCAAAACAAGCTAATAAAATCCAAATACTTGGTTGGGAGAAATAAATTCCATTCCTTATAAAATGCAGCCATGAGATCAATTTCTGTAACTAGATCAAGTGGTGGAAGTGAAAACATGATCTACACCCCTTTTGCTTAAAATATCAACCTTAAGAAGAACAAACATCTCCTCTAGTTTCTCTACATTTGGTTTGGATAGGTGCATCGATTGATCTTTGGTACTTTGAATTATCCTTATGCTCTGAAGTGAACATGACTGGTGGAAACTATGTTCTTGGCTTTGATCTAGTTAAATGTTGGATTGAATATCAAACTCTAAGAGCTAATGGACTATTTTTTTGATTTTCCCATCTCTTTTGCATTCCATTCCATGAATAGAGATATCATACAAACTTTCCTCATCTTGGAGAGGGTTTGCAAGTTGTTCAAACTTGTCTTCATTTGTTTCCTCCTTGATATATGACTTTGATTTAACATTGGGCCTATTGTTCTCCATCAGATTCAAACAAGAAGTTTGAAAACTCATAAACACCCTCACCTCCACATGAAGATCAATTTGATCATCATGTCTGATTTCTTCCTCTACTTACTTCTCCTTGAGGATTTCCTCCTGAAACATGGTTCTCAAATCCAAGGTCGCCCACAAGTTTGATTTTATGAATGAGGGTAAGGATTGATCAACATATTCATCTCCAAAAGAGAGTAGGAATCTCTCAATGATCTCTTCTACATCCAAATCCTCGAGTCTTATTTGTCCTTCATCTTGTGCTCAACCAATATATCCTCCATTGCAGAAGGTTCTTGGTGGAGAACTTTCTTGATATCACAATCCTGGATCTAATCCCTCAAACTTTGCAATTGATCTTTTTGTTTGGATCCTCATAGATGCCCTCCCAAGTGTGTTTGATCATGAAGCTCATCCCAAAATGGGTTTGGATACATGAAATGGGGAAAGGATTGATCTTCTTGACTGATTTTGTAGGGGTGCACATGGAGGAGGTATAATATTCTCTTACAAAGGAGAATGACTAATAAGAGGAGCTTTAAGAAAGCTAGGGATTTGAAGATTTGGTTGAGATGGTGTGGATTGAAAATAAGGAATGGGAGAGCTATACGATGGTAGTGAAGGATTTCCCCATTGACAGGGTTCCCTATAACTATATTGATTAGATTCCATTATTTCAATCAACTCTAGCATCTGATTTTAAGGATTTAACCATTACCTCTAGATTTTAGGCTATACCATTCTCGGTAGAGGACCACCCCATGGACAAGGCTCCCTAAAACTAGGTGGTTTAGCTGCCATGATTTCAAACATATCCTTTTCCTTTTGCATGGTTGCCTCCATATTTTGAACTCTGCAACTAGAAATCATCATCAAGACATGAAAACACATCCATTTTTTGCATATCCATGTTCTTGAAAAACATCATGGTTAATAGGATAACCATATGGATCAGTGGGGTTGTGTCATAGGCATATTCATCATGATAAGGCTCATAAAATTGATTTGGAGGGGAGTTTTGGAAAAAAAGAGATGGAGGGGAATGATACTACTCTTGAAAATGAGGATCCCAATGAGGAAATGAAGTCATGATTGCACAACTTCATGAAAGTAAGGAAAATGATGAATGGAAATGGTCTATGAATGAAAGAAATGGGTTGTTGGATTAATGGAGTCACCAGATGTGTTGGGATAATGCCTCAAAAGGCTGGAGATCACTAAGAAACACATCAATCTTAGAGAAATGAGTTATAATTGACTCAAGATATCCCACTGGCATGCCAAAATTGTTGTCGCTTGAGATTTCACCCTTGTTGAATCTACCAGATTTAACACCTCAATGAAACATGGGAATTCCCCTAGGGTTTGGGACCTTGATCCTTGGGACAAACCTATAAAGAAGGCCGCCATCCTCAACCTATCTAACCTAACACTAATAATACTCCTAAGCTAAAATAAATATATACAGGGGAAAAGGGGAAGGAGGAATGCATGAAATGAAAGTAAGCTAAGGTAATATTGATAGTGCCAGACATAAAGGAGACATCTCTCTGTGAGAGGTAGAATAGAAAAGAAAAAATGGGATAGGAGGGTAGATACATGCCACATATCAACACTATGTGAACCATTCCATTCCACACATTTTAGACACAGAAATGAAAACACATGCAAATATAACCCACACGCAACATACCAGAAATGAAAAAGAGGTAAGAGACACAATAAATACAAGTAAAGGGAAAATACGAGCCACAATAACAATATTTTATTGATAAAATAGATACACAATCCATTACATTACTGGGGAGGGCACTAAACACACTACATGTGACCAAATCGAGGTCTTCAACTCGTGAAAGCTCGACCATAGTTTTAACATGGCGACCTTTTAATTAGGAGAGGATTCTCTTTTTTTATATTGAGTTGCCTCTTATATATAAAGAAGATAAGAGAGGGGTAGAAAATTATATCATGCTAGTGATGAAGAAAGCCAACTACCTTCGCCCACTAAGGACCAAATCGCGATTTAATGCTTGTGAAAACTATGGCCGATAGAGGTTGCTTGTGACACACTCTACCGGAGCGTGCGAGAATATGGACTTCAACGTTCATGTTTTAATGATGTTGGTTGGGATTGGTTCACAATTTTGAACTAGATTAGGAACGACTTCATCATACTTTGCGGGTTTTAGATGATCCATTATCTTCCTTATGTATTCCAAGTCATCTGATGTTTCTATTGTAATTTGTAGCCTTTTTTTGATTTCCATGGTCTTTAGTGGATTTTAACAAATTTTGAATGATCCCTAGACTTATTTACTTTATTTTCCTAATCCACAACCATATTTTTACTTTCTGCAACCTTTTCTTATACCGCGGGTCTTCTACTAAAATATTCTTCTTTTACTTCACTCTCTCGCCACCTTTCCATGGTGTCTCGAATCCTCCGCATAACCATTTGTTACATGGATTAAACTTTGTTTGTTCCGCATGGAAAACAACTCATCTGTTTCGTGGGTTTCCTTTGTTACAAAAAAATTTCTTTGTTATGTGGATTTTTATCACTTCTCTCGGTGGTCTTTCAACTTTGCGTGACTTGACTCTCACGTACTTTTCATATTCCTTCGTGCTCAACCCTATTTTTCTTGCTTCATGGTGTTGTGCGACCCCCTTTTCCTTGTGCCATGCTATATGATTCCATGGTACTTTTCCTTTTTGTTGCACATACTTTACAAAACCTACAATGCACTATGCTTTCGATTTCCATAGAACACTACCTTTTGACCCCCATGGAGCCCTAAGTTCCTTCATTTCATGGATGTATTTATTGAATCCGCATGAGTATTCAACTTGATTGATGTTTTCCAAATAACATAGGTTCTATTTTGGACAACAATTCTTTAACGTAGGTAACACCTTACATCCTACTTACGTTTTATAGGTCGCTAGTTTGATTGATTTCTTTTCTCGGCTAACACCTTACATTAGGTACATTATCATATATCTAAAAACATGCTAATTTGACTGATCCTTAATATCCTTAGCACCTTACACTGTCTTACCTATAAGACTGTAAGTTTGGTAGAGCCATTTACCCACTAGCACCTCATAACTCCCTATTGACTTTGTTTGTTTTATCGAGCCATTTCTTATATAACACCTCATGACCCTCTATAGGATTGTTAGTTCGATCAATACCTTTTCCCACCTAGCACCTTCTAGCCTCATTTCACTTTATATCCTACTTTTGCCTATATTTTTCATTTTGCTACCTTGCATTTTTACCCTTTTTATACTGCTACCTACTTTATAGATCCTAATTATTTTGTCTTAGTAGTTTGTGAGTTTTCATGTTAAGACCATTGGAAAAGTGTGTATAGACACAAAATCTATGCACTTGGGTACATTTCTAGGTCCTAAAATATACTAATGTATACATGATTCATAAGCAAGAAAACTAGTGGCTGAAAACTCCTTTTGGCTCTTTGATTGCTTTATCTTTTGCACTTTACTGGTTTCACACATCTTGCAGTTCTGCCGACACTTGACTGGTGTATCTTTTGATGGCTTCAGACACTAGCACCTAGTTAGGATAGAAGTGCTCAGGTGCTCCTGTCCCTCCTGGGTGCTCCTGCCATTCTATATCTTCTTCTTACTCTTTTGGGTCTTTTTCACTTATTGGGAACCTTTTATCACTTTTGGTCATACTTTCGGTTGTTAATTACGAAATTCAAACAAGGGAATCATATATACACTTAGTTACTTCTCTCAAATAATTGGTCGACACTATAAGCATTATCTATCATCACCTAATCTTGCAAAAAGGCACAAGAGAACTAAAAATCATGCATCTAGCACATTCATACAAGGGACAAGGGCTTCATCAATCTACATACACTACACAAGAGGGGAGTTCATTTTATTTCATCACACACATTTTGCATACTCGAGCAATCTAGTTCTAGCCCACTTTCATCATGCAAATTGTAAAAGGAAAACCTAGGGCATCATTTCACACACAAGCACGAAGAACTACATGGAGTTTGAGATGTAGTGCAACGCTCCGATCGTAAGTTCACTCTTCAGGTGACCGTCAAGGTCATTTTGACTCCCCATTATGCATCCTTATTTATTAGATTTGATGTGGTTTATGGGCATGTGTAGCTAGCTATCTATTTCATAGGTTATAGGTGCAATCGAACCCTAACAACGAAATCGAGCTACAATGAGAGACTAACAACGAAGCTCCTTAGACCTAGAAATTACCGGACTTTGAGCATCTGAGTAGACATAGGTGCCTAGACCAGTCACTAGCACCCGGTGTACTCCTGTGCTTATGTAACTTCTATCCTTGACATTCCTAGGGTTATGAACCCTCATCGAGCCATAAAGACACTGTTCCAGCTTGTTCCAATAGATACTTAGTCTCGATCACTCCCAAGTTACATAAAAACAACTAAGTCACCTCCCTCTCTCATTTTATTAGGGTTTTACATTTTTGAATGCTTATTTCTTGCGCACTACTGTACTTTATTACCTACATATAATGTATTACAACAAGTTACTCTGAAATTAAGGTTTAATTCAAATTAGATTAAATCATTTGGTGAACCCTAACTCGTGATCGACCACTCGATCTTTATTTTTCCTATTCTATCGGATTTGTCTTTCCCTAACCCCAACCTCTAGTTACGTCATGGTTCATAATTCCATCTATTGTCTATCATATATTTGTTGTAATGTCTTTTCAACCTGTTTTAGATAATGATCACCCCTTTATATTCAAGTTCGCATCCATAATATAGGGGTTAAACGAGCTTTAGTTGATAATGGATATGGTCTTAACATTTGTAATCTATCATTCCTTTAGAAAATTGGCCTTTCTGAAGCCTCCTTAACTCCCTCATCTATTTGTATTTGTGGATTTGATAATATTCCTAAAAGGGTCTTAGGTACAATCACACTTCCCATTATTGTTGGGCCATGCACTTTTCCCGTCCCATGCCATGTAATGCCTAATAATATTAATTATAATATTCTTCTTGGATGGCCTTGGATCCATGCCATGCATGTGGTCCCTTCAACCCTTCATGCACATCTTAAATTCCTATACCAGGGTGTGGTCTATGAGGCCTTAGCAGATCCCTCCCCATTTTCCTTTTGCAACACTATTGATCATTCACCTGAAGCCCCTACTTTTACCACATCCCCCTAATTTCAAAAAGTATGGTCCTAGGTATCAATATATGCTTCATTACGGTTTCATTGGCACCAGATTAGGAAAATATGTAAAGGGATTCATAGAGCCTCTTTCCATTCCCACACAATCCACCAAACTTGGCATCGGATATCTCCCTCCGCCTACTCCTTTTATTCCCGCCACATCTTCTCCCAGGTTTACACTACTTCACATACTCATAATCTTCCTCTACTATACCCTGAGCTTATTGGTGATCCCACTTCTCCCACTTGGCCTGAATTGGATACATTCCTTATTGATGATGCTTTTAAGAATACATGGAACTTATGACCATTCCCCCTTACCATCACAAAAAGAATTTTCCATATGTTCTCAATACAACTTACTTTGGTAAATCTGATCCTCCTAACACCAATACCGATACTCCTAACACATTTCCACATCCGCCACCATGACATGGTATCTCTCCCATCATTGGATAGATCTCCATCACTCACACACTTGGGGGCATCGAAATTCCCCCCATAGTCACATGTTCTAATCAGTAGTTGCCTATCCATACTACTCACATACACACCTATACCTTACTTTTGCTTTTCACTTCAAGTCAATATTTCTAGCAACACTTTCTCTTATCTACACTATGAGCACACCTTACTACATCTATCTATGCTTATGGATTCCCTTTATGCTCCTATTCCACTCCATACATGCTTTTCTCCTCATGCTTACTTATGGATCCTTCTATTCATGATACACATACTACTTTATATATATGGTATACATCCTTTCGTTCACTATACATACTTTAGATATTCTTGCTCACAATGATCACATCTATTTGCCAACAACTCCTGATATACACACTTGGGGGCATCAAAATTCCCCCTCACTCTCTTCTTATACCATTACTTCTTCCTATCTATACAACACAATGTTGCTACTACATACTTTATCTTCATTACCTAATAACAAACTCTTGTTCTATGGTTCATACTTGACTTTGTAGGGCACAATTCATAAATGAACCTCACTTGTCACATCTTAGATACTCTCTCTCTCTCTCTCCATATCTCACGCTCCATGCTTCATGACTATCTTTCCGAGAATTACCACATCTCTGGTACACATACTTTATCTTCATCACCCGATGAAGCACTCGGTTCTACGGTTCATACTTGACTGTTAAGGGTGCAATTCCTAAATGAAATCATGACACACACATCTGTTAGGGGGAAACGTGGCCCCTCCTATCTCGCATGTATTTCATATCATAGCACACTATCGATTTCACACAACATCTACACATTTTGGTTGTATTTACTCTTGTTAGCTTATACTATTTACATGTTACACTTTGTTTCCTATGTTAGCTGGATACTTAGTATGCCATTATATTTTTCTATACACACATGCACATTCACATGGTATATTGAGGTGAATGTATGACTTTTACAGATTCTTACATGATGCATGATGCTTGACACCATTCTTTACCAAATTCCGTCGAGGATCCCGGGGCATCTACCTTTACTACTCTCATACTTCACACATCGCAGTCCTACAGGTTCCAATATTTACTATTTTTCATCACTATCACTTACTTTTCACTGATCTATACATGTTTTGACATACTCTTTATCTTTCTAGTCAGAGACACTAAATCATGCACTTGGGTACATTTCTAAGTCCTAATCACATGCATTATATTCATATGTTTTATAAGGGAGAAAAGTACTAATTGATCACTATCTTTGGCCTCTTAGGTTCCTCTCTAGTTTCCTTCTTGGCCTTACACACCCTACTACCCAATCTGACCTTCGATACTTCACCTTTTCTAGCTTTAGACACTAGCGCCCACCCTAAAAGCCAATGCCTAGCTGCCCTCGTATTCTCTGGGTGTCCTAGACCTGTTTGTATCTTATTTTCTCCTTTTGGGTCCTTTCTAGTTGTTGGGCATCCTTATCTCTTAAGGGGTCGGCCTTTTAGTGATCAATTATGAACTTAAAAACAAGGGAAACATATAAATACAATGTTATGAGATCAAATTAAAGGACCAAGCTCTAAGCATCTATTATCACCACCTAAGGTTGCATCCAAAAACATCTAAAGAACATCATTACATCCATCTAGCTTCATCCAAGGGACAAGGGCTGGTTATTCTACATACACTTCATAGGAGGGGAAGTTCATTTTTCCATGCACACATCTATTTACATATTTTACATCTAGCTACTTGTTCGCTATCAAGTGTGACATGCATAAGAGCATCCTAGGGCATAATTCTACACAAAAACACATAGAACTACATTGGGTTTGAGATGTAGTGCAACACTCAATCGTAAGATCACTTGTTTGATAGCTTAGGACAATCTGAATCCTCATTTTACATCTTTATTTTTAGGATTTAATGTGATTTTGAGAGTTTTGTAGGTGGTCTTATTTATTGTAGGTTATCAGCGACATCGGTGATCATAGTGCGACATTATAGTGACAGACAAATGAGGGTTTTAGAAAAGTTCACAATCTTGTAAAATTCAAATTCTGAGCATCTGCGTAGACCCTAGTGTCTAGAGAGGGATCCTAGCGCCCAAGCGCCACCACAGACCATCCAGCGCCTTGGTCCCTACTTCTCCTACACTCCTACATTTTTTTGGGCTCGCCGTGACATCCTACACTTCTATTTTTCCAGTCTTCCACCTTCGCACACTACCAAGATTATTGTGAAATCAACTAAGTGTTCTAACTCTTCATTACACTTAGGGTTTTACTTACTTTGCTTATTGCTTAGGTCAGATATGTACTTCATTTCTATATTACTGTTATATCTACTATTGTAGCCTATCTAGGAATTTAACAAAGAATACATAAATAGTTTATTTTTGTTAAATCATTTGGTGAACCCATCCTTTTGAACCCAACCTTGCGCTTTATCATGGCTAAATATTATGTTCCCTTTGATGAAACTCATCTTCATGATATTTAAGAACATATAGCTAAGCATCCATATGATCTAGATTGATTTTATACTACATTGCTCTCACGAGGAAGCCACTACTTTTGATGATCTTGCTCAAACTACTTCACTGCCTGGTACTTTCATTCCTATAGCTACTTAACCTCCTCCTTCTACCACTCCACCTACTTCTACTATGTCGATTCTATTCCTACCCCTACAAATCATTTCACTCCACCTCTCACTTTGCATACACAAGTTTCCTCTTCTAGCACTCAATATCTAGCTTCTCTTTATCAAGATCTTCAAGTTTAAATTCATCAGCTCCAATAAGCTACTTCTCATGCCTCCCCATATCTTGATTCCACACTGCTTCTTCATACTCCTTTCGCACCCGTTATTTCCACATATGCACTCCCTCCAAATTTTGTAGTTCCTAAGCTCCCAACTTTCAATGGTCATGAAATCCTCAAGAGAACCTTCTTTATTTTCATGTAGCATGTCTAGATTATGCGGATGATCACACTCTATTAGCAAATATTTTTCCTCGTAGTCTCTACGAATATGCTATGCATTGGTTCTATGATCTACCTGTTCATTTGGTAACATCTTTCATGCATTTAGTTGATGCTTTCCTTGCTCATTTCTCAATCAACATTGGCTCAAAGATATCATATGCACAATTAGCAAAAGTAAAACAACAATCTAATGAGCACCTAGTGGACTATGTCTTGTGTTACAAGAACAACCTAGCTAGGATGAATAATGTGCTTGCTGACTCAAATTACAAGATTTATTCGTTCAAAGTCTCTTACCACCATTACAGAGAGTGTCATCTTTGAGACTTCTCCTTCATTTGATCATATTTTCCACACTCTTAAACTACATGAAAGAAAGCTTCTTACTATGGGAAAACTTAAGTATCAAGATCAGGATACTTCATCTTCTAACAAGTTTCCAAGCAAATATCCTTTCAAGCCATCTACTAAGGTCAATGAAGTAAAAGTGTCTATCAACATTGTGTCTACTCCTAAGAAGCTTTAGTGATGACTACCTAATCTTACCTTCACAAAATTGACATGTGATCCACATATTCTATTGCCACAACTTATTGAAAGCAATCTTATTACACTTCCTCCTCCACTCACTTTGGATCCATCTCACCCTAAGGGCTGTAACTATAATGAAAATTCTAGATGTGACTATCACCAATGTGTTGGTCATTCCAATGATTATTGTTTCAAATTGTGAAACATTATTCAAGATCTTATCGACAACAATAAAATTGATCTTCCTGAGCCATCAACTTCTCCACTAATCAATGAAAATAAAAAAAAACTTGAAATATTTAATATTCCTATTCCAAATCACAAAAATAAAGCTGCCAAATCTTCAGAAAATCATGCATATCACACTATCCCTCCTCCTTCATCGGGACCTCTCGATTTTCTAGTTGATCATGCTGATTCATCTCCACCTATCATTGCATTTTTTGATTACAATCACCATGCTACATTCTATACGATTACTTACACATCAATGCTTCTATTGGATCTATTGCTATCAATAATACTATGATTGATCCCTCATTCCATCAAAACACATGTTCTATTGCACTACTTGTTGTTATCAGCTATCCACTCTCACAGATCTCATATCTAATGCCTAGATCTTATGGCTATGTCAAGCTTCCAGTCATTGTTGGTCCTCTCACCATGCTTGTGCCTTTCCTTGTGGCACCTAGCATAAAAATTATGACATACTCTTAGGATTTATATGGGTCATGGCTAGTCAAGCAATTGTTTCCATGCCTCATTTGTGTCTCAAGTTCATCCATAACAACTAGGTTGTCACTATTTGAGGTGTCCCTCTATGCACACATTAGCCTCAACCTTCACTTGAGGTGGACCTCACACTTGCTAGACCATCTAGGTCTCATGGACCTCTGAAATATAAATCACAATTCACTCCTAGCTCTCCTACTAATGTACAACACACTCATCCTCATAGGTTTGCTAGTCCATCTCAATAGTATAGGTCCATTACTTGGATAGTTCCTTCATCTAGGTGTACATCACCTCATAATCATCTTCCATCTAGGTGTCCATAACCTCGTAGGCCTCCTTCACCAAAGTGTTCATCACCTCCTAGATCTCCTTTGTCTCGGTGCACATCATCTCGGTCTCCTACTTCTAGATGCACATCACCTTTGTGGTCTTCCTTTTTTTAGGATTTCATTGCCTTGATTCCATTAAATCATCTGTACCATTCACTTCCACCTTAAGAGCATGTTTACAAATCTTCATTTCCTCATGCATCGGGTGGAGGACCCTCGCCCTTCTTTTTTAGCGGATAATTTGCACATCCTTAGAAACTTGGGGGAATCATTCTAATCCCCCTCTTGACATCATTAGGTGTATATAATTTCCATCGTCATATATCTATATCTCATACTTCACAATTATAGACATTCATCTTGCACAATTTGATACACTACTTGTATCGTCATTACCCTATGACGCACTCTTGTGCTAAGGTTCACACTTGACTGTTAAGGGCATACTATACACATGAACCTCACACACTGCACATTTCACATTTACGACATCTTCTTCTTCTTCCACATCATACACATTGTGTGCTTTCTACATCTTCTACTCACACCTACTATTACACATCATACACATATTACACTTTCTACACATTCTACACATCTTGCGTTGCACACTACACATCTTCATACTCAAAACATTCAACATACATCTTTCTAGTGTCACATTCTCAAACAACACACTATACACTTTCAATCTACATCATTCTAGCACATTCTTCTTGTGCATCACACTATACTATTCTACATTCTACACTTTCTAATGGAACCTTTCTAACGCACATCTCACTACCCGACAACGCACTCTAGTTCCATAGTTCATACTTGATTGTTGAGGGTCTAAATCTGAATTGAACCTTGACTTAATCATAACATCCCACATCATACAATTCAAATTCATGACCACTCCTTTTTAGTTTCTTATTCAATTATTGTATCATCTTTCTACATTTCATGATCAATCTTTTCTAGTGTCTCATGCACATCTTTATACATCTTATGCTCCATGCTCCACAATCAATATTTTCTAGTGTCTCATTCAATCTTTCTAATATCTTCTTCTTGCACATCACATTACACCATTCTATAATCTATGCTCTACACTCTAATGATCAAATCTTTCTAGCATACAACACATCGTTCAAACCATTTCCCAATGACACACTCTTGTTCTATGGTTCATTCTTGACTATCAAGGGGTATTTTATAAATGAACCTCATTTCACTCATACATACACACTTGGGGGGCATGCTTCCCCTATCACATTCACACTACATTCCATTCCATTCACACTCACAACATGTTGCATATCTTGGTTGCACATAGTTCTTACTTGCTTATACTCACATGTACACTTTGCTTATCATGCTAGTTAGATATCTTGTATGTCATTATATTTCTATATACACATGCACGTTCACTTGATTTCTATTTGTGATCACATAACCTAGACAAATCAATACACACAACATGGATGTTTGGTGCATGAACTCATACCAGTCCCCACAACAGATCTTGGGGCATCCACTTTCATACATACTACAGGTGCTATTGTTTCATTTCATACTAGCACACTACTATATCAGATTATACATGCTTTGACATAATTTCTATATCTATAACATGTTAACAGTGCTTCATGTTTAACATTTGTCTTGCAGAACCTTTTTTCCACCATGTTTGTATGATTTTTTTCTTACTCCGTTTTCCATTGTATGTCATTATTTGCGGGCTTTTCCACATGCTTTGTCTTGTGTGCACACCATATGATTTTAGCCACTATAGTCTCAATTATCTTGTGATATCACGAGTGATGTCCCATGTTTACAACCCAATTTTTGTAGTTTACATTATCTTCTTTCTTAGTAGCTTACATTATTTTCTATATACATGCTTGTTTACACTAACACTTGTCTTATAGCCACTATTTACATGTGCCTTGGTTTCTACCAAGCACATTCCCTTCTACATACCGGTATTAGTTCAACATGGGGTCCTATTTTGGGTTGCATCCTCCTAGCGACGTCACATGCACCCCAAATGAGTGGGGACATCTATTGGGTGAATCAGTTACCCCATTCAAGAGTACATACGCATACGTTCAAGACAGCAACACAAAGACAACACAATTTATAGTCTCGACAAGGCTCATAATCAGACTTGGGTCTTTACTTCAACATAAACACTAGTGCCCAGAATTAGACTTGGGTTCCTAGGCACTTCTATCCCTTCCCGAGCGCCCGAGACTAGGGGGAAAATACATAGTTTTCTCGTTTGACACAGTTCACACATTGAATTTTACAGGATAGTTACAATCCTTAGCACTCAACATGCATGCATTACACCTTATTTTCTACTTTCATATTAGACATGACTGAACATATTTGTACACACCATATGTAGTGGTGTTTTTACTTCGGGAAGCACTCAAAGGTTGGAGAATGACACTAGACATTTCTCCCTACACTACTTCTGCCGTGGCATAAGATCACCCAAAAAATCACATTTAACACAACTGACGTGAGATTTCCTAAAAAAATTATTCTTCTACAACATCTTCAAGATCCTTTCTATCTCTTTCACTCATCATGGATCAGGTGCACATGTTCCTTTTTCTACTTTTCAACATTTTACACACTTTTTACATGTATTTCATACATTTTGATCGAAATATTTCTATACACACATATTTGACTACTTGTTCATTCTTCTCTTTTGTAGGTCCGTCCTTATGGGAAGTAGTAGTCAACATCAATTCACATCAATCACACTTCAAGCACGACATAAACAATAGGTACAACACAACATCTACACATATGCTTTCACCCTAGGGTCATCATCATCACTTTTTACTTCCTCTTCTCTAGCTTCCACGCTTCACTTTTTTTCATTCCACGCTCTTTTGTCTCCTCAGCACGCTCTTCATCATCAATCTACATGGTTATCAGGTACACATCTCTATCTACTTTATGTTACCATATTTCTCTCACCAACATAAAGTGGGGGAAAATGTAGACACTAAATCACACACTTGGGTACATTTCTAGGTCCTAATCACATGCATTGTATTCATCTATTTCTTAAGGAGAAAAATACTAATTGATCACTATCTTTGGCCTCTTAGGTTCCTCTCTGGTCTCCTTCTTGGCCTTACACACCCTATTGCCTAGTATGACGTTTGATATATCACCTTTTCTGGATCTAGACACCAATGCCTAGCCTAGACACCAACGCCTGCAGTACACACTCGTCTCCTTTGGGTGCCCTAGACATATTTGTATCTTACTCACTCCTTTTGGGTCCTTTATAGTTGTTAGGCATCCTTATCTCTTAGGGGTCGGCCTTTTAGTGATCAATTATGAAATTCAAACAAGGGAAGCATATAAATACAATGTTATGGGATCAAATTAAAGGACCAAGCTCTAAGCATCTATTATCACCACCTAAGGTTGCATCCAAAGGCATCTAAAGAACATCATTGCATCCATCTAGCTTCATTCAAGGGATAAGGGCTGGTTATTCTGCATACACTTCATAGGAGGGGAAGTTCATTTTTCCATGCACACATATATTTACATCTTTTACATCTAGCTACTTGCTCGCTATCAAGTGTGACATACACAAGAGCCTCCTAGGGAACAATTCCACACACACACACATAGAACTACATTGGGTCTGAGATGTAGTGTAACACTCGGTCGTAAGATCACTTGTTTGACAACTGAGGATAGTCTGACTCCTCATTTTCATGTTTATTTTTAGGATTTGATGTGCTTTTGAGGTTTTTATAGGTGATCTTATTTATTGCAGTTATCTTCAACATCGGTGATCATAGTGCGATATTACAATGACAAACAACAAGGTTTTTAGACAAGTTCACAATCCTGTAAAATTTAATTTCTAAGCATATGTGTAGAACCTAATGCCCAAAGAGGGATCCTAATGCCCATGCACCATAGTACCAGTGCAAGTGCCTTGGTCTCTGCTTCTCCCGGACTCCTACATTTTTTTGGGCTTGGTGGTAAAATCCTGCACTTTTGTTTTTATAGTCTTCCAACTTTGCACACTGCCGAGATTATTGCGAAATAAACTAAGTGTTCTAACTCTTCATTGTACTTAGGGTTTCACTTACTTTGCTTATTTTTTAGGTCAGATATGTACTTCATTGCTATATTACTGTTATATCTAATGTATAGCCTACCTAGGAATTTAACAAAGAAGACATAATTAGTTTATTTTTTTAAATCACTAACATGATAATGGGTGCTTCATGTGTATCATTTACCTTGTAGGAATCTATATAACCATGGTTATTTGTTACTGCTTGTTTACTATTGTTTTCTATTGTTTGTGGGCTATGCCCTATGTCATGCTTGATCATTGTTTGCTTATGGCTGCTTTGGCCCTGATTGTCTTGTGACATTTTGAGTGATGTCCCATGTATGCAACCTACTTTTTCGCGGTACCTCTTGTCTTCACATTTGCTTGCTACACTATATTCTATTGCATGATAGTTATTTTTCACTATCAATTATCTTTAGCCTACATTATTTGTATGTTCCTTGGTTTTTACCATGCATATACCCTACCCCCTGCAAAACCCAATCTCAGATATGCATGCATCAGTTTGAGTCCTCTGTTTGGGCCATTTTTTCCTACATTCATTATACATGCACCCCAAACGAGGGGGAAACTATTGGGTGAACAAATCACCCTTCGACCAACACAAATATCCGTAATGTAACAAAACATCACAAAATTGGAAAAGGCACAGAGTCATAGAGTGGTCTAGAAATAGACTTGGATAAAAAACATAGAGCATACACTAGCACTAAGTATCGTAAAAATAGTGGGTGTTTTTGTCCCTCCCGCACAAGTGTCATGGGGGAAAAATCAAACAGCTTCCTCGATTACAAAATTCAGTCATTCGATACAATTGAGTTATAACTCGATTCTACAAATTAGTTACAATTATGTTATAAATTAGCTATAACTTAGTTATAATTTAGTTACAAATAAGTTATAATTCAGTTATAAATCGGGATGTGCTAATCTACAGTGGCACTTATCACTTGAGAAACATCATGGAAGGAGAGAAAAATAGACCTCTCTCCCCAACACTCTTCTCTTGATGCGTGAGATCACCCAAAAACTCGCTCTTGGTGTGAGATCACCTAAAAACCTCATCCTTGGTGGTAGGATGTCCAAATCTGACAACATCTCCAAGACAAACATGACAACTTTCTATCCTATACTCTTTCATACATCAGGTGCACTCTTTCCTTAGCTACAAATTTTACGGTTACTATGATTTATCATATATGAGACTTTGTCTCTTTTTCTCTTCTTTACAGTTCACCCTTATAAGCCTATAATTTTAGTGGCGAATATTTGTAATATGGCAAAAATTTCATTTTAGATATCGGCATATATTTTTTTCCTTAGCTACAAATTTCTGGGGTCACTTTGACTTCACCTTCATTTGAAAACATCTCCTATAAAAACCTAGGTGATTCACTGGGTAGTATACTATGGTACTACCACAAGTAGCTTACCAAATTACCAATACCGTGAAGTTTGAACTCGCATACTCTTAAGCACCAGAGATTGTTGTTAACATGTTAGGGTTAGTTGTTGACATGCATAACAACCTAGGATATAGTTGATACGTGCGTAAAAAGAGGTATTGCTTACACATGCGACAAGGAGATATTGCGATGCATGACAAGGGGGGTAGTTAGTTGTGATGTGTGAGAGGAATAGAGTTGATAAAGAGGTGGTGCAGACGCGACAAGGAGATAGAGATGCATGACACCTTGTTGATGTGTGAGGAGAGAGTTGAGATTAGCGCATGACAAGGGTGTGATGAGAGAGTTGCGCACGATGCGATAAGATTGATGCCTTGACGATAGGATAGAGTTGACGTGCGATAGAGCTAGTTGACACCTTGGTGACGTGTGACAGAGATAATTGATGCCTTGTTGATGTGTGACAGGGATTACCATGGTTGACGTGTGATAATAATTTTGACTCTGACTCGCTGAGTCGCTACTTGGTTCTTTTGCTGACGCAGGACTCTGTTTAGAATAATGGAAGGTGCTAGTCCTAAGAATGCGAAGACCCTAAAAGTAACTAAGAAATCTCAGAAGTCATTGTTCAAGTATTTTGGAAACTCTACTGATACAGATATTGAAACTACCAACAACCATATAGCTACCACCAGAAAGAATCAAAATACTGACTGTGTGGAAGGTATTATTGAGGTGGACATGCATTCTACACAATATCAAACAAATGACACCTACGATAATATGCCAGATCTTGAAGATATTCTTCCTGTTGGGGTGCAACCAGAAGTGCATCAAGATATCACACATACAAATACTCAACAAAATGGAACACAAAAATCAAATTCAAATTCCGGTTCACGAAAGAGGAAACTAGGTGATTGTGATATTGCTCAAAATTCTACTCAAAAAAGTAAAACATTGAAAACGAACAAGAATATGTGGACCATTGGCAGGTCATACAAGTTTGATTGGTAGCTAAATTTCCATTTATCAAACTTGTACAATCATCTAATTTTGAAGAGATCCCATCTAAATGTACATGTACAATATGTACGTGGAAATTGGGAAAGCAACAAAAAATGCAAATGAAGCTGGACACTATAGAAAAACATTGTGGAAAACAATATTTGATAACGGGGGATGGCTAGAAAATCAAAACACATAGGTGGAAAATGAAAAAGAATGCATGCATGTTAGATACATAGCAAATTATGAGGCAGAGAAAAAAAAACGCAGACATCTCGTGGAAAAGGGAGGAACGATCACATCACAAATTGGTAAGATGAATCAAACAAATCTACATGCAAAACTCATACAATTCTCTACTTTATTTCACATACTAAAGAAAGGAAGACCGATTTTGGATTTCCTCGATTTCAAAGTTTTGTATCAATATAATGGAATGTTGAACGTACCTCAGTCTCATTGGTTTGAAAGTAGTGGATGGGAAATGGAAAAATGCCTTTCGATGATAGAGAAGGAAGATTTGAAAGAGAATGTAAAAAAATCAAATTTATCTCTCTTTCAATTGATGAAGTGACAATAGTTGACAACACTTGCATGGGTATGTATCCACATCTATACTTTAGAAAATCATATAAGGACACCTCATTTGTTGGGTGTTATGAAAATGGTTGAAAATTGTAATGCGAAAACCTACATAAAATAGTTGTTTCTCATTTGAAAGATATTGCTGGAATGACTGATTATGAAATTGCTACGAAGTTGGTATGTGTTGGAGTAGATGGTGCATCTGTCATGCAGGGTCACCAAATGGGTTGTGTGTTAGATTACAAACAACAAGTGGCCCCATATATGCTACCAATTCACTGTATGGCTCACATAATGAATTTAGCGTATAAAATGGTAAGCAACCATGAAAATGTTGCTAAATTAGAAGACCTTATAAGAGAACTTCATGCCTATATGGCAAGCAGCCCAAAGTGATTTCTTGAGTTCTAGAAATTTGCAATTGGAATTACAGATGGCAAAAAAACTTCTGAAAGATGTTGAGACTAGATGGATCTCTTTGTATGAACCTACATGCAGAGTTCGTGAGGAGTATCCTTCGTTGGTTGGTTTCATGCACAAATATCGTCATGAAGTTGATAGGGTGAGGGACTTGTTTTCATTTAACTGATTTGGAGACATTGCTTACATTGGTTGGTATTCTTCCAATGTTGTAGGAGATCAATACACTGATGAAGCATGCACATGGGAGATTAATCTATATTGTGGATTTTATACGGATGAGAAAAATGGTATGTCAAAGTCTTGATATCTTATATTGTTCCCAAGATAGTTTTGATACACCTATTTTTGAGAATTGGAAAGCTTTATTAGATCTTAAAATCCCAATAACTATTTGATATTTAATATCCACGATCACCTCTGCATCACTATTAATGGGAGGGACATACCACTGCACATTTTGCAAAAATGTCAAGATATTATAGGATCGGAATGAGAAGATGTTCTCGTGACACGTAATCTCTTTGAGTCTGTTATAGTTGAAACAAGAATAAAGCTTAAAAAAATTTCAGAATCCTTATCATTAGAAATTAGAGAACGTTTCTCCAAAGATAAAATTCTTGAAGCCATGGGTGTGATGAATCCTAATTTTTGGAATACTGAAGGTGGTCGTGCTGACTTTGTAAGAAAGCATTTCCATAAATCCATGGGTACAATAATGGAACATTTCGCAAAGACTTCAAAGTTCAAGGGTATGGAAATCAAAGGTATACTTGAATGCTGATTTATTAAAATTTCAATCAACAAATTTTGCAACAAAATGAGGAACCAATATAAAAATTTAGACGAACCTTCTGAAAGTGGTGCTATTACAAGGCTGTGGTGAGGAATCTATCAAAGTTCTATCTTACAAGAAGATATCAGTGAATATTTCAGATTATATGAGTTATGCCAAACAATGATTTTGGGGTCTATGGAGGATGAAAGGGTTTTCAGTGCATTATCATTTATAAAATCAAAACTGAGAAACAAGTTGGATAAAAATCTAGAAAGTTGCATGAGGTGTTATGTATCTCGATACTCCATGGAAACCTTTCCTTTCGACAGAAATTATGCATTGGAATTCCCTTTGCGAAAGAAGAGGTGTGAATAATACAACTACAAGTACAACTGTTCCCAACATTGAGAGTGGAATTGGCGCATCGTCACACTCTACAGAAGAGAACATCGAGTTTGAAGAAGCTATTGATAATGGATTGTTTCAACTTTAAATAGGTATCTTCTTCACCTTAATCTTATTGTTTGTCACTTTAAATTTTTTCAGCTCTTGTTATCATTAAAGATGTTATAGGTATATATATTTACATTTATTTATATACAAAATTTTTTTTTTTTTTGAAAACGTGGGTTGACATCCATCCGAGGAAGTTGGTACTTCTCGGGATGACAAATGTCAGGCAACTCACCCATCTATCTACTAATCCATTTCTCATGTTGAGTTTTCTTAAAACAAAGATCTAGCACATTACCAGTGATGATTTCACAGCCATCTAAAACACTAGAGGTAAGTTAAACCCTATCATATCATCTTTCTTGATTTCTTACAATTATGTTTAATTTATTTTTTATATTTGCAAAATGCTTTGATATATTTTTTAAACTTTGTGGGATAAAATGACACAATCAAATTTTACAGAGGAAGATTTTTCCATATTATACAATTCATAATCCACGATCCATTATACAATTCGTCATCCACGATCGTGCTAGAAGCTAAATCTACGTCCACATAAAATTCATCATCATCCATATATATCATATCATCATCATATCATTATCATAATCCTGACACTACAATTATTATTAAAACAATTATTTATCTATTTTAAATTTAAAGAAATGTCTTTGTCCTAACACATTCCATTTTTTAAAAATAATTATCCATTATCATCATTCATCATCATCTATATCCATTCTAATGTCATCATGATCATATCATTACAAGTATAGAGAAGAAGAATTATCTTAAAACAAGTTTAAATGTCTAGAGAAGAAGAATTATCGTGCTTGAAGCTAAATCTACGTCCACATACAATTCATGATAATCCAAGTAAACAAGAAACATATGTCATCATCCCTATCTAATGCAATCATCATTACAAGTAAACCAAAAAACATAAACTCCATATACAATCTAGAAATTCTATACATAATATATAGGAAGTTATAAAATTAAAGATTATATAGTATTTCAAATTTTCAAAGGCTATCAAATCCAGATAATAAAATTCAATATTTCAAGTTTCCACACTCAATAATAAAAATTTTCAACCCTCTTTTTCTGTATCCATTTCAACTCCTGTGCTCCTTTCCCCAATGGTTTCTTCACCTGTGGTTGTACCCCTTTCCCCAATGACAGAAATAACCCCAGAACTTATGAGATCTTCTGTAGCACTGTCCAGATTTTTAAAATTCTTTCTTCTTGCTTTGTCGCATCTCCATGGGACAACAAATTTGGATCAGCTTGCCTTAGCTTTGAATAATATTTCAAGGTCGAAGCCGTGCTCTTTAATTATCCGCTTCAGTGTATTGTTTTGTTTGTTAACCAAAACAATATTTTCCTTCAAATTCTTCACTGCGGATAAACTGTTCTTCATTGTTTCCAAGTGAACTTGGAAAACCTTTGCTTGACTCTTCAAATTTTCATATTTCAACTTGCAAAAAAAAGTAATGTCAATTCAACATATTACTAAAATAAGAAAACTTTAAATTAACAAAAATTATTGTTTGAAAGTTATAATACTTATGACCGCTCTATCTCTCTCGGCATTTGCAACTACTACCAGATCCTTGTCCTTAGACCATTTGTTAAAATATGCTAGGCCTCAGCACTAATATTTTCCAATTTGTTTAATGTCTTATCCAAAATGTCATCTTTATAGTTGTTGTTATACGTGACAGTCCCACTTCTTACTTGGGTAAGTAAGGAATCCATCTTCGCAGGTTGATTCTGGACTGCAACGTATATAAACTATCCCTTTGCCAATAATTTTCATAACGACTAATAATCTCATTGATAAGTACTTTAGCCCTTCTCTCCCATTCTATGAGCTGACTGATATGAGGTAGAATAAACTCACCGACATGGGATTGACAATCATAACCAATTAAGTTCTCCAAAGGAAAAGGTAACAACCTGTTTCACCATCTCATATCGATGAAGATGATCTCATTTGGAGAGGTATGGGGGCTTTCGGGTTGATCAACTACTACTTGTTTCTGCCTTTGGGTGGCCTGATCCTGTTTGTGATAAAATTAATCAAGATTCAGACAAATAAATCTAAAGCAAAATGTAATTCAATATGGTAAAGTATGTTGAAATTGAAGTATACCTCTTGGCCTTGAATCATCTCATGGGTATTGAAAAATCCAGTTGGGTCATTGCTATCAATGCCCAAGTAATCTTCATCTAAATTTATATTATTCAAAACCGATATGCCCATTGCACTGGGCAAGCCACCAAGTGAGAGGGTTGGAATTCGAAAGGAGGAGGCAATGTTTAGTGTCCCGCTAGGGGCCGGAGAAATTGGCATGCGTTTACCAATGTTCTTTTTCTGATCCTCTGGTTGGCATTTTAAATATTATTGGTTGAGGGGGTGGTGCCACTTGTTTGAATAGAAGGAGGACTGCAATGTGCTGAAAAGTTCAAGAAAAACATATGAAAAACTAGAAAACAATGCAAAAACTATGAAATTAAATGAAGTAGTATTCAAAACTTGTACCTTGTTGTTGAGGGGTAGCTTGTCGTGGTGCTAAGGGTGGCCGTGTTGGAGTAGTAATTGGTGGTTGTTGAGAAGATACAAATGCATGCGATCAGTATCTTGAGTGAGTTGGGGAAGATGGTTGAGTTTCCAAACACGCGCGTATGGTCCAAAGTCCCTGTAATGTCATCAACATTGAATTGTATGTCAATTCAATTGGGTAAAATTTAAATTGGAAAATGAAAATACAAATTTGGAATTTGTAAATAATACATGAAAAGGTATTACTTCTCTGGCGTTTAATGAATTCAAACTATTGGGGGTTCGGAGAGGAGTGAGCTTCCATTTCAGATTGGGAATCTCCCAAAGCCTCAGCGTGTTGTTGGCCTCTTCCTCTTGATAACGACTTTTTTTTAGGGAAGGGCTTCCATAAATCTTCTCTACAAACAATAAATTGTTAATACATGTGCACAGTGTAATGTCGAAATACAAACTTAATAGTTTATACCTGTTGTTCTTCAAATGGAATTGACAACTTCATCAACGCCTCATCAGTGCAAGTGGGAATTGGTTTGTCTTTTAAATTTAAAAGAGCCTCATAATAAAGGCCAAGGAGATAGTTTGTGGAGTAAATGACAGGTTTTTCTAAAAGCTTTGCATTTTTATGTCAGTTCTTATTTTTTTGATAAAAAGGTGCACCAATCAAATTTTTGTTTTGCGATAGTTGCAACAATGTATGCAATGGCCCAGTTTGGTATATCTGTTTGCCGACCCTACAAAACTATTCTGGATTGAAAAAAGGAAATCATTGCAGCAAGAAAGTGGTGTGCAATTGCTTGCGTATCCACACCACGCCTGGATTTATTGACATGAGCTGCAAATGCCAAAAAATAGTGGGAATTAATATAACATTAAATTGTATCACAATAAAAAACTGAATAAAAAATGACGAATGAAAATGAATTATACTTACAATCAACATGGAAACCGAATGTCGATTCAAGATATTTCTTATCATCTTCGATGAGTGTTGCCTTCATTGTAACAAAGGGTAAATTTTTGAATGGAAGGCCCATAAACCGATGATGAATGTTAGTTGGGTCGATACCAAATTGAAACAATCGGCATCATCATTCATAGTAACATAAAATAGGTCATCCTCTATATTGTAAGATGAGAGAAGGTAGTTCAAAATATCTTGGTCTGTTTCAAAATGGGGCATCTTAACGAGCCCACTAAACTCACATGCATCGATTAAATCCTTGTATTCGGAAGTCATCTGTAAAATAGTCTGGATGTGGGGGCACAAAGGATTCCTGTAGATGATCTTGCCCATGGATAGGACTGGATTTTCCTCTTGATTTTTGTCTTGAGCTTGCAGTTGGGATGCACTTGTAGTCGCCATTGTAGTTGTGCTTGAGTCTTTGAGAATGATGGATTCCTGTATACAAAAAAATCAAGAGCCGGAAAGTGTAAATGTGAAAATGACCAATGGGAGGGTATTTATAGGACAAATCCAGGGTCAATGACATTTATCGACACATGTCAACAAGGGTCATTGATGCACGTCAACAAGGGCCATTGACACGCGTCAATAAGGGCCATTGATGCATGTCGTCAGGGCTATTGGCGCATCAAGGCCATTGTGTTGATGTCAATGACCCTTGTTGATGTGCGTTGATGCGCAATATCCTCTTGACGTGGCCAACAAGGGCATTGATGCACGCCAACAAGGGTTCTGACGCTTGTTGTTGCGTATCAAGAAGGAGTCATTGACATTGCAACAAAGCCATTGGCGTGCGCATCAACAAGGGTTGTTGACGTGTGTCAATAGCCCTTGTTGACACACGTCAATGGCCCTTATTGACACATGTCAATACGATGTCAGTGAGCTCTTGTTGACACATGTCAATGAGGTGTCAGTGTCTAAAAATTTGTAGTCTCTCTGGCTCGAAAAATTGGTGAAAATTCGGTTATGGAAAACTATCAAATTCACCTTTCACTGAAACCGTTCTGGGGATATTTGCTAGGTATTTTCCACCTCCAATTTTCTAGAGGTGTCTTAAAATGAACCCTGACAAGCAACAAGAAACAACTTAAAACAATAAGCACAAGCTCCAACAACATGCTAATATAATATAGATATGATTCACCCCTAGGGTCTACATCCCTTTCCTAGTTACCACACTTCACATTATGGCCACTCCATGTTTCACTTGGCTACTTGTCCACTCGGCACATATTGACTCTTCTCTCGGATCACAAGGTACATATCTTCTATATACTTTATGTATTGAGTATTCTCAATAACATAAAGTGGGGGAAAATGCAAACACAAAATTATGCACTTGAGTGAATTTCTAGGTCCTAAAACATACTAATGTATACATTTCGTAAGAAAGAAAAATAGCGATTGAAAACTCCTTTTGGATCTTTGATTGCTTTATGACTAGCACTTTACCACCTCCACATTTTATAGAGCTGTCTTAAAATGAAATTCTTATTACTCTTTTGGGTATTTTTCACTTCTTGGGCACCTTTTAACACTTTGGGTTGGCCTTTCACTTGTCAATTATAGAATTCAAACAAGGGGATCATTTCTATACTTAGTTAGTTCTCTCAAATAAGGGGGCCAAACACTATAAGCATTATCTATCACCACCTAAGCTTATACAAAGGCGAAAGAGAACTACAAAGCATACATCTAGCACATTCATACAAGGGACAAGGGTTGCATCAATATACATACACTGCATAGGAGGGGAGTTCATTCTATTCCATCACACACAATTTATATACTCAGAACAATCTAGATCTAGCCCGCTATCATCGTGCGACTTGCACAAGGGAAACCTAGGGCATAATTTCACACATAAACACAGATAACTACATGGATTCTGAGATGTAGTGCAACATTCACCATAATTTCACTCAAGTGACCATCGGGGTTACGATGCGAGAGCATAATTTCTGAAGGCCATAACTTTTGATCCGACTGTTGGATCATCTTGAAAATTTATAGGGTGATAGATCTTGATTAGTAAAATTCCTAACTAATATTTTCAAAAAGGTTGGTGCCATTTTGACATATTTTCGGTCCTGGATTCCTTCTTTTAGTGGTCTAAAATTCACTCCGAACATTTTTTTGGTTTTTTCTAGAACTTAGAGTTTTAATAACTTTTGCTATGCTTTATAGAATAAACCAAAATTTGGCACAAGCCTTCAATTATGAAGGCATGTTTTTAAAATAAAATTTGAGGCCCATACGAGGTGTTTTACGAGTACTGATTTATGGTATTTTAGGGTTTTTTAGAGATAATGTGAAATAAAAGGAAGATTGTAATGTTGTACAAGATTAGTGTGGATTCCGGAATGAGAAGAAAATTATTTTTAAGCTTCTATTTTTTTGTAAATTATTTGTGTGTTTTGGAGTTATTTCAACCTCTTATAGCTAGATCCACATCATCGATCTGAATCCCCATTTTACATCTTTCTAGAGACACAAAGTCATGCACTTTAGATATTATTTAGTCCTAGTCTCATACTACTATTTAGAAGGTTCTTGAGTGAATAAAGTAATAAATAACCCCGTATTTTGGCCATCTTATCTTATTTCATTTCGTCATTCTCGACCTTTTACACCTACATGCCCATCGACTTTGAACTTTGCGTTATTGCGGTCGGGATCCTACTAATAGTCTTCCTATTCCATGCATAGATATTACAGACGAGACCTAACCTAATGAAGAACCACCTCACTTACACAACCACCGAAGGGTACCATTTGCATGATAGATGTAGTTTCTTCTATGCCACTTTCTACTACTACTACCATGATTCCTTATTAGGGGCCTGTCTAGTCTATGAACATCGCTCTATCACCTACATCTTCACATGTACCACCTACATTAGCACACCCACCATTCACTTGTACACTCTTCATGAATGACTCATATTGGGAACATATTCCATTTTATCCTACATGTGATGAAACTATATGCACACATGATGGTTTGGCTCGACTAGGTTTTTCTTTAGAGGATATTTATCCTCCTCATGATTCTCATCTCTATTAGGGATTCATCACTATTACTGCTTCTTATGGGTTACATGTCTTTCATCTTACTGTCTATCTATCACACACTCCTTGTTCTTGAGCACTTACACTAGTGAAATCATGGATTTATTATATTGGAGGCACTCTCGACCTTGATCATATAGAAATCTCTTTCCCTATGCCTTTTGGACGTATCTTCATTTGCAATAGCTCTTTTCTAGGTTATACACAAAATCTCACTCGGTGGTATGCACACGGTTGTCCACTTCCTCCATTTACTGATGAGGAATATTCCATGGGTATGTACAAATTACACCTCAATGGCTCATTACGTGATCAACTAGACATTATTGCTTATCAAGTCACCAATGCTTATCCATTTGAATTTGATCCTGAAAGTGATGATCTTCTAGATGATATCACATGATTTTCATTGTTCATCCTCTATGCTTGTGGGGAAATACCTCTAATACTCCCCCACTCATCATAGTCTCTATGTATCTATCATCTTGGCATGCTCTTACATCAATCACCTAGCATACACATATTCATTCATACTTTAGCATCGTCATTACCTAATGACACACTCTTGTGCTTCGGTTCACACTTTATTGTTGAGGGCTTACTACACATGAACCCCACACATTGCACTATAGGAATTACACATTACGTTTCATCACACATCTCACATCCTACATCATACATTCTACAACACTTTGATCATGCATAGTTATACATCATACATCATACTAGTCTTTATTGTACACTTCTATTATCTACGACACTTGCATTACATCCTATTCATCTTACATATTACATAGCGTGCATTTGGTATCTCTACACATATTGCATTACATACTATACATTACATATCACACATCCTACACATCATATGGTTGTCTATTATTATCACACATACTACATTGTCTTCTACGCGCTGCACTCACTACCCTATGACACACTTTAGTTCCTCGGTCCATACTCGACTACCGAGGGTTTACAAATCAAATGGACCTTCTCTTCATCACACATTTATCATTTAACCTTTCATCATGTGACATTACTAGGTTAGTGTCATACACTTTAGGCTAAATGGTCACCCATTCTATCATTTTGTAGTGGTATACACCTTAGGTTACATCACCACTCCCTCTTTTCATCTCGTAGTGATATACACTTAGGGATAAATCATCACTCATCCATTCATCTTATAGTGATATACGCTTAGGCTAAATCATCAATTATATGTTTATCTGGTTGTGATATGTTCTTCAAATATAAAGTTTCGTGAATATATCATATCTAGGTCGCATCTCATCACTACACCTACACATTCATCATAATGTGTTAGACACAATGTTGGTATCCAGATTTAATCTCCTTCACAACTTGAACAACATCATGAATCTACACAAGATAGTCAAGGATAGATAGATGTTTTGTATGTCATTTGTAGCCGGGGATCACACCTATCTACTTGTTTGCATTCAAGAATTGAGGGAGTGGATAGCACCTTCATAAGGGTTTTGATCTAACCCTCACTATTTTAGGTTGTGCCTATCAACCAAGGTAAGAGAACCTATATTACAACCCTTGTATGGTAAAGGAGATGAAGATATCCTTGTGTTTTGCATATGATATGGAAGAGGCCTTGTGAAAACATGATCAAGTATCCATTATCCAAACTCAAAGGAGTTGTCACTACTAAATGATGGAAATGTTTTCAAAACAAAGCTAGAGCTGCTAAAGACATGATAGAACCCTGATCAACTTTGTGCATTTTTGTGAAAGGATTGAATTCTTTTGTGGACACACAATGCAGATGTAGGGGTATTGTAGGTAGGATGAGTTAGTTTAAAATGAAATTATGATGAGAGATGTTGGGACAAGAGTAGTTAGGAGTCATCACCTTCTTTGGGAAACCTTGCAAAAGAATTACAACACCTAAACAACAGAGATATTTCAATGAATTTGAAGTGCTCTTTCAACCAGGATATGTGCACATATGGATGCCCAAATCTGCACTGTATTCCATACAAAATTTGATAGCCTGCCACAAAGGCTTGAAGAAAAATATCAATAAATCATTTAGAACTCCTTGTTAGATCATGACCTAAGGTACACCCAAAGGTTTACAAACACCCTCAATTTACAATGAAGGTAAGATGAATTTAAATCTGTTTATCTCCACTCAAATGAATGCTCTTCTGAATGGAAGATTGTAGATGCCTTCAAACCCTCTATAAGAAATGAGACCATATATGACCAATAAAGATCCCAAACACAAGATTGTAACATGAGCATGAAACACAAATTGAAAACATACTGAAATACAAGTGTATGCAAGCTTTGCCAAGAGATAAAACCAGTTAATCCAAGAATTTGATCAAATATATCAGCAAGGGAATGTTATTTAGAAAATCTCAAATCTTGTTGATGGCTTTATAGCTGAAACCAACTCAACATGATGAACATTTGATGCAAAATGGAATAAAAATGGCTCTCAGGTAGTTTCTCCAAAAGGAAATGGACTTCTTCCAGTTTTCCTGTGAAAATTCTTCTCTCTTTCTCCAAAATTCTCAACAGACTTACAAAATGTTTCCAAACTACATGATATACCCTATGCCAACTTGGATCCTTACATCCCAAGCAAAGAATATGCCAAAGGGATCAAATTTGTTACAAAAACAATATCCATTTGATGAAAAATGATATAAAATCGTGGAAACTTATTTCGCCAAATGCCAGAGATGCACAAATATTTTAAAATATTGCATGAACTCAGATCCTTATCCATCCCAAGGTCATGTTTTTGGCATTCCACCATGCCAACATGCATTTGCAATCATTTTTCACCTTTTTCTCTCACCATTTTTAACTCTGCAACTTTTTACTTTCACCTTTCACGTTTTTTCACGGGTCGAGGGAAAAATTTCATCAAAAAACATCATAAGGCACCGAATCAGCTCAAAATAATGGTGCCATTGTGTTTAGAAGGCCGAAAGGATGCAGAATCATATAAAATTTCATGTGATTTGATGCAAAAATGACGATTCCACACTTCTTGGAGCATCCATGGCGCCCAAAAATGAAAACACACAACAACCGTTGATTAAAATCAACTTTAAAATTCTGCCCTCCACGTGTCTTGATGAGATTCATCATGTAGACTAAGAAATATCTTCTTTGACTTCTGGATAAAGTGGACACGTGTCCAAATACCATTGGACCGAGCCTCCAACCTTAAAAAATGCCTTTTGAACTTTTTCTGACCTTGGGAAAATTTTGAAAATTTTCCCCATGAGCCCCTGGATGCGCCACGTGTCCTTTTGTGGGCCTTCACCAAAACCGCAGGCCAATTTGATGCATTTTACCATTTTTTTGAGAAAAGGAAAATTTTCTCAAAATGCTCCGTGCCCCCGAATGCCCGCGCCACCACTTCTGCCACGTGGCGGTTTCCCATTCGCTGCGGAACCGACCCTCCTTTTCTTCCCTCATTCCTCCGCGAGCATCAAAACTTCATGCGGGCCCGAGCTTTCCTTTTTACCTTTTGAAATGTGCCACGTGTCTCTATCCTATTGGATGTGGAGACGACCCTCCAAATTTTTCCGCGGGTTTATTTTTCACCTTGAGATTTTTCGCTAAAATTTTGCAAAATTTTCAACTTTCTCTCCACGTGCTCCATATCTCCGCCACCTCCCGGACACGTGTCCCCCTTTCATTGGTGGCGGAGCTTGGCCCCAAAATTTTCTTTTTACCTTGTGAAGTGAAGTTTAAAAACTTCAAATTTCTCCAAACCTCCGCCCCTCCAATTCATCCCCATGCACACGTGTCATTTTGCTATTTGATGCGGGCCTCTAGGTCGAAATGTTTCCTTTGGCATTTTGAAGCCAAAAACTTCAAAAAATTTCCAACTATCCGCCTCTCCATACTGACTCTCGTGGACGTGTGTCACCATCCCATTGGGCATGGGCTTTCAGGCCGAATCATTTCTCTAACATTCTGAAGCCAAAATTTTTCAAACTCTTCCAAGTCCCCACCTTTCCGGTTGACCTCCCGGGCATGTGTCGCCTTTCATTGGGTGCGGGCCCTCGGAGAAAAATTTAACATTGAGAACTTTTTCAAAAATGAAGAAAAAGTTTTAAGTTACCCCCGCCACCCGCCTGACCATCCTGTGTTACGTGTCATCATGCCATTCGCTGTGGGCCTTCGGGCAAACATTTGATTTTGGGAAATTTTCCAAAATGGAAGAAAATTTCCTAAGTGTGGCCCGCCAACCACCAATCCATCATCCAATCAAATCGTGCCACGTAGGCACACCATAGCACTGCGGGGCCGCTGGACAAAATTTTCCTTTTGCAAAACTTCAAAAAGTGACAAGTTAGCAATGTTTTTCCCACATATCCCGACCAATGAGAGCCTGCCACGTTAGCATAAACGTTGCAATGATAAATTTGATGGGTAGAACATGCCCGTACGCCCGTCAAAATGCAAAAACGCAGGGGATGCTTCTGAAATCAATTTTTTTCACAAGGAAGGCAGATTTTTCGGTTTTGAATCCAATGAAACATGATTTTACATCTATTTCGGCCAGGGGATTGGAAATTCATTTTGCACATAAAAGGAAATTGACCAAAACCTAAGTTTTGAATGATTTAACAAGGGGAAAATGATATGGCCTGAAAAAGGAAGGAATTAGGGCACAAAAAGAGAGCAACTCGATTTCATTTCAGATTAGGGCAAAATGACAATATTGAGGGCAGTTTGAAAGCATCCAACTGAAAAAATGAGTTACAGATCACCAGCTCGAGCCAAAAAGACGTCTTGGAACAAAAATGAAGCATGGAAATTAAGGCAACATGTGCAAACCCAGAAATTGCACCAACACACAACACACACTCCGACCATTTCCCGATGACACACTCTCATTTACGGTTCATTCTTGACTCGCAGAGGGAAAACTCAATGAACCTTATTGCATAAAATTCCAATCACTCGGGGCACGTGGATCCTATCATTCCATTTTGCATTCTATTCCATCCATCCACAACATACTTGCATACTATGGTTTCTCTTATTCTTCCTTACTTTTACTTGTTCATGGTCACTTTCTTTCACATGATAGTTAGCTTACTTGTATATCACTTATCTATATCATCCACACATGCACATTCGCTCTTTTTCTAGTTGTAATCATAGATACATGTCTCTTACACACAACATGGATGCTCGCATTCTACCATTCCTACACCGGTCACTTTGGGGTATCCACATTTTTCTCTCACAGTGCTATTGTTTCATTTTGTACTTAGAACTTTGCATTACTTGTTTATACACACTCTTGACATACTAGTTATCTTTCTAACATGATAACATGTGCTTCATATGCAATATTTGTTATGCAAGGATATTTTCTTCCATACTTGTTTGTTACATTGTTTGTTATTGTTTGTTCTTGTATGCAGGCCTTGCCCTAAGTTTGGTGTGAAAAATTGTTTGTTTGTATGTGACCATGATGGATTTGTGTGTCTTGCGATATTGTGAGTGATGTACCATGTTATCAACCCTCTTGGTGCAACTTACTCATCTTCTTGCATGTTTACATTACTTTTCTTGGTGGCTTACACACTATTTGCGTAGTTTATACATTTTTTTACATGCATGCTTTTCATACTAAAACTTGTTTTTGGCTAGCCATCCTTGTTTGTGTGCACCTTAGTTTATACCAAACGTATTCCCTTCCCCTTCCAGAACAATTTCGAGTTCATGTGGTTGGTCTACTTTTAGGGTCACATTTCTTCTATCAAAGCAACGTCACATGCGCCCTAAAGAGGGAGGAATCACTTGGGGTTTTTCTACACACTACACAAAGATTCTACACCGGTTCGGCCGGTTATATACAAGGTGGGTTTAGACCATTCTATGAATCCCATACATTAAGGATTTTAAAAGACATGGTTATCCTTAGCATTATGGGATATTTACATGCTTGGAGGATACGGTGGGTGTGCCTCCCTACACTACTTTAGCTAATGGCATCAAATTGCCTAAAAATTAGGAAGTACAAAGATCTCTTCATACACATTCAGGGAAGCGGTTATAGGATGGAGAATAATGCAAATTTGTCCCTACACTTCTTTGGCTAGGGTGGCATGAGATCGCCCAAAAAACTCGTAGTACAGGATATCCTTCTACACTTTCTTTCTTGACATAGATCAGGTCTACATGTTCCATTCAGGAAAATTTTAGTGGTGAATATTCATAGTTTGGTGAATAGTAGAATTTTGGGAATTTGATTTTGGCAAATTTTACAGCAAGGACAGTACCCAAGTTTCACCCAAAAATTCTATAAACAATAATCATCTATCTCGAATTGTCGGGAATTTCCAATCCCAATGTATATTTTTATATTAAATCGCCGCGTGATCTCCACGTCGAGATTTGAAAACATTAATGTTTTGCCAAGAAATTGACGTGCAGATTTGAAAACATTAATGTTTCGCTAAGAAATTGACGTGTTGGGATTTGAAAACATTAATGGTTTGCTAAGAAATCGACGTGCCAAGATTTGAAAACATTAATGTTTAGCCAAGAAATTGACATGTCAGGAATTGAAAAATTAATGTTTCACCAAGAAATCTATGGAACCTTATTTGGTCAAGAAAACTTTCCCAAAATTTTCCCGATATATACACGGAGGTGATGTTTTCCCGTAATTTTGTAATTTGCGTATTTACAAAGTAGTAGAAAGGGTTTAACGAATCTGCATATTGCAATTTTATTACAAAATTTCAAATAAATCTAGGTCTTTCCAAGGCCCATTACTACGTTGCATTTTACATCAAAGAAGCGCTTATTGCAAGTGAGTCCTTAGTCTATTTGAGACCTGTTTTCTTTCATGTCGCATTTCTTTATTTGTGATTCCGCATTTGTAAGTTATTACAAATCCTGAAAATCCTCATCCTCATAACCACTATGATTTTTTTATGTCATCTAGGATAGTCCTCCGCTTGCAGAAAATCATAACTAGTTTTCCTATCTTAGATACATCTACGTATATATATATATATATATATATATATATATATATATAATATTTAAAATCACTTCATACATCTCCACGAGATGCTGCTCTATATATTCCTTGCTTTATCAATGTATCTTCTTTGAATCTTTTTGTTAATGTTCTCTCTTCTACAATATATATACATACACACACACACACACACACACACACACACACATATAGTTATACTATGGTTTCACTTTCCATTTATTCCACGACCAATACCATGACCATTTATCAATGTCTCACGACACCGCTCTCATCCCATAGTGGTCTCAAGGATATATAAAATGTGGTACATTCCGCAGTTTCACATTTTACAGGGGGCATTTGCTTGGGATATTGACATAATGTAAACATGTGGCATAAACCTCCTAGGAGTCGGGACTGCTCCAAACCTGAAAAATTATCAATTGTGGCTCATTCCACGAGGTTCACATCCGCTGGGAGGATTTGGTTAGGAATGGGAGGTTAACAGAATGTTGACAAACAATAATGTATGAAATAGAGACCATATAGAGATGTCCAAAATGAAAAATTCAAGAAATGCAAAAGGGAAAAAAATTACAACAATGAACCAAAAACCAGATAATTAGCATTTGGAAAAACAAAAGATAGAAAATAACAGTTGTGGGAAAAGTACAGACATCTTATCACAAGCATGCTTACTTGTTACCACCATTTTCCTCACTGTGATGTACTTCAAAAATTTTAAACCATGAAAACATAATGTATTGAATGTACTCCAAACATGGATTTCCTTCAACAATTTGAGGAGGAAAAAATTCTTTCTTTATCTTCACATTCACTTATGACACTACTGTGAAAATAATTGTGTTATAAATCCATCAGAAACTGTATAGTAATACTAATTCAATTTTATTAATGTTGAGGCAAAGTTGGAATCTATCTCTCCACAACAAGAATTTTCCAAAAAGAATGTAGGGGTTTACACCACCTCTTCTTCTTCCACGAAGATTGCAGAAGTGGGATCACTCTTCAAAATATTTTCTTGTCCTTATTTTAGCATGCTTACTTTTTACCACCATTTTCCTCACTGACGATATACTTCAAAATTTTTAAACCATGGAAACATAATATATTGAATGTACTCCAATCATGCATTTCCTTCAACAATCTGAGGAGGACAAAATTCTTTCTTTATCTTCACATTCACTTCTGCCGCTTGTGAAAATAATTGTGTTATAAATCCATAAGAAACTATATACTAATACTAATTCACTTTTATTAATGTTGAGGCAAAGTTGGAATCTATCTCTCCACAACAAGAATTTTCCAAAAAAAGAATGTAGGGGTTTACACCACCTCTTTTTCCTCCATGAAGATTGCAGAAGTGGGATCACTCTTCGACATATTTTCTTTCCTTGTAGTACAAAAACATGTCTATAATATTTAATATAAAGGAAAAACATCAAGATCTCGGTGATATTTTTAATTCCCTCATCCTTAAAGTTTCTTGAAAACATTGTCCAAGTAGGAACACGACAATATAAAAATACCCTTATCATGATTGTATCATTTATGAAACATCGATCAAAGCATTCAAACTTATTTCAAGAATAATGATACTTTAGCTAGCTTTGACACGTCGACATTTCATTGTCAAGCTAAATAACCCTACATACATTCTCAACCTTGAATTCACAGCCTCATACGACAATGAGTCATGATGGAAGACCATATATTCTATCTCACTCTCCTTTGAAATGATGAACACTCTTGTCAATTGTCTTCTCAACAAATCATTTAAATTGCTTGTTCTCTTCTCAAACCTCTCGATACATCTTCGCTTGCTTGATGTCATCTCTAATTCTAATTGTAGTAATATTCTTATTCCTTTATATAAGTTATATGAGAGATAACTAAAAATATCACCGTCCCCTCAAAATTTTCCTTCTTTTCCAAGTCCGGACTTAGAAATTTTTGAGTCATTACCCTTCAAGATGGTCAGGTCTGAGTATTTTGAATCTGCACTTCTTAAGGAATCAAGGATTCTTAGAAACACCTTCATCAGATAGAGAATTCTCTCCCCTTTCTAGAAAGGTAAGGAAGTCCTCCTAACTCCTTGTATTTTGCAAGTTATGGCTCAACAAAGTTTGGAGGGGAAATTTTCCTAAACTTAGGGCCTCATGGAGAGAAATTTTACACTTAGCCCTTTTGGCTAAAAAGCGCAAGAGTCACAAGCGACCCGCAAGCCTCGCGAAGGAGAATGGAGAAGCGCATGGCAGGAGGCGGCGGGCGTGAGGTAAATTGGGAATTTTTCCTAATTTAAAATTTAAAAGGAAAAAAAAGTGGAGCCGTTGGCCCGCCCTTAAGGCCCGCGGATGAATCAAGATGCGCCACGTGTCTCTGAAGCAATGGGGGAGGCGAACCTTTTTGGGGAATTTTTCCTAATGTGAATTTAAAAGGAAAAATAGAGCCGTCGGCCTACTGATGAACCAAGATGCCACATGTCATCGGGAGAACGGGCGCGAACGTTTTTGGGAAATTTTCCCAATGTGAAAGTCAAGAAGGAAAAAGGTGGGTCTTGATCCCGTGCCGAACTGGAACCAAAGGAACCATGTGTCCTTGCTAGATCACACTTTGTGGGCCCACAGAGGTTTTTGGGAAATTTTTCCAAAAGGGAAAAATTTAAAGTTTGACCCCGCCAACCCTAATTTTGACTCTATATTTCTTCAAATTTTCCCTAAATCTTCAAAGGGCCATATCTTTCAACCAGAGCTAGTTTTTCACATTTTTGATATCAATGGAAATCTGTTGAAATTATCTACATGATGGAAACTTCAATTTTAAATTTTGATGGATTTTTGTGGGAGAAAATTGAGAAAACGTCTCTGGCATGCAAAAAAAAAAAAATTCCTCCCGACTTCGCTCCAATGTTCTCCACCACGTGGATGGCCCGATTTCAAAGCAATTAGGGAAAAGGATCAAATGGTTCATATGTAAACTAAAATTGAAATATGAAACACATTTTTACACACAGAAGCTCATTTTTGGCTTGTCAAAAGTGTTTTCTTTGTAGAGGAATCTGGAAGAGGAAAATGATCAAATTTGTTTCAGAACGCCCAAGATCCAAACAAATTGGAGCAAATCTAACGTCTTATATTCAAACTAGAAAATCGGTGTAACGCTTGCTCATGCAGGTCTGGTTTTGACATGGCATGGGTGTTTTTATTTGCAAAGATGGAATTCAAGAGGCATGGTTAATCTTAGTTTTGTAACCGCTTTGAATTTGGGGAATATAATGACCCTTCAATGTCATTCGTGAGGCGAATGAAATCAAATTTTTGAAATGGACAAAAATGAAGCATGTTTTTCTATTCTCCTCTCTACATTTTTCTTCTATTCCCACTTGGTACAAGTTTCAACTCGAGATCAATAAAAAGGAAGGAATTTTATGTCCCCCATGGAAAAATCGATTGGTGCTTTGTGACCAACGTGTTTTATTCTATCTTGTGCTCAGAAATTGCAAATTTGTCTTTCTTCTATTAATTAATGCATGTTATGAACTTTTTGATCAATGCATATAGGCATATGATATTCTACCTATCATTGACCTTCTTGCCTTCTTTCCCACTCCCTTTCCCATACTTAGATTAATTTCTTCCCTAGCAAGAAATTGCAGGCTTTTCCATAGGGTCAATGGAGTGCCCCTATGGATCTCTGGTTGAAAAACCACCATTAAAATCCTTCTGGTTTTACATGCTAAACAATGGGAGCTGCACCATTCAAATGTAGAGGGACTTAGATTCCCATAGCATTGGCTTGAAATCCATAAATTTTCCACAAGACAAATTTTCTAGCCAACAGTTTTTGGTGCCCACCGTGGGGTAGAGTTTGTAGCATCTAGCACCCTAAAATGACCACAAGGTTTTAAAGTATTTGTTTAAGTTTTTGAAGTCTGAAGTTCCTTGTGATCCACATGAATACGAGTATGACTATTCTTGCAAATCCTCCTAGAGACCTTCTTCATTCTTTCATATCAAAGAAGATATCATTTCAGACCTGAAGGAGGCTATTTGGCATAGTAGGCAGAGTGTAAAACATTACTCTATTGCTACAAAGATTTTGGACTAAGAAGAAGAACCTGCTTTTGAGTTGGAAGAGCAAAAATAGATTCCAGCACCTCAGAGAAGACAATAAGCCTTCAAGTTGGTTGATAGAAGGTATACTCACTAGCTGAGGCAAGGAGGAGTGATTGACCCTACTTTTGAGGAGTTGGAGAGAGAAGAAGCAGAGGTTATAGCTCGGTTTGACAGAGAGGAAGAGATTAGAGCTCAACTTGAAGAAATTACAAGACTCCAAGCTGTAGCAGAGGAAAGAGAAGTAACCCTAGCTACTGAAGAAGCCAAAATGAAAAAAAATGGCTGATAATGAACGTGAAGCACATGTGCACCCAATGTACCATGGGGAAGAAATACTGGTCCACTTGCTCTCCCATGAATACTCCATGATCTTCCAAGAGGTTTGAGAAATAATTTTCCCAAATTCAAAGGAGATGGCTCCCAACTCCCTGAAGAACATGTAGCAGCCTTCATCACTGCTTGTGGTGTGTTAGGTGTTGAAGATGAAGATGTGTCGGTTAGAATTTTTGTGGAGTCACTCCAAGAGAAAGTTATTTGAATGGTTTTACATGCTTCCTGCAAGATCTATTACTAGTTGGGAAGATATTAGAAAAGCATTTGAAAATAGATTCAGAGCACTGAAGATGGTCAAGAGCTGCTGGTGCAATTAGTCCAAATAAAGAAAGAAAGCTCTGAATCCATGAGGGACTTTGTAGCAAGGTTTGACAGATTGACAAGAAGAGTCCCTGAAGATGTGCTACCTCCTGAGAACCACCTGAGAAGATTCTTCATCAGTGCCTTGCCATCAGAAGTTGGTTTCTTCCTCAGAAGAGCCCAACCAAACACACTGAGGGAAGCTCAAAACTTTTCCATTGAAACTGATGATGACTTAATCCTCTCTGAAAGGTGAAAGGCCCAAATGGGAAGCAGAAGGGTTAGAGTTTGGCTTCAGTAACTACAGATCCTATGTTCTAGAAAATGGCAAATGATCTGTTGCCTTGAAGAAACAACTGTCCCAAATGACAATGAGAAATGCTCCAAGGAGGCCAAACTTCCCTGATAGACAAAGAATTGCACCACCTCCTCGCCAACTTGCCCTTGAAGCACCTCCTGTCAATGCTATCTGTGACACCAGAGAATCAAGAGAGGATGCTGAAATTGATGAACTTGAAGGAGAAATAGTAGAGGATTACGAAGGCTACCTCAAATTGAAGAAGTTGATATGCACAATGGCTTGTTCAAGTTTTGTGGATGATGGGGAAGAAGAAGAGGAAGCCCCAAGCTTCTCATGTGTTGTCTTCACTCGAGCTCAATCCAAGAAAGATGCTCTACCCTCCGTGGCTCAAGAGGAAAAGAAAACTAAAGAAGATCCCACTCCAACAACCACACAAAAGAAGATCATCAACAGAGGCTCACCATTACCACCCTCAATGGATTCAACCAAAATGAAACCAGGCCAAATGGCTGCTAGAGATCAGGTTGTTATATCTAGTAAGTCACCTTTTCCTTCTTCTAGCTCACAAGTTATTAAAAACACTCCTCCCTCCAATGAAGTCTATCCTAAGTCAGCCAAAGTTCCTCAAAGACCCTTACCATGTAAACCTTCCCTCACTCCAGGAACTTCCCCCTCATCCAACATTGTCCCATTTGATTTTGTGGAACATGCAAGTAAGACCAAAGTGTAGCTCTCAGAGATTGAATACTTGCAAACACACCCTGCTCAGTTTGATAGACTAATCAATGTTGTTCGAGCAGCAGTTCTATACCTTCAAGTTCAAATTATAAAGGTCTACTCCCGACACCATCTACACCACCTACTCAAAACATGCTGGCCCTAAGTGCTTCCAAAATAGATAAGGTGGAACCCTTCTACTTGTCTCTTCTCATGAATGGTTTTGAGCTCAACAATTGCATCATTGACTCTGGAGCTTCTGATAACGTAATGCCACTCAAAGTTTCCAATGCTCTTGGCCTGACACTAACCAGAGTTAACAAAGCTTGTTACTCAATGGAATCTAAGCAAGTACCACTAGTAGGAAGGATAAAAGATGCACAAGTGGCTTTGGCTGAATACCCTGATAAGAAAGTACTTCTAACCATCTTAGTGGTAGACATTCCAACGCATCTTTTGGCATGCTCTTGAGTAGAAGTTTTTGTAGAGACCTTGGTGGAGAGATAAAGATGGATTGGACCTCTACAACTATTCCAGTAAAGGGTGAGATGAAGAGGTTGCTTCCGTAAGAAAAATGAAGTTTATAGTAAGAAGTTCCAGTGACCCAAGAGCTAATATCCTCTTTCAAGATTGTGGATTAGGAAACTATTTCCTTACTTCACAACGAGAAGAAGACTTGCCACTTTCCTCAGAATCAGAGAAAGATCAGGTCTGACTATGGAGTTTGATGGAAGCCATTCCAAAGTAGGCTCAGGGGCTGGTGTTGTGTTGTACTCTCCTTCCAATGTGATGCATCCTTTTACATACAAACTAGTTTGACAACACCAACAATACAACAGAATATGAAGCTCTCCTCTTGGGCATAAGTGTAGCGGAAGACATGGGAATCAAAAAGCTGAGATGCCTTGGTGATGCAAAAGTGATAGTGAAGCAAATATGCCAGCAATACTAGGTGAAGAACCCAAGGCTCAGGCATTACAGGAATAGAGTGTGGGATTGCATTGAATTCTTTGATGCATTCTCTATTGAAGCCATCCCAAGACAACAAAATGAAAGAGCTGATTCTCTTGCAGTATCAACATCCCTATTGACTCCTCATCCTTCTTTTGGCAAGGAAAAATAACCATTGAGATGGTTTTCAGACCAAGTGTACCTGATAACGCAGATCACTGGCAAGTTTTCAATGACGACAATCAGATTTTAGCCTTCTTGGAGCAAAGAGACAACTTCAATAATCTCTTCTTTGAGGGAAGTGTTAATCCACATAGAGAAGTTGTGGCTGAAGATGCATCAGATGAAATTGAAAGAGTGGATGATGAAGGCATGATCAGATTGAAAGGTAACAAGATCCCCAAAGGTCTAGTCTCTCTGGAGGACCTGTTTGACAAGCATGACAGATTTATTCGTGAAAAAGAAAAGCTATCTTCTCGCTGTCCATCTAATTTTGACAAGGAAAACATTGGGACTTCTGAAGATCCAAGGATGGTCAACATTGGAAAATGCTGCTCACCTGAAGAGAAAAGGAAGTTCATTGCTTTTGCTTAAAAAGTACTCTGATGTGCTGGCCTACTCTTACGATGAGCTCAAATCTTTTCAACCAAAGGAAATGCATCATTCCATTCCTCTGAAGTAGGATGCTAAGCCCTTCAGGTAGAAGCAAAGACCCTATAATCCAAAGATTTCTGATGTTATCAAGGAAGAAGTGAACAAGATGCTGAATGCTAGAATCATTTTCCCCATTCACCACTCAACATGGGTGGCCAACATTGTACCGTCTAGAAAGAAAATGGGGAGATCAAAATATGTGTAGATTTCAGAAATCTGAATCAGGCATCTCTCAAGGACAATTACCCTCTTCCAATCATGGATCATATCCTACAAGTAGTTACTGGATCTGAGATGCTCTCTTTGCTTGATGGCTTCTCAGGGTATAATCAAATTAAAGTGGCCAAAGAAGATTGTAGCAAGACGACCTTCACAACTCCTTGGGGCACTTTTGCTTACAACAGGATGCCTTTTGGCCTGATCAATGCGGGAGCCACCTTCCAAAGAGCCATGGACCTAGCTTTCAAAGATCTCAAGCATTGCATTGTCATATACCTTGATGACTTAACCATGTTTTCAAAGAAGAGAAGTGAGCATATCTTCCACTTGGAGCAGATTCTTGCAAGATGTAGAAAACATGGCATTTCTCTAAATCCCAAGAAGTGTATCTTTGGAGTCACAAAAGGCAAGTCTGTTGGGACACATCATGAATAAGCATGGAGCACATATTGACCCTGAGAGGGTAAGTGCTATTCAAGCACTATCTCTTCCCACCAGCAAGAAAGGAGTGCACTCATTCTTTGGGAAGGTAAATTTTCTTCACCACTTTGTCCCCGAATTTGCTGAACTAACAAAGCATATCACCTCTATGATGAAGCCTCAAACAAGTTTCAAATGGAGTAGTGAAGGAAAATCAGCATTTGAAGAAATCAAGAAGGCCATTGCCAAAGCTCCAATGCTGGTATCTCCAGATTTCAGCAAGGAATTCATCATGTACTGTTATGCCTCGAGCACACTCTTTCTGCTGTCCTAGTTCAGAAGAATGATGAAGGATTGGAAGCACCTATTGCTTTCATGAGCTGCCCTTTGAAGAAGCATGAACTAAATTACAGTCAATTGGAGAAGCATGCATACACAGTGGTCAAGGCCATGAAGAATTTCAGATTTTACATACTCAACTCTCACACCATGGTGATGGTCCCCAGAAGTGCAATCAAGTCCATTTTGACACAACAAGATCCCAGAGCCAAAAGAGGAAATTGGATTGCAAGGATCCAAGAGTATGACATGGAGATTAAGCCCTCTAATCTGGTTAGAGGAAATGGTTTGTGCAAGTTGATTTCTGAAGATGAATCTCTCAAAGTTCAGCTTGGAGAAAGAGATGACACTTTCCCAACCTACTCAGAAGATTGCCCACAAGTTCTCTTTGTGAACACTACAGAGGAATGGTATGTAGACATCACTTTCTTTCTTACCTATGGGGACTTCCTCCTCATTTAGATTACAAGTAGTGAAGAACTCTCAGGCTGAAAGCAACCAAATATGTGATTTGGAATCATGCACTCTACAAGAAAGGGATAGATGGTTGTTTTCTCAAGTGTGTTGACAAGGAACAACAAGAAAAAATCCTCAAAGCCTATCATGATCAAGCTTGTGGTGGACACTTTTCAGCCATGGTGACTAGCCCACAAAATTCTCAGAGGTAGATATTATTGGCCTTCTCTTTTTACTGATACTCAGAGTTAGGTTTCTAAATGCAAAGCATGCCAACAATTTGTTGAAAACCACAGTTAGTTGCATTGCCTCTCAGGCCTGTGATTATTGAAGAACCATTTCAACAATGGGGCTGGACTTCATTGGTGTGTTGAATCCCCATTCAAGTGTTGGGCATACTTATGTGCTCACTGCCACGGACTACTTCACCAAATGGGTGGAAGCCATTCCAACCAAACAAGCTAGCTCTGAAGTTGTCTATAATTTCATAAAAGAGAATATCATTGTTCATTTTGGAGTTCCTCAAAAGATTGTAGTAGACAATGCTACTTATTTCTCTTCAAAGGAATTGATAGAATTCTGTTATGGCTTCAGATTTCTCTTGCTCATTCTTTTGACTACTATCCTCAAGGGAATGGTCAAGCTAAGTCAAGCAACAAAAATATTGTGACCATTATCCGTAAGCTTGTTGATGAGAATCAAGAAGAATTGGCACAAAAATTATATGATGCATTGTGGGCTGATAGGATCACTCCTAAGAAGGCAATAGGCATGTCACCTTTTCAGCTGCTATATGGAGTTGAAGCAGAGATTCCTATTACAATTGAAATGCCAGCTCTCAAGCTACTTCAAACAGTGGAAGACAACCAATACAAAGATTCAATTGACAAGAGGATCCTTTTCCTTGAGAAGCTAGAAGAGAGCAGATCCTAGGTAGTGGACAAAATCAAAGAACATCAGCTGAAAGTGAAGAAGCTCTTTGATAGAAGAGCCAAAGCAAGGGAGTTCAGAGCTGGAGATTTGGTCCTACTTTGGGACAAGAGGAGAGAGCCAAAGGGCAGTCATGGTAAGTTTGATTCTTTGTGGTTGGGTCCATTTCAAATTCAGGAAGCTTGTGGTGAGAATGCCTTTCTCTTATCATACTTGGATGGAACTCCATTGGGATTGCCTAGAAGTGGGCAATATTTGAAGTCTGTACCATCAGTGAAAGTGAGTTTTCCCTCACCTTGTACCATAGTTTTTGTTGTTTCCCCTTTTCTGTTGTGTGTGTTTTGGTTTGTTTTCTGTCTTGGTGTGGTTTTGGTTGGTGTGTTTTCCTTCCTTCTTTCTTTCCTCAGAATTGTACATGACTCGCAAGGCCCAATGGATAAGGCACTGGTCAATGTTATATGTTTTAAAACTTGAGATTCTAGATCCTCATGCCATGTTTTCTCCCTGTTCAATCCATGCCATGTCCCCAAGCTAGAGCCACTGTTGTCCCCTCAAAATTTTCCTTCTTTTTCCAAGTCTGGACTTAGAAATTTTTGAGTTGTTACCCTTTGAAAATGGTCCAGTCTAAGTATTTTGAAATATGGCACTTCCCAAGGGATCAAGGATTCTTAGAAACACCTTCATCAGATAGATAATTCTTTCCCCTTTCCAGAAAGGTAAGGAAGTCCTCCTAACTCCTCAGTATTTTGCAAGTTATGGCTCGACGGAGTTTGGAGGGGAAATTTTCCCTGCGGGCCCACGGAGAGAAATTTTACACTTAGCCCTTTTGGCTAAAAAGTGCAAGAGTCACCAAGCAGCCCACAGTGCCCGTGGAAGGAGGAGAATGGAGAAGCACATGAGCCCTTTGGGCGTGGAGGTAAATTGGGAATTTTTCCCAATGTAAAATTTCAAAGGAAAAAATGGAGCCGCCGGCCCGGAGGAGAATGGAGAAAATTGCTTAAGGCCCGTGGATGAATCAAGATGCACCACGGTCTCGGTGAGCGGAGGGAGGAAATTGGGAAATTTTTCCCAATGTGAATTTAAAAGGAAAAATGGAGCCACAGGCCCACAATGAACTAGAAGGTGCCATGTGTCATCGGGAGAGCAGGGCGTGGACTTTTTTGGGAAATTTTCCCAATGTGAAATCGAAGGAAAAGGAGGTCTTGAGCCCACACTGAACCAGAAGGTGCCATGTGTCTGCTAGAGTCGCGTTGCATGCCCATGGAGTTTTTTGGGAAATTTTTCCAAAAGGGAAAAATTTAAAGTTTGACCCCGCCAACCCTAATTTTGACTCTGTATTTTGCCAGTTTTTCCCTAAATCTTCAGAGGGCCATATCTTTCAACCAAAGCTCATTTTTTCACATTTTTGATATCAATGGAAATTTGTTGAAATTATCTACATGATGGACACTTCAATTTTAAATTTTGATGGAGTTTTGTGGGAGAAAATCAAGAAAATGTCTCTGGCATGCAAAAAAAAAAAAGTTCCTCCCGACTTCGCTCCAATGTTCTCCTGCCACGTGGATGGCCCGATTTCAAAGCAATTAGGGAAAAGGATCAAACGGTTCATATGCAAACTAGAAAATTGAAATATGAAACACATTTTTACACATAAAGCTCATTTTTGGCTCATCAGAAGCATTTTCTTTGTGCTAGAGGAATTTGAAGAGGGGAAATGATCAAATTTGTTTACAATAGCCCAAGATCCAAACGCATGGAGCAAATCTAACATCTTATATTCAAACTAGAAAATCGGTGTAACGTTTGCTCATAGGGTCTAGTTTTTGACACATGACATGGGCATTTTTCTTCGCAAGGATGGAATTCGAAGAGGCATGGATAATTTGTAGGTTTGTAACCATTTGAATTTGGGGAATATAATGACCCTTCAATGTCATTCGTGGGTTGGAAATCAAATTTGAAAACTGGAAGCATGTTTTTGTGAACAGAGGACAAAAACAATGCATAATCTTCTTCTATTCTCCTCCTCTACATTTTTCTTCTATTCCCACTTGTGTACAAGTTTCAACTCTGAGATCAATAAAAAAGGAAGGAATTTTATGTCCCCCCGATGGAAAAATCGATTGGTGCTTTGTGACCAGCGTGTTTTATTCTGTCTTGTGCTCAGAAATTGCAAATTTGTCTTTCTTCTATTAGTTAATGCATGTTATGAACTTTCTGATCAATGCATATAGGCATCTGATATTCTACCTATCATTGACCTTCTTGCCTTCTTTCCCACTCCCTTTCCCATACTTAGATTAATTTCTGCCCTAGCAAGAAATTGTAGGCTTTGCCATAGGGTCAGTGGAGTGCCCCTATGGATCTCTGGTTGAAAAACCACCATTAAAATCCTTCGGTTTTACATGCTAAACAATGGGAGCTGCACCATTCAAATGTAGAGGGACTTAGATTCCCAGGGACTTTTGTCCACAAGACAAATTTTCTAGCCAACAAGCATTTATCTTTTGAAGAATTCCATTGGGATTAGTTACATTTTGTTCTTAAATTTCTTATTTTTACATCTAAACTTCTTCTATTTCCATGAAGACTCTTCTTTTAATTTATTATTTCGTAATTTTCTATTTCTTATAAGATGCAATGTTGATGTTGATTGACATCCATTACAACAATTTTTGCATTTTCTTTCTATTGACATACATTATATGATACATCTTGAGATGCACTATCTATTGTTTTGAGAACATGATATATGGATATTGAAATCACTTATTTGTAATCAATGTTAACATTAACAATCACTCAATGAGAGTTCCTTTGAGATGCTTCACGATGAATTTCTTCTCTTTGTTGTCTTTCTACCTAAATCAATTCATCTGAATGCATTTTCATGTGTAATATTTTTCTTTATACATATTTCTCATGTTGAGATGTCTGTGCTATATCAATATCATTTAATATAACATGTTGTATCTTTTTTATTTCAATTCTACATGATTCACCGATTCAAGAAAATGACACCTAAAAGAGAAGCTCAGCCTCAAGCAAAAATGCTATTCCAACCCCTCTTGGTAGTGGTACTGACATTCAAAAATAGCATCTTATTTTGAGAAACCATCTAAGGAAACCCATCCTTCTCCAATAGGAACATCACAATCGGGGATAATGATTACATTCAAAATGAAAATCAAATAAGAATGTGTTCATTTTTATTTACTTGATGATCTCAATGAAAACAACAATGAAATGCCTCCCCTTAAAGACATTCCCTTGAATGATGTTGAATTTGACACTTTGTACCACCCGCCTAATTGAATGAAGATGACATCGCATCACCTTTCAAAGCCAAAGTGCCCAAGTGAACAAACTTCTGGTAGTCAATAAAATATAAATTCCACCATGGAAAGTACTCAAGGAGACACTTATTTTTGGAAGAAAGAGAAAGGAAATGAAATTAGACTTGGGAAGGAGTTTTAGGTTAGAGTGGGTTTCTAAGTTTCCATTTATTGAACCTGTTGAAAATGAGAATAAATCAACCTCCCAAAGAATGCAAATGTACAATCTATAGCTGGAAATTGGGTAGGGACAAGACAATGCAACTTAAGTTGGATACTATTGAGAAGCATGTAGGAAATATATATGAAAAGATAATTGTAGATGGCATTGAGAAGAATGTTGCCAGATGGAAAATATGGATGATTGTTTTCATATTAGGTATGAAAAATAATTTGAATATCATAAGAGAAATAAAAGAATAGTTGCAGTGAATGGAGGGACAATTACCTCTCAATTCAACAAGATCATTCAAAACAATCTTTTGGGTAAAACAATTCAACTAGCTACTATTTTTCACATTTTGAAAAGAGGTCATCCTATAACATATTTTCCTGAACAAAATAATATGTTGTTTTTCTTGGTTTCCCACTTTCCTCATTCTCACTAGTCAGAAATTAGTGGTTGGGATTGGGAAAAATGCCTAGCTATGGTTGAGAAAGAAGACTTGAAAGAGAAACTGAAGTCTGCACGATACATATCTTTGTCTATTGATGAGGTTACAATAGTAGATAATACTACTTGGGTATGTATGCATGTGTATACTGTTGAGAATTCTATGAGACAACCTCACTTACTTTCCATTCACAAGATGAGAGAGAACTCCAATGCTGAAAACATTTGTGAGTTGGTGATAAAAAGTTTGAAGGAGATCGGTGACATGGATGATGTTGCAATGCATCAAAGCTGGTATATGTCGGGGAAGATGGGGCATCTATAATGTAAGGTCATCGTAATGGCTTGTGTGTAAGAATCCAAACATCTCATTGCCCTTATATGATTGCCATTCATTGTATGGATCATAGAATGAACCTAACTAAGAAAATAGTTGGAAAATTTAAACTTGTAGCAAAAGTTGAAGACCTTGTTCGAGAGATGCATGCTTATTTATTTCGTAGTCTTGAAAGCTTCTTGGAATTCCAAATATTTGTAGAAGGATTTTTTTGATATGGTGAACACTTTTGACTAGAGCTATGAACCGGAGGGTTAAGGGATCCCACCCTTACAACAACCAAGATATTACAATTAAACTCTACAATCTGGGACCATGAGCTGCCACTAATAGAATAAGCACACACGACCCATGCGAATCATGAGCTTCCAACACCTAGGAAAAACATGAGCCACCCAACAAGCACCATCTAGCGAAACATGAGCCGCCACCAACAAACCATGAGCCACTGCATCACATCTAGAAAAACACGAGACACCTTGCTTACACACACCACTGATGGAACACGAGCCACCACAAACAAACCAACCATGCTTGATCAAGTGAAAAATGAGCTGTTATGCAAGCACACACCACCACATGAAAAAAATGAGTCACCACACACCACCAAGTGCATGTATTCTTGATCCAGAAACTCCATCCATGAAATCCAAATCTAGTCAAATCCGCACCACTTACATTACCACCCCAAATGGGGATCATGCCATAGTGGGATTTGAACCTGGGTGGAGCCGAAACAACCATCCGACTTGACCACTCCACCAAGACCCCATCAAAATTTACGTAGGATTAACAAATGGGTGTAAATTTTCTTAAAATATGTCAACACCATTTGTGGATATTATCATACCAACCAATCGAGAGTGTACGAAGAGTATCAATCCTTATTGGGAGTAATGTGGTAGAATCACATGGAAGTGGACAAGGCTTAGGATTTGATACATCGTTTGAATGATATAGTCATTGTTTCCATTGTGTGGTCTCCTTCCTATGTTGGATGAAATGCATCATTTAATTAAACAAGCACAAGAAAGAACTATCTATATTGTTGATTTTTCTAGTTTGAGGAAACATGTTTGTCTGGCAATAAAATATTTGTTTCTCAATGAGACTACTTTTTAGTCCAAAGTTTGATGATTGGAATGATTTGATAAATATTGGAAATGTAAGTAGCTTTATGAAGCTCAATTTATTTGGGGAAGTATGTGCTTCTGTGCGTGTATATGAGATACCGATGTACATGTTTAAAGTAGTATCCGAGTAAGGTTGAGAATGTAAATGTCACAAGGCCACTATTTGATAACATTGTATCATCAACAAGGGTGAGGTTAATAGAAATTGTAGTTTCCTACCAGAAGAAATAAGGGAATGATTTAGAAGGGATGCTTTACTTGAAGCAATGACTATAGTAAATCCCACCTTTTGGAATCCTATGAAAATGAAAGATATATGCAGGAAGACTACTTCAAGAGGTTGACTACATTGATTCAACATTTTTGTAAGCTTTGTTGATATCAATGGAATGGATATTCCATGTATTTTAAGCAAGGATAGTTTGATTGAGCAATCTCATGAATTTGCCTCTATAATGATTCAACAATTCAAAGGTTTGGATAATCCCTTAGAGTGTGGAGCAATGGAAAAAAGTTGGGTGCAATACTATTTTACAAAGAAACCATGTCTGAGTTTTTCTCATTGGCTGCTCTATGTCAAACAATGATTTTGGGTTCAGTTGAAGATGAGAGAATTTTTAGTGCCTTGGCCTTTATAAAGTCAAAATTGTGAAACAAGCTTGAATTTTTTTTGGAAAATTGTTTGAGAATTTACACATCATGGTATGAAGTGGATAACTTTCCCTATGACATGGATTGACAAGTATGGAAGTCGATTAATGAAAGGAGAGGGGCTAAAAACAATGACACAAATACATCAGATGACCCTTTTACAAAATTTGACTGTCAAGAAAGAGAGAGTTAGTCTCAAAGATATGGTGAATCAAATGATAAAGATGATCCATGTCCATCAAGTTGGAAGCTTCCATTTGTGGATATCCCATGATATAGATGTTCATATAATAATTAATATATTTAAATATTCAGTACATTGTTATGAATCTCAAACAAGGATTAGCACTCACCCCAAACTTATATGTTCCTAAATATAATCATATAGAATTCCATTTCCATTTTGATTGCAGAAACATTACAAAGTCATGTTTTAATGAGTATTTAATATATTTCACATACAATGTTGTTGATATCTTTTATAGAAACCATACACCGTGGCTGGTTGGCTATTAAATCACAATGCATTTAGATTATTATATACTTTAGGCATATAAGAGTTGTGGTGCTTAGTTCTGAGATAAAATAAGTGGCTTTTCTTGAATCATTACTGAAATGAAAATTTAAAAATAACACTATTCCTCATTCAACTTGCTTGAGACATGCCTTGTATGAAAAAATTGAAGATTTTCATTGCAACAAATGGAACAATTTTCAAAATTAAATTACCCTTAATTATGTTAGGATCTAAATACACTAAAGAGTAAATCCATGCACATATATATAACTTGTGCACCTCTTTGTAAAAGTTTGCTTCAACCACAAGCAACCTAAATATCACATGTTTATTAATACAATAAACATAAAGATAACTCTAGTCTATTAATAAGATAATTTACTATTTTTATCCATGACCATGATTTCCTCCCAAATAATAGAAACAACAAAACCAAATTGCCACTTCAACTTGGAATCAAGCTCCACAACTTTAACAAATTATATCATCTTCTGTAACATGCTCCACTCTTCATCTATTGGAATTACAATTTATTATAAATCAGAGTGACTGACATATGCAATTTTGTTAGCAATTCATAACTGATAGTGGAGCTTTCCTCTACTATTGTATGAAAACTTACTGACAAGGTTATCAATGGTTTAACAAAGTTAAAAAAGTTTGTCTCATCTAGCTTCTCAGGAATTCGGTCCTTCTCTTGAGTCATTTTTTCTTTCATCTTCTTCTAGAATGCATCCTTCTTAATGAATTGGTGTGTTTTGTCAAAAGGAATTGGCAAACCAAGCTTTGTGAACTCTTGTACCTTTCCATGCAACTCATGTAACATTCTTTGACACTTATTCAACAATTCTTGTGCTTTGCCCAACATCACACACTTTCAATGATAGATGATACCTTTATTGAGGCATCAAACCAATTCTGAATTCCTCTGGATGCTAGTTCTGTGTCACTGAATTTGTAGATAGCTTCCAAAATTTTCTTTGTTGTATCCTCTCTTAAAGCCATCACTTTTCTACTACCTGTTACATATTTGTAGAGCTTATCACAGATTCTCTGTAGATCAGTCATGAATTCAAACAATCTAATAAAATCATCAATTTTTGGTTTATTTTCCCCCAAACATTATCTGTCATATTAATCAATGCCTTTTTATAAAATCCAGATAGTTTGATGTTGGAAGACTCTATTTCATTTTTGCTTTACCAATTCCTGTTGCAATATTTCATTTTTTTTTTCTCATCATCTAGGCTCTATTCCCATTTTTTGACCTTTTGTTTCTCTTCCTTAACAACCTCTTTCAATTCTCGCCAATGCTTTTTTGTAATCTATTATTTTTACTTGTTGTTTCTTGTAAATTTTTCTTCAATTCTTCTAGTTCTACCCGTGCCTATTCATTTACAAAAATAAAAGTCATAGAGGTAGATGATTTTATCTTCCTCTCTAACTTACCTATCCTATTAACAACGTTTTTTCCTTTTTCTTCCTCATTTGCTAGGTCTACCTCCAAATTTTGAATCTTATTATTGAACTTATTGTTCTCCTCTCTCGCCTTTAGTAATGATATGTAAACCACATCATTGTTCCTTTTCGATACATTAATTTTGTCGAAAGGTTTCATTTATTTAAAATCCATTTGAAGGAGGCCACATTGTAGTCATTGGAAACCATTTCATTCTTTGGATTACAAGTTTGGGAACAACATACATGTATTCTAGGGTATCTGTGTCTGAGGTTATATGTAGGAAATACCCTCATTATGGCTGGATTTGAAGTTCTAGTAGCCTGTAGAATTTTCTTCTTGTTTCTTTTATCTCTTTTTGATTTATTGGCAAACTTAGCTAGGTAATCAAAACCTGAGGTGTTTGTAGGAATGAACTGTTCCACCTTGAATGGAGAAGGATTAATTGAATTTTGGGGAGAATTTCCCTATGGAATGGCAGTTTTTTTAGGGGTGGCAGTGGCACCACCTTCTATAAATAGTTGCCTTGAGCCAAGAGTAATCTGTACCTGTGTCTGCCTCTGTCTTTTTCCTCTTCTTGGTTCCTTATTGGAAAATATCCCTAACAACTTCAATTGTCTCTATTGGCCTCTTTAAGTTTCCAATACTCTATTGACTACTACCATCATCACTAGAACCGCCAACATTAGCAATACTAATAGATTCATGGCCAACTTCTCCTCTAGGATTTTCAATGTGTGGTTGCCTTTGTTTTGCGGAGGATTTGACTCTGGAGTAAATTGCACTAGATTAGCACTTGTAGATGTTGTAATATGTAGTGGTCCTTTCTCTAAAGGTGAATCTCCAAAGCCGGACATGTCAAATTTTTTTCTAGACTATGCCTTTGGTGGAAGCCAAATGCCTTGTCTTGTTGAACCCAAACTACCACCACTAAAACCCATATTTTTAGCAATAATTGCTCATGTAGAATATATTTATTTCAAGCCTTCATCGAGACTTGGTTTATATGTGCTAGGGGAGTGTGTAATTCAGAGAGCGAAGTGTCATCATCACTACTTACCTCTTGATCTATAAAATCTCTACTTTCGAACCGTCTACGAAATCACAATTATATTTTGCTATTTTAATTTCAAATTGAAAATAACACTTTAGAGCTAGTGAATAAATTTCTTGTGCTTTAGAACCAATTAATGCAGAGAAATAAGACAATTCTAAGCTTATGAACACCAACAATTTTATCTTGGAAACCTCAAGAGGAGGAATACCAAATTAAAGGGAAAAACACTCTTTCTTCCCACTTTTATTGGTCAATTTGAATAGGAAGTTATAGAATTTACAATAATTATGAAAGAGAAGTAGATAATATCTCACACTTCCTCCCAATTACTTGTTTGCTCTACCTTCAAGCTCCTTTCTTCTACAAACTCAATTCCAACACTAAGAAATCTTGCTCACTTACTCTCATGTCTTTGATGATCCATTCCTTTTTCTCTCCAAGTATTTATAGCCCCCATGTCCTCCCGTGTACTTGAGAATGGGAAAGGTCATGACAGGAAGGGACAAAGTTAGACACTCTAAATTCACTTCCATTCATGCTTCTATTTATTTTTCTATCCAAAAGTAATAGAACGCCGCCCGATGCGCACCGACGATCTCAAGACTCCCGCCCTAGCTAGGTGGAGGTTACATGATTACCACCCTAGTTGGGTGGTAGTTTTGTAACCGCCACTCTACACAGAGTGGCGGTTCTGTTAAAAGGAAAACAGAACCTCCTTTTCTCCATTTTCTCCTTTTGGTGCTTGGCTGATTTAATGAAGTAGAGTCATATAGGATCCCTATGGATCTAACCTCCCCTAATTAGGGGGATTTTGGTCTCACAAAATATTAGTGGGGGATTAGATGAGGAAATAATTCCCTCACTTGCTCCTTTGAGTACCACCGGGCCTACCTTGGTGTCTTTCCTTTCAGTCCAACCTATCAAGACTCATGCGGACCTCTCCTTATCTCTCGACCTTCTACTACAACACTACATCCTCCTCCAATTCACCTCGTGAGTCCAAGATGTAATCCTCAATGGAAGGTAGCAATTGTAATCCTTCATCTTCATCAAGCATGGATGGCTCATATAGGTGCAAATTATCATAGTTTACTACTGAGTACATCCTCATAAATGGTGGCAAATCAAGCCGAAAGGCATTTTCTCCAACTTGCTCCAATATGGTGAAGGGTCCAACTTTCTCCTTGCTCAAGTAAAGCCAAACTCTGTCTCCAACATGAAGCTTATGCTCTTTCCTATGCTGATCGTGTCTAGCCTTGTACTTGGCTTGGGATTTCTCCAATTGTTCTTTGACCTTGAGATGGATTTTCTAGATCCTCTCAATGATTTTTTTTTCTAGTCATGTGTCTCATGTCTCCTCCTCATCCTGCTACCCAACTGCTATGTCCAACAAATTTGTAGGTAGATATCCCAAGCATGCTTCAAATGGTGACTTCATAGTGGATGTGTGTACTACTCGGTTGTAGGAATGTTGAATGTAGCCTAAGGACTCATCCCAAGTCCTTGGGTATTTCTTTGTTACACCCCCGATAAACTATACCAAAGTCTTTCACCACCTCTGTTTGTCCATCTGTTTGTGCATGGAAAGTTGTGCTCCTTTGTAACATGGTATCCATCTTGTCCCACAAAGTAGTCCAAAACTGCCCCAAGAGCCTGGAATCCCTATCAGAAATAATAGAATTTGGCAAGCCAAAATGTACCCATACATTAGCGAAGAAAATATCTGCTTTGCCTCATGTGATTTTACTGTATTTTTACATGCCATAAGAATACACATCTTATTGAACCTATCAACAACAACATAGAGATAGTCATGGCCATGTTTAGACATAGGTAATCCTCCTATAAAGTACATAGAAATGTCCTCCCATGGATGAGTAGCTACGTGACAAAGGCATATACAAACTCTCCTTCCTAGTCTTATGCTTACTAGTATAACAAATTTTACATCCACGTATAAATTTTGATACTTATTCTTGCATATTGGGCCAATACACATACCTTTATAAGTGGGCTAGGGTCTTACCAACACCGAAATGTCCTACTACTTTCGAGGTATGTGCTTCCCTCATTAATAGAAGTCTTTCATCTTTCGGCATACAAAGCTTTCCCCATCGGTAGAGTAGCTCATCCTTAAGATAAAAATCTTCAATCCCCATCCTTTCAACCCCTTGGGATTGCAATCGCTGAAATGTTACCCCAAATTCTTTGTCTTGGGCATATGCCTCCTGTAAGCTTCCTTCATGAAGGGCTCAATTTGCGAGATAGTGGCCAAGTATGAGATCCTCTCCTGCGTAGACGGCCTGAAAACAGGTTTTCCACCAAGTTTGTACTACCCTTCTTGTATTTGATCACCATATGGAACTCGATGAAGGAACCCCATCCATCCAGTGCCTTGCCTACCGTAATTTAGACTCCGTGTCTTGCAAATACTAGTGTAGACACCTATAATTTGGTCTACATGATCTTATTATTAAGATCATACTAACTATCCTAGTCTCGTGTTAATTTACTACACTACGCTAGTAAAATTCCCTTTCTAACCTCTTATAAACCCCCTAAACCATGCTAATCCCTCTCTAACCAGCTTCTATAACCTTGTTTCCCTTTAATTAACCTTGTTTAGGTTAATTAACCCTCTTATTGAATTTTTAAGAAGGATTTGACTTTCTAAACAAATATCTTACCTTTCCAAATAGCCACTCAGCTTCCTAAAATATTGTTCACACCTCCAAATATGTTTTTCTAAAAATAAGCTTTTAACCCCTTTTTAGTCCCACATGCATCCAAAACATCCTTTTCTCAAATCCAAAAACTATAAATAGAGGGATACCCCTCCCAAATTTTCCCAAGAACACTCTCTCTCTTTTATTTTTGATTTAAGCCATTTTAGGTCTCTTAGAGTTATTTCATAGTTTATTTGAGCTATTTGCTTGTTATTTGCTAATCCATTTCAAAGCTTTAGGTAAATAAGATAAGCCATTAATGGTGAGCTTCCATTCTTAAGTTTTGAAACATCAACAATAACAAAAATGATTGCTAGATCTTTAATAGGCTCATTTATTGATAGCTTTCATGGAGTAGAGAACTAATATAGTCATGTTTAGAGATTGATTATTTGTTTCAAGCTTTATATATGCATGTAAATAGGTAGCTCTTGCTTATCTCTAATTTGATGGTCATTGAGTTGTTTGTTTAAAGATTTTGGGGCCTCTTTTGTGTTCTTACCCCATTTTATAATCTTTTTCAAACTTTTCATTGCACACTTTTGGGCACGCGACTTGTGGGACTTACTCCATAATCCTTTTAATTTTTTTTTCTAGGCTTTACATGTCCATTTTTAATCATTTTAAAGCTTTCTAGGGTTAAAAGGCTTGTCTTTTAATAGATTTCATGTTTTAAACAAGTTAAATCTCCCTTTTGCCTAAGCATTTAATGAGTCTAGCTAGAAATAGGTTTCCATGATCAACAACTAACTTGTTTGCTTCTTAAAATTTTTCATTTCCGTGAGTTTTCAAGTTTTTTGCAAGGGTACACGTAGGTGTCTCTTGGATCGAGCGTCTCCATCGAAATGGATGCACACCCGTCGAGCTGGCCATGCACATGTCTAGTTACATTTTACAATATAACTCCATTTACAAAGGGTCGCATACATGTTGCATTGTCAACGTATTCGTTGACTGGCACACATATTCGTGTCTCTAGACGTGCATGTGTATTTTTACATACTTTGTGCTAATTATTATTTTTAGCTCAGAGGCGTATTCATCGAAAAGGAAGCGTCTCCGTTGAAACCCTAGTGTATCCATTATTCTTCCTACGCAAGTGTTGGACCTCACTTTGTCATATTCTCGTTGCCACATGTACTCATCGGTTGGGGAATGTATCCACTTGGTTGGGATGCACATGCATCAGTTTGGGTGCGTAGGTGTCTGTGTTAAAAATTATTTTTTTTTCCGAGTTGTAAGATGAATGTTTCTAGTTTTGCTGGTTGTTTATAGGTTCTAACAAGTGATTACATGGTTCTTTTTGATTTTGTTTTGACTAGCTTAGTTAAGTGTTTCATTTTTTTAGTTGATAGAGGTTTTGAAGTGTGTATGCTCTTCCCTCGCACCTTCTAGGTGATCTTGGGAACCAAAAACACTTCCAAAACCTTCTTATTGATTTCAAAACACTTGCTTTAATGCTTCATAAATGGATTAAAGTTCAAAGTTGGTTAAAACGAATTCTTTTTCATAAAAACTTCAAGTATTTTCCATTATAGTTGAGTTTTTCGTGTTGTGTATGCTCTTCCCTCACACCTCGTTTGGTGATCTTGGGAATAAAAAACAACACGTGAACTCTCTTTTTATCTTTTTGGAAAATTACTAACTCTTTGCATGTAGAACCAAAACTCGTTTGTCGAAGAAAGGAGGTTCAAAACACAAGACCACTAATACATGTTTTCATATAAGTTTCCAAACAATGTGCTACTTAAAACCACATTAAGCTAAGCAAGATAAAAAAACACCACTTCACATCACATTGTATTGCAGGTTTTGGAAAAGGGTACATCCCTATCCACTCAACTAGAACATAACCCCTTTGGCATACGCCTTAAGCTACAACAATGGGGGTGGTTCTAGGAACCCTAAAGTAATCCACCACTGAGTAACCTTGTGGATGAAATAGGAAGCACTCCGCTTACCCACTTGACTAGATTTTACATTGTGAGTTAGAGTCAAAGTTGTTTGTATCGCGACCCCAATGAGAATACACATGAACACATTTATTGCTCATCATATTTGAAGGGGGTAAAGTAAAGTTGAGATACTCCTTGGGAAACCTTGGTAAATTGAGCTCACATTTAGAAAAACATTGACACCTAGTTGAGTGATCTACTTAGGAAAGCCATTTTTGTCTTGGAGCCCACTTTACTAGTCCATTATCACGTCTTGTCAAACCATCACAAAGTGACGACTTACTTGGAGTCTAAACCTTGTTTTTCAAACAAGGTAAAGAGTCCACTTAAGTTATATCTAAGTGTCATTCATCACGAGATTTACGACGTATCACTTAGCTTAGTTTCTTTCTTGCCTTAGGACGAGGTAAAACTCTACCCAAGTGATACTTAGTTTATTTCCACCTCATTTGGTCTATACCTTTGCATTCTTATTTCCCATTTGGGACAAGAAGGAGGCATACCTCGCGAGTGTTATCATAGACAATGTTTGCCACTTTTTGTCTATTTACACCCATCCATGTTTATGGTTGGGTTGTTAAACATCTAAAGTGTGTGAGTACGTTTTCATGTCTTTGATAGTCCTTTGATCTTGATTTCAAGATCATCCTCATAGCCAGTATTTCATTTCATTGATATTTCCCCTTGAGTTGTTATTTTTGCTCGCATTTCGCTATACAATTATGGTACTTACATTTTGTTTTCATTTTTGAGAACTTGATATAAGTTTCTTTATTGTATCGTTACGCTGCTCACACGATAATAAATTCGGCTATACTTATACTTAGTTTGGATTCCAACATCATCTAAGTCTTTTGAGAGTGTTGATACTTGCTTTGTTTATATCATGATGACATCATCTTGATACTAACACCTTGTTTGCTTGGTTAACGTATCAAAATAGTGTTGTTATGATATCCACATTCGCAACTTCCATTATAAAAAACTTAGGTTTTTTCGGCATTTGAACTTGTCATAGTATATCTTGTGGAGAGATTGCATCAATATCACTTTGGTACTTAGGTCTTGTTGGAATTCTAACTTGACCTATATGCTGATAGGGTATTGTCACTATCTATCTTGCGCCCATCGTTGAGATCATAACTTAGGGTATAGTCTTTCTAAAAATTGGTTTGAGTGATTGTTTGGTTTGCTAGAGTGTTTGTGTGATTGTTCCTAGAAAAACCTAGTACAAACTTCGATTAGTAATGCCAAGAATCACAAAAATGGCATCTAAACTAGATGAGCATGACTTGGAAGAAAATCCTTTTGCATCATTCCCATTCAACAGTAATAACTTAGCACCTCTCTTTTCGCAAGTCAAAGACACAAAACCTTTGGTCGATCATAGCGGAGAAGAATCTGATTCTTCCGAGGAACAACATAATTTAGACCTAGTTTGATTCGATGAGATCCTTTATTATAACAAAGATCAAGTACTTGCAAGAGTTCTTGAGTTAGGAGCCAAGCTTCCACAAGAGCACGAAGTGGAGACTAAGACCATTAACCATAAAATAGAAGAGTGACCATCCCTCTTAGACATGGATAACCCCTTTGACATAGGGTATGCTTCCACTTCTAGAAAACATAACAAAAATGTTGAAGAAAACCCATCAAAACCAACAGGCGATTCACGAAGACCTTATTATAAGGCTTCACACAAAGTAAAAGTTGAACATGAGCGCAAAGGCTCACCACCTCCTAGGTTTGATGAAGAAGATGATCCCTTAGTTGAAGAAGATATCCTCCAAAGAAATATATTGAAACTTAGTCAAAAGTTAGCAAACTTAGGCTCTTCGAGTAAGAATGTGCATAAAGATAAACTCAAGATGAAATCTGGTGAGTTTCACTTTGATCCATATGATGACACAACTTTCAAAGTTGCTAAGGTAAATAGACTCGGTATCACCTACAAAGGAACAACTCATTCAACAGGAGTTACAATCGATGAAAAATACGCTTACTACGCTACAAGAAAGAAACATAGGACACAATAGGAAATACCTATACGAAGAGCTATGTCCTTACCCCTTTGATAAGGATATGTTGCAACAACCATTTCCAAAACATTTCGCCATCCCTAAGTTCGACAAGTATAAAAGCAAAGGTGATCCTTGTGATCACATCAAAGACTTCTACATGGCTTGTCAAGAGGTCACATATAGTGATAATTTCCTAATACAATTATTTCCTCACAGCCTAGGAGCACTGGCTTTAGAATGGTTTTTTAGTATACCCAAGGGATCCATTACGACATGGCCCGCACTAGCCGAAAAATTTGTGCGACATTACTCCTTCAATATGGAGAATGATATCACCATGAATGACCTTTACAACACAAAACAAAACCTAATGAGACCTTTGTGGGCTTCTTACAGTGATGACATGGATTGGCAAGTCATTTCCCTTGTGCCCTACTAGAAAAAAAAACTAGTAAGCATATTCGTCCCTAACTTAAACCCAAAAATATCCTTTCATTTACAAATGCACTACGACTCTAACTTTGAAGAATTTATAGAGAAAGGTAGTCAAATCGAAAAGGCTCTCATTGTGAAGGGTACACTTAAACCGGTCATAAAGGAAAAACATTAAATAAAACCCTCAGATAAACAAAAATTCTTCAACAAAAAAAACATGTCATTGGCGATGACATTACAAACTCTAAAAGAGTCCAAACTATACAAACTGGTCCACTTCTAAAGCTTTCGCAAGGACCTCACCCAAAGGAACCTACAAAATGTACGTTTACACCACTAATTGAATCACTATCTGCCATACTTAAACAGTTAGATGTGGTAAACATGGTGCAATACCCAACCACGATAGTACCATATCCAGAAGATGCTCCAAAACCAGGTTGGTTCAAAGAACATGAGTATTGTGATTTCCATCGTGTCAAAGGACACAAAAATGATAGGTGCTTGAGACTGTGACATTATATACAAGACCTCATCGAAGAGGGAAATATTTCCATAGATTCACCCCCGACTCAGGACAGGGTCCCAATAAGAAAATGGGTATATTTAAAGAGCCCTTTCCTAGCCATGTAAATAAGAAACACAAGAATCTATATTGGGGAAAACTTCCAATGAATATAGGATTACCGCTATGTTTATCCAACTAATGATAGTTCCTTTGATTCCCTTATAGGTTATATTTGTTCATCTGATGAACAAGTTAATACTATTAGGATTTTAGAAAAGAGTTATGCGGTAGGTACATGACATGCTTGTTGATCATACCAGATCCCCTACCTATTCCTCAGGAAGGTCATTACAATTTAATAGAACAGTTGGAGAAGACACCCGCTAGGATATCGATTCTAGATCTCCTCAAAATCTCTACTTGCTCATAAAAACATATTATATAAAACATTGCAGAGTTTGGGAGTCTCCACAGATGTAGATCCCGCACACCTTCAAGCGATGATTACACACCTTGATTCCAATGATCATATCACTTTTGATTGCACACTGCAATCCCACGTAATGACCTAGAGCACAACTTACCCCTATACCTAGAAGTAGTTGTTACTTGTCGTAAGATCAAGAGAGTACTTGTGGATGGTGGATCCGGTTTAAATATTTGTAGTTTGAAGGCTGGTTAAGCAATTGGCATTCAGATAGATATCTAGGGGCTAAAACTATTACAATCATAGCTTATGATAATGAGGAACATGAGTCAACAGGTACTATAGTAGTTCCTATAGAAGTGGGGCCGACATGTCATGATATGAATTTCCATGTCCTTGACCTAGAGATTTCTATAGCATGCTTTTGGGACGCCCATGGATTCATGCCATGTAGTATATTCCCTCCACCTTCCATCAATGTGTCAAGATGTGCTATGGAGGAAAAATAGTCACCATTTAGGGTGTTCCAAAACTATTCACACATTGTAAGGCATTGTACAATTTTTCTTGTGTGGCTTATGAATTTCCTTCTATGGATATTGTTGTTCCCTTACAAACAAAGGTCATAAGGGGACATGTGGATCCAGATACACTAACTCCTTGTGATCAAAACTTTCCTTTGCTGGTCAACCCTTTCTCATCATGGGAGTAAACTTCAACAAATTATGCCTTGGGTGAACAATTTACTCTTCAGCAAGCCTTACTAATGTCAAATCTTTCAGTATCACCTAGGACATGAGGGAAACCTTAATTTCAATTCAAAATAACTTAATACAGATTCCCTGAACCATTTGAGAGATTCATCCCTAGTGGTCTCTTATTTGAGGAAAAGATGTTAGAAGACCCCACCAGGAGAGTACCTGAGGGTACCATGCCATCATGCCATCATGCCATCAAGCCCCGCAATATATCAAAGGCCACCACATGATGTATGTCATGGGTTATGATGGGTTTGGAAGTGGTATCAATGCAAAAGGAAAGTTAGAACTCGTTCCTATCCCTTGTTTCAAATCTAACAAACATGGCCTTAGAATTAGACCTCATGACGATCCACCCTTTGAGATCGATGCCACCTCTTTTGAATGTGAGGACGACTCATCTCATTCATATAGCAACGTGGATTCCCAATGTAGCCTTTACAGGATCTTGCCTCCACTAACCTATTCCCTGATTCAACTTTTTTTTACCTTATCCGGATCAAATTCCCAAACCAATTATCAAGTAACCCTTATATATCCAAAACTTGTAGATTGGGATCAACAACTTCATGTGCCACTCAATTTCTTTGAAAATGACGAGGCATTCACAAAATTCATGGGACTCAGGGATTCTATTCCAACTGGGGATCACAAGAAAGGATTTGTGATCAAACTAGATGCTTGTGCATACTTCGGAGAAGAAGCAAATATGTGTGGACGCTTGAGTAAGAAGGTTGTAAGCAAGAATAAGAATACGTCAGGGAAGCCTTGTGGGAAGAATAAGTGCAAGTCTCATAGTGACAAATTTTTTTGAGACCCTAGTAGATAAGCAAAATGAAGAAATCATAGAAGAAGTAGAATATTATTATAAAGAGGATCTCACACCTCCTATTGAGGTTGATCTCACTCTTCCCCTTGATCCTACATGGATGGAGGATGCTTCTAAAATGCTTGTAGAAGAAATGATCAGTGTCAATATTGGCTCAGAAGAGGAGCCTAGAATGATAAAGCTAGGAGCTTCACTCTCAGCACAAGAACATAAGGTTTTGTGGAACTATTGCGATAATATGTAAATATATTTGCATGGTCATATGCGAGATATGCTTGGTTTGTACTGAATTAGTCGTGCATAACCTTGTTGTGCACCCAAATGCCAAACCCATCAAGCAAAAATTGAGAAAGATGCACCCCAAGGTTGCACTACTTGTCAAAGAGGAACTTGAAAAGTTATTAGTTGCTGATTTCATTAAACCCATTGACAATTCGTATGGGATATCCAACATAGTCCCAGTTTAGAAGAAGTCGGTTGGTATAAGAATCTGCACCGACTTCCATGACATCAATAAAGCATGTCCCAAAGATGACTTCCCCTTGCCTAATATTGATATGATCGTCGATTCCACCACTGGTTATGAAATGTTATCCTTAATGGATGGTTTTTCAAGCTATAACCAGATCTGAATCAGAGTGTAGGAAGATCAACATAAGATGAATTTTTTCACCCCTTTGGGGACATTTTGTTACAAGGTCATGCCTTTTGGACTCAAGAATGTTGGGGCCACCTATCAACATGCATGATGGTCATCTTCCATGACATGATGGAGGATTACATTGATGATATCTTAGCAAAATCCAAAACTAGAGGAGAGCACCTTGAAGTCTTTGAGATGCATTTTTCAGCGTGTTTGAGATTACAAAGTGCATTTGAACCCTAAAAGTGTGTCTTTGACATTTTTCGGGAAGATATTGGGTTTCGTCATTTCACAGAGAGGAATAGAGGTGGATCATGTAAAAGTTACAGCTATCATAGAAATGCCTCCACCTACAAATCTCAAACAACTAAGAAGTTTACAAGGAAATATTTAGGCCATCCATCGTTTCATTTCACAGCTTGTGGATAAGTGTCATCCATTTACACATCTCCTCAAGAAGGATGTTACATTCAACTGGGACCATATTGTCAAAAGGAATTTGAACTACTTAAACAATACCTTGTCAACCTACCACGTACTCGGGCCCCCTACCCTAGTTGAACCTCTCCTATTGTACATTTCAGCTACCCAATTTGCTATTGGTGCACTACTTGCCCAATATAACCTAGACCATAGAGAAAGAGCAATTTATTACCTTAGTCGCACCTTGATTTCCTATGAATTGAATTACCCATAAATTGAAAAGGCCCTCTTGCGCTTGTCTTTGCATTTCGAAATTGCGTTATTGTCTCCTTAAGAATAAAACCAATCTAATATCTAAAGTTGACCCTCTCAAGTACCTTTTATCCAAAGCTGACCTTATAGGACAAATGGCTAATTGGATCATTCTCCCGAGCCAATTTGATATTGAGTTTGTTAACTAGAAGTCATTGAAAGGACATGTATTAGCCGATCAGTTGGCAGAAGCTCCTCTACCAAGAATGGAACCTTGTGTCTGGATCTACTAGATGCATCCATGATGTATGTTGAAGAGTCTATTGAATGGAAATTTCATTTTGATGGATCTAAGACCTTCCATGGATTAGGATCAGGTTTCGTGCTCATCACTCCCACAGGGGAGGTCATTCTAAGGGCATTTCATTTGGGATTCCCTTGCACTAATAACATTGTAGAATATGAATCACTCATTTCGGCCTTAAGTTGGCTATCACTTGGAATATCAGACAATTATGAGTCATTGGTGACTCTCAACTTATTATTAAACAAGTTAATGATGAGTATAAGGTTAAATATGAAAAGCTTATTCCATACAAGAAATTGGTTGAAACCTTGAAAGAATATTTTATACAAGTTATCTTTGAACAAAAACCAAGGTCACACAATAGATCAATAGATGTCATGGGTACCATCAAATCACTGTTATGCATTTTGACTCAAGCAAGTAAAATTCTGTTATATGTAGAACATTTACGAGTGCCCGCATATGACATGCCAGTCATGTTTGGCATGTGAAGTTGTTGGTCCCCTCTCCCCTTAGTATGACCCTATATTTAGATACCTACAAGATGGCACATTTCCCCCAAACATTACCCATTTTGAGAAGAAAGCTCTTATCCGTCATATATCATGTTATACCCTCCTAGGAGGCACCCTCTATTATCGTGGCTACGATGGGAATCTACTTCGCTATTTGGATGTTGTTGAATTGGTCCATGCTATTAAAGAAGTGCACAAAGGTATTTGTGGAGCACACACTAGCGGCATGGTCTTGGCTAAGAAAATCTTAAGAGTGGGCTATTATTGGCCCACCATGGAAGCAAACTGTTGTAATTTTGTAAATAAATGTGAGCTATGTTAAAAATACGACAACTTAATACATGTGGCAGCATAAGCTTTGTAACCTATCACAACACCTTGGCCGTTTTCTAAGTGGGGACTAGATCTCATAGGAAAGCTCCATCCTACCTCATCAGATAGTCATACCCACATTATTACATGATATTTCACTAAATGGGTAGAGGTTGTGCCTCTTACTTATGTCATTGGTACAAAAATTTCCAAATTCATTATGAATCACCTCATTTGCTACTACGACATCCCTTCTGCTATTGTCACTGATAGTGGTAAATCCTTCAAAAATAAAATGGTCAAAGCATTATGTCAACACTTTTAGATTCAACTCAACTAGTCCACCCCATATTACCCTCAAGGTAATGGACATGATGAGGCCACCAATAAAACTCTTGTACGGATCATGGAGAAAATGGTAAGTAAAATGGTCTGTAATTGGCACGTATAGATACATCCTGCCCTCTAGGCCTATCAAACCTCCATCCGTACTCCTACTTGTGACCCCATATTCACTAGTATATGGCACCGAGGCCATCATACCCTTGGAAGTAGAGCTTCCCTCCCTGAGAATATCACTCCAAGACTATCTTGATAAGGATGAAGACTATAGAGTTGCTCGGCTAACAGAGTTAGAGCTGTTGGATGAGAAGCGTATGAGAGTGCTTAATCACCTGAAGGTTTACCATAAAAGAGTGTCAAGATGATATAATAAATGGATAATTTATTGTGAATTTTATATACGTGATCTTGTTCTAAAAGAAAATAAGAAAAACACTGTCAAGAACAGAGAAAAGAAAGGAAAATTTGAGGCTAACTGGTTAGGGCCTTATGTGGTGGTTGCTAAATATGGATCAGGAGCTTATAAACTTGCATATTTAGATGGTGAAGAGATTCTAGAACCTATGAATGCCATGCATCTCAAGCAGTTCTATGCTTAAGCATGGTGTAAATATCATAAAATACCTAAAAATTAAGAAAACATAAAAAGAAAAACAGTCTTCCAAGTGTGAAAACCACGTAATTATGGTGCATTGGATTGGTCCTTGGGTGAAAACCAGTTTCCAGTGCTCAAGGAGGGTTCCCTGTTCACAAGTTACTCTTACATTTGGACAAATAGCTATTACTTATGTATAGGGTTGGTTCCCCTTGTCAGGTCTAGGAACCTTTCCTTGAATCTACTTTGCCAAGCCATGATCTGGCTTGTTTGTTCTTATATCTATGTGAAGGAGTTGCCTTTTTATATTCCCATCTAACGCTAGGGCACCTTCACATTTCACCTTCTTGAACATACACACATGGAATTTTTCCTTTTTGTATATTCCCATCTAACATTGGGGCATCCACACTTCTTTGTCATTATACATCGCTTTCAAAACAGACCTTAAAAAACACAAAAACATTCAAAAAGATATACAAAAAAACAAAAACATTCAAAATACCCCCTTCTAGGGATGATGCTACATCAATTAGAATAACATTGTCTCTAGGAAACCCCAAAACAATGTGAGTGTAGCCTTGAAAATTTGTCTTTTACGATGACACCAAAAACAATAGAGAGAATATCAAAACTATCCCGCAAAAACAAAGTCTTAGTTTGCTTGCTTTAGTTGTCAGTTTGTAGAATGGTGGTTACATTACATTTCCATGTTGTATACATTACATTGGATTCATTTGCTTAGGTTAAGTCTTGCTTAGCTATTGCATTTAGTTCATTCTATCATGTATATTTGTTTATACTTGTATTGTTTTCATTTGTTTTGTTTCCATTGCATTGTGTGATATGTTTACAGGATTGAGTTCAAATGCTTACTTTAGTTGAGTGTTTACTTAATTCGTTACATTGGATTCAATTTGCATGCTTGTGATTGTTTATAGTATGTTAGTTTGTATTAAGTTGTGCTTGTAAATTGATTGTACAAATTGTTGTCATCATTACATATATCACATCTATCATCTATCATTTCTCATCACATCTAACACCATCAAAATACATCATATATACAAAAATGCTAAGTTTTACATCATGCATGTATACTAAGATAATCATCACATATCATATCATCAATGGGGGCAAGAGGGGTTGCACATAATCACAAATCTATCCCCCACACCAATATCATCTATATCATCATGTGTACTCACATCTACCAAAGTATCTCATGTACAAAACATATGATATTATCTAAGGATACATCATCAATCTACAACATATGATATAAGATCATCACAATCTATCAGGATACATACATGAGAAATGAAATCGTACAACATATGGATATACTCATCATACATCTATAAACATGAATCATCATCATAGAGCATATAAAAACATGACAATATAAACCATCGAATGTCCATATATACATATGTAAATATCTGTCTCAAAATAAGATACATCATCGATACAACATCTGCCATCAAAAGAGCATGAATCAAAACCGAGCCTTCATCACGAGGCATAATAAAAAAATGATACATCAGTACATACATCGATAAAAATCAGCCTTCATAAGAGGCATGTATACATACATATGTCAATACAAAAGAGAGAATCAACCATGACTCTCACCTTCTCCGGGCTGCGTGGTCTATGGCTTGGAGGATGAAATGACATGTGATGTGATGGGATGGCCCCAAGTGTACTACCCTACTCTCCAACTAGGCGATGTCTTGATCTAATTGACCGTCTTGACCTCTATGATCTAGAGCCTGTCCTGCTCACATCTAGCTGATCAAAGGGTGTAACTTTGTTGCCTGCTATAAGCGTGCGATAGTACGCAACCTTAAAATATGAGGCCTTGCCACCGGCTCTCATGATATCCTAATAATCTATGTGTCCTCAAAATCCATGAGATGATGTAAACAAATCTTGGTCCCTTGTTAGTCTACCAATATCAACATGGGCATGTCTCAAAGTGGCGGCCTCTACCGATCTCTCTCTCGAATAGTAATACCACTACCTATGCTTGGGCCTAGTCCCATTGTGTAGTGACACCACGTGTATTTGTGCGCACCTAATGTAGAAGGCTCAATATCTAAGTGCCCTACACCTTAATTTGCCCGCTGCCGTGTATCTGTTCTTTGCCATGCTAATCCATCTCCACCTTCGGCGACTTGGGCTCTCTCTAGTCTCTCTCTACTATCATGACCTATAAGCGTGCTCAGGCTTGATCTATCTCGATTCTACACTGTGAATTGAATGAATATCACTATCTATAATTGCTCTTTGAAGCGTAACTAACTATCCATCATCTCCACCACCACCTAGAGCACGAGGTGGTGGACCTGTTGTAGTGTGGAATGTATACCCTGCTAGAATGCCTCTTGGAGGCAACGTATATCGGGGCATCAGGGCACCTATCTTTGCCTAGGCCTAGGCCCTTGTTCGTGTGGCTGCTTTGTAGTGGAGGACCCTATGCCCCACCCCCATCATGACACTTGGACTTCAAAAGGATCATCATCCTCATCATCACCTCCATCATCCCCACCACCCTCATCGCCACTGCTAGGAGGCCCCACTGGAGGTGCCCTCACTCTTACATCCCACACTACTCTAGGAATTATCAATCGACGAGGTAAAACTATGGTACCATGGAGTGTACTCTGTTTGTACAACTTAGATCCTTGACCTATCTCAAAGGTACCCACTGAATTGGCACCATCTGTAAATAACTAGCCAAGGATCTATCTTTGGTGATCTGTGGCCCCATATCAACATACTCTTAGGCCTTACGAGCATACCACATATCTGGCCTTGGTACATCTTGTATAAGGACAAAATATCTCCTCGGCATCGATCAAATTTGTAAAAATTCCGCATATAGCTATGATCAGCCCAACATAAAATACTCCTCGGTTCTTTATACTTAGCTCGAAGCCATACTCGGACCACTGAAAATGTCTATATGGCCTCCATAATCTCTGCGACTTGTTTGTAAGTCATCCAAATCTCAATGGTAATGGTAGGTATCTCCCATGTTCGGCCACACATCATCACCAATCGAAACCCAACCCATAGCGAAGTCTCCTCTGAAGCTCGAGCTCTTAATATGCAGTAGGACAACCAATAACAATGTGGTCCCACACATAAATATGTAGCAATTTGGTAGGTCCTACCATCTTCTGATGATAGTATGTGATCAAGTGAAGGTCCCAGTATAAATGTGCCAGTATGCACTAGCCCCAACAATATGTCTCACCATCAATCAAACCGCGTATCACTCCAATGAGGCCGAGTGGAAATGAAGCTCCGGTCTTGTCAGGGAGTAAAACTCCACTGACAAAGGCCATCAGGTATACTATGACTCGATCAAGCTCATGATCCGCTATACACGACGATAATCTCACTTTGTCATCCCACGACGCGGTATATCTGGAATACCAAATAACTCTAGAATACATGATCAATATTAGGCTAGTGACTCGTGTATTGAATCAACTCACCCTGGATGGGGACTCGCATAATACGCCATATGTCCTCCAAGGTAATAGTAATCTCACCAGTGGGGAGTCAGAAGCACTGACTCTCGCTATGCCACTGCTCGACTATGGCTGTCAGGAGGCCATGGTCTAGTGTGATTTGTGGCATATCAGCCATGTAGGCTAGCCCCATGTAACGTATAAAAGGATATCCAATATCCTCTGATTATCCTCATCAAACTGTGCCTCTATCGCATCCAGGTGACCGTATCTCTCTCTGGTATGGAGAACAGGTAGTATTCTCTACGCACAACAAACAATACACTTGTTAGGGCTATATTTCTATCCACTTCTAGCTACATTTCGATCTCTATTCTTATTTTATTCTTCTAAAAATACTAATTTTCACTTTCTTCTACGACATCCTAGTCTATATTCATCTACACTTAGCTTGTTTTTCCTACAAAAATTGGTTAAGTATTTTTCCTCCGACGCATGCGTGCCCCTTTGACACCTACGTGCCTATTTCAACGCATGCGCTCACAACACGTATATGCTCCCATTTCAATGCATACACATCCATATTGACATGTACGCTCCCAACCTTCTCCACCAAAACCCCGGCTATGCGGGATGCATACGAATAGTTTGATGCCTCGCCTCCCGGTCTACGCGCGCACATGCGCGCATGTGTTTTCCCTCCCATGATGCATATGCTTCTCCTTCGATGAATACACGTGCACGTACCTAGATTTAGATAGGTACACCTATGCATACTTGTGTTTTCGATGCATGTGCACACACATTTGTCTTTTTCCCTAAAACTAACCTAAAAATCACTAAAAACGTAATTAAATGCAAAAAGGACAAAGCAAGGATAGGACACTCACGAAGGGTTTGTCCGCTATATCTGAAGATACTCCCATATGTGGTCTACTCGTCTCCTCCTCCTTAGAAGCCTCGCCATCTCACTTAACTTGTTCTCGCACTCGCTCATAGTAAAAATTTGTAAGAGCTCTGCTACAAATGAACTAGTCATGATTGATTTACCCCCCTCGGGTGGGTATATTAGGCTACCATGATGCCCCCGGGGCATTTTTCTCCATTGTGATCACTCTAATACTTCTTCTCTTCACTAAAATGATTATTTTTATTAAATAATTATTTTTTCCACTACTTCGGGAACTATTTGCCACCTAGCACTTATCTCTTCACCTTGGGGATTTTTAAAATATTTTTAGGTACTATTTGTCGTTTTTTCTTCTATTTTTTATCTATCACCATGATTATTTATAAATAATTATTTTTGGCCCATTTTTCTTTTCGCAGGGGCATGCTATTACTATCCGACGCCTGTTCCCCTCACTCTGGCGCATTTTCACGTGCTTATAGGAAATCTTCCATTTTTAAAATTCTTTTGACCGATCAATTTTTTTAAAATTATTAAATCATTTAAAAATCCAAAAAATCATAAAAAACTTGAAAATGGACTAAAATTGGTAACAAGCTCATTTGCAGGTGAAATTTGTGCACCCGACTATAATTTGGTCTACATGATCTTATTACTAAGATCATACTAACTATCCTAGTCTCATGTTAATTTACTACACTACGCTAGTAAATTACCCTTTCTAACCTCTTCTAAACCCCTAAACCATGCTAATCCCTCTCTAACCAACTTCTATAAGCTTGTTTCCCTTTAATTAACCTTGTTTAGGTTAATTAACCCTCTTATTGACTTTCTAAGAAGGATTTGACTTTCTAAACAAATATCTTACCTTTCCAAATAGCCACTTAGCTTCCTAAAATCCTGTTCACACCTCCAAATATGTTTTTCTAAAAATCAAATTTTTGACCCCTTTTTAGTCCCACATGCATCCAAAACATCCTTTTCTCAAATCCAAAAACTATAAATAGAGGGATACCCCTCCCACCTTTTCCCAAGAACACACACACACACACACACACACACACACTCTCTCTCTCTCTCTCTTATTTTTGATTTAAGCCATTTTAGGTCTCTTAGAGTTATTTCATAGTTTATTTGAGCTATTTGCTAATCCATTTCAAAGCTTTAGGTAAATGGGAGAAGCCATTGATGGTAAGCTTCCATTCTTAAGATTTTGAAACATCAACAATCACAAAACTGATTGCTAGAACTTTAATAGGTTCATTTATTGATAGCTTTCATGGAGTAGAGAACTAATATAGTCATGTTTAGAGGTTGATTGTTTGTTTCAAGATTTATATATGTATGTAAATAGGTAGCTCTTGCTTATCTCTAATCGATGGTCACTAAGTTGTTTTTTTAAATCTGTTAGGGCCTCTTTCATGTTCTTACCCCATTTTATAAGCTTTTGAAAAAATTTCATTGTACACAACTAGAGAGGTTTGTGGTCGATTGTGCACAATAGTTTCTTTACCCAACAAATAATGCTTCCATTTCTTAATGGCTTGAACTAGTGCATACATTTCCTTATCATATACTTTGAATATACTCTAATCATTGAAGTAAAGGTCTCGAATGATAATAGATGCCTTACCTCCATGTAGCAAACAACTGCGCCCATAGCATAATCACTGGCATTTGTCTCTACTTTAAAGGGTTTCTGCAAGTTAGGAAGAGAAAGTACTGGAGCATGAGTAATATTTTACTTCAATAACACAAAGGATTTATCTTGTTCCTTATCCTAGTAAAAACCCTTACTCTTTGCGGCCACTATGTGTAGAGGTTACGTAATCATGGAGAAGGCCGGAATGAACTTCTATATGTACTTGTCTTGCTCCCAAAAAACTCCTAGTTTCTGTGGCTCCTGTTGGTGTTGGTAAGTTGGTGATGGCTTCCACCTTCTTTGGATCCACTCATAGCTCTCCTCCTCCAACCACGTGCCCAAGATAGATAAGTGATTGCTTGGAAAATTCACATTTCTTCATATTACATAACAACTGTTTCTCCTTGAGAACTTGCAAGACTTGCTGCAAATGAATTAGATGTTCCTCCCATGTGGCACTAAAAATCAAGATATCATCCAGATAAACAATGACACATGAATCTATGAAATCCCACAATACATAATTCATCAATCTCATAAATGTAGCAGGTGCATTACATAAACCGAAAGGAATTACTAACCACTCATACAAACCATGTTTTGTCTTGAAGGCAATCTTCCATATATCCTCCTTCATTCTGACTTGGTGATAACTCGACTTGAGATCCAAATTCGTGAAGAATTTGGCATGCTAAAGCTAGTCCAAGAGATCATCTATGCGGGGAATGGATATATGATGTTTATGGTGATCTTGTTCAAAATTCGGTATTTGATGCACATTATCCAAGAACCATCCTTCTTCGGCACCATCACAATAGGTGAACAACATGGTGATGTGCTCGGACATATCACACCCGAGTCTAGCGGTTCACTGGAGTTGTTTCTTTACTTCAGTACTCTCTAACAAGGATTACCTATACAACCCGATGTTCGATGGAGGGGACTCGCAATAGTTGAATCTCATGTTCTACCTTTTGTTTTGGTGGTAACCCACTTTGGGAACCTGGAAAAATATTGAAAAGATTGAATAATACTATCCAAATCCTGTTTTCCCTAGTTATAAATCTTTGAAACTTCTACCCCATCTTGTTTATCCTTTAACAAAAGTAAACAAAACTGATTATGATTTGCCTAAATAAGTCATTTTTCTTGGTTATCACTCACCATAGTAACCTGTGTCTTATGCTGGTGTGCTCGAATGTTGTAGCTGATCCCATCCTTGACCCATCTATATTGGTTCTCCCTTCTCATGAATATAACATCCCTGATATACAAGTAAGGACTCCCAAAAACATCAAATGCATCAAGTGGAATAACATTAGCCTCCAATACATCAATATACGGGAATTGATCCCAAACTTGACCTTACTTCTTTTTGTTACCTGAATTTCAACACCCTTCTTCACCCAACCCAAGGGATATGGGTGTGGATGCTCATAAGTCTCAAGACCAAGCTTCTTTACAACTACTTCAGAAATCAAGTTAGACTAAGAACCGATGTCAACCAAAACATTTACCTTAGCTTTCTTGATGCGGAATAGTTTACTCATCTCCTCTTCCTAGCTTTCCATGTTAGTGGCCATGCACCCAAGCCTCTCATCTACATCGAGTCATATTTGATTTCCACCTCCCTTATGTATTCAAAACTATCATGGACTTCTTTGAGTCCTTGGTTCGATTCTTTGGATGTAACAATGATGTAACTTCCATAGGTAGCGTCGGTATGATCATTGATATCACAATTCTTACAAAATTCTTGGGATCTTTATAAGTATTTAAAGTAGTGGCAGCTTGTTTCCCTTTCCCTTTCCACTTACCTTTGTTACTTGTTTTCCCATGTTCTTTCTTCTACTGATTTGTCGATTGCTTTGCCTTTGGCTCTGCTTCTCCTTGCTTCTTCTCATCATCTATATAGTATGCCTACACACATACCTCATTGAGATCTTTGGGCTTCGTTCGTGGAGACTCAATTTTCTTCGAAGGTGAGTGTGAAGTCCTCCCAAGTACTTGGTCAGAATGTCCTCATCCTCCAAGTCCATATTCAACAACATGGTCTTGCCTCCAAAACTCGTAGTATAGTCCTACACACTTTGACCACTGCCCTGTCTAAAATACTACCATTTGATCATTTGGTTAGTTTTATGGCCAATAGGATAAAAATTAGCTCTAAGTAATTCCTTAAAGCCCTCCCAAGTACTGAAAATTAGACGTTTCTTCTTTTCACAAGTAGCTAAGTGGGTTTCCCACCAAACTAGTGCATGACCCTCCATTTTGAGATGTGCAAAGGTAATCCTTTGTGCCTCAGTAACATTATGGATGCTAAAATAGACTTCCAACTGTTTTAACCATTTATCAAGAAACTCTACATCTACTTGTCCTTCAAAGCTCTTAATTTCCACTTTGGTTTCAACTTTAAAGGGAGCATGATCAGATTTTACCTTCTCTCTTGCAGTTGAAGTCTCTTCTTCACGTTCTTCCTCTTCGTGGCTCTTCCCTATGCCAAAATTCTTGGCCAATGCTCAAACCAATAAGTCCATGGAGTCTTGTTTCACTGAAGCCATCTTCTACAGATCTGAGAGCTCTTGTTGATGCCTATACATCCTATCCATCATGGTCTTGTCGACACTAAAATTTTCCTCCGTAATTTCTATTTCATTAATGTATGTATTAGGAATAGAATGTTGTTAAGTATAATTAGTAGTAGCATCCGATAGAAGATAACGGCGCTTCCAAGATCTGACGCGCCAATAATAATGTATAGTACGGAAATAGTCAAAAGTACAATAGGAATGTTGTGGTAAAAGTAAATAGTTGTCGTAAGTGGTCCAGTAATGTTAAAATGTCAAAGTTGGGGTAAGTAGAGAAGTAGGGTCTACATGATTAGGAATTAGAAATATTATATTGGTAATAAGGACAAGGAGTGAGGTCATAAATATTTTGTGTATTTTATTTGTAAAAAGTCTAAAAATGTGGAACCCATGTGAAATGATAAGGTTTATCTTATCTTAAAAGATAATCTTACATGTACAAATAAGAGTTAAGGTATGGAATATGATTCGTCAGAGTGGATTTCTTATCCTATCTTATAGATAAGATGGATAAGCCTGGAAGTTCTATAAATAAAGAGGTCACCCCCTCATTTAGCATATAAGGAAGTAGTGAGAAATATTGTAGGAAGTGTGTAAAGGAAGCCATCAGTTTAAAGGTGTATTGAAGAAGCCATTAAGAGGTGTAATTGTAAAGTTTCTCCCATAGTCTTGGTGAAAGGAAAGTGAAGTCAATAACACTTGAAGTACCTCATGGGTGAGATTGTAACAATTTCATGTTAATATTATAATTTACTCTGATATTTCAGATTTATCATCATTCCTTCTTATCATAGTCTATGGTATTCTTGTGTTATGTTTGTTGTTGTGTTTCCAGATTACATCCACCAAACTAAAGGCTGTGCATTAGTAAATAATCATAGCACGAGGAGTTCCCGGTGAAGAATTATCATAGTGCCGGATTGGTGATGACAGTCTCAACATATTGATTCTACGAGACGAGTTCTCTTCCTCCATTTGTCCCCTGAATTCTTTGTTTCCACTTCCTTGTAGAAATATCTGGATTGCAAGGTAAATCTTCTTCGCCTTTAGATCTCGTAACTATCATACAAATCCAAGAATGAATATGAAAATACTTGATACTTATTATCTTTGATACCAAAATGATCTGTAAACTCTCTACTTTGGAACCGTCTACAGAATCACAATTATATGTTGTTGTTTTACTTTCAATTTGAAAATAACAGTTTAGAGCTAGTGAATAAATTGCTTGTGCTTTAGAACCAATTAATGTAGAGAAATAAGACAATTCTAAGCTTATGAACACCAACAATTTTATCCTAGAAACCTCCAGAGGAGGAAAACCAGTCGGGAAGGGCAAAACACTCTTTCTTCCCACTTTTATTGGCCAATTTGAATAGGAAGTTACAAAATTTACAATAAGTATGAAAGAGAAGTAGATAATATCTCACACTTCCTCCCAATTACTTGCTTGCTCTGCCTTCAAGCTCCTTTCTTCTACAAACTCAATTCCAGCACTAAGAACTCTTGCTCACTTACTCTCATGTCTTTGATGATCCATTCCTTTGTTCTCCCCAAGTATTTATAGCCTCCCCCATGTCCTCCCATGCACTGGAGAATGGGAAAGGTCATGATAGGGAAGGGACAAAGTCGGATGCTCCAAATTCGCATCCATTCACGCTTCCATTTATTTTCTGTCCAAAAGTGAAAGGACCGCCACAAGTGTAGATTGGAAGTCACGGGACCGCTGCCCTGGTTGGGCGGTGGTTATGTAACCGCCTCTTTGCGCAGAGTGACAATTCTATTAAAAGGTAAAAAAACCTCCTTTTCTCCATTTTCTCCTTCAGTGGTTGGCTGATATGATGAAGTAGATTCATATAGGATCCCTATGGATCACCTCTCCAAGATTCTCTTCATTCCACAATTTGCTGAAATCTGCATCTTCTGGAATAGAATCATAGTCTTCTACATATTTTGGATGGCCTAGGTCCTGCCTCATAGACCAAAAGGCATCAATTTTTGACCTTGTCCAATTTTTATCTCGTAATTCTTGATGTAATTCCTTTGGCATGCTTTTAGAGGAATTTTTATCAGGTTTTGCATAAAATTTGGCAGATTGAAAATCCTCTGCCTTTTTTTGTGGAGGCTCAGGCAATCCAAAAATTTGTTTTGACAACTCTTGAGAACTAATTCCTTTCTCAATTTTTTTTTTGTTCACTTCTATTTGTACTTCATCCCAAGAGTTCTTGTTTTTCAAATTTTCTTTCATGTTGAATTTTAGTGGCAGAGTTCTTGTTTGCCCCTACCCTTTATTTAATCACCTCATATGGGTCATACACTCAGTGAGAGTCAACATCAAACTTAAAAATTTGTAAGATTTCATGTGCCACATAGAATGCTTTTCTTTCAAATGTGAACCCTCCACATGAGAATGATAAGGAAGGAAATATGCTCTTCTTTTTCTAAGTAACAAAATAGATATTATCTATACTTTCCATCTTCCGTATATATTCTAAGGAAAAAAATCTCTCTGTCACATGTATTGAAAATTTGTAAGGTTGTACTCCTGATCCATAAAAACTTAACACCGTATATTCCTCCATGAAGTAGCAATCTGCTAACTATATTTCTAATCCCAGTTGAATGTAATCTCTACATTTCATAGGAAATATAGGCAATGTACTTTTTGTAATTGCTTGATAAATTGGAGCCCAAAAATAATCCACAAATTGACTGTAGTCCCTTCTATTATCATACATCCTTATCTTGGGGTCTACTCAGTTAATGGATGCATCTCTTTTGGTTGGACCTCAACAATATAGGGCTCAATTGCAAGTTTGTTTTTTCCAAACCATTCAGAAAACTACCATAGAATTAAATAACACAAGTAGGTAGTGAACCTAAATGTCTTAGTGTCGGAGCCTTCTTTGATTGTTAATAATTGTTTATGCATAGATTCTGCAATGTACCCAAAAAATATGTATTGTGAGGTGGAGGAAAGCGAAATGGATATTTTATACCATTTCCAAGAGGGTTTTATCCATTTTCTCATCACTATCAAAGCCAAGGAAAAATACTAGCATATAAATGGTATCCCTGACCCACGGTTTAAACATCTCAATTATATGCAGAGCCTTCCCTTTTGGTACCATTCCATCAATTATTAATTTTCGTAAAAACTCATCTCTGTCTTTTTGATTGGTGGCATGATAATCGCTAGCAAATTTTTATAGGTTTATGCTAATGGTTCCTAAATATTTGCTTTCAAACCCCAATTCATGGCCAAGATTTACCTACATAAGGGATGTAACATCCTCATTTTAAGACTTTAGAAATAATGGATTTTTTTACATAATGTTCTCTGTTCTAAATTAATATAATTTAGAACACACATTCCATTGCCAATCCATCTCATAACAAAAACCATATGCAATCAAATGACTCGATGAGACAACGATATCTCATTCCATGACTCAAGATTAAACCAATCTCTCATTTTAACTAATAATTTGTATGTTATGTATTCTTGGCTCCTTTACTATCTAAGAAGCCTATCTGAATATCTCTTACCGATATCCATATGAAATCATGCATCTTAGACTAGGTGACATAGGACAACGCAACCAACTTGCGATACTTTGGCCAAAGTTTTAAAACATGTTTAACATGTTTACATTCCTAGACGACATACTCGTCAAAAGGAATATGTCCCTCACCACACTTGTTTTGTTATCTAGAATGGTCTTTCCTGACTTCGTCAATTTAATCTAATTCAAGGTTTCACACTAGACAAGGAAAGAACATGCACTAGTGTGGAAGACTACTCATGGTGACTAAGGATACATAGACATACTCAATCAAATTATGTCGATTGGGTGTGTCTAGTTACCCTAAGTCAACATGAGTTGACCTCAACACTAGATCATGTTTCTATATCTTAAATAAATCTCTTTGTTAAATTACAAGGAAAATATCCTTTTCCTTTAACAAGGACTAATGTCCTAATTATGAAAATAGATCACATATACTTAAACACTACAAAGAATTCATACTCATTTATATAATTCAATCATATTCCCCTTTTTACTATTTAAGGATCCACTCAAGAGTATTAACTTAGTTGTGCCCTTTCACGGGAAAATAGATCAACTACTAGAGTAGGTCCTTAAACCAAGAAGCTGATATATTATAAGATCTAATAAGTTTCTTAATCCCATATCACTTAAATACCTAACTTCCCTCCATGAATGATATTACTTAATAATATATCACAATTTATGCCAATTAAGGTATCACAATAAAGTAGTAATCAACAATCATCAAGCCATTCATTTATAAAAAAGGGAGTGATCCACTCATTGAACTTAGGAATATTTTAGGGATTACAAAATGTCATTGCATCAATATAAAACTAGTTTTATTACATCTTCTTTTCCTAAAAAAGTACATTTCAAGTAATTTTGCTACATAGTCATCATAATAAAGAGATAATTTCTTTAGTAAAATAGATGTAAATTTCTATATGTCTTTCTCCTTTCATCTTTTACAAAATCCATCTGCAAAATTGTTAGCATGAGTCAGTTCATATGAACTGAGCATGATAAACTCTATAAAATTTAGAACATTGTGCTTTTATCTAACCGTTTCATAAAAGGAACCCTGTTGTTAATGAAATAGTTATGAAATCATAAATAAATATTAACAGAAATACTTTCCAAAATATAACAAATCAAGGAGAGAGAAATATCATATAATCAACAAGAAGTAATATTTAAGTAAGAACTAATTAATTCAACATAATTAATTCTATCTCAAACACCAATGTGAACTCATTGGAACCTGCTAGTCATCTAAACAACAATATTAAAGAAGGAAGAAATTCATATTTCCAATCCTAATCTTATCTTCTTAGTCAAGTTTCAACTTAAGTTCTTCAACTCAACCTATTATGTCTTTTCAAGAAGAAGTACAAAGATATAAACAACTACATTTCTGTAATAAGTATATTGTTTTTAATTCAAAATTTAACCACTTGAATAATATCTGAAAGATCAATCAAAACCCTAATACATTCCATCAAACAATATTACCTATCTCAGGCTCAACTCAGAGTCTAAGAATTAGATTGATCAAGAACAAGTCCCAACACTAAAGGTGAGAAATGTTTAATCAATTAGAAACAAGACCAAGTAACTCACGGTTCAAGTTCTCAAAGTCCTGCATTCATATCCAAATTCAAACTCAAAAGTAGCAGTCATAACAACACCATGCAATCCTCAAACATCAACAACTGTATGTTTATTGTTTTCACAAACCACAAAGAAGAATGATCTATCATCTTAAATAACACACAATTCAAATCAATCAATCCCAATTCAAGGAAAGGAACATGAGAACTAAAAGTTCAGAACAGATCAAGACCCAAATCATTCCCATAGAACAATCTTACCCTCAGATCCATTTATATCAAGGTCGAGGAAACACTATGACCGAAATAAAAATTCAAGTGCATTAAGATCTGCCCAACAAAAGAAGACCAAACCTCACTTAAGTGGTCAAAATTCCACGCAAGAACAAAAGTTATGAAAGAACTTTCAGTTCTTGTGAACCACCCAAAACTTCCAAGAGACTCATCAAATCAAAGGTTGGAACTGAAACGAGGAGAGTAACCAAACAAACAATGGAGTTTACATCCTCTCAAGAAGAATATCAGGGTTTATTCAAACCTCAGACTCCTTATTAAACATTTATAAGTCAAACTACAACTTAAAACACTCCATACTTTTGTTACTGTTTCCCAGGTTAACCCGTGAGGGTTTTCATTCCAATTTATTCAACTATGAAAAGGAAGCACATACAAGTCCTTGCAATAACTGGTCCAACTGAGAAGGAGTGCAAATATGACCAATAAAGATGACAGGTAAAACGTAACAATTTTCCCCAAAGACAATCACACTTCCAGTGCTAGACATGCTTCGAATGCCAAATAAGATCAACAAAAAAATATTACCTATAACAACAACGTAGCCCAGAATGGGTAATAATAAATGATTCAGTTCGAAAAGAACAGAAATCTAAAAGTATACACAAGTATACCTTCCTATTCATTCTCCCATGAAAGATACAATTTCCCACACACGGGTTCTATAAAAGAACAAAAGATTTACTACAGTTCCCATTTCATGGAGAGGATACATATATTCAAAACCCAGAATAACACAAGCTGAATGATTACAGAAATAAAAGTACAAACATGATATCGTCGACCATTATTGTTGGTTTCCAACTACTGTCAACAAGAAACCGACCCAAAACGATGAACACAAGGATTCTCCTAAAACACAAGCGTATATCTTAAATTTCCCTGACGAAGTATCCTATATAATTAGTCTTCAACCATAATGTTAAGGAGATCATTCTAAGTGAGAATCTACTGATTCCAACCAAAAACCAGGCTACTATTAAGGTATACACAATACCCAGACAAGGTATCCCTCCAATAGAGATATAATCACAACCACATATCAGTGCCAAGAAAGTTTATAAGAAAATAAGCTAACACAACTATAAATCAATCAATACAACCTAGATTCCATATTCCACACAACAAACACAAAATCATATTGCATCCAAAAGAATCAAGTCGAACACCATTGAAGCAAGGAGAAGAAATACAAAACCAGAACCAGAAAGTTTCCAAAAAGAGCAAAGTTCTTTTAATGAAGACATTTAAATAAAGATAAAAGACTTAAAGAGATAGGGCCTATCATGCCTGATAGAGCTCTTGTCTTCTATTCTTTGTTACAAATCTTCAAGTAGAGCCTCGATAGCAATTTTTCCACAAAAACACCAACAACCAGCTTTGAAACTTTCTTTTCCTTCTTCTTATAACTTCCTAGCCTTATTTCCGTTACCATCACCGCCATGCAAGGAAAAATAAGCATGCACAGATTCAAACAAGAGGTTTGAAAATGAAAACCACATGCAGAGCTACAAAGCTCAAAAAAACTAAATGAACAATGAAAAACTAAAAACCATCTTTTCTTCCAACTTCCCCTACTTCCTAGGCAATTTTTCACAATTGCCAAGATCAATTAATGCAAACAGGACTGGCCAGTCATTCCTTCTTTCCCGCCTCCACAAACTCATATTTAACTATTACCAAATTAAAAATCCCATGCAAATAATACTTTAGCAGAGGTTCCAACTCAGCCTCCTCTAACCTTTCATGCACTCGCCAAAATTGGCGGTAACAAAGAGTTTAAAGCCCCATTTAATCCTCTTAAATACTTAGAGATTGGTGCCACCGACATCCCATTGTATGTCATCCATGCCATCCCTTTACGTTAGTCCAAGTATTAGGTTAGGTTCATACCATTAGATTAGAAACCAACTTAGGTCCTTAGGTTAAATTTTATTGGTTTAGTCTTAGGTCATCCTAGTTACATGTCTTAGGATCCCCTTCTTGTAATAAACAATCCACATTAATAAAAGAACCTAGTAACTTAGGAAAAACTTACAACTTAGGACCTTAGATTTAATTAGGTTCCCTTAATAATTGTTGAAATTATCACTTCAACATTACCAAATGGAGAACCAATATGGTGTTATTGGATCACTTGTGAAGAGTGCGAGAAGAAAAAGTCACCCAAGATCCTGTGGCAATCTTGTGTTCAAAAATATAACATTTTGCCCAACTCAGTCAAGATAACCTCAACGTCATGAAATTGAAAGCATGCCTTGGATCACTAAAATTGATGTAAGGTATAGCTATCCTGCATTAGAGATCATGAAGATTGAAGCACAAGTTCAAGTGCAATAAATACTATGAATGAGTTTAAGTTGAATTAATTTCTTCTATCCACATGCAATGAACATTCAACATAAGAAGGAATGAAATACATCATTTTAAGTTCGAATAAACATGACATAACTGTATGTATTTATATAATTTAACATATTATCTACAACAAACATGATTACTTAGTTCACAAGAGTACACCATCTTCAAACAAGAATCACATATCAACGTTTGTAACTTTGAGTACAAAAGTCATCATAGATATCAACCATGTTAGAGGCATTACAATGGACAAAAGTTCGGTACATTTCCCTTTGCATCAATTACTTTTTTTCGTCCCATCGTAATTTTGGGCACATATATTGATAAATTTAGGGCAAGGGAAAACCTTGTTGAGCATCATGTGTCCCGATCCGGACCCCCAATGTTATCCAACCTTTATGTTTACTTGATGGGTCGATCGCCTACTTTCCCTCATCTTTGTCTCGAGACGTGTATCTAAGTTTTGTGAAGCTCTTGTGCCAATTACAAGATCATATTAGCATGATATTCATCTGTAAAATCGGTGGTTTTACTTTTAAGCGATTTGGCGTATGGGTTTGGGTTTTACTTTTACTTTGGGATCTTGGGGAAGTAGACATGCTTGAAATTTTTGATTATGTAAACCCTCAACCTTAATTTCTCAACCCTTATGTTGAAATATTTCAAAGCGAAGGCTTATACAATGCTACTTATAAAAATAATATTTAAAGAATCAAGATTCAAATGCAAGATGACACTTACTCGAAATATGAAAATTTCGAGTCTTACACAGTCTGCAACTTCTATGAATCTATTCTACCTTTTTTGCAATATACCTTCCGAAACATACTTTTAATTGTCAACATCACTATAAACGATTAGGTATTTCACTGTACTTTGTAGACGTCAAATTTAGTCTCTTTTCAAATTCCATTCAGTGGATGACAATTGTCACTTAGCTAGGCCTATTCCGGAACTTCCATTCGAAATGTGAGTGTGTCAGGCCTTCATCCTGAATAGAGCATGTGCCATTGATCTTAATATATTGAATGATGTAGATTATTTATCAGATGGCCACGTGGTAATATTCTGGGCCTCCTCGAGGAAAAGGCATTCCCCGGACTCTAAGCTTGCATGAATGAACCGATTCAATAATAAAGTTTTGGGTCCGCAGTGACAAGTGTGGGCATTTAATGACTTGGTCATTGAAATTTTTGTGGGCCATTGAAACATTTTAAATAATAAACCCCGATTTTTCCCATGCCACGTGGAAGAATTCCGTGGATTTCTTTTGCCTTGCCCCACGGACGTGAATCTCCCGGATTTAGGCGGGATGAATTATAATTTCGGGTCCGGGTTTAATTGTTCATTGTTGGTCATGGACATTGGAATTGGAATATATGATGGGCCCCAACATATTATATATTTATATATTATTATATAAACATAGATTTATAGTATTTACATTATCAATTTTTTAAATTAGATTCTTTCTTTCTTAAATTAATTTAAAGTTTTCAATAAATTAAAAAGCTATCACCCCGCTTTTGCCCATGCCACACAGAGGAATTCTGTGGATTTTTTTGCCTTGCCCCCATGGACATGAACCTCCCAGATTTAGGCAAGATGAATTAAAATTTCGGGTCCGGGTTTATTTGTTCATTGTTGGTCATGAACATTGGAATTGGAATATATGATGGGCCCTAGCATATTATATATTTATATATATTATTATATAAATATATATTTATAGTATTTACATTATTGATTTCTTAAATTAGATTCTTTCTTTCTTAAATTAATTTAAAGTTTTCAATAAATTAAAAATCTATCACCCCCACTTTTTCCCATGCCACGTGGAAGAATTCCATGGATTTCTTTTGCCTTGCCCCCACGGACGTGAACCTCCCGGATTTAGGCGGGATGAATTAAAATTTCGGGTCCGGGTTTATTTGTTCATTGTTGGTCATGGAATATATGATGGGCCCCAACATATTATATATTTATATACATTATATATTATTATATAAATATTATATATATATATATATATATTAAATATATTAAATATATATATATATATATATTGATATTTGAATGCTTTTATTTGGAGCTATGAACCGGGGATTGTATGGGGTCCCACCTGTTACATCCGAAAACCTCTAGACAACTAATAGAAAGCACTCGCAAAAAAGCCTCGCAGATAGAGCAAGAACCACACAAAAATGATAAATCACATGAAAAACAAAGAGAACCAAACAACTAAATCAATTGACATCCTGGGGCTGCCTCCTCCATTAAAGATGGAACTCTCTTTCTTTTCCTCTTCTCCATGCCATCCGGTGCCCTCTCCCTCATAGTCCACAACAATAAATTGTATATGAAACCTACCTACCTCCCGAATCACTCTGTCACCTCCGAATCCAACATTATGGATGCTTTGATAAACCGTAAGTCAAGCTTCTTTATTCTACTTTCCTCCTCCAACCCCACAGTAGTAGTAACATGACGTCGAAGAAAATACATAAGATCCACATTTACGGATGAAAGGGCTGTAATAACACTCTTCGCTCCCTCCAATGTGAGCCCTTCCTCTCCCGCCACCTATGAATGTGGCACAATATTTACTGCCTCTAAAGCCTCCTCTAAACCACTACGATGTTGTGGTCTTATAAAATGCAAGGCTATATCTTTCATCTCCTCCTTACTCTTCTTAACTAGCAGAAGACTCAACACGAACAATGAGGCTATCTCTGAATTGACTCGAGAACGAGAAAATGCCACCATGTACTCCTCTCCCAACAATTTCTCTATAGCCTCACACACTGCTTCCCGACTCACCCAAATGACAATTGAAACCCTAACCTTTGTCACACCTCTTGCGAAGGCCATTTCACACTTTTCCCCTTGCAGAACAAACAAGGAAGCATAATAGAATCCAAGTTTCCAATATCCCTCACCAACCTCTCAAACATTTTTCCAAAAGTGAAAAGATAAAGAGAATGAAGCCACATTCCCTCGTTTAAAAAAATCCTCATGTCCTTCACTTGTGAATAAGTGCCTCTAACCTCTCCCACAAGTTGGCACGCTCTAAGATGACCGGACCGCCTCTATTAATAATGCCATAATTTGCTAATAAATCTGTGACTTTATTTTCTTCTCTATATTTGTGTTCGATACTCCAGTTGGGTATCTTACTAAGCCAAAAGAGAATATTTTCAAAAAGGAAGTCCAAATGCCAAGATAATGGTCTACCTCTCTTAACATCCGTAATGAAAACTAATGAATCCCCTTCAATCGCCAAGTTATCACACCCAACTTGCACTGCTAATTTCAATCCTTCAAGAAATACTTGAGCTTTGACCTCGACTCTAGTTCCATCCTTTAGAGGGATGGAGCCAATATCACCAAAGAACCATTAATATCTCTAATCAAACACCCCGCTCTTGATATGCCCGGGTTTCCCTTCAATGCCTCATCAAAATTTAGGTTGCGAAAAACAAGAGGGGGTGGACACCATCTCACTTGTTTCATGCGCAAGGATTTTCTATTCCAAGATAACCCTTTTTTCATAATTGACCAAGGATCTGGTAACTTGATTATAGGCCAAGCTGCCCTTATTTTGGCATCAAAGGAGAAAAAACTTGAAACATCCTTACACTTTGTGTTAACATTTTCAAAGATGGAGATTTCCAATTTGGCCAAAGACGACCCCCCGATGAAGACACTCCCTTGAAGATTATGAGATTGCACTCCCACCATATGTGCCAAAGAAGCAAAATAGGGGCAAAAATTTAGATAGAGCTAAGCAATCCAATATTCCCCATCTTAGGCCAAGCCACGAGCGAGTCATTAATCGATCTCCCCGAATCCATCAAGCTCGAGCCTAGTACAAAGCTAGTTCCAACACTTATACGAAAAAGGACAAAATTGCATCAAATGATCCATATCTTCTTCAGATTTCATGCACAAAACACATCTGGTAGGGCCGGCGAGGCCCCACTTCTTCCTTCTTTCCCGCGTGACTACTTTCCCCTTAAAGACTAGCTAATAAACACACTAGCTTTTAGAAGATTATTCACATTCCAATAGACCAACCAATTAGAGGCCCTAATCCCTCCTTATTTTCCTACAAATTATATCCTTCTTTAACTTTATAATATCCATATATAGAACCCAACCAATATAGAGAATCCTTCTCCTAATACTCAAGGATTTTTATTCAAGAGGACCTAGTGAAGTAAACTTTGGAAGCATCATAAATGTGGAGTTCCTCAAGATCCTTCCAACGAGAGATTAGGGGAGCCATCATCGATGGCCTGCCATAGTCTTTGACCTTCACACCCCATTGAATCTTGGCCCCTAACATGACTTCATGTAGGTTTTGATTCGAGGAAAGAGGTGGGTTACCATTCCAAGAGTCCTCCCAAAAATTGGCCAATTCTCTATTTCCAATGCACCATGAGGAAAGGTTGGAGAAGACCTTCCTACAAAACGCCACATAATTCCACATATGGGAGTCCCTAGGTACATATTGATTGGAAATGATCAATTCTACCCCTCCCCCTCCTAAATATTTCTCTTTGAACATAGAATTAACCAAACCTTCTAGGTAAGAGATCGGCCTCCAAACATGCTTAGCTCCCAAAGCCAAATTTTGCCAATTCAGTTCAAAACACCCGCCCTCGGACTTTCGGTAATGTGATCTAAGCCCATTTAACTAAGTGCAACCTCTTCTCTTCATTACTACCACTCCATAGAAAATTCCATAACACTCACTTTTGACTCGAACCATTGAGGAAGACGCATTGTTGACAACATGTATGTAGGAATTGCATCAAAACCTAGTTGATAAGTAGAATCCTACTTGAAAGGGTGAGCCATTTTAATTTTTAGCTTTGAATCCACTATTCAATTGAACAAACTAGATCATTCCAAAGAGAGGACCTCCTTACTAAAAAAAAAAGAGGTATTCCAAGATATTTAGAGGAAGAGACCCTTCGAGAAGATATCTAGGATACTTATATGCGATCTTCTGGAGTGTTGAAGAAGAAGATTACCTATTTAACCACTTATCATTTGACCTCTTGCATCGAGTTAGACATCTAAGATCACCATGAAGTTCCTAACCTCATCTACCATAGATCTTGAAAAGGAAAGTTTCACTCGCAAACTATTGGTGAGTTATTGGTTCCAAATTGGTATAAATCCAAAGCCATTAATTTTCCCTACCAACCTTGACACTTTTAGAGAATGACTCGAGCCTCCACCACAAGAAGAAACAAGTAAGGCGATAGGGGGTCACCTTATCATATACCCATGTTGCTCGAGAAAAACCTTCCATAGAGTAATTTACCATTACTAAGAAGCTCAAAGTAAAGCAATACAACTATATATCTAGTTACAAAAAAATCTCATTAAATCCCAATAAATGCAAAGAACTCATCAAGAAATGAAAATTTATTCTATCATAGGATTTACTAAAGTCAAGATTAATCAACATACCTAGAATTCTATTTCCCGAAAGAGAATGCATCAATTCATGAGAAATAAAAATCCCATTTGTGATAGATCACCCCGGAAGAAATCCAATTTGTTCACAAGAAATGATCTTATCCATCAAAACCTTCAAACGACTTGCAATCACCTTGGAAATTATTTTGTAATAAGTATTACAAAGGGATACCGGTCTAAAGGTGTCCATAGATTCCGTAGGAAACTTCTTTGGGAATAAACAAATAAAGGTATGATTCATATCTCTCAAAATATTTCCCAACACCCTTGATTCCTCCACTGCAAGCCAAAACTCTTTGCCTATGATTTCCCATAAGTCCTGAAAGAAGGCCGCAGGGAACCCGTCGAGATTGGGTGGTTTTTCCATTTCTATGGAGAAAAAATGTCACGAACATCCTCTTCGAAAAGGAGCTATCGATGGGCCAAATCTTCATCACCTACCACTCTTGGGATCTGATCCAAGAGTGTTTGTTGTTACAAAAGGGAGTGTGATCCTCACCGCCCAAAATATCTTCGAATAATTCTATAGCTTCTTTTCTTATATCTTTCTCGATCGGACAACCATTCTCCTCGTATGTTCTAGATTTTAGAAATATAGTTTGCATTACGCCTCTTCTTAACCGAAGCATGGAATAATTTTGAATTCTTATGTCCCTCCTTCAACTAAATCTCCATTGACTTCTAACACCAATATATCTCCTCATTAAGAAGGAGATCATTTAGTTCCACCAAAATCTCTTTTTCCCTTTGGTAGTCTTCCTAATTCATGCCAAAGCTAAAACCTTCTCATTTAAGACCTTCAAAGCCTCCGCTACTCTCAATTTCTCTTGAAAGATATTTTTGAATACAAATTTGTTCCATACGGTGATCTCAACTTTCAACAAAGCCATTTTTTCATATAAAATGAACATTTTTGTACCTTTGACTTCAAAGGAAGACCACCACTGTTTCACCAAATATTTAAATGAAGGATCCGTCATCCACATCGCTTTAAATTTGAAAGGTGATTTCCCACAAACCAAATAAATTGCGATAGAAAGTGTAATGGGATAATGGTTCGAACCCAACCAGGTGAATACTTTACTTTCTAGAAGAACATTAGCCTAGAGCCAACAATAGTTGATTAAAAATCTGTCTAGTTTGATTGCTATGCACCCAAGACCAATCCAATGGTTGGACCAGTCAACCAACCACTTTTAGGAAGAACATCCACCAACTCCGTATTTTCCACAAAGGTGAAGAAATACCTTTGGGTCTAAGCATTACTTCTCGACCCCCTCGAAATTAGAGTCCAAAAGGGTAGAGTTAAAGTCTCTGTAAGAACCACCGACTCATCACCTATATTTTCCACAAATTTTAATAAAACCACCCAGAGATCCCTTTTCAAAGTGATCAAGTTAGACCATAAATGTTTCAGAGGAAAAAAATCTTATCTCGAATGCTTCACTACTACTTTACACCATTGAAAATTAATCTCGGAGGACAAATTGAAAACGCCACCTTAAATGAGTTCCATAGCATCCCTAGTCCTCCGGATGCCCCAATTACATCAACAAACAAACCTTGCCATCCTTTCCACTTTCTTGCCCAACTAGACAGATACCCCACATCCAACAAATATCCGCACCTTGATCCAAATCTAAGCGCCTTTCATCAACACTACTTATCGGGGTGTTCATGCCCCTAATATTCCATGATACAATCTTCATGGATTCTTTGGGGGGGACTGGCCCTCCCTACTAATCATTTTTAAAATAACTTAAAATATTTCTACTTACCCACCTCCACCTCCCCGACGTATTTTCCTATCATTTCTCGACCTACATGGATCCACTTCCTTACAACGGTTCACTTCACCTAACCCATGAGTCTCTGCATGGAACAATCACCCTCAACATTGTCCCAAGCATTCTCGGGTGGCTTCTTCTCCTTCTTCCTCCTCCTCCCTTTCCGCCTTTGAATCTACCACTTGATTCCTTACGTTAGCCTAGTTACTCACCTTTTTAGTGTGGCTCCATTCCTAAGTCTATTCCTTCCCGAATCAACAAGGACGGTCTTGTGGAATCTTCCATGACTTTTGAAGATTCTAAAAAAGTGAGTTTGGAGTGAGCTTGATTTATTTATCTTTTCAATCTCCTAGAGCGACATGCAAAAGGGGAGAAAGAACCTTGTTTATTCTTTGCAGCTCCATCTAGGGTCGGGGACTCTGAAAAAATATTTTTTTACCAAACGTGGACTCAACAATTAGTCCTGGACATTCCTATCTCAAATGTCTCACTTGCTAACACTTAAAACAACGAAAGAACATCTGCTCCTACTCCACTTACTGGATCCACATCCATTCCCAAGTTTTAATGGAGATGGAGTCTCGAAATGTTTCACACGATCCAAAGAAATGAAAACCCTAACATAAGCTAATAAATCCCATCCGAGGGTCCTTGGATCTATCCAATACTATATGGGAAGAGCATAGAGCCTAACCTAGATCTAGAGATCCTCCATCACCACCGAACTCGAGATCAAATTTTTATCCCCACTTTAAAACATACATCCCTTGATCGAGGAACAACCTTTCATTAGGAATTATTTATATCTAATGCGGAATAATTCCTCAGAATCACAATAATAAGAAGTATGAATAGAATTACAAAAATGAAATATGCACAACATGAAGACAATATTTAACTTGGTTCACCCAATGTGGGCTACATCCACCAAGAACACTTGCTTAGATTTTATTACAAGCCAACAGTCTTCACAATTACAATAATCAGATCTTGTTTGGAGCTGCGCTCAACAAACCCTCCCAAATTCACACTTGAATTCACACACACTATTCACCTTCACAAAACACACTCATAATAAATCCTATTGTATGTCCATCTATTTATAAGTACATCAATAGGTAGCCGAAGAGGTAGTTTTACAAAACAATGGGTACCGAAAAACCATGGGCCCAAAAACAACCCATAACGGTTACCCATTACCCATGGGTTAATAAACCACCCATGAAAATTTGCTTGGGGGCTTCGCCCCGAGCCCCCATTGGGGGCTTCACCCCCTGAACCCCCTTGACCCACTCATTGGTGAGCGGGCCCGTCGTAAAATATCCGAGTGTAACACATGGAAGGTGTACCAAACTCTAACATGAAAACAAGCTCCACAAACATAACAGTCTCCCACTTGGAGACTGATTTCCACTGAGCAAGCTTCTCAACCCTTCACTGTCATCCGCGAAGGCCAACCAAAGCTGAACATAGATTTAGTTTATCCCTTGTGACCACCTTGGTCATAATGTCTCAGGGATTCTCGATTGGTATGAATCTTCTCCAACTTCAACTTATCTTCCTCCAAAGCTATCCTGATGAAGTGATATCTCAACTGTATATGCTTTGTCCTGGAGTGGAAAGCAGAGTTCTTAGCTAGGTGTATAACACTCTGACTATCACTATGCAGCTTACATTCCTTTTTCTTATGCCTTAACTCCTCAAGCAATTGTTGTAACCAAATCATATTTTTGCTTGCCTCTGTGGCGATAACATACTCACCTCAAGTGGTTGACAAAGCCACCAACTTCTCTAGTCGTGAAATCCAGCTCACTTTGTTCCACCTACAATGTAAATATAACCTATCATGCTCCTCCTCATCACAACATCTCCAGCCATTTCGAATCTACATAACCATGTAAAGTAGTGTCGATCCATCAGTAGCACAAAACTGTCCCCATGGTCCCTCTCAAATACCGAAGGATCCACTTTACTTGCTTACTTGCTAATGCTCTTTACGTAGATCACTCATTAATTTACTCACGGCTCCCCTTTGCATGGGAAATATCAGGCCTAGTGCACACCATAGCATACATCAAAATTCCAACCGCTGATGAGTAAGGTACCTTGGACATCTGGTTTCTTTCTGCTCTGTCTTGGGACACTGCTCCTTTGATAACTTAAAAATGGCCTGCCAAAGGAGTCCCAACCGGTTTAACATCCTGCATGTTAAACCTATCCAATACCTTCTTAATGTACTCTTCCGAGATAAAGTCACTTTCATTCCTTCCTATCCCGAGTTATCCTCATACCAAGGATCTGTCATACCCCCAAATCCTTCATATCAAAGGATTCAATTAGTTGTTTCTTGAGTGCTTTTATTTCCTGCATGTTTTTACTGCGCAACCAACATGTCATCAACAAACAAACATAGGATAATATAACTTCCATCCTCAAATTTCTTTGTATACATGTAATGGTCGAATGACATCTAATATAACCTTGCTCCATCATGAAGCTATAAAAATTCTTATACCATTGATGTGGAGCTTGTTTTAGGCCATACTGCTCTTCTTCGCCTTTACACACCATCTCCTCTTTACCTTTGACTTCATATCCTTCAGTTGCTTTGCATATATAGCTCCTCCTCCAAATCACCATGGAGAAATGCGGTCTTTACATCTAATCTTTTCTAAGTGAAAGTCTTCTATTGGCACTATTCCAAGAACAGTTCGATAGAAGTCATTTTTACTACGGAGAAAAAATCTCATCAAAATCTATACCTTATTTCATGCAAACCCGACCACCAATCGATCCTTATATCTTTTCTTTCCTCGCTTCTTCATCTTTAACTCTGTACACCCACTTGTTCTCAATTCTCTTTGGCCTTCCGTTAGCTTCACCAAATCCTAAGTTTGGTTCTCCATGAGAGACTTATGCTCCTCATCCATAGCTTGCTCCCACTTCTTCTTGGCATCTACCGCATTGCTTCATCAAAGCTCTCTGGCTCTCCACTATCAGTGAGTAATAAATAATAAAGAGAAGGAGAAAAATGTTTAGGTTCTTTTCTTACCCTAGAAGACCTCCTCACTGTAGGAGTTTGGGGTTCCTATTGAGTAGGTTCCTGAACTGATTCATGGGTCACTTTGTCCCATCCGGAAGATCCTCTACCACTGCATATTCTTTCTTGGATTCTTCCCTGTTTTCCTGCAACTGTTGCTTATACATGACTTTCTCATTAAAGACCACATCCCTAGACCGAATGATTTTCTTGTCCTTAATACTCCAACATTTAATTCCAAAGTCATCACCACCATAACCAATAAAAGTGCATTTTTCTGATTTAGCCTCTAGCTTAGTCCTATCATCTTTGTCAATATGAACAAACACCTCACATCCAAAGACTCTAAGAAATGAGTAATCGAATTTCTTACCGTACTAAGCCTCCTTAGGTATGCCTCCATCCAAGGCAATAGAGGGTCCTTTGTTTATCAAGTACACAAACAGTTGTGCTCACAACTTCTCGCCCAAAAATAAAGAGGCGATCCTGCATATATCCTCATGCTCCTAAAGCACGTTCCATTATTGTTTTGTTCATCCTTTCGACACCCCATTCTGCTGCGAGGTTCTGGAACCGTCTTTTGCTTATGGATTCCATTCTTAGAACAATAATAATCAAATTCATTGCTGCTGAATACTCCCTCTATTATCGACCTAAGACATTTTAACTTAAGACTGTTTCATTCTCTACCAAGGCTTTCCATTTAACAAAAGTAACAAATACATCGATTTGTTTCTAATACAATAAACCCAAACTTTCCTTGTTGCATCATCAATAAAAGTAACATAATAACTTGAACCCCCAAGAGATGATACCTGAGCCGACCCCCACACATCAGAATGTACCAGCTCTAACTTACTCTCTTTCTTCGTAGGTCCAACCTTGAGAAACCTTACTCACTTATGTTTCCCATATATGCAGTTCTCATAGAAATCCAAACCTATTTTTGTATATCTAGGCAAATTCTTCTTTATGATGTCCATGCCCTTATGGCTCATATGACCGAGCCTATAGTGCCATAATTTTGTATCTACATCTGAAGCCACAAGATTACAATCATTAGTACTATCAGTGGTTAAATACAAGGTTCCAACCTTCTTACCTCTTGCCACCACAAGAGCACCCTTGGTAACCTTCCAAGAGTCGCTATAAATATCACAAGTCTGACTAGCACTTCCCAATTGCCCCGCCGATATCAAATTTCTCCTTAATGTAAGCACATGTCGACATCCTTCAATAGCCATGTATTCCCATTCTGCATCTTAACTCCAATGCAACCTTTTCCAACTATACTTGCAAGTCTCATCATCACCAAGAACAACATGCCCAAAATCCCTTGAACATAATCAACAAAATAATGCCTATGTGGAGTAGCATGAAAAGAAGCCCTCGAATCTAAAACCCAAGATTCAATAATATTATGCAAAGAAAGAATCAAAGCATCTGGCATACATTACTCGATGCCACATTTGCCTCCTTGTTTTCTTCCCGTGTTTTTCTTCTTGTCCCAAAGCTCCCAACAATCCTTCTTTGCATGCCCGGACTTTCCACAAAGCCAACATACTATCTTGCTTTTGGATTTTGACCTTGCCCGATCCTTTGATTTTCCACGGGTTCCTCTATTCTTCTGTCTCCCTCTAGTTTCCACTGTCAAAGCATTCCCTAAAGTAGAAGATTCACTAGAGATTTTTGTTCGCATTTCCTCGCTTAGAATCACCCGTACAACATCCTCAAGCTTCAACTTTGAGTTAGCAGGAACTGAGTTGCTTACCGCCATTACCAGGCTATTCCAACTCTCAGGTAAAGAGCACATAACTAATAAAGCCCTAACTTCTTCATCAAATTCTATTATAACCGAAGCTAGCATATTTGCAACCGTATTAAAATCATTTAGATGATCTCACTCTTGAACCATTCTCGATATCTTCATATTAAACAACTTTTTCATTAAAAATATCTTATTAGAGGCGGAGGGTTTTTCATACAACTTCCTAATGCATCCATCGCCTTCTTTTGTAGTCTTTTCCTTTGAAACATTAAATAATACCAAAGATACAAGACACAACCTGATTGTTCCAAGTGCCTTTAGATCCAACAAATACCATTCGCTCTATCATACTTGAGGGTTTGTTTACCTTCTCGAGATAGCGGAGTATAAAGATCCTTCGATAAAGGTAATCTTCCATCTGCGCATCTTCCAAAGACTAAAATTCTGCGCCTTGAATTTATCAACCCTAGATCTTCCATCATCTGCCATAGCTCCCACTCAAGCTAAAAACTTTCCCTGCGATTCAACACTTCAGCAAACCAAACCAGACTCTGATACCAATTGTTAGGAATTAATTATATCTAATGCGGAATAATTCCTCAGAATCGCAATAATAAGAAGTATGAATAGAATTACAGAAATGAAATATGCACAACATGAAGACAATATTTAACGTGGTTGACCCAATGTGGGCTACATCCACCAAGAACACTTGCTCGATTTTATTACAAGCCAACGGTCTTCACAAGATTCTGATAATTAGATCTTGTTGGAGCTCGCTCAACAAACCCTCTCAAATTCGCACTTGAATTCACACACACTATTCACCTTCACAAAACACACTCATAATAAATCCTATTGTATTTCCATCTATTTATAAGTACATAAATAGGTAGCCGACGAGACAGTGGTTTTACAAGACAATGGGTACCGAAAAACCATGGGCCCAAAAACAACCCATAATGGTTACCCATTACCCATGGGTTAATAAACCACCCATGAAAATTTGCTTGGGGCTTCACCCCCAAACCCCCTTGACCCGCTCACCAGTGAGTGGGACCGCCATAAAAATATCCGAGTGTAACACATGGAAGGTGTACCAAACTCTAACATGAAAACAGGCTCCACAAACATAACACTTTCCCTTCAAGGAGAGTTTCCTCTTCCTAGGCTGCACTTTTGAAAAGCACCGAAAAAATCCTTTGGCTAGGAATCTAACTCAAAGCCCCCTCCCCCATTGCTTCTCACACCAGCTCATGATGTCATATGTGGAGAGGTCCCTCCTTGAAAATTTTTCCACCACTACTCTTCTCTCGTATAGGTCGATTTGCACGCCAATGACATCCTCCTTTCCCAAGAAGAGAGCATGAGACGTATTTTGTAGGAAGGACTGTGGAACCCGACCTCTCCTTGACACACTTCCTTCTCCCTATGTCCTCCCGCTCCGCCACCTAAAACCCTAGTGCCATTTCTCTATTTCCTAGAATCACCAATATATATATATATATATATATATATATATATATATATATATACTATTTACATTATTGATTTCTTAAATTAGATTCTTTCTTTCTTAAATTAATTTAAAGTTTTCAATAAATTAAAAAGCTATCACAAGTTCAATTTTCAAAATACAAAACCAAATATCCATAGATGAGAATAGATCAAAGGAAGTCTTTCTAAAGAAAATGAATATGAATAAAATCAAATGTTGCTTAATATTATTTACTATTTGAATTGAAATAACTAACGAAAATGTTGTTTTTAAATAGAATTTAGAATTGTTGATGTCATTACTGATGAAATATAGTGTTTTCACATTTATATAGTGTTTTCAAAATTATTTTTAGATGTTATATATTTCATAATTTTGACATTTTTCATATTTATTTTATTCAAATTAATCAGATATATATTGAAAGAAAATTAACATTTTCATTTTTTTTTCTATTGAAGGGTAATGTGTTTTCTAATATCTCATTTATGAAGGGTAAAGCTTAACCTAGCCAGTCAAATTAAAGTATGGGGAGCCCTTCAAATTTGATCACTGAATGCAATGATGGTCGTTTCAATATATTTTGTAGGAAAGTGCCCTTTTCATAAAGCTTAGTAACTTTTGAATATACATGACAACTGAAATATGTCACTTCCAAATTTCTAAAATATCATTTCTTATATTTTATATATGTAGTTAGTTTATTTTTTTCCAAATGTGTCTCCTCATATATGTGATGAAATCTAAAAAAATATAAAAATCTAAATAATAAAATTTAAATGCATCACTTTAAAGACTAAAGTTATGGAAAAAGTCTTTTCCATATTTATTAAATATGTCGCTTTTATGAAAAACATCTTTTCCATATTTATTAAATATCTTGTTTCCTAGACCTTCATGCTAGAAAATATAACGTGACCAAGAATTAAATTTGATAAGACATTTCTTAACTACGAGGGTGTCGATTAAATCTCTAGCGGCACACTTTACATGAATAGGTAATTAATTTCAATTAAAATTCAGGTCGAGGGCCGAGGCTATCGATTTTGGGAGGATATGACATTGATGGCGAAATGATTTCTCCCTCACACATCAGCTCAAAAGACATGCTTATTTAAACCTGGTGATGACATGTTACCAACTTACCACATAACTTTTCCAAGCATCCTCTGCCATCTGCTTTCAATCAATCATCCTACGTCCATGTCTTCTTCATCTACAGAATTGAATCCTCTTAATGCAAAAATCACCCATTTGGGTGAGTGTTTCCAGCTGACAGGGCCGAATGAGGCCCTCATCCGCCACATTCTCAGCATACCAAACACCAGGGTCAACTCTCCCAATATTTCCTCTCTGGAGGACATGATTTTATCTTTCTTGCATCGCTTGTCTGAATTATGTCCTTCATTTCCTATTTTCCAAGCTCTCCATTTCCACCTGATTCACCTAGATTATCACATGAACACCAAACAATTAAAGTACCATTGGATACACCACTGCCCCTGTGTCTTAGGTGATCAGTGGGGTTTCAACCTAGATTTTTACAAACCTCATTTATTGACCATAGAGCTCTCAATACCAAGCTCACTACCTACTCAACAGGGGGAAGAACAACCCCCAAATTTGCTAGAGAATGAAACAAAGAATTGGTTGACAACATTATAACCACCCTCGCCGAAGTACGGTCCATGGAAAGCACCCACGCCTTTCCTCTCAAGAAAAGGAGGATCATGAGGTGTTAGGATTATACCACTTGTACAGATTACAAACATGCAATGAATAATGCAGAAAACATAAAATAGAAATGAATGCAATAAAACAGAGACACAAATTTAACGTGGTTCACCCAAAAATGGGCTACGTCCACCAAAAACAACCAATCCTTTTATTCAGTCCAGCAAAACTCTCTCTCATATTGCTATGAATAATACAATGAGCCTCATACATAACGACCCTTTAAAGATATTAGGGTTTTTATCATTTTGGGGAAACATAGAAAACCACCCGTTAGATCTGTGACCTAATAAGGAATGGTCCAGATTTCACAATGCATAAATACATATAAAATGTGGCTTTTAGGGCACTACCCCCGAACCCATTGGGTGCGCGGCCCCCGACCCCGTAAGGGGGCGAAGCCCTCGCAACCCCCGTCACCCCGTCACTATCAGGCTCCACAACCAACATGAAGGAGGGCTCTTTTGGCACTAGAAAAATTCCTCAATTCCCTGTAGCTCGACTTTCTTCAGGGAAAAAAATGAAAGCATACATAAGAGGGGGAGACTCTCTTTCTATGTCGGTAAAATCACATAAAAGGAAAAGAGAATTCACTGAAATACTGAATGGGCCTCGGATGGGATTCCAAGAGTTGCTTAATATGGGCATGTCATGGGATTTAGTGGGAGATATCTAGTTCATTTTCAATGCAGTGGCCAAATACGTGCTTATCCAATGCAAGGACAAGCTGTTAAAATGTGCTCCAGTGTTTCAAGATGAATTTGTGTCTTCAGAAGAATGACCATTATATTTTATCTTTATAAAGCAATCTGTAATATGTATTTTGTAATATCGTGTATGTATGTATATATATGCTTTCAAGGGTAGGCGCCCTAAAATAGAACCCCATTTTGTTATGAGAATATTGTTGAATAATTGCTCATAGTTGTAGTAGCATTTGATTGATGTGACACATTTTATTGACTACTTTTGTATCAAATTTTAAGCAATAAATTAGCAAGTACTAGTCCCTATCTTTAGTATTTACATCTACCCTCACCAATATCATTATAATTTATTGGTCCATGCTCGACGATTAGCTCCTCTCCCTTAATATATTGCTCGAATCTTGATATGTATATCCTTAATGATATCATATTCATCATGATAAAAGGACGTTTAAAAGCAAAGGCACGTGGGATAGTGACACCGGTTTAAAGGTGAATTTTTCGCTACGATTTACATTTAATATTAACCATCAATTCATACCCAAGTTTTGTGGACATGTGTAAAGGTCCATTTCGAAGAACTCTCTCGAAATTATAAATTCAAATCCCATGGTTGTTTTATGAAACTTACTTTCTTTTGCAAAATCATGGGGGACCAAATTGAGCGCATCGAACTAGTATCAAGCCATGAATACGTTGTCATTTCTTCTAGTTCTAATACAAACTCAGATGAGGTTATTGTTGGGAAATCCTTCACTCTCTCTGCTTCTAGTTCTCCTTCTGATGGTTCTTCCACCCCTCCTTTCCTAGCTAGTCGACTGCTACCCTTCATTCTCTTGGAACTTCTCCTGCAGAGATCCAACCGGATTCCCTGTTTGAGCAGCCAATCCCGAAGTATTACTTGGAACTCTCTATTCTTTATCTAGAATCCCTAGACCTAGAACCTATGGATTCTCCACATGCTGCTACAAACGATGTGGATATGGAAATTGATGGCAATCAATCCCCACGACGATGCCTTAGATGGACAGTCAAGTCGAAACGGTGTCTTCCATCCTTGCAAAGCTGCAACGAGCTTTTGAAGTGCTTAAAACCTGGAAAGACTTAACGAAACGACAGAGCTATCATTGATAAATAATGTGTCGGGATACTAACCCTAGCCGACACTCTGGCGGAGAAGATTGATACCGATGCAACTAGGAAAGCGGTACAAGAACTGAGAAATATATTATGATATGTAATATTTATGTTATAATATAGTTATAGATTTTTTAGTATGCCTATGTTATGATATGTAATGTTTATGTTATGATATGTAATGTTTTTGTAATGTAATGTTTATGTTTCAATAAATATATGATAGGTATGTCCCGAATTGTAAGAAAATGTTGTATTTTTTGCACGAGGAAGGTACAATTTAGTTTGAGAACAATAATATTTAAATTAGATATTCTTCAATTTTTTTCTCCATACTCATGTTTTCTATCGCTTAAAACAACTTAAGTAAGAACTGAAAAATATATAATAAATGGACAGATAATGAATAAATGTCAAAATTAATAACATCTAAAAATAATTTAATAACTTATAATTTTGAAATATATGTTATAAGTTATTAAGTTATTAAATTATGATTTTTAAGATGTTATATATTTCAAAAAGGATTCAGTTATTTAATATAAAAGGTAGTTCCAATAGTAAAAGGATTCAGGTTATTTAATAATTTAATAACTTATAGTCTAAGAGATTCTCTACAAGGTAAATAATGGATACATAATTACTTATAATATAGATAAAATCCATAAGTAGAATTTCGTACGGAGAGTATTAAATGGTGGACACAAAATATGGAAAAAATGGTCCACAAAAATACGATAAATACGAAAAAAAATACGGTAAATTATATATATATATATATAATATAGTAATTTTAATAATTAATACCAACAAGCTATTATAAATATAACAACATCAATTCCAAACAGATTCGGTGGATTTTCTATTATTTATAGCTGCAATTTTTGGCTTTTGGGAAACAGATTTGGTAAAAAATTTATTATTTACAACCGCAAGACTGGGTTTTACTTTTTCTGATTTTTAAACTACCAAATCCCAAATTTTTTGGAGTTTCATTCGGTGAAGGGAAGAAAATGAAAAATATGGTAAATTTGTAAAAATCGACCGTATTTGGTAATTGTGATAAAATCCCTACAAATTGCAATAGATTTCAATATGTGACATGTATGTAGTCATTTTTAAAATTGTTTATAAATTTCTTCTTTCTTAAACTTATCTTGTTTCCAATATTGCTTCTATTCTTTCTAAAATTCTTAATATTTTTCAATTTCACATGTTCCTATTTTATCGTCCTTTGCCGAACCTTGTCCTATTCTCGTCCTTCCACATGTCTATGCCATTGGCTGCGTTTTTAATTTTCCATTTTCCAAAAGCTTTCCTAGACATTTAGCCTACAACCCCTTGCTCGTGTCATTTGCTTGCTGCCCTTTAGCATCATCAATCATTGCTAAATTTGCTTTGCCTTTTCTTTCCAACTGTCATTGAGAAAAAGGAAAAAGAGAAATCCTAGAAATGGATGATGATTTAATGTCAAAGAATGAGGAGCAACATGGAAATCGTGTTCTGGGATCATTCACTGCCTCAAGATGTTTGGGAAAACGTATTGCTTTGGCTTCCATTAGAATCCATATGTAGGTTCTCTCTAGTTTCTAAGGAATGGAAAGCACTCATGACTTCCACCAGATTCTTCAAGCGTTACAGCGAAACAAGGAACAAACATCCATGGATACTTGTAAATCATGATCATGGTCATCATTGGCTGAGATACAAATTTTACAGTAGAACATGGAAAATTCTCAACTTTTTGTGGTTATCATGCTTTGATTGGGTACGGTTTGAAGATTCACATTGAGGGATAATCTTATTTTGTTCAAGTCATGTTTCAAGGGTATGTAATCCACTGAAGGTTGGAACCTCCTTCAAGCTTCCTCAAATGTTATCATCTCAGCCTAATGAATGGCACTTTTATATTTATGCACGGGCATTCTGGTTACGGATGACAACAAGGGGTACAAAGTGGTTCAAGAAAGTGCTAATAGATCTGGAGTTAATGCAAATAATGATACTATAGAAATTTATGATTCTTCTATGGGGACTTGGAGGATTGTGGCACGATTGAGAGATTGTTTCTTCTATGGACCCGTTGTCTTCAACAACAATTTTTTCTTCTTAATGTCATATGAACTTGTGTTGGGTGTGAGAATTTATAACAATCAAGATTATGCTACTGTGCATTTTGTGTTGTTACTTGTAAGATATGGCAAAGACCATTTCCCTCACTACAGACCAAGGTTGGTTGTATATGAAGAAAGGGTGCTACTTGCAGCACCAATTGTAGATGGGGACCATTTGAAGGACATAATTGTGTTTGAGCTTGAGCTTGAGTTTGGAAGGAGGAGAGACAATGTTTGGTCTTGGAAAGAAATTGTAAGGATGCCCCATGTAATGTGCTAGTTTTTTTCTACGAGGAAAAGGATGTTCTTATTTAGTTGCACTGTGGTGGGAGAGTTCTTGTGTTTCAAAAAGGTGCTTTCTAGAAATATCCTCATCCTTTGTTTTCATTTAAAGCAAGGGTCTTGGTCGTGGTGTCAGAATATATAAACATAATTATCATGCGTTATAATAGTGGAATCACCTTTGAGCCCAGGCTGATTTGAGACAACTACTTGGCTCCTACTATATATCCATATATAAATATATATCGAGCTTTCTATTTGTCTTTGCCAAAGCTTATAAGTATTAAGCAAGAGTAATCATTGAATTGTCTATTTTTTTTTAAGTCGAAGACCTACGCAATCACCTATGGGAATAACATGAGTGAAATAATCACTTTTAGTCACAAAATTTAAATGGCATGAGCCTAAGACATTGTAACTTTTCCTTTGCTACATGTTATTTCTTGAGAGATCACAAATTGCCAATGTGTTCCTTTGAAATAAATTCATCTTCTTGGACTTGAATTAAACTTAAGTTTCAAAATTCAAAATCTTGATCATGTTTCTTGGCACACACATGTACAAATACTAATGTAGAAATCTGCTTCACATGTTGCGAGCACTACTTCTCTATATCATTACATTTACCCCTACTTGTTATTAAAAACACATTCTTATTGCTGCACATACTGACATAAAAAAATTAATAGCAACTAATGACGTATCCTTGATTATTAAATATAAGTTATTTTTTCCTTATTATTAAAGTTATCAATCCTTCCCTGCCCATCAGACATGGAGACACGTGGCAGGATTCTAGGCCTCCCCAAGTCAAAGGCATTCCCTGGACTCCAAGCCCGTGGAATGAACCGATTCAATAAAGTTTTGGGTCCGCGGTGTCGATGAGGCAAGGCAGAGTGGCAGTGAGCAATCAGAAGATACCACGTGTCATTTTCCGTTCCTTTGAGTGGCCAAGTGTCACACATTCCAGAAACTTGAGCATAAAGGTAAGGCATGCAAAAGAAATGAAATTTTTTGGCCTCATTATAGTCAAATTTGACAGAGGGTATTCGCCAAACAAGTTACAAGAGATTCACCATTCGATTTCCAACTATTTTTAATATTTTTACCATTTTCACCAAAAGAACGAAACATGTTACAGGGATATTCACCAAAACCACGAAACTAGTTATAGGTATATTCGCCACGATTTTTATAAGTTTTTTTCAGGGGGGTTCCTTAAAATTTTCCTAGTTCCATTTACACTCTTTCATTTACGTATTTTACATTTACATACTTTTACATGTGTCTTTTACATTGCATTTTTACACATACATACATACATATTTGACTACTTGATCGTTTTCTCCTTGCAAGTCTAACCATATGAGAAATAAGTAGTCAAATGGGGGAAACAACAACAACACTTTGCATGACAACACACACCATACTAACCATGTAGGTACATCACACACATCGGAAACTACACACATGTTTCTACCCTAGTTCACTCTCATCACTTTTTTGTGCATTTTCATCTATAGTTTCCACGCTCCATCATATTTTTTTCATTCCACGCTTTTTCTAGTCCTTCGACGTATTTTCTACTATAATCTTCATGGACATCGGTATGCATCTCTATCTACTTTATGTTATTGAGCTTTCCACTCACCAACATAAAGTGGGGGCAAATGTAGACACAAAATCATGCACTTTAGACATTATTTAGTCTCGGTCTCATACTACTATTTAGAAGGTTCTTGAGTGAAGAAAATACTAATTAACCCCCATCTTTTGGCCATCTTCTCTTATTTTAATTCACCAGTCCCGACCTTTTACACCTACATGCCCAATCATATTTTGGCACTTTACATTATTTTAGCCTCGAGTGGGGTACCCAGGATAGTACTGGGGTGCTCATGGGCGCCCTAGTTCTCTTTGCACTTTCCCACCACTTTTTGGGCTCTTTCTAGCCATTTGAGATCTTTATTTTTTTGGTGGTCGGCCATTTCAGGGTTAATTACGAAATTAGATCAAGAGAACCATATAAATATAAATTTATGAGACCATAATGAGGGACCAATCACTAATCACTATTATCATCCACCTTTGGAGATCACTTGCATCCACATAGCTCCATCATAAGGCACAAGGCTAGGTCATCTACATCACACAAACATAGGGGGAGGATTCTATTCTATTCCATGCACACATTCTATTACATTTTCTACATCTAGTTATTGTTTGCTACTTCACAAAGTGTGGTTGACACAAAAGCACCTTGGGCACATTATGCACACACAAACCAAAACTACATTTAGGTCTCGAAATGTAGTGTAACACTCGATTAGTAAGCCCCATCAAGTTGTGGCACTTGAGGTCATCCACCCACTCATATGTATTTTTTATTTTTAGGGATTGATGCTTGTTTAGGGTTTTGTAAGTGTTTTTATTCATCTTAGGATATCAGTGACATCTAGAGCAATACAACGAATCAAAAGTGCGGTAAGCAATGAGGGATTCAAATCATTTGTTGAATCAGAAAACCAATTACGGAGCTTTTACACACCAAAAGACGCCCATTTTATAGACAAGAGCACTCGCAGACACCCTAGTCCTCTCCGGGTGCTCCAAATCGGATAGACAACCCAAACCCATTCTTTTTAGGGCTTCGCATAATCATTCATGCTTATAGATTCTCCAGTCACCTCTGCGACACAGTCCCATGAGCATCTCCTATTCATCCAAGCTCTTTCCTCTTCTCTCTAGCATATTAGGGTTTCTATTTTCATTAGATTAGTTGTTTGACTCATTTACACACTTCTTTACTGTATTCATTTACTGCATTTACATGTCGTTCTAGATTATATTAACTATAGGATATTTCCACATTTTTAGTAAATCACCTTCTTGATTAGATTTGATGTGGTTTGTGGGCATGTGCAACTAGTTATCTATTTTGCAGGTTTACAAAAAGCGATGAAAACCCTAACAATGAAATTAGAGCAACACAAAGCTACTAACAACAAAGATCCTTAGACCCAAAAATACTAGACTCCGAGCATCCGAAAGCGCACACACATGCACCCAAACCAGTCACTAGCGCTGAGGTGCTCATGTCTTTCTGTGGGTGCTTCTTTCCTTGACATTTCTAGGGTTACAAACCCTCATCGAGCCATTACGACACTCAAGCTTCTGGTCTATTCCAACAGATATTCAATCTTGATCACTCCTAGGTTACACAAAAATAGCTAAGTCACCCCTCTCTCTCAATTGCTTAGGGTTTTATATTGTTGAATGTTTATTTCTTGCGTCTTATTGTACTTTATTACCCGCATATCATTTATTACAACAAGTTACTCTGAAATTAAGGTTTAATTCAAATTAGATTAGATCAATCAGTGTGTCTATCCAATATGATTACCTATTTGTTCCCTTAAGCTCTTATAGATACCTAAAAATGGAACCTACCCTTTTGTAATGGTTTTTAAAGTGATTTTGTGTATATGGTATAATAACTAGAATAAAATGATTTCTTGGTGTGTTTTACCACTCTTTGATTTTCATTTTTTCCAAAACACTCCTAAATAACTCCTTGATATTCATTCTTTTACCATGATGTTTTATGGGGACCCCACTTGTGGCTTTCAATATTTGTTTCAACTCCGCATGGGTAATCTTATTTGAGATTTGATTACACACATACACATACATTATGATGGATGATGCAAGCTATATGTGAGCATAATCAAGAAACATGAATTCAAATTATGCAAGCTAGTACTGCATCGAGAGAATGTCGTTTACATTTTGCAACACCTTTGATAAGTTATAATTGTTGGGAATTAGAGGAAATAGTGGGAGTGCTAGGTGAAATTCAATTCTCAATAAAGATAAGTGATATTTTTAGTGGGTTTTTTACCAAAAGATTTTCCCACTTAAATCTTGTGTTATGTGTTATTTACTTTCACTATTATGTATACAATCTATGAATAATTCAATCCAATTCATTATAATTTTTGTACATTCATAGACTATGATCCTTGGTTGTTTCTATATGGTGGATATCTAATCTGTGGTTTATTATATATGCTATTTTTTCTTTTGGTGAAATAATATGTCGTAGTGCAGATTATTTATTTTCACCAACAGTCATAGGGCTAAGCCCCTCCTTCTTGGGTATGGGGAGGCTTCCATTATTGAATATAAACTAACTAAAACTGTGGGTGGCCATTAGACCGGGAATCACACAGAATACTCCACTAGACTGTGGAAAAATGCTTGTACAAAGTGTACAAGGGAGGAATTTGTTGTGAAGGGAAGGTAAAGAGGAGTAGGAGAAATAGGGAGAAAGGGTTAATGTTGTGAGTAGACTTATAAATTCACATACATTAACCAAATTAGGTCCATATTCAATTAGAACAACACGATAATGCGAGCAATCAATAATACTACTAAACTAGAGACACAAAGTTCTACAGATCCATTAATCAAGGACATAAAGTTCCTTCTTGGTTGTACAAGATCACAATGCTTGCAAAGTTGGAGAGTAGAGAGGATAAATGAACATAAACAAGGAGGCAAAGGAAATGCAGCTTTTATTGCTTAATGTAGTAGTGATACAAATCCCAATAACTTACATCAATCAATAATTTCCACCCCTTTTGGAATGGAGAAACCATTCCAATTTATAACATACAAAATGTCTCTTCCTCTCCCTCCACAAGACTTTACACCTTTTATATTCCTAGCTAATAAAGTGAGCCTTTTTCTTATTAATGACAAATGATTCTTACAATTTTAAGTTGAAGGTCACTCAAGTGAATAAGAAAAAATAGTGAAAAAGCTCATTCTTAATGGAGAATTGAAATATGGAGAGAGAAGAAGAGGAGAGAGAGGAGGGTTGATTGATCTAATGAAGATGAAGCCTCTGCCGATGAAGAACTTGCTGACTTGAAGCACTTTGTGATTTAGAGTACAAACATCTAAAATAGAGCCAAATTAAACACCTAAGAACTAGACAACCAAAGGGATCGAGATCCTACCAAAGTGGCCAAGCTAAAATATGATTTGATGAAGTAACCACTTCATCAATTTATACAATGAGAGAATATTCTAGAATTGGCAAAGTGGAGGGAACTATAGAATGTGGAGAACAAATTCAAGAGAACATGAATAAGCACACACATATCACTTTAATGGCTACCATGAATGAGATGACAATCAACACCAATTAGAAACTTATAAAAGATCCAAAGGCCCCAATTACATTCCTTGAGAATTTCACAACTCTTGAAGACCATCCAGAGGTCCCACACATGGGCAAGAGCGAGTGAACTTGAGAAAACAACCGGCGTGATGGTGGCAAAGAATTGAAACCACTATCAAAACTTTTTTCATAAAATACACTATAAATATATCATCAATTTACCCAAATGTTGTGCCCAACATGTTGCCCTTCTAATAAACTTTCCAGCTACCAATTTTTCTCGATTCGAGCTCCTAGTCAAAATTTATGAGCAAAACACCGATCCTCCAATCGTTTTAATGGATCCTCTTAGTTTGACGTCCCCAAGCCAAATTTTACACTAGAAGAACCCATCAAATTTAACATAGTGATGTACACAAAGTGGGTCACAAATTTTTGCCATGTGTCCACATTGCCACATGTTTAAATCTATGGATTTCAAGATCTTAGAGTCCTTAAATCCTTTGCCCACTTGTTTCTAACCTCTCGAGAGAAATGACGGCTGTGATTGGTCCGCATGGACCAATCACATGTACTCTATTCATGAGATTACTAATCTCTATAGGATTGATCTACTCAATTCAGGACCCGTGTGACCAATCATTGGCTCATCCTTAGGTTCACGAGTTTATCGGCTTTTAGAAGCCTTAATTCTTTAACTCCTAGCCACTTTGCTTAGCTCCCGACAATCTTAGTGGCCTTTGATTGGTCCATGCGACGAATCACATATTTTCGATGCTCCACCTATCTCTTCAGATCTTGGGGTTTCTCGAGTCTCATGCCTACCTTAGACTCTCGAGATCTCGGGATCCCGAATGCCTTGCCTTCTTCTTCGCTCGCTTGAGACCTCGAACCTATGAGACCACGGAATGTCGTTATTGGTCCATATGGACCAATCACAACATTTTGTGATCTCGGGCCTTTTTTTTCTTAGCATATTTTTCCGAATTCTCAAGGCCCCGAATTGTGACACGTGTCTTCCCGTACACTTAGTTGATTTGGCCCAAGCAAACAGTTAGCCAATTTTTCTCTTTGATCCAAAAGGCAAGTCGAGTGGAGCCTTTGCTCCACTTAATAGACCAAGTGGTCTCAAATATAAACTCGATCGAGTTCCTTTCCTTGGAAGTGAAGATGGGATTAATCCCCAAGTGAAAAACAAAGGAGGCCGCCATGTGATCCTTAAACATGATCAAATTAAATTCGATGGTGTGTTGATTGAAGGAAAATAAGGAGGAGGACGTCAACAACCCGTCTTGAAGCCAAAATGCATGATTTTCAACAAGTGTTCCCTGTTTTTGACTGATATAGAACCAGAGCTGATATGTGCAAGTAAGTTTGATTACTTATGAGATGGCAGAACGCTTGAAATGCATGAATGATCATGCTCAAATTCCAAATTTTAACTTAAAATCCTGGAAATGAGATGAATAATTTTGGGCGCCAACACTTTGTACTCTCTACTTATCTATATTTTAGCCAATTTCACTATAATTTTTAGAAAAACTATGGTTCTATGTACTTTCCAACATATATTTAGAGACTAAACTATGCACTGATTAGATTAAGATTAGCCAATTAAATCTCAATAAGTTCATCAATACGTAGATACAATATTTTAGTTTCCACACGCTAACTAAAAATTAGACACGGCAACAAACAACCGACTGAATAACCAATTTCACCAAATCTCATCAAACATTTGGCATTGCGTGAAAAATAAGTTTTCCTTGTCCACAAACTTCTGAATTGAACTTCATTTGGAATTCAACCTGCAAGAAAATGAAAATGAAAATGAAAATGAAGGTGAGAGGAAACAAAACTAGTTTTTGTCAAAAGCAGTTGGAGGGTTGGCTTTCCACAAGATTAGTGGGGTTGTTCACGGATCTGGTGAAATATTGGCGTATTCGAGCTCGTTATTTCTTGGGAAATGGCAGCTTGACAATTAAAATTAGATAAAAGGAAAAAAAATTGCAAAGGATTATAACTGTAAGAGAGGACAAGTAGAGCAGCCATGAATCGTTTCGTCTGTGCTGTTTTGTTGTTGCAGGCTGTTTTACCATGGACTAAAACATTTGCATCCCAAAATGTAAGTTTTGATTCCTTATTTGAGCGTCTTTGCTGGAAATCCTTTTCATTTTTCATTGATGATGGTTTTTTTTTTGGATGCAGGAGAAGACGGCTGCAGCAGGCATTGCCAGTCAACTTTTTGTTCTCGTATGTTTTCATTATTTACTTAAGTTGGGTTATATATACTATGCATAACATTAAGGTTATTTATTTGTATATTGAAATACGAGAATAGGATTATCAATATATCAAATGGGTTATAATATAATTTAAAGCTATTTATTTCAACGCATTTTGAGCTGCTATGTATAATTTAACTTTTAAACCATATTTATGTGTCTTTCCCAAATTTTCATATTACAACTATTATTAGACTTAATATCAGCCCAATAGTTATCTATACACAATTCCTTACATTTAAAAAAAATGTATAACATTTATATGAGGTTTAATATCAGTTTGATAATGCATCAAATGTTGTTCTTCAATCAACGTGTAGGTAATAGTAAAGTATATTATTTTATTGTTGGGTTATACGTGTTGGTCACACAAAATGAATACAATAAATTTGGTAGCAATAAAAAAATCAACTCCATAATCATCTCTACTTGTTAATATTTTTGGATAACCAAAAAAATCTAGAGAGTAATTTTTCAATTAAATTTTTTTGCTTAAAGTTGAATTAAGGGTTATGAGCACCCCGATACAATACTAAATTTAAGGGTTATGAGCAGCCTAGACAATACTAGAGCTAACACATTCTATAAATAAATAAAATCTATAATAGAAAAAATAATTAATCGTGACTAAATATTTTATTACTTGATAGGTTAAGCCTCTACCATCCCGAGAGAAAGTTCCTAATAATTTTTTTAGCTATTATTACCAAAAATCCCAAATTAATTGTGTAACATATAATATATTATAATCCCCCTTTTCTCATATACTTCCCAACTATTTTTGTCAAATTTTGTTTCTTTCATTGTTGATATGTATGTATATATATTTGTTTTTGGTCTGTCGGTCTTGGTGGAACTAAAAATTGTAATTTGATAATATGAATAGTCCCTCCATTGCTGAAATATGGGAAGTACTTGTGGATCAAGGTTATAGTGGTGCCCTGAGAAGCTCCCCGTGATGGATTAGATGCCTGTTGCCAAGTTCATGATGCTTGTGTTCAACAATAGAATGGTGATTTTACTAACCATCATAGCTATGCGTTTTTTTTTTAGATGGATATAATTGAGTTTTATAGATATCTATATCCCCGCTTTGAATATTGATGGGATTTTGTTCCGTGTGATTTATCGAGCCGGGCATGCAACGACAACATCTTAGAATGCATAGCTCTTTTCAAATCCATGGGAGCCCCCGATTTTGGGGAAACACCATGCAACACGTGAGCATGTAGCAGATTTGATTCACTATATAATTGAGGCGCCTTATGGGCGGAAAAGTTATAAACCACCCCCGATCATCTCATGGCAAATTCTTTTGACCCTCATGTTCTTAATGATAAATGAGTTTCCACTAAAGCGATTCTTAACAAGGTTTGCTTTTCATTTTCCACCAACAATTTCAATTTGTTTTTGGTAATTGCAAATGAGAAGGAAATGGCCTTTGAGACATATCTTTAAAAAGGAGAGAAAATACTAAGAAGTATTCAAATCAAAATTTATCTACTTATAGCTCTAATGGGATATGGCATTTTACTATGACGTTTATATTATAGTGACATTTTAAAACTATCATGGGTTTTATACATTTTTACACTAGTAGGCGAGGAATGGTGAGTGTAATCCATTATTTTGGGGGCATGTAATTTTTTGTTTTGGGTGTTTCATCGTTATAACTTTTCTTTCCCATTAGTAATATAATTCATGATTTTGGATCTCATGTTTTAGTCTCTTTGTTATTGGCATGTAAATTTTTTTTGAGTGTTTCATCCCTATAGTTTCTTTCCCATTAGTAATGTAATTCACCATTTTGGATCTCACTTTCTAGCCTCTTGTTTAGTTTGGAATGTAATTGACTACATTGGTTATCTCATTCTCTACTAATCTCTTTTCTCATTGCAATATAATCTACTATTTTGGATGTGTGGCCCTCTAGCCTTGACTTTCCATGTTGGCAATATAATCCACCCTTTGGGTGTCTCACCCTCTAGTCCTTTTCTCATTGGAAATGTAATATACTACTTTGGGTGTCTTGCCCTCTAGCCTTGACTTTCCTTGAATTTCCCCATTGGCAATGTAATCCACTATTTGGGTATTTCGCTCTCTAACTTCTTTCCCCATTGACAATAAAATGCATTACTTTGTACAACAAATCCTCTAGCTTCTTTCCCCATTGGAAATAAAATCCACCACTATGTATGTCAAACCCTCAAGCTTCTTTCCCCATTTTCAATGAAATCCACTATCTTTCTTCATTGGAAATGCAACCTATTGTTTTAAGCATGTCTCACCCATCATTGTCTTTCCCCATTGAAATGTAATCTATTTCTTTGGATATATCACCCTCCAACTATAGTATCCTAAAATGGTCTCATGGCCTTTATTTCATGTGAATTTATGCGGTTTTGTACATTTTTCAAGGTATATATAATTTGGTTCAAATTGACAAATTTTGGTACTTTGGCCAATTTCCAAAGTATGAAACCCTCTTTTTAACACCCCAAGATAGTCATAGTTTTATCTCTTTGTGCCCTCGATCACCTTTTATGGACCATACAATACATTCAAGGAAACATTAGGACCATATTGTACTGAGTCATGAAAGTTGCTTTCCTACTTCCCCTTGTGTTCCCCTTCAAGTAGTTAGACATGTTCGTCTCTCCTCACCTTCTCCAATCAGTAGCTATCAAAATTCACACACACACAATAATATTCAACATTTTATTGATAAACAAGTGTTGTTAATCATTTAGGCACATGCACACCATCAATTAGTGTCATGCCCCCCTTCTTCTTATAAATAATAATAATAATAATAATAATAATAAAGTAAATAAAATAAAAGGATCCAAATTAAAAGAAAGACCCGTGATTTCTTGTTGGGGGCGAGTTAGGGTTTGTTTTTACTGTTGGAAAGGGCGGCTTGTTTGGGGGCGCAGGACCTGCACACAAAAAAAAAAAATGAGTTTGTTGAAACGGCCTTGGAAACTTCATGCAAATGCAGTGTTTTTTTGTGCAAAGCCAGACTCCACAACCGCTCAGCATTTCCCCAGGCCGCGCCACGCACTCCTGCGTGGGAAAACCAAGCTCATTGGAGAGGGAGAGTTTTCCAGATGTGTTGCAGGCACCAAAAACTTAGGGGACAGAGTATGGACGCGCATCAAGACAAAATGGAGGATTTTTCTGAGTCCAGTAGTCGCCACGTCCAAAGAAACTCCCAGCCGCGCCCAGGCCTGCGTGGGCTTCTAGTAAATCAAGGAAAAAACAAAGGAGCTTTGTCTGCATGTTATTGCGATTGCAAATGCCCTAGTAGATTCATATGCAAAACGTGGAAGCCTGCGAACTGTTCAAAAATGCCTGAAAGAAATGTGTCTTATGGACTGTAATGATGGCAGGATGTGCAAAAACGAGGTTGTTGAAAAGGCCTTGGAAACTTTCAAGCAAATGCATTTGGTATGTGTAAAGCCAAAATCCACAACCTTTGCTGATATCTTCCCAGCTTGTGTCAAAATGGGAGCTTTAGAACAACACATGGACTTCCATCAGGCAAAAGAGAGAATAAATTTTGTCAGATGTGGTAGTTTCAATGTGCCTTGGGCGCTGGTTTTTGTATTTGTCCAATGAAAGAATGAGACAACTTCTAATGGAATAGTATTATTGCAGCGTACAGAAGACATGGACCTCCTCGTGAGGCAGTCACGATGTTTCTTCATTTATGCGGGGCACCAACCAAATCAGTTGCGTATGCCAGCATGCTTCCAGCGTGTGCCAAGATGGAAGCTTGGGAGTAGGGTATGAGCAATAGAATCTGGTTTTCATTTGTAGGATTTTGTTCTTGCAAGCGGCATAGTGGATATGCGTGAAAATGTGGAAGTGTATTCAGGGCATGTGAACTGTTTGATTGAATGCCTCAAAGAAATGCGGTCTCTTGGAGTGCCATGATTTACAGAATGTATAATGGAGGGCATTTAATCAGTACAGAGAACCTTGTTATGCTCCATGTTGCTCTAAGAGCTGCCAAGGATATGGTCATCAACGGTGATGGGAAGTTGGAATGACTGGTGTGCTGGTCGGAGCAGTGGAATAGGCACTCCTTTTTGCAACAATCCTCAGAAATATTTCAACCAATTTGTTTGTTTCATTACCAGTTATGGATGAGGCTCTTTCAGGCAAGATAAGCTTGATGACGTGTATGCAAAATGGTGGAGCTGAGGACGCTCGTGGACTGGTTGACAAAGTGCCCAAGCAAGAGACTGAACCCAAGCCTACGGCTTCGACCGACTTCGTTCTCCAGGCATGGTCCTTCTTCCCTTACCTCTCATAATTCTCGTGTTTTAGTTCTCTTTTGCAACTAAATAGAATTTTAAATTATTAGAAATTTTAATACAGTTAGATGTCCCTTCAACTCATTGCAAAACAATATAGTGTCGTGTCGCAACTCTCGAAGCCATTATAACTCGCCTACTTTAAACCACGAACTATCACCCTCGCTTCGAGATGATCTAGAAAACTCTTACTCTTTTGATCGCTTCAATATCGTTTTATCGACCAGACAAATTTGACTCTCCATTGATTAAGTTGACCTTCTTCCTACTTAAAATAGTTAAATTTTGCAATTTTCGGAGACTCACTAAGTACCCTTCGCAACTCTGGAAACGAGATGTGAAGTTTCATTCGGGTACCTTGGTATACGAGGAGTCACCTTGATTTTTGGTTTGACCCGAAAACGATCATATGACATCCTTTTGACGCCCTTATAGGAGCCCTGTAACACTGGTTTACAACAGTAGAAAATTGTTAAAACTAGAAAGTTGGCTTTCGTTTTGGATCGCCATTTGAAACCTGGAAAGAGAAATCACTTCCCGTTTTCACAAACCTCTAGCGATTATACTAGACAAATGCATGGAACATTCAGTATAGGAAAGAGAACTTTTCGGGATAGTTTGGCGAAGCCATTTTGTAGGCCTCCGGTCGCAGTTTGACGAGGTCAAACTGGTCCAGTTTCGTCTTGTCGCTCCAGAAAACTTGTCACCATTTGAAAATGGTTTACTAGTTCTCAGCCCCTGCGACTCTGATGAACTCTCCTTATGTAGGGGAACTAGTAGGAGATGTCTCGTTGCATGCTTCTCCTTCGAACGTCAGTTATGGACGCGGGTTTCTGGGCCCTCGAGTTAACTTTTGGCATTTTATAACTGGGTGAACTACGACCAGTGGCCCCGGAGAACTAACCGCCAAACGCAAACCGTTCACTCTTTTTCAATTCCGTCAGTTGCTATGAATTCTTGGTATATCTGGGGACACGTAGAAAGTTAATCGTGACATGCATGCTCATCGGAAGATAACCTTTGGAAGCAGTTTCTTAGCCTCCGAGCCCGTTTTGTACGTTTTGCAGCTAGTGAGAAAATGTAAAAGTAGAAAGCTGCGGACCCTCGTAGGGTTGCCAAATCACCCTGGAAACTTTTAACACACGTAAATAACTATTTAAAACACTATAATGAAACTTGTTGTGTGTATTGGAACTTTAGACAAAATGATATTTTCTCTCTCTTCCTTTCTCTCTCTCTCCCGAGTTTATAAAATGAAGAAAAACGAAATGCAATGATTACATGTTTCTAGACCTTTTTTATTTCGATGGCATATTGTAATTATTGTCAGATGTAAATGGGAACTGAAAAATGATAATTATGATTGTTTTAGGGTGGATGCCATGCCAGCGATTTATCGCTGATATCATGCTCACGTGGGTTTTGCAGGATGGAAGTTCGACGACAAAAAGGCGTTGTGTAATTGTAATTTTTTATAGGTCATTTTTATAGGTCAATGAATAACTGTCTAATGCAGTCTCTTGTTACCGAAAAGTTATAAATGAAATTTGTTAATATGCATGATATGCCAGTTTTAGGGATACTTAGGGAATGTGCATCTAATCACCGGTTTAATTTGTTTCTTAGTTGTGTATGGCAAAAAGTGTTTGATTTATACATAGTAAATTGAAATTGAAGTTAATATATTGTAGTACTTTCTCAGCATTCAATAAACGATTAAATTAATCATTGGGTTATCTTCTTACCTTGTAAACGTAATAAAGAGTTTTAATGGGAACACTGAACCCTAATAAAATATTCGTGCTTAACTTGCCTGCATGTGTGATCCTTTTTACCTTATAAGAAATTTAAATCAGTAGAACGAACTTAACCTTTTCACCCGATGGAGCACCTTGGTTTAGGCAAATAAGATCCCAAGAAGAGGGGTTTATCGTCTTATAGGTACGTTTGGTGACATCGACATAAACTAGACACATAGGAGCAACACAGTCAAATAAATCTTCTAGCATCGAATGAATTTCTTGTGAGATCCAGATGACATCTTGGAGCTAGTGAAATAGTGGTTCTATCACTTAAAATTTTGCTTATGAATAGATCCTCCTAGCTATAGGTGCCATCTTTGGCTAGTGACAATAGAGTGCTTTGATCTCTTACGGAGGGTTTATAGGGTGAATATGTTTAAAACCTTAATCTAATCTATAAGAGAGCGTAAAGCCCTAAGTGAAAAATTGGAATGGGACTAAACCCTAATTGACTAGGATGTTCACTTGTGGTTAGAAAACCATAATCTAACTCCTTGCATACGAAATTGTGTTGAAAGATGTTTTTTTTAGAGAACCTTAGAAACTGCATTCTTGTCTCATAATCCCTTGTTATGTCATTCTATGGCATTAAGGAATAAAGAATATTCCTTATGCGGAAACATGCTATGCAAGGATATGAGATCTTTGTGAACATAGATCATTTGTGGTTATGTGTAGTTTTAATGCTCCTAGCCTTGTACTTCCTTATGATGTCAGACAAGTGTTGTCGTAACTCTTTTGTTTTAAGACGATGCTAAGAACGAGACCTTAGTGCGATATAAGAGCATATCATATGATGCTGCACACGAGATTTGAGATTAGGATTAAGGTCAATCTTAGAGTCCTTATCACTTAATTAAACTTTTTCATGCATTGCAAAGAATATAAATTATCTTGGTGCGACCAAACTTCGAGCAAACAAAAGATATATAAATATAAAAGGAAGTCCATAAGTTATTGAACTTTATTAACTATGGTAGCGAAATAACTATTCCGTGATCGATGGAGGTTCTTGGGGAGCTATCTCGACTCTATGTCTTCCTTAATCCCAATACCTCATCTGGACATCACGTTAGAATCTCTTGTGTAGCAAGAGTAAATTTTATACACTAAATAAAAGTTTGAGAAGCAAAATCTTAACATAAGAATGAGAAAATTAGAATCTTGTAGGCATTTTGAAATATGGAGAATACTTATGTAAGTCATGAAGATTTGTCATAAGGGTAAAGAGCAAATTAAATGGTTGAACAATATGTGATCTGTGAAACGAATTTTCAGAACATGTAGGTGGAAAAAGGGAGAAAATCATGCTTACCTAATAAGGATCTTGGAAAGTTAGCCGTAACTAAAATACATTTAAAGTAATGATATGTCGGGTTCGTCGTTCCTAAAGTCACGTTTCTTGTGGTTGGGTCTTTGCTAGTATTCATTCGTTGGGAAAAGTGTGGTATCGACATGCCGATGTCGTCTGCATGTGTCTATGTGAGTCGATGACTTATGTGATTGTCGCATGTGTGTCGAGTTTTGTACTCGGAGCCCTTACTGTGTTGTATGTCGTGAGCAATGTAAGTCAAAAATAAAATTATCCTAGTATTTTTACTGTTGTCTTTGGGTGTGTAAATTGTGGGTACTACAATTAGATAAATAACATTGAACATATTCTTGTTGCATGAGAGGTATATTTTGTTATCAGTAGTACACTAAATTTGGTCCGAGGAACACAATAACAACATTGTTTACACATTTTCAAACATTCGGTCAATTAATACATATTTGGCCCGATTCACACATATTTATCCATTCTCAACGCCCTCGAGCTACTAGGTTGTCCCCATTATCAAGTTCAACATTATCATCACCACTTGTAGGACTTCTATATAGGAGTCATCTTACACCCTAAAAAACAACCTTCCATCTTCGTTTGAGTTACATGGTTTGTAGAATAACTCCGTATCCCTTGGACAGATTCACCCCCAAAGTTGTCCATCTTCTATAAACTTGTCCTCCCTTTCTCCAATAATCATAAATTCAAATGAGTAAACTTTTATAGTCAACAAGGTGAGATTTTATAGTCGGCTTGGGTAAGAAAATAATGAAAGATATCATATTTAAAAAAATCCTTAAGATTTTCCATCATCTAGGCATCACTTTGCTCGTTGGACATTACTACATACAAATATCATATCCTTCCTAAATCTTCTAAAAGAGTCTAAGCTATATTAGCCAAGAGCATAATTCTAAAGCATACAAGGTCTAAAAATGCATGTTTCCAAGTGTCAAATCTAAACAATGGAATTTATTTTAAGTTACATATTATATTTCTAAGTGCACCTCATCACAGAACTTAGGAGAACTATGCTAAGTTTGAGTTCTCTACAAAGTATGCTTCGCCATCATTGGGAGTGTGTTAAGGAAAATACAAATAAAAGAGATAAGACATTATAAGGTGATTTGTAGTCAGGCATGCATTGCTAGGGTTTATCACAAGGATAAGACGTTATAACACTCTCATGGGTCATCGCAATGATGCATATACATATTACAGACTGTCAATCATGTGAGAAGCATCATTAGATTGGACCAAGACATATACGTAGCTCGTGGTGAGATTCAGCCATGAAAGATATAAACATTTGGATCCGAAATAGTTTGACACCCACGAACCCATCCACAACACATTTTTAGATCTTGATATTTTTACTCTTGTCGAACACTCGCTGAGATTCCACTTGCATATGAGCACAATGTTTCATAAGTGAATTTGGGTTAATTTGTTCCCTTTCTCGTGCTTTTACCAAATTTACCAGTTTTCAGATAAGTGAACTATTTTAATCAATTTTACATCTAGTTCAAATTCGATTAGGAGTTCCACTTATTTATTTCAAAACTATTTATTCTGTTTGTAATCATTTTATGCTTTAATACAGTTTAATTAAAATATTTTGGTAAACCCGATACTTTGTTGAGCTTCAAACCACATGGTTTTATTTTTAGGGTTGATTTCAAATTTTATGGTTTTATAAACTCCTCTTCTTGCCTCTATTATGTTACGTGTGATCATTAGCTCTTGTTTTTGAGTACTTTCATAATCTTATTTTATGCTTACACCTACTTGGTGAAGTGCTAGATTGAGTGATTTTCATATTCTTTATTTTCAAATTTCCTTAGTTCAACCTCATGCAAAGAAACAAGAAAAAACACTATGTTAATTATGTTTCTTCTTATGATGGAAATACTCACATTGATACAAAGATTGAAAATGTAATTGATATGTAAATGGTGTTTCTAATAACATAAATAAAATACCATCCCCGATCATGAGGCTGATACACATGAATGAAATAATCACAATTACTATGAGACAAATAGTGTGCAACCTATTGTTCGCACATAAATTGATCTTGATTGCAAGGATATGATTTCTTGATTTTGTGTCATATTATCAACACAAATTTGACACCTAGATTATATTTCACGAGGAACTCCTCATTTTATGATTGTTTTAGCAATGCAAAACTTTGGGCTCAATGATTCCCTCCTCTACCTAATTTCAACACAATACTTCATTAATACATGAGAAATGAAAGAAACATTGAACTAAAACATGTAAGAGATTAAAAGACACAATGGATTAGAGGGAAGGAAAGAAAGAACCACAAGTAATGCATCAATGCATAAATATACACAATTACATGTTCAATCACAAAGGTTAAAATCTCTTATATTCAAAGAAGTAAGGTTGGAAGCAACTTGAAACAAAATGTGGCCTAAGAAGGTTCAATGAAAGAGATCCAAAGAGTTGTTAAACATTAAGACTATGCATTTATACAATACATAAAAGAAAGGGGGATGAAACAACAATGAATTGCAATCACTTCCAGGCTCATAAGTATGCCCATACTACTACGTAAGATCAAAGTGAAGATCTACGCTAAAGTGACCCGAAAATCTTACATTCAAAGGTAACCAAAGAATGCAATGGTGATCAATGGATTTGGAGGGGATAAAAATTGTTTGAATTAGATGTCAACTTGAAATACCTCATGTCATAAAAGCCTACACTATCATCCCACTTGCATCACATCGGATCAGGCATTAAAATTTACAATCACTCAAGCAAAAGAAATATCTCACAATGGGGTGTCTTTGGGCCCTCATGGGAATTCACTACATAGGTTTTTGAACTGATAGGAGTGGGTGGAAATAATTCATGACAATTAGAAATGATCTCATAGGTTGGATGACAATAGACAATGTTCTATAGTGAAACATGTGCTATGCTTCGTGGATTAGTGTAGTGTGGATTTAGATATAACAATGTGATGGAATATAATATGTTGTGACATGAAACAATACTACATGGCTTAGTCGAGGCATTGGAGCGATGCACAAAGAATAGAGTTGTGCGACAATTACAAGTACAACTCGGAATAAGTTCTCACGACATGCATGAAAAATGATTAACAAACGAAAATAAAAAAACAACTATGCAAAATGGTTCGCAACACATGGTAAGAATAAAATGCTACATAACACATAGAGTTTATAAAATGGGAAGTGGTTGGGAGTTTTGGGTATTTTAGCGAAGTTAACAAAGTGAAAATTTCATCATGATTTGAATCACATTGCAAATGTCAATGAAATCCACACAATATTAATTAGTTATCTAGACACAAGCTATGTGCATTCTTGATTAACCATTCAAAGCACTTATAATTGTTGTTTTACAATAATTAGATTTAAAATTATAAAAGTTGAATTCATGTCAACATGATATTTTAAACCAAAATGAAAAAAATGAAAATATGCACAACATATTTACATTCCATATAATTACTTACCTTTTGAGAATCTATCATATTCGTTAGTTGGAGAAATCGTATATAAACTTAAATATCATGACTTTTATGTTAATAGTATGACATTATAATAGAAGTGCCTCTCCTAATATAATATCCTAATATGATTGTTGATTTCTTATATGCTTTTTGCTCACCCTTCCTCTATCTATAGTTTTATAATTTCCAAAAACAATATTGTTTGATTACTTCTAGATACATGCCTTACTACCCAAATCTCATATACCTCTTCAATGCTAAATTTTGAAAATGTATTTTCTACGCCTCTTAAACCAAATTATATTTTTAAAAAGAAAAATAATAATCTATTTCCACTCCCTAATGTTTAGGCATGTGCAATTAGCAATGATTTCAAATTTAATGAACATAAAAAGTCCAATAAATGCAAGGCAAATAAAGAGTCATTCAAATTTAAAATTTCCAAATAAACTTAACATGTAGTGTCAATGGTTTTTAGTAGAACCAATACTCCTCACCCAAAAAAATAGATGCATACCCAACAAAGTGCATGTGATTGGGTTGATTGTCTATTTTATTTTAGAAAGCACCATGTTCTCCAGGCTATGACACCCATTAGTTATAGTCAACCTCCATTTCATGTTTTAATTACCATAATAGACTCACCATGTTATACTGCCTCAACCACTTTGCTAATATTGGAAACTTGTTTGGTTCCACCTGACATAAAAAAGTTAACAAATCTTTTTAATAATCTCTCAAAGCATAACTCAAGACACGACAATTACAAACATACGAAGTTAGGGGAAATAATATTTTGTAATTAAATAGAAATTTAAATAATATGTTGTAAAGAACTTTTGGTAAAAAATTACTTGAAAATTCACAAGCCTCGGGGAGGGAGTGCCTCTCATGGTTAACACTGGTATGGGAATCAACCCTCGACATGGACATTGAGAAAAAGCTTGAAGAGATTTTTAGGGTTGAAGAGATTTTTAGGACACAAAAGGATTGGACAACCACTTTGGAGAAGATAGTCTCTAAACAAATCAATCATCTCACCATGCGACACGCTTTTCTTGAGTTATTGCACATTCAGGTAAAGTAAGTTTGTGATGTGAGTGGTATACCAAAGGATCTTTGGAAAGGTGAAAAAGCTACAAAAAAGGTGTTCTCTTCTAGTAGCAAGGACCCTACGATGTAGACTTCCCTGAATCTCTTCATAGTTGTTGGGCTGCAGTATAACTGTTCTCATGCTCCTTTCTAGTAGTATGTCTCGCCTTTGTTTCCGTTTATATTATTTGACAGTAGGCCTTCTTGCTGGGGTGTGGTCCCCACATATCAAAAAACCATGTTGCTTCCTTATGTTTCATTTGGTAGTTAGGCCTTTTTGCTAGGGTGTGGCCCCCACCTATAAAAAAACCACATTGTTTCTCTTGTTTATCTGGACATTGGGTTTTTGTATTTCGGGTATGGTCCCTCCCAAAACCATCTGCCACTAATAAAAAAAATGAGTAGAATTTTTTGATTAGATATAAAATGTTATGTAATTACAAATTGAAATTAAATGTTTATGGAACTATCAACAAAAATTGAGCAAGAACTTTGTGTTTCTTGATAGTTTGTCACCTCCAAATAATATGGAGGTTGAACCATATATTGTCAACACATTCTCGTTAAATTCAATGGTCAAGCATTAACACGGTTGCATATTTAGCACTTTTTGGTGTGGTAGAGTGTTAAACCCGGGCTACCAATAGAAATATTCTTGAATGTGTCGATTATTTACTTTTAGTGATACTAGAGGATAGCTTGAGAATTAATATTAACAATATACCCACCCCCAACCAATATTGGGGATTTCTTAACGATTATTATTAATGTAGCAATGTAGCCACCCCCAACCAATATTTATTGGAGGATGACTTGAGGATTACTTGTTGTATGTCCATATAGCGAATATCACACTTTTAAATTTTTACTTCCAATTTTCTTCAACCCTTTGGTTGAGTGGCAAACTTTGTTACTTTCCATTTTTTCTTGTTAAGGATTAAGTATACTTACATAAGTCATGGGGGACAAGGATACGAGACAGAAAGATAGGAAAATGCGTTTACGGGTGGAAATTCCGTATGTTAGGAATTGCACAACATGGAAAACAACTATTAAAGTAAAATATAAAAATTAATATTTTAATTTTATTCAATAATATATAGGGGGTTAAATGTTATTTAATGTTTCTCTAGCACAATTTGAGGATTAAGGTTAAATGTTTTTGGCATCTTCAAATTATAGTGTGAGAGTTTTTTTAAGTTTTGTACATCTCCTTCAAATCATTAAAATCTAGGGAATACACCCTTGCGTAATACCAAGGTAAATATTTCTAACCAAAATTACGACTTGATAATATCAATAACACACATCCACCCATCCATTTAACACAATGTATGCAATTCATACTTAGGTGGGGTTGGTAAAATCCCGCACATTTAACCAATTTTAACTATCTTTCATTTTAAATTATAAGGCTATATAAGTCAATTTGAATGTTTTAAGAAATATACACAATATTTTAATGTGCACCTAAATTACACCTTTGTATATATTATTTAGACCTATTCATCAAAGGTAACAAACTACTACATAAAAAGGTCCATCAAGCCCTTGGGATATGTGGTGTCGAGTGGAGAAAATATTTGTTTTTTGGATTACCAAACATATTTCTTTATATAACAAGTTCTAGGTTTGCTCGGAGGTTTGAAGTTACCCATGTCTACTACCCTTCTTATTGGGTGCCTTAAAGCTATGTATGTTAAGTTGGAACGTCTCTTCAAGGACTTCCTTTAGGCCAAGTTTCCTATAGTTATCTTCCTTTTGTGACTTTCTTATATATGCACATTCTCAATTGCTCACAAAATAAGACACATAGGTCTAAAACAATGTGGTATTCGTAGGCATATCACCCAAAATATTGCACAAATTGCTTAATTATCTATCTAATACCATGCAATCAGTAACCAAATTGTCCCATAATTTGGTCTCGTACAAACGGTCACGTCTCCCACTACCCAACAGCTTACTTTTCTAATTTGATATCTTTTCTTGGGTTGGTTCATATCCTATAGGTCAGCCTTAATACAACATTTAACCTACAAAAGCCAATATCATCAAGTCTAATGCACTTATTAACTCATCTAGCAACACAAGAGCACTCTTTGCAAAATATGTTCCTAAATTACTAAAAGCTCTCCTAAATTCCTCCAAAGCGAACACAACCTAGGTGCAACTCAAATACTTTGAATCCATCCAAACCAGGTTCAAGAGTCATGCCTCTCATTTTATAGACATCCCAAGTCAAGTCAAGTCATAACAAGTTCAATCTAATACAAAGCATTGCATGGAAGTTTCTAAGGGTCAAGGGAATCAATCTAGCATTTGTAAGCACAACACACTATATCACAATTGTGAAGGGTATATTCTACTTTATATACGGTTGCGTCTAATATCTTTGAGTCAAGAGTCACAAGGACAAGATATGGTATTTTCTTATATTTTCCTAAACAATTACAAATACACCGAGAGAACTACATGTAGTTTTGTCTTACCTTCGAAGGGATGTAGTGCACCACCTAGATTATATCGGTAGGTGTTGACCACCAAAGTCAATCCAACTCCACCACACACATATTTATCTCATTTTGTTATCTAATCATGATCATGAAGTGTTATTACAAGAATCTAGGGTTTTTATTTATACATGTCACCATAGGAGGTGTTGTACATTTGTGAACCCTAATATATGAAAACAAATTATATTTCTCACCACCGACAACCATCATAAGTTACAAAGCATCATCACATCCCTATCTCGAAATCATATAACTCAAGGCTAGAACATACCCCACTTCAGGATAGGTTGTATGGTTCCATACCAAGTGTATCTCGTAGTCATAGTTCCACAGACAAAGCTCCTCCAAGTCATTGCCAATATTCTTAACCACTCAGTACTCTCATATCACAACTTCGCTTTTGTCATTAACTAAGTATGTTTCCCTCTAATGTTTAAAGCAATTATTTCTATCATGTTCTCTTACAAATTACTTTGAGTTATATTATGGTGTGTGCACTAATGTTTATTAATTAATCAAAATATATAGCTTGGACTACCCTTATGCTTTTAAACACAAAAGAAACTAATCTCTACCCCAAACACTTATTTATTTAATGTGTAAACATTAAGCATTGTGAGGAAATGAGATATCCAACAAATTTAGATAAACATTTTTGCACAATTTATATGGAATCAATGAGAATGTGAACTTGGTTGTTTCAAATAAGTGTTGTAGAGCTCAATAGTTTCTCCTTCCATTTGAAATGTGCTTCCCACTATGTCTTCATTTGTTGTCAAATCTACAACTTCTAAGCCTTCATCATACATTTTAAAGCATCCTCTTATCTTCTTAACAATATTATTCTTCTTTATTTCTAAATCGGTTCATTTCATCCTAAGCAACATAGTCATGGCATCCTTTCAAGCAAAGAAGTTAAAGATAATTCAATGGGACAATACGATCTTGCACTCATTGGACATTTTGTAAATAAAAGAAGGAAATGATACAAAATATAAATACAATATGGAATGGACGTACAACAAAACAAAGTGCAAAGCAATCATGAGAATCCACGTAAGGAAGTATGTTTGGTCTTGTGCATTCCTAGAATAATGAATACAAAATAACTTTTGAGTTCCCCTTGAATTTTACTATAGTGCTTTATAATTATAGTGTAAAAATAAAGGTCCCTTCAAATAATTCTCATAATTGGGTAGTACTAACTTTTTCTTCATTACGATTCCCCCAAAATGGTCTTATTAGATATGTTTAGGAAATCATAATTACAATAGAGTAGATTTAAACTAAAGCTAATATAACTATAGGTATGTCTAGAACCTCAAAAATATGCGATTTAAAAAATACCTCCTACGAGGAATTTATGGCCTCTAAATGTTTAACAAAAGAGAACCACTTAGGAACCTTTCAAATATCTCATACAAAAACAATAAAACAACGGACCCAACTCCATAAATATTTGTACCACAATGACAAGATTCGTATCAACTTGAGTGATAAAAACATTGAACATAGACCTCGGATGACCAAACTACGAGTAAAAATGGAAGGTTGTTTAGAACAATGCTTAATGGTGATGCTAGAAAAAACTACTTTTTGGGGTTTTAAACTATTAACCTCGTAAGTTGTAAAAACACCGAATTAGACCTCACATGACCAAGCTATGAGTTAAAAAGGAAGGTTGTTTAGATCATTGCTCAATGGTGAAACAAGAAAAAAAACTTCGTTTGGGGTTGTAATATATTAACCTCGGAAGTTATAAGGCTTATCAAAATGTGTCTTAGCCATACGCCGCACAAATAAATAAACAATCTAAAGGAAAAAATTGAGTTTTTTCTATGAAATGCTTGAAACTTAATTTTCTTTTAAAAAACATTGGCCCGAATTAAGGAGGGGATTCGTGGGAGTAACTTAGTTGTGAAAACAATGGTTGAATGGAGAAGCCATGAACAAAGTTCCGAGAAGCTCATTAAAGATTTGTTGCAAAGTTTGAAATGTGGCCAAGTAGGTCAAGGGCTCATATGAAATGCCGTGAGTTTCCAGTGCATTGGAGTGTCGGTAGTGATCAATCTATAGTTTGGAGAACATACCGCAAAAAGAAATGGATGAGGACAAATTGGTGTTTAGTTATGAGGATTGAGCCTCCAAACCAACATTTCAATCTACAAAAAAACTAAATTCGCAACAAAAAAAAAAAATAGTTTTTTTTTAGAACCCTTGGGAAAAAATATACTATTTTAAATTAAAAACTAATAAAAATTACTATATCTAATGTGAAATTTCAAACAATATTTTCTTTGCAATTGTGGCACCATTTGAAATGAAAAGAAACCCTAAACCACATTTCTCGATCCTTTCGGACACAACGGTATGGTTAAATTTTATGCATATTTTAAAATATGTAAGCTTAAAAAACAACCTCATTTTTTTAATGCTCCTGAGAACAAAGTGGAAAGGAAGGTACACATTATTGTTTATATACCGTGATAAAATCTAACATGGAATTGTTCCATTCATCCAAAAATGATCTTGGTAATAACTATATTTTGGACTTGCACAAATAACTGAAAATAAACAAAGAATAATTCAATAGAACAAACATATAAATAGAAATAGAAAAATAAAAAGGTGCACGCAAGAGAAAAATGGAAAGGAGGGTACATGTTATAGTTTATACATGTGATAAAATCCAACATGGAGTTGTTATATTCATTCAACAATGACCTTGCTAATAAATCTATGTCGCACTTGACACATATAACTCAAAATAAATAAACAATAATTTAATAAAACGAACATATAAATAGAAATAGAAGAATAAAAGAAAAATGGTTTATACAAGAGAAAAATCAAGTACGAACAACTTGTTTTTTTTTTGTTTCAAAGAATAGAATGGAAAGGAGGGTACATATTATAGTTTATATATCGTGATAAAATATAACATGGAATTGTTATATTCATTTGAAAAATGACCCCGCCAATAACTATATTTCACACTTACACATATAACTAAAAATAAATCAAGAAAAAATTATTAGATCAAACATAAATAAAAATAAAAAGGTTCATACAAGAGAAAAATCAAGTAAGAAGGTACGTAATACCGTGTAGTTGAGAAGAATATTAGAAATAAATATTAAAGTTGTATGGAATTAAATAGGCCCACAATAGAAAGAATTTAATCTCTTAAAATAAGTATAATAATTACCTTGATTTACAAATTATTAAATAGACAAATAATCTTAAGTATGCCCAATTTTAAAATCATGTTATAAAAGTGTATTTATATACGATGACACTTTTCAATGTGTAAATAAAATATTTATAATATTCTAAAAATGTCTATGAAAATTACAATTTTTGAGGGAGAAAAAATCTATAAAATTATTATAATTGATTATTTGATTAAAAATGCACTTTTATTAATAGTACATAATAATATAATAGTGATCCTACAAAAAGGGTGTAATGGATGTTGGTGTAGGTGGTATTTTTCTTCACTTATTTAGTGTTATTCCACCTCACCGGTGAGTCATCTCACTTAGGTGGACATGGATCTAGGTGTCATCTTAGTTATGATAGATTCTCTTACAGAATCTGTCATATGTGTAAGTGTGTCATAGGAGTTACATTCCCATTTGGGAAAGTAACTCCTCTTCTCCATTATGGAGGAATATTCTCTTACATGGGAGTTACACATTCACTCCCCTATTTGTACTCACCTCCTTTGATCTATGAAAATCCTAAGCCAAGCCAAGAATTCCCATTCTACTCCATTTTTTTGAATCTTGAGCTCTCATATGCATGCACATTGCTTTACAAAGTTTGCTTGCTTTAATCTCACAACTCCTACACTTTGGTGAAGTGCAACTATTCGATGCATGTGAATTCCTTCCAGGTCTTCGTCCTTCACTCTTTCATGGTATATGAGCTCGGGACTAGAATCACTTTGCTCATCATTGTTGCTCCACCGTGTAGTTGTTTGTGGAAGCTCTCGCTTTTGCATGTGCTTTACTTGCATATTTTGATATTTTTTAGTGGTTTGTGTTTTGTGTTGGTTGTATGTGTGTTCAGATCAAGAAGATTGTCGGTTCAAAAGAGGGATGCAGTTTGAGATCTATTGAAAGGTCATGTTTTGTGAGCTATCCAATAGCTCGTGCATTGCCTAGGCACTCGACTTGCACTTGACTCGCCCCGCTCACTTAACTTAACTCGGCAATCTACTCTGGTACTGTCTCAACACATTTTTTAGTTACCTACATTGCCTTGGTAACTTCAGCTTCACGTTGATCCGGGACGACTGCATGCATTGGTCTCCCGTAACTCGTGTCATCGTCTAAATCAACTACCCTGCACTCAACCTCCATGCCGGGCATCTTGGGCTCGTGTATTGGTTTGTGGGAATGTTGTTTATGGCATATGGTTGATCTCTGACTCGTGCTTTGACTCGACCTATGTTGTGCTTTTCCGTGCATCCGCCTTGGCTCCTTGGGCACTCGCACTCTACTCGAGCTCAAATTCTGCGAACTCTTCTCCTAGCTCGACCCTATGTGATCAGGTTGGTTTGTCTGTGTCTGTGCCCTGGCTCTTGTTGGTTCACTACTCGGGGTTCTACGTCGACTTCCTGCCCTGTGCACCTTGTGTTGTTTACATATTGCTCGCAGTTCGTGTTTGAATTCTGCGTGGCCGTTTCTCTACAGCGTGGCCACCACGTATCCTGTTGGGTCATTTCAGACCTCTGCACAAGGGTTTAACACGTCTTCATAGCCCCGACACGTTCTTAATTACACCATAGCACCGACACGTGGCCTCGCTTCTTTTGATTGCTTTTGCGACCGACTTTCATTCGAGGCCCACTCGTGGTTTTACATGGTGGATTACAAACCTAGCACACCAGCTCCAATGTCAACTCATGCAAATAGCCTTTAGCTCGGTCCATGCAAATCCATCCCTTTTAGAATTGTTCGAGTGGTTAAAACAATCCTTTTTTAATGTTTTAAGGCAAAAACATTCTTTTATGGCATTGTAATAATTTTAAGGCTGTAATTTGCTTGTATTTATGTCCTTCATTCGTGTGTCGAAGATGGAGGGTGAGGTCCGGGGTTAGCAGGAGGCTAATCCCCCCTCGCAAGCAAATGTGATGCCATTTTCAATGAGTACCTACACGACACCCTTTGCACCCATTTCGGGTACCTTTTTAATCAGTTTGCAAAGTTATTGGCATTTTCCATCAGTTGCGGGAATCGTATTTCTGCTATAACTTTTGACTCGCTACTCATTTTTTAGCGCTTCTTTAGTCAAAGTTGCATGATTTTTGCACATTACATGATGAAATTGTTAGTTTTGTAAATGCACTACTTTATAAAGTTCCACATTCGGGGGTATATTTTTTCCTTTTCTTCGCATTTTGGACACCTTTTCGGTCACGGATCATCATGGAGTTCCCTTGCTCACCCCGTTCAACTATCAGGAATGGTTGAATGCTATGAACACTACCTTAAAAGGAAAGAAATTGTTCTACATTACTACTGGTCTGCAAGTTGAACCCGATGATGAAACAAAAAAGAAAAGTGGCTTGACAAGTGTGATGAAGCCATTGGTTTCTTGACCATGTGTGTGTCTCCAGAACTACGTTTTCACATTTCTTCTGCTACATCACCCAAGGAGGTTTTGGATACTCTCAAAGGACTTTTTGGGAAATAGGATGAAATGTGAGGACACGAACTTGAAAATGAACTAATCAGCCTTAGTCCCAATAGTTTTGACACCCTTTAAGACTTCTTTACCAAGTTCATATCACTCAAATTGCAGTTAGAAGATTGTGGAATAAAGAAAAAGGAATCACAACTCGTTTTATCAGTCCTTGCAAAACTTGGCCCTGAATACTCTATTTTTGTCTCCACCTTCCATGCAACAAAAAGGGCACTTGGGAAAAGTTGGTCTATGCCCTCTCTTGATGAGTTTATTATAGATTTGATCAGGGAACAAAATAAATTAATTCAAATGGGCACTTTGAACTCCACAAAAGCCCATGCTCTCATTGCTAGAAAGGAAAAATAGAAAGCTTTCTAAGGAGAAGAAATAGGATCATGAAAAGGACAAACCTAAAAATAACTCTTCCACTTCCTCTTCCATCTCCAAACCTCCCAAAGAACTAATCAAATGTGGATACTACAAAGGCATGCATGATGAAGAAAAATGCTTGAAGAAAAGATTTATCTCCTCACTACTCTACTTGAGAAGCACAATATTGGAGTTCCAGATTCTCTCAAAGCATCTTCATCATCTCATGATAGTTCTAAGGAGAAAGAGAGTGAAAAAGAAAGTAAAAGAGAAAGAGAAAGTGAAAGAATCAAACAAGGAGAAACCAAAGGGAAGAGCTCTAGTGATAGTTGTGCCACCTACCCCTACATGGATCATTGATTCAGGTGCAACTCATCACATGGCATCATCAGACATTGAGTTTGATTCACTTGAGCCATGTGGCATGTCCTCTATTCAGCTTGGTGACAACACTACTACACAGAGTTTTCGAAAAGGATCAGTTGAAGTGAGTGGTGGTACTTTCAACAATGTTCTAAGTATCCCTTCACTTTCAATAAATCTTCTTTCAGTCTATCAGATCACTCATCTTGGACAGGGCATGTGGGTTGAGTTCACTCCGACTTAGTTTATGTTAGGGAGCTTCATAGTGATGCTATTGTTGCAGTTGGTATAGCTGACCATTACACTCGGTTGTACTCATTCTCTCACTTTGCTCCTCCTTCAGATTCTTCATCCGACTCAGCTGGACTTGAGGATACTTCTGAGCCCATTTCTGATGTTGAGGACATCTCTACTATCATAGTTGATTGTCATGATGATGGGGACCCACCTCCACCATCCACTTATCATTTGCCACATCTTGAGGAGTTGTCTCTTGATCTACCCACTTCTGGTGCACTTCAGACACTTCAAGGAGCCGGCACTATGATTCAGGACTCATCAGGCATTGGGTACACTTCTTCATAGGTTCAAGCCATTCCACCCTCCTTCCTTGCCACTACTTCGTGGGATCTACATTTCTTCATGGAGTAGCTGGCTTTTCCACTTCACATAAAGCATTGTTCCTTAGACTAGAACAACACCTTGGCACTTTGGGGTCTTCTTCCTCCTCTTCACTTAGTATAGGGTGGCTTGTGACTGGATCATCTTCTTGGGAGGTTGGATAGACTTATTTTTCTCCTTCTTCTTCTTAGTAGTTTAGGAGAGTTTTTTTTTTCTATCTCTTGTAAGTAGAGGTTTTTCCCACTGGGTTTTCCCTCACTACTTGAGACTTTTGGTGTGCATGGGTACCTCATCGATTTGTGACCGAGACCCATTTCTCATTTCTGACTTGCCGCCTCATCCTAAGTTATGATGAAGGGGGTGTTGGTGTAGGTGGTATTTTTCTTCACTTATTTAGTGTTATTCCACCTCACCAAGTGAGTCATCTCACTTAGGTGGACATGGATCTAGGTGTCATCTTAGTTATGACAGATTCTCTTACAGAATCATCATATGTGTAAGTGTGTCATAGGAGTTACATTCCCATTTGGGAAAGTAACTCCTCTTCTCCATTATGGAGGAATATTCTCTTACATGGGAGTTACACATTCACTCCCCTATTTGTACTCACCTCCTTTGATCTATGATAAGCCTAAGCCAAGCCAAGAAATTCCATTCTACTCCATTTTTTGAATCTTGAGCTCTCATATGCATGCACATTGCTTTACAAAGCTTGCTTGCTTTAATCTCACAACTCCTACACTTTGGTGAAGTGCAACTATTCGATGCACGTGAATTCCTTCTAGGTCTTCATCCTTCACTCCTTCAATGGAATCACACCCCAAAAACAACCAAATTGAGCTATATAATCTTCGAGAAACCAAAATCACATCATATCAAAGTCTATGATAATTGCATATAATTAATAAAAAGCTTTGCAATAAAAACCATTAGACACGTAGTCTAACAATAACACACACACACACACACCACGACACATAAAATTACACAACAATAAGGAATAGAAGTCGATAGATGCAGAGGAGAATTATTGGCTTTCCACCTTGACTACTATCGTTAAGTAGATTTTTGTGCTAGGTATGGTCTCCCAATCATCATTATCATTTTTTCTTTTATTCCATCTGCCTACTTGGTTAGAGAAATATCATGTGCCAAGTGGGAAAAATTATCCGAAGGTGGCACCCATAGGCAACACCCACCACTACCAAAGTGAAGTTTGTCAAACACATCACTTCCATTGTCTTTTTTTGAAGTGAAGGCCGACGAAGCAAAGTGAATAGCTATGTCACTTCATTAGCCACAACACACTTAAAATCCCTAGCCACAACCTTAAGAAAGTGAATGACATCAAGGAGAATCAAGTGGTATTACCCCATTAGTCAAGGGGAATTCGGAAGTACTCCACCTCCAAATGAAGCATCTCATCTTGGAATAAAACTCGAAGCATGACATTCAAAAATACAAGATTGCTAGTCATAGAAAAACTTATCCACAACGAATTTATTAAAAATAACATGACTTTTGTCTTTCCAAATGTGAAAAAGACTATCAACATGGAAAATATGAAAAATTCGGTGGTTTTTGCAAGAAGTGTGGCCAAGTCCCCAAGTAAGACGATTTTCCAAGTGAAGAATTTCGGAAGGAAGGTTTGAAACAAGGCATGAATCCACTTCCAAGCAAATGCAAGTTAAACCATAATAAGTGTTTGATAGTCTCGACAAGATGGAAAACAGGAAAATGGGAAATTGAAATCCTCGCATATTTTAGCCTATCTCCAAGGGAAGCCCTAGTAAAGAATACACCAAATAAAATTAGCTCTATAAGGGATTTCAAAATATTGGCAAACACCTAGCTCAAGTAGAGTTCAAAGATTTTAATTATTATTGGTGATTAAGGGTTTCTATTTGCATATGATGGGGAGAAAGAAATTGATAACCAAGCTCTAGTTTATATAAGCAAAAGGGGTTTCACTAGGCCAATTCCAATTTCTCCACTAAGGAGCTATAAAGAGAATCCCAATTTTATGGAGGCAATCATCAAGTATGGCATTTTGAATCTCAAAATAGACTCAACATCCTCATTTATAATTGAAACTTATCTATGAGAATATTCCAAGGTTCTTAGCAACAATAAACCTTGTATAAAATATCACAAATAGTCTTGAGTCCATGTTTAAACAATGTAAAACTCTTAACCCAAGGAACCATAGAAAAAGGAACATTGTGGAACTTAAAAACAAGAAACCACCAACGAGATTGAAAGTTAAGAGATAGTCCATTCTTGAACCCATCTCCAATCCAAATGAGGTTGGGTTTGACCATTTCCCAAGCCGTCCAAATGCGTTTAGGCCCAAATGTTCCACAAAAATAAGTGGCACAAGGGTAATAAGGAGAGAGTGAAATATGAAGCCATTCTAAGACTTCCTGTCAAGAGAAGCCACATGAGAGATTCAATTTCTCAAAAATATTTTCCATGTCTCATCCTTCCAAGCCTATGATAATCCATTTGACACCCAAGGTATGACCTTGAAGCTTGATTTCAATGAGGTCGAGTCCTCTAACTTACTTGGGTCTCAAACAAATATCCCAATAGACTTTTTGCAAGCCCTTACTCTTTTAAAAATTGGCCATAATAAATCCCTTAGAGCTTCTCTGGTTTCACAATAGGAAGCTTTGGAAGGAGCACAACAAGAAGAACAATAGACATGAGTGGAAGCAAGCATTTTAGAGCAAACTTGTAACTTAACCATCAATGAGAGAGGTTTGGTAATCCAATAGGAAATCATTTTCTCCTCTATTTGAATCACATAACCAAAGCTTCAAAGAGAAACCTAAAAAGAAAAGGTGAAGCCTAAAAATTTGAATTGCTTACCTAGTCGAATCCATCACAATCAATATCCTTCTAACCAAGGGTTTTGGGGGTGTATGGGGGAGGGGGTTGAGGGTGCGGGCCGAAAGGCGGTTGGGAAAGGGGAGACTTTTTGTAGCATTGTGTATTTCTCCATTGTATGGAGGAGTTAGAAGTAAGGAAAAAAATGAAAGCATTCTAAAACATACTTATCTAAAAACTCATCTTACAAAAGAGAAATGAGAAGTCAACAAGATGGTCATTAATGTGTTAGTGGTCGAGCGAGGAAGAAATTCCTTTAACTCAAGCTCTAGAAGAGTAATTGGTAAACAAATAACTAAACCATTCAACAACCAAAACATAAAGAAGGAGCCAAAGGACAACCTTGCCTAATAAATCTATGGGGACCAAACTCCGAGAGATTGCACCCCATGTATTGTAATACAAGCTCTTGCCTCCTAAAATAACATGTTGACAATATGCACAAACCAATGACAAATTATAAGGCCTAAGGTATAGAAACAATAAAAGGCCATTGAATTATGTAATAAGCTTTCTCAAATTCAATCTTCACAAGCAAGGCTTTCTTATTAAACACCTACCAATTCCATGCCCTCTCAAACAACAATGACATTGTCTACAATATACGTATGTTGAATGAAATCGGTCTACTCAAATTCTACATTCGATATAATAACTTACCTTTGATAATCTACCATTTTCATTGGTTGATTGGTTTGCTAACATTTACACCTCCAATGATGCAATAAAAGTCTTGTTGACTTTCTCCTGGAATGTTCAATGTGTTGGTAGTTAAAAGTATCCACTCAAGAGTTTTCCTTCACTTTTAACACATGGGAATGCTTCTCAAGTGTGGGACTTGCATCTTGAAGCAATCCTTTAGAGAGAGTTGGTTCTCATGTATTTTCTACTCCTAATGTGTTGGCTAGATTTTATGCACAGTGTAAAACCTAGGCAATCATAAGATAAATCTCCTTCATTTAACAATGAAGCTTCAGTGTAAGATGTTTATCTATCCGTAGCGGTGAATCCTAGTAACTAATTTTGGGGGGTTTTACTTTAATTTCCTCAGCTCGTGAACCACAAATGGGTAATTTTGCAGCAAGTAAGCATCTGTGTTGAGAATATTTGTAGAAGGGGAAAAACAAAAGTAGGGAAAGAAGGAAGGAAGATGTGCTTAATCAACAAATACTTATCAAAGTTTGTCTCACACAAAGTAAATAAATAGAGAAATCACAACATTCAACAATAAGGGAAAGAAATAACTTCTAGCCAACATCTAAGATAACACAAAGTTCATCTAAAACCTTTGAATATAAATACTCAACAAAGCACTGTAGACACAAAGTTCTCCAGAAATCCACCTTTTATTCAATCCCAACTTTTACAGAAATCACATCAAGGGTTCTAGCACAAAGTCTAAAATCTTAAAAATGCTCCAGTTACAAAAGCCTTTGCTAAACAAGTTCTGATTATTGATGATTGATGCTTAGCCCGTAGGCCTCTTCCTCTATTTATAGTGCATAGAGGGAAAATACAAATAGGAAAATTTCAATGATTTCCCGCATGTGGAAGCTATGAAAAAGGAAATAGTTGGGAATCTTTCTTCTAGAATTTCTCTTTACATGACACGCATGATTTTCAAGTGAAGACTAAATCAAAGCTTTGCATGTCTGCCACCTATTCTTAAGTAAAGGAATTTTTCAAATAACTTGAAGAAATGGCTTTTAACCCAATTACTTCATCTTTACAATTTTTGTCCAAGAAAATAAGAAAAAGGAGAAGAAAGAAAGAAGAAAGAAGTTATTCCAGCTGACAACACTTCATACTTGCCCTTTGTTTTGATACTTAATGTATTTGTCAAGCACGTAGCTCATTGTTTTCCCATGTGCCTTAGCAATAGCTCTACTTTCAGTCTTGAACCTTAGTAGTTCCCTGGATAGGATATTAATGCTTGTCTTTACCCTCTCTAAACTATGTCCAAATTCCTTGACGTCTACATGAAGCCTTACTAATTTTTCAATCGAATCAAAAGTGAAAGGTATGACGACTTCATCAATATTCTTTTGGAGAAATGGAAGAAACTCTTGAGGAAACCGGTGGTTTGTTGGGAATGAACCTTGCATAATAATGGACACCATCAATTACTTCCTCCGTAGAGAAAGAGATTACACTCCCCGACACTTCTTCCATTTTGTCTTCCAACAACTGCATTTCTCCCAACATATGTTTGAGAACTTTCATGTGGAAAGACACTGTCATTTCTAGTTGCTTAACCTTTTGTATTGATCCATCTCTGGTAACATTTGTTCTTCAATCAATACACTCTCGAAGTGAATTTATTGTAGCCAAAGTCTCCAAGTGACTTACAACAACCGCATTTTCATCTTCTATGCCTATCATCAATTATTTTAATCGAGTCAATGCCCTTTACATATGTTATAAGTTATCTAGTACTTCTTTGAATTGCTCTGCCATTTGGTGGATGATTTGCTTTACCAATTCATCAATAGCCTTGATTTCATCACATGCTTCTTCAACTTCTTGGAACAAATGACAATTTATGCCGCTCCCGTACTATTACTAGTTGAGAAGAAGGTTTAGCAACCTTGGTGATAATTTCACATAGCTATGAGATATGCTCATGGAGTTTGTCTTTCTTTGCTTTGTCCCTTTCTAGCTTGAGGAACAAAATATCAATCAATGTCTGGGTATCTTATTTTAATCCCTTAGTGGCGAATTCCTCCAGTGGAACTCTGGTCACTGATATATCCATTTGCCGTCACTTCTCCATTTTGCTTTCGCTCAATGGAATTGATATTTCTGAAAACTTTTTCCTTGATGACTCAATGACCAGACTTTGAAGTTACTTTGGCACTTTTGGCTTCTTAACTCTTCCTCGAGGCTTTTGAGTAGTTGTAAATCTTCTTCTAGGTTTATTACTTCCTAGCCTCTAGGACTAATTGCAAATCCAACCAAGATGAGAAGTTATTATGTGGAGAATGAGAAGCATCAATATGTATCATTGTTTCTTGCTCGAATGCCCTGTCGTATAAAAATTTAACATTGTATTATGGCTCCCTCCTTCTGTGCCATCTAGAGAAAGTGCTCTTTCAAATTCTGCCATTTCTACCCTCAATTCCTCTGTAGGAGGTGGAGAAATGGGTGGCGGAAGAGGAGCAAACATGAATGATGTTGGCTTGAATGGTGGAATAACCACGACTTCCCATGATGTTGGAACTGCTGTTGAAGTCTTTATGAGTTGATATAGGAGAAGCTTTGTCAATAAACGACACTTGTGTACCGTATGTAGACTTTCCTTTATCCAATGCTTGAGACCTTTTGAGCACTTTTAACTTTCTCTCGGTCTTTTGTTGCTTTCACCATCATGTTTCCTTTTCTTGAATGTCCTCGTTATCGATGCATTAATGCTTCATCCAAACAATATCCTCTTTCTCACAACCAATTTGAGGTATTTACAAGGACTACAAGACCTCTCTTCAATTGTTTTGCTACCACCTATACCGGTTTGAATAGTAACTTTATCCTCTCCCATTTGATGGTATGCATCAAGTATCACATGCCCATCATCGGGAAGGTCTACATGTATTTTTGCCAAATCAAAATCAAAAATTTGTCGAACTATCAATCTGCTGAAATCTATTTTCCCGACTTCAAATTCATTCTTGCATTTCATCCAAAAATCTTCCAATGAAGGGATGTGCATGTATTATAGGAGACTGTTTTCTTTTCTATTCCATTAGGATCAAAATTCATCTGGCTTGGAAATATTCCCGCTCATAGTAAAGAAACATTTCAGCTTGGATATTTCTAGCTTTGTAAATACTCTGGCAACTATAATGGCCAATTGTAATTGGGAAGCTAACTATCGGCCTATGTTGTTTTGATTGTAAGTCTTGCAATTCCATGAGCCACCTGCATAGTTCCATGATGATCCACTTATCATTGGCATATCTTGGTAGCTTGATTAGTGCACCTAAGAACCCACTAACCCCGAGATAAGTGAAATCAACAAATTAAATGAAGACACAACCCGTCTTTGAGAGACAACTTCCTTCCTTACTCTATTTTCCTTCGAGATCACTATTTAGTCTGCAAATGACTTCATAAAAGAAGCCATCATTTACTACCATGTATTCCTTATAATATTTAGGTATCACCAGCGGTGATGGGTAACACTCATAGATAGGATACTTGGAAAGTATCCCTCTTCTCTCCACTTGGAAAACACCCCTCCCAAGGCTGCGACATACACAAGATATGAAGTCATTTTGAAGTTGAGTGTCTCCCTAACCTTTTGAGCTACTCACCGATGTTGTTTGTTTATGATTTATGCCTAATTGATCATTAAATTAGCTTTGTTGATTTCAATTGTCTGACGAAGTAATACATTCATGAGTGGAAGATCTTAGCGTTACTTTCTCCATTTATTCTACATAACAACTGGTGATGTCATCAACTTCTTGTATCATATCGATCTAGGAAGGGTCCTTGGAAATTTAGATGGTTGCCTAAACTTCTTCATATAGTTCTTGTTCATAATACCTATGCAGTCCATCGTGTTGTTCGTCCACCAATCAATAGCCTCTTGCATGTTGATTTTAATTACTATGGGTCTTGCCGGAATCTTGAGACAATAATTGATGTATTGAGTATCCATATAATTCTAGATAGAGGATGGTAGAATTTAGCACATTCTAAGACAAATTCACGTAATCTGGGCGATGGCGAAAATGTTGCGGCTTGAATGATTTTGTTGTCCCTTATAGCCCGCATAAGGGGTGGGTGAGTAAGTTGCCACCGGATCTGTCCGATTAATTCGTTGATAGACACATGTCCCATGTTTGTATCACTCACTTGACAAGCTTGGACACTATGCACGATTCTACTAGATAACCTTTGTCATCACACTTCATTTTGTGCGAACCGGCTTTTGCACGAGATTTCCCTTTTCCACTTTTACCCGAAGCTCTTACGGTTGTGAAATTTGGATCTCTTTGTGTAGAAACTGCAACCGCTTCTCCCGATTCGAAGATATATTTTATGTATCGACATTGGCCTTAGCTTTCTTCTCACAAGTATGTGTACAAGTGAAATATTCCTATAAACAATTCAGACAAACATTCAACTCATCACCCTTTTATTTATGCATATGGGCAACCTTAAATTATGGGAATTACTTTGGGTGCAAGCAAAGAGAAGTATGCTCAACTGGGAGATTGAGAACAACCTGCATGGACTTTTGAAGGTTTAACTGGGAGACTTTGCATGCATTTATATTGATCGTGCTTGGGATTTTAGAGGGGATGCAAGGATGTCTGCATGCTTGGAGAAAGAAATCGATGTGTTGAAAGGAAAAGAAGACAAAATGCTTGGAATCAACGATTTGACAATCCCTTAGAAGATGCATTTTTGCAAAGAAGAATGGTTGAGTGGATTTGGAAGGAGGATGCTTGGAATTACGCAATTTTTAGAAGCCAAGGTTTTGACCTTCAACACAAGCACTTTAAATGATTTTCCTTTGCTTTAAAAATTTTCGTGGATACAAGGGAAGGAGGATGGCGTGAATAGAAGGATGATCGGATGATTTAACTTTAGAAGAAAAGGTGCCACACATCCACACAATTCACTTAAGTGATTTGCTTTTCTCTTTTAAAAATTGTCGTGAATGGAAGAAGACAAGGTGCCCAGAAACCACGATTTTCCTTTAAATGATTTTTCTTTGCTTTTAAAAGAAAATGCGTGGATACTAGGATGAGTGGATTGTGTGAATACAAAGGAGAATGGATGCTTTAAAAAGGGAAGACAAGACCTTGGACATCCACGATTTGACTTAAGTGACTTTGTTTTTTTTTTTTAAACAATTGCGTACATTCCCCAAAAGTTGCATAAATACCAAGGAGGTTGGATTCTTTTCGAGAGGAAGATAGAGACTTCTAAAACCACGATTTCCACTTAAGTGTTTAGCTTTACAATTTAGAAGTTGCGTGGATATTTGGATGGGGGTTGCGTTCAATTTAGAAGACAAAGACTCTCATAACCACGATTTCCACTTAAGAGTTGTGTGGATACTTGGATGAACATCCGTGCTTGCTAGGAATAAGACAAAGCTCCTAACATCCACAATTTGCACTAAAAAGCTTCTACCTCTAAAAATTTGCGGTTTGGCTTTGCACATGCCTTTGAAAAACCATGATTTGACTTCGCACAATTGAATCTTGCGGAAATAAAATTAATCACAGTTGGAACAAGTTGACTTGCATTTAAAAACAATGGATGGCCCTTCAAAACCTAAGGCGTAGGAAGAAAGAAAAGGTAATGAGGAATGCCAGATGGAAAACGGAGAAGAACCAAAAACCAAAACAAAAAAGAAATAAATAAAAACAAAATACCTGAAAAAAGTTGCAGACAATTGCTCGAAAAAACTCTCCAATTAGCTAGTCTGTAAAAACTCTTCCCCGAGTGAATGCTCCACTTTGAGGTGAAAGTAATACTGGTGTGGTAATAATGATGGGGTAAAGTGTTTTATATAACCTAAATTTCCCTAATTTTAGCTCAATCTATTTTTAAAAGAATTTTTACTTATTTAATATAAAAATAAGTAAAAACTTTTATAAAACCAGACTAGGTTTCGGAAGGGAATTGAGTGAGCTTTTGCATATGGGTATTTGGCGAACGTGGCTTTATGACTTCCTGGAGATACCTTTGAGCAACGCGAGCAACCGAAGGCAAAAAGCAAAAAGCAAAAAAAAAAAAACATGACCCTTCGCTCAAAAAGATCAAAAATTTTAAAAGGGGTAGTCCCAAATTTCCGGGTGAAATCCACGGGGACACCATAGTGATATCATTAACTATTCTAATCTAACATCTATTGGGGAAAGGGTAAAATAAACAAATAAAAAAGGGTTGGTTATACTTCAAGAGGGAAATGAGCTCAACGATTCCCTCTACTTAATTTCAACACAATACTTCATTAATACATGAGAAATGAAAAGACGCATTAAACTAAAACATGCAAGAGCTTAAAAGGCGCAATGGATTAGAGGGAAGACAAGAAAGAGCCACAAGTAATGCATCAATGCACATAAATATACACAATTGCATGTTCAAACACAAGTTATAAGCTCTTATATTCAAAGAAGTAAGGTTGGAAGCAACGTGAAACAAAATGTGGCCCAAGAAGGTTTAAGGAAAGAGATCCAAAGTGTCGTAGAACATTGAGACTCTTTATTTATGCAATACATAAGAGAAAGGGTAGAGGAAACAACAATGAATTGCTAGCACTTTGAGTTCATAAGTATGCATGTACTCTTCTGCTAAAGATTGAATCTAAGATATGAGCCAAAGCAACCCAAAAATATTGAATTCAAAAGCAACCAAAGACTTTAATGGCATTCAATGCACTTAGAAGGGATAAAAAGCAATCATAATCAAATTTCAACTTAAAATACCTCATGGCATAAAATCCCACACTGCTGACATCCCAATTGCATCGTATTGGGTCAAGTATTTAACTCTATAGTCACCTAAAGCAAAGGAAATATCTTCCATGGACTACGGGGTGGCTTTGGGTGCTCATGGGCGTTCAACACATAAATTTGTGAACCGACACAGAGTGGGAGGAAAAATTCAAGACACTTGGAAATGATCTCACGAGTTTGGACAATAAACAATGTTCTATAATGGAACATGTGTTATACTTCATGGATTAGTGTAGTGTGGCTTGAGATAGAACAATGCAATGGAGCATAATACTTTGCGGCATGAAACAATACTACGTAGCTTGGCCGAGACATTGGAGCGATTTCCGGAGAACAAAGTTTGTGACAATTACAAGTACAACTTGGGATATGCTCTCATGACATACATGGAAAATGCACAAGAGTGATAGGGAGCTATGCGAAAATGGTTCGCAACATGTGGAAAGAACAAAATGCAACATAACACGTAGAGTCTATAAGATGGGAATTGGTTGAGAGTTTTGGGTATTTTAGCACAAGGTAAACAAAATTAACGGGGCACATTTTGATTAATACATTAGATCCTACGTGGTGAATTCAATACCAAGGAATCTACGAGAGGAAAAGGTCACATTCCCATGTATTGTCATTTGATTTAAAAGTTCATCAAAATTTGAATCACATTGCAATGTCAATGAAATCCACACAACCTTAATCATTATCCATATACAAGCTATACACATCCTTGATTAACCATTCAAAGCAATAATAATTGCTATTCTACAATATTTAAATTTAAAATTATAAAAATTGAAGTCAAGTCAACATGAGATTAGACCAAAATAAAACATAAAAATGCATGGCATACTTAAATTCCATATAATAACTTTCCTTTTGAGAATCTATTATATTCATTGATTGGAGAAGTAATATATAAACTCTTGAATATCATGATTTTTATGTTAATAGTGTGACCTTATAACGAAGTGCTCCTCCTAATATAATGGTTGATTGCTTATATGTTTGTTTGCTCACCCTCCTATCTTTATCTAAAGGTTTTATAATTTCCAAAACCAATATCATTTGATATTTCTAGATGCATGTCTTACTACCTAAATCTCATATACCTCTTTAGTGACATTTTGAAAAATTGTTTTTACACCTATTGAACCAATTTTTTAAAAAAGAAATAATAATCATTTGTTTCCATGGTCTAATATTGAAGCACATGCAATTAGCAATGATTTCAAATTTAATAAACATAAACAGTCCAATAAATACATGACAATTACGAGCGATTTAAATTTAAAATTGTCTTATAAACTCAAAATGTAATGTGTTTTAGTATAACCAACAATCCTCACTAAAAAACAGATTCATACCCAATAAAGTGCATGTGATTGGGTTGATTGTCTATTTTATTTTACAAAACACAATCTTCTCTAGGTTGTGGCACCCGTTTATTATAGTCAGCCTCCATTTCATGTTTTAATTCTCTTAATATACCCTCCATGTTATAGTGCCTCAACCACTTTGCTAATATTGGAAACTTGTCTGATTCCACCTGCACATATAAAGGTAAGACAAATATTTTTGATAATCTCTCAAAACAATAGAGTTACAAGCATGTTAAAGATAGGGGAAAATAATAATTTGTAATTAAATAATATTGTGTAAATAATTTTTGGTGAAAATTGTGTAGAATTTTTTGATATTAGATATAAAATGTTATGTAATTACAAATTGAAATTAAATGTTAATAGAAGTATCAACAAAAACAAAACATGTTTCTTGATAATTTGTCACCTCAAAATAATAAATTTAATGGTCAAGTGACATGTTTCTTGATAATTTGTCACCTCAAAATAATAAATTTAATGGTCAAGTGTTAACTTGACTACATCTTCAACACTTTTTGGGGTAGTAGAGTGTTAAACCCAGTGGTTAATAACAATATTCATAAATGTGTTGATTATTTAGTTTCAGCAATACTAGAGGATAGCTTGAAGATTAATATTAATGTAGCAATATTGCCACTGAACCAATATTGAAGGATAGCTTGATGATTAAGTAGTATGTCTAATATAGTAGAATATCATGTTTCTTAAGTTTTCTTCAATCTTTTGGTTAAGTGGCGAGCTTTTTTACTTGTCTTTTATTTTTGTTGAAGGTAAATTATATTTACCTAAGTTAAATCGAGGAATGTGTCCTTACATAACACTAAGGTAAATACTTTTGACTAGAGCTATGAATTGGTAATATCAGTCACACATCCATTTAACACCATACCGCATTTCATACTTGGGATTGGAAACAACCCACGCCTTTACCCAATTTCAATTGTCTTTCATTTTAAACTCTAAAGCTATAGAAGCCAATTTGAATGTTTTTGAAAATTACACAATATTTCCATGTGCATCTAAAGGGCTCCTTTGTACATAATATTTTAGCACTCTCGATCAACAATAACAAACTATTACATAAAAAGGTCTATCCAACCCTTGGGATATACGTGGTGTGAAGTGGAGAAGAAGATTGTTTTTGATTACCAAACATTTTTCTTTAGTTGGCAAGTTCTATATTTGCTTTAAGATTTTAACAATTATTCATGTCTACTACTCTTCTTATTGGGAACCTTCTAAAGTTACGTATGTCAAGTTGGAACGCCTCTTGAAAGACTTCCTTTCGGCCAACTTTGAAGGCTCTAAGGGATTCCACGGGATGCTTGGGATGTTTGTTGCAAACCTAAGGACATGAATGGTCTCGGCCTTTTGAATGTCAAACTTTAAAGTATTGTGCTCTATGTCAAATAGATTATTTGTTCCCTTGAAAGAGAGGGAGCTTTGAAAATTTTACTTGACCACTACGTGTCTAACGGTTGCCCTTTAGGCAAAAAATCATGGAAATGTCTAATATTCAAAGATTGTTGCTCACTTAGGTCCCCACAAAATTTGTCGGTTCCTTTTTGGCTCAAAATATTTGTAAAGCTTGGGAGTTGATTAAACCTCACTTAATTTGGGACGGTGATGGTTTCAAATTTGGTCTCTCTCTCAACTAGCAATCTTTGGTGGGACCCAAGTCCTTTCTTATTATGGGGATCCTTTTGTTATGGTTTTGTGGGTCAAGAGTCTCAAATTTTTCAAAAAAGGATCAAAGTGGTTTCAGACTTTTTTTGTAAGAAGACCCACACTTGCTTGCCTTGACAAGAACTTCATGACAAATACCAAGTCATAGAAGGTAACATGGGTTCCATTACTGAAATTTAAAGTGTTATCACATATGAACTCCATAAAATTAGGTTTCAAACACTGCTGAATGGTGGAATGACTCAAGCGCCCTATAGAGATCTTGTTTCACTAATACAGACCTTGCCTTGGTTATCAACTACTTTTTTGCAATACATTCAAGTAGATGCATTTAATGCTTGTTGGAAATTCAAGTACTCTACTAAGACTTGGGATACATGATTTACTAGAGTTTGGAAAGCAACTGTTGAACCCAAACTTGCACATTTCCTTGGGCATATGTTACACTATGGTTTGCATGTTGGTAATCACCTTGTTCATACGGGTTGGCTAATCCTTCATATGCATTTTGCCAACACCTAAAGTCCCTTGAGCATCATTTTTGTTTTGCAAGCATGCTTAATCAACCTAGTGGTTGATTCACAATTTTTCAACCATTTCGTCCAAAGTTTTTTTGGATAATGTTGCCCTTAGGGATTGAACCATGTTACCTACACAATTTAACCAAGTTTGGCATATATTTTGTTATGTGATTCTTTTGCATCTATGGAAAGAAAGGAACAATGCTACTTTCAAATATTTATCAAATCGAGATGGTTGTTTTTTTATTACTAACAAGGTGTGTGACTTCTAATGTGATGTCACAAATCATACAAGTACAAGCTAAAAAGGTTTGACTTGGTTTGACTACGAGATGGAATACTGCGAAACTCTTTTGGACTGTTGGGGGAGTGTTCCTTGCACTATTAGCCAAGTATCCCTAGATCCGCTCCTCAATGATCGTCTTCTCAAGTTTGTTGCTTTAGAGCCCGTGGATGGCCTCGTTATGCACGATAGATAACATTTGTGCAACAAATGCCGCATAACTCATCGTGAACCACTTTCATCACTGTAGTTATCATGGTGGTGGGTTTGTGCTACTGAGAATTCTAGTGTTTGGTAGACTTCACAACAAGATAAGTTCCCTCGAGTTGCTTTTGCCATTTTCCCACTCGGTAGGATCTACCTAAGGAGGATAACAAAGAAAAAAATAATGACAAGCGGAAGCCGATTCATGACTCTCTGAATACTGTTGGTGGTGGTTGTTGCTAAGGTGACAAGTCGGATGATCATTTGCGTCCATTTGTTGTGTTGATTACTCTCGCGACTTAGAATTTATGGCTTGGTGACTTTTCAACTTGACATTGTATTATTAGATTTTCAATAAACTTCTTTTTATTGAAAATATGTTATATTTAACTTTAAGTTAAATTTGCCTTATCCTGTCAATGGGATCTAGGTGGAGCGGTCAAGTCGGGTGGTTGTTTCCAACTCCACCTCACTAAGGCACGATCCTGTCAAAGCTAGTTTTCACGCAGGAGTTTCTGGATTGAGAAGACTTGCGCTTGTTGGTGTGAGGCGGCTCGTGTTTCGCTTGTGGTGGTGTATGTGCTTGCACAACGGCTCGTGGTTCGCCGTGGTGGTGTGTGTATGCATAACGACTCATGTTTCACCAAATCATGTGTTCTTAGTGGCGGCTCGTGGTCCGCAAATTATTGAGCTTAATTGTAATATCTTGGTTGTTGTAAGGGTGGGGTCCCTTAACCCTCCTTCGTAGCTCATAAAAAGCGTTGCATATCAACATATCAAAAAAAAATGCCTTATCCTAACCCTTGAGATTAATTTGATATATGCATATTTGTTATTTGAAGTGTATTATCTTCTACTCATTTTTTCCCTACAAATATCCGTTTATTATTTATATTATTAACAAAAATAAATTTTCTAATTAACAAAACGTAATAACTTTCCAAAACTACCTAAACCATCAAAGTAGAGAAGAAAAATTATTTCTCATTTGACACATAATCATGAAAAACACCATGAAAACTAACAACTTTATTAATGAAGTTAAATTACATTTTAAATTTTAATTAATATAAATTCAAAATAGTTTTCTATAAAAAGTGAGACCTCGCTCTAGTGCCAAATTAAGACCATTAACTGTCATAACTATCATTTTACCATGATGTATAGAAAGGAGCTTTCACAAAAATAGTTTCTTTCTTTTTCTCCCTAAATACCATTCTTATGGTAAAGGAAGTATGCAACAACATTGAAGATAAATGTTTTGAACAATACTCCTAAAATAATGTGTGTCTTGTGTTAGTATTTTCATGTAAAAATAGGAAGAGATTAAATGATTGAAAGGTTGAAGGGGTGATGATGTTTGTAGAGGATTCGTCATTCAAGGACTACATTTTTGTGGATAAATGAAGAATGTAACGACAATGAAGATAAATGCTTTGAACAATCCTCATCAAAAATAATAAGTGTTTTGTCTATTATTTTCATGTAAAAATATATAGTAATTGAATGATTGGAAAAATAGAGTGATGATACTTGAAGAGATTTATTATTCAGCAACTAAAATATATAAGTGGAGTGAGTTCTTAATTTTTTTAATTTCGGAATCAAAATTAAATTGGAAATTAGGGGCTTCATTTGATTTCACCAATCGTGTACAAAAAGAGTAAATCTGGTTTTAAAAGAGTAGCATGTCTATTTATTGTCTAAATAAATCCTTGGTTAGGAAGTCTTAATCTTACTGAAGAGAACTTATATGATGAGGTTAAAACCGGGTTAAGGTCAATTTGTTTTTAAATAAAATATTACTAAAAATAGACTCTCTAGTGAATAGTCTCATGAGCTTTTTCTAATGGTATTGAATTTTTTTAATCGATAACCAAGGGTTAGTAGGTCCCTTATATCAAATTAATCTCCAAACAACAAGTAATTTGGGCAAGGTTGAGCCATAAACTACATAAACAATAGTTTAAACATGTAATTTGTTATAGCAATAGATGCATAATTCAACTCCCCAAGTCTAGGCCTTGAAGGATTTATTGCATGAGATCATAGCTCTATGTAACAATTTAGTTTGTGTTTCTTTGTATTTTTCCTATTCAAGACACTAGTCCATTCATTGGATCCCTCCAAATCGGAGCGAAAAGGGAGGAAAGACCTCTACAAAAAGCGATCAACCCCCTCTTCGGGGGAGATCTTTCGTGGGTGGACCATTAGTAGATTTCTTAGCTCGAAGAGGGAAGGCTCCGAAAGGGCGTAACCTTGGGACCCGAGTCAGCCTTGAAAAAGAAAAAGAGGGACAATTGTGAGAGAGTGGAGTTGGGTAGGTTTTGAAGATGCGAAGAATTCCTTCCAAGGGCAACTTTGATTAGGTGAAGATTAGGCTTTACCCCAACCCACCAAAAGCTTTTCTCGACGACTTATCCATGCCGATTGCGAAGCACTAGAGTTTTGGGACATACAACTACCAAATGACCATGGGCAAAACAAGATCTACATCTAAAGGCCACCGATTCGTAACCCGGAGGTCGGAGCCATGATCACCCTCCCACCTTGAGCTCGAGCTCGTAGGGATTCCATTAGAAAGGTCCAACTCAATGCACATTCAAGCAAAGGTGGATTAAAAATAGTTAGCCATTTCCAAATCAACACATAGGAGCTTCCCAAGAGATTTTCCAATGGCAATAAGACTAGGGGATCCCTAGAATTGAAGCGAGAAAGTTAGGAAGTCTAACCCAAAGTGGGGCAACTAAGAAGGATTCATCATTAGATTAAGCTCGGAAACCATGGTTTTAAACAAAGAATTGACTTATCCCAAACCAAGGGCCCATTTGAAGAATATGATTTCTATCCTCCACATAGCACACACCCCGATGAAAAAAGCTTGAATGCATGGGTAGATGTAGCCATCATCGCTTAAGAAGGGGCTCTGTTGCTTTGCAATCAGGAGTGTAGATTGGAAAGGTTAGGGCGTATTTGTGGAAGCGGAAAATAATAGCAAGTTGGGAATATCACTCTTCTCCGATCAATGCATCAACCCCCAATTCAACAACAGTATTGAGGCAGATTTTGGATGATTCCATCAAAAATTGAAATAGAAAAATGCTCTAAAACCCTAGAAGAAGGAAGTACCCCGTAATCCCTAATCATGTCAAGCGAAACCCGAGAGAGAAGGAGATGAAAATTGGGAGTTGGAGTCACTTCCTAGAAAAGGAGGACATGGAGACAAGCCAAGGCATAAAGCTCAACAAAGGGAGAGAGTCCGCCATCGAAAAGCTACCCAACAATGACACAAGAAGCCTCAAAACAGGGGTATGAAAATACCGAAGATGCAAAAGTGATAGCATGCATTATGTTTATTATCCTCTAAAATTTTCAACCCCCAAGATTTTAGTTAATCCTTAGTGGTGTTGAATTTTTATTTGAGGGCATTAAATTGGGGTTTTTAACTACCCCAATAAAGGTTCCTACGACGGAGTTGGACTTGTTAGGTTAAATTTAACATGTGATGTGAACAACTATTCTTTGACTTCTATTTTTTCCACGGACATTTTCCTCGACTACTATTTTCCTTTGTAGAAAGTTATTATCATCTGGGAATATTGAAAATTTATAACACTTCTTATGGTTAAAGAAAACTAATTAAGGAGAATATGAAGCTCCTTAGGGTTAATAAGTTATAGTTAGAAAAGTTGCACCCGCATTGATTATTTAGAAGAAAGTAGAGAGGGCTGAAAAATAGAGCCACTTAAGTAGTTATTTGACCATAAATGCAAAAGGGCTATCAAATCAATTTTCCATATAAGTTAAGAACATGAAATTTTCAATTTAAATTAAAGATCCATGGTTTAGAGTACTTACACTTAACTATATAAAAGTCCGGGTTTCTGTTTGGCCTTTTATGCGACACATAGAAGATCGCTTATCCCCACTCACTAAGATTTGTCATTGTTTCCTTAATGTTTGTATATATTCAAGTGTAGTTTAAGACAATCCAACACTTTGCAGTCATCCTAGAAAAGTTTCCTCAATTTTAGGGTCATAAACAAATCCCTTAAAAGGGAGGAGCTTTTAATGGTCTACATAGATGTAGTATTCTATATAAAGGTACTAAAAATTAGCCCCTACACATCAACCTAATTTAATCTTATCTCACAATTGATAAACATAGTTACTTACGATTACGGACGTCGTGATAATGACCCGAGTTTTTCGGATGAAAATAAAAATCCAAATTTTTCGAGATGGTGTAATGTCCCCTTTTCTAAATTAAAATTATTAATAATATTTTAAGTTGGGCCCGAATTCTTATTTTGGGACTTCATATTATTATTATAAAATAAAAAGTATTTTTAAATATCCTTAAAAGGTCGATCTTTTGAAGGAAGATCAAAAAGTGCATTGGGCCTCTAATTCATCTTTGGCACCAAAAAGGAGGATATAAAGGTGGATCGAATGGTCTAAAAAAGGCTATGCATGTTTATTTCAAATATTGGTATCTTGGGTTTGTGCACGGCGTGCTCTACTCTCCACTAAAGACGAAGACCTTTGGTGTGGCTCAACTTTAAGGGCGAAATCCCTCGCGGGATCCTATTTTAGACGAAACCCTCAATAGTCACAACAATTAGGGACGAAAATCCTCATTTGTTGCATTGGTGGCTTCATACGGTTGTCACAAGTGGACTTAATTGGCAAATTTCTGAACAAAGTGTTTATCCATGCTTAGGGCACTAATACTTCAGCTAGGGCACTTTCTATGGTGTTGGCACACTTCCTTCTTTGGAGCAACCCACCTGAGAAGTTCGGGATCAATTTTGAGAGGGTTTCCGTGGTTCGAAAATTGTGATTTCATTTTCATTAGATAGTTGGTCTCTTTGAGATCATTTTGAGTATCGATTTGTCTTGAAACTCAAAGTAGTGGAGTTAAGAATTTTTGAAGTTTCAACTATATTTGCACTTAAATAAATTTCCATAATACATATTTTCTCTAGATTTCATCTTATTGGATTTATTTAGTATTTGGGATATTTCTATGTTAATTTTCAGTCCATATTGCATGTGAATGATTGTTCCTATGTGTTGGTACAGTTCCTGCTCTCTACGAAATATTAATTAATGTTCTAAGCTGATTTTGATACCCTAAAAGTGTAATTTCTAGTTGAATGTTGGGGTTTCTAATATTGTTGGAATTGTTTTTATAAAAATCATATTATTTTCAGTTGGGTGTTGGTGTATTTTCAGATTTGATTATTAGGGTTTGTGGCCAAACCCTTATTTTTGGTTTAAGCCCTAGAAAGGGACATTACAGTGGTATCAGAGCTTCGGTCTTCCCAGCTTGAGGGTTTCCTTGCAAGAAGATCAAAATGGTGGATATAATTTTTGGTGATGCTAGACTCGAAAAGCTTGCCCTAGGGCAAGAAAGATTGGCCAACACAATGGCTCGGCTGATCCATACCATTCAAAATCCAAATGGTGGAAGGAGCTCTTCAAAGGAAGTCGATAATTCTCAGCCATCCAAAGTGGACAACATTGCTACATGGTATGAGTATAGAGCTCTTCCAAAGAAGATTCGTGATGCCATGTCATTTTCTGAGTTCATGGGAATAAGCAAGGGAAGATCAAGGCCCAAGCCTAGGTCACAAACTACACAAGAAGAAAAACTAGGGCTGCAAGTAATGGAGAAGAAACAACCCATAGAGGAACCCACGACACAAGTTGAAGAAGGAAAAATCATGGAGCTTGAGCCAAAGAAGGAAGAAGAACAACCGAAGTTGTTGGGCATTGAGAGGGAACAACCCATTGAAGCCCTAGAAGCCCCCATCACCATTGCCAAAGTAAAGCTCTTGACTGATTTTCGATAAGAAATGTGAAGATATCACAATTTGATGAAGGATTGAAGCATGAACCTAGGGAAATCATGGAGCATGTGTCCCAAGGTAAAAGTTCTTTAATATTTAATGATATTTCATTGGTTTCTAATGGGTGCTTGTGGCAAATTGTTGAAAAGAAATCAGATTTGCATAAGGGCAAAGAGGATGACATTACGGAAGGGTATGTTCATGGAGGAAAGGCACTTCCAGTTCCTCATGATTACTTTCAGTTTGCTAGAAATTTTCAAACAACAATCACCAAGGAGCAAATCGATGAGGGTATCCACAAAGAACAATCCCAATTCGTCATCATCTGAAGAAGGGTAAAAATCCTTTGATGTTCTATGATAGTTTATTGAATTCTAATGGTCACACAGGCAACCACATAAGGAAGTCAAATCAGATTTACTAAGGACCTATGAGGATGACATCATGCATGAAAGAAGGGCACCATTAGGGTATTTTCTGAGTGTTGTTCCTAACTCAAAAATTCTGAGTCATAAGAGTGTCATAGGCAGCCCCGGGTACATGATTATCTCAGTTTGGTTGCTTGTTGATATGTCATTGTTGGTATGTTGCTCTCACACACACAATTGGTTGGGGAAGGTGATCAGATTTCATGCTTGTTATGTCCTCCTATGTCACCACTGATTGGACATCATTATGCACCTCATACTCCATGGAATAATGAGGTAAGAAGTACTTTTTGTTGTGTGGATTCTTGGGCTCAATTCCAAAATTGTTTCCACATGTGGAACATAGGTGCAATGTTGGGAGGATACCTATGTTTGAGGCATCAAGGGCATGTTGGTAAGTCTGATTTTCCATTCCATGATTCCATAAATATGAAAGAGCTAGAGAGAATATGGTGGAAGGGCAACACCCTTACTCTAATGTGTGGCACTCATGCTTATCACCCATTCCGGGTGAAGGGTCTTCTTCATAACCAAGGGGTCACTATGCTGGTAGAGAATGGCACCATCATACTTTAAAGGAAAATAGTACAATTGTCAATTCTCTTGGGAGTTCATGAGGTATGTGATGATTTTTTGTGATTGAACTAGCTAATGATGAAATTGTTCTTGGGGTTCAATGGTTGCAAACATTGGGGAGTTCACCCTCAAATATCATGATAAAGAACTGAAATTTTGTGACCAAGTTGGAGAAATCAGAATTCATGGCATGAGGAAAGAAGTGAATGTTGAAGCAAATATTTGGGAATCACATTGTGGGCTGCTCTCTTGCATAACAATTGACTGGAAAAATATTATCACTGTTGGTTATGTCAAAAATCAGCTTGCTAATGACATCATGGAAGGAGTTTGCAAGAAGGAACATAGGACAGATTGTTTTGGGGCAGCAAGTAAGGCACTTGCAATCAGAAAATTCTCCACAACGAGGATTGCTCACACTTGGTAAGAATGGTTATTATTATAAAGTGAATTCCGAGGAGCATATTGGGGTGAAAAACACCACTTTCAGCCATAGATATAGAGCTGGTTTGAGTCAAGTCCAAGCTGACTATGGCAAGAAGATTCTGGATGACCTTATGAAAAACAAGGTAAAAGCTTCTACTGATTTTTATGATTCTTGCATTTTGTGTATAAGGAAACTTATGTGGAGGCATATGAAGTTTATTGTACCTTCTAGCACCATAGTGAAGGATGAGTTGCTACAAAAAGGCCACATCTCTAAAGTACAATAATTAGGGAATTTCATTTTGGTCCTCTTTTTCATATATCAGCTCATTGGGAAAATAGTGATGGGAGGATAGTCACCATTACGGGGCAGCGAGATGCTTGATATGGGAAGTGGGTAAGCTATGTGAATTTTTTATATTTAATGGCATACAAGTAGATTCAATCATTGAAGTTAGTGAATGGTTGTTCTTGGGCATTGTTGGGGCATATTCCATCAATGTTGGGGTGTTTCCAACACCCATGTCATGGGTAGTTTGGAAATTTTTGGAGATAGGTCATGATTACAGTTGTTGTACCTTCTTTCATTCGTTGTTCACAACTTTTCCAACTACTCTCCTACTTATGAGATGCCAAAAAAAGAGCCTCCAATTATAAGGTTGAAGAAATTCCACACTACTACTAACATTGGCATATTTGTGGCTGATTTAAGGGGTTTCTAGCCACCTACATTCTGATTTTTGAGAGAAAAATGCAAGGTTATAGTTGTTTTTGGGACAACATTACTGAAGTTTTGGGAATCCATCATTTGAATGGAAATTATGAGATGGTGGCAAGCCAAGGAAGGGACCTAGCCATCATATCCGCAAAGCATGAGTGGATGAAGAAGGGAACACATTTTTCCTTTAATGAGTTTGCTTCATGTGCAGTACATCAAAGAAGGAGCCACATAGATTTATTTGGGATCCAGGAGCTTGCATTTTGCTTGAGGGCAAAAAAATTTGGGAAGGGAGGATTGTAATGTCCCATTTTCTAAATTAAAAATAATTAATATTTTGACTTGGGCCCAACCAATTTTTATTTTGGGACAACTTCATATTATTATTATAAAATAAAAAGTATTTTTAAATAATCTTATGAGGTCGGTCTTCTTAAGGGAAGATTAAAAAGTGCATTAGACGTAAAAAAAAAGAGGATATAAAGGTGGATCAAATGGCCTAAGAAAGGTTATGCATGTTTATTTCAAAGATTGATATCTTGGGTTTGTGCACGGTGTGCCCTACTCTCCACTGAAGACAAAGACCTTTGGTGTGGCTCAACTTTGAGGATGAAAACTCTCATTGGATCCTATTGGGACGAAACCCTCAATAGTCACAACACTTGGGGATGGAAACCCTCATTTGTTGCATTGGTGGCTTCATATGGGAGTCACAAGTGGACTTAATTGGCAGATTTCTGGAACAACAAGGTGTTTATCCGTGCTTAGGGCACTCCTACTTCAGCTAGGGCACTTTCTAGGGTGTTGGCACCCTTCCTTCTTTGGAGTGACCCACCTGAAAATTCGGGATCAATTTTGAGAGGGTTTCCATGGTTGGAAAATTGTGATTTCACTTTCATTGGATAGTTGGTCTCTTCAAGATCATTTTGAGCATTGGTTTGTGTTGAAACTCCAAGTATTGATGGAGTTATGAATTTTTGAAGTTTCAGTTGTATTTGCACTTGAAATAAATTTACAAAAATACATGTTTACTCCCAATTTCATCTTGTTGGATTTACCATAGTTACCTCAAACTCCGGGACGAGGTTTATGGGAAAAAGAAAAATTTCTAAATTTTGGGGACGACGTGGGAACAGCAAGGGGATGACTAATTAAAAATATATAAATATTTAAAATATAAAAATATAGTGACTAAACTATATAAATAAGCTGAAATAAAACCATTTGAGATTTAAATAAGTTGAAACTTGAAATCATAAACATCAAATACATTACTTAATATCATAATATGTAAGTTACATATGTCATATAGTGAATGCTTAACTTTTTCATGATAATTACACATTCCTAAATATGAAAATTCAAATACATATAGTTATACATAATTCACATGTTCACGTGCGATCAAATGTTAGATATTCCCTCCTCATATACCCTTGGAACACTATTGGTAAGAGCTCTAACTATTCTCTCTCTCTCTCTCTCTCTCTCTCTCTCTCTCTCTCTCTCTCTCTCTCTCTCTCTAATGTAGACATTTAATGGTGTTTAGTTTAGAAACTATTGTCTCTCTCCCCACTAATGTAGACATTTAATGGTGTTCAGTTTAGACTAAAATTCAAAAACATCCTCACTCGACGTAATCTAAGACGTCATTAAAACATGCACAATTATTATTTTGAAAGATATTCACAATTTTTAATGCATACAAGATTCATGAAACCTTCATTTTTGAGCATATACCATGGAGCGATGTATTCCAAAACAAAGATTTGGGAACAAGAAGGCTATTACGTGTTTGGGAAAGCAGCCATTCCATTTAAATCTAAATATCTGAGTTGTCTGCGTTGCATTAACTTCAATATTGACGACGGACAACAAGTTTTGCTGTAAAAGACAAAGATATCGAAGCGTCGATTGATTGATTTATTTAATTTTTTATCTTACACAATGAACTTGGGCAAGTGGACGATGATGTAAGCTCGCAGAGGGCATTCTAATGGCGAACATAATTTCGATCTCTCGCAACAACTCCGTTGCAGTAGAGATTTAAGCCAAATGCTCTAAATGACTTAACAAGATCAACTTTTATAAAAAAAAATAAAAATGACCACATGTTATTTACGTGGGGTCTTATATTTGTTGGTCACTACACGATTAAATTGTTTATGCAAGAATTGCATGCAGAGGAACGACGGAAAAATGTTTTGTGCTTGTCGGCATCAATTTTATTCGATTCTTAATATATCGAGATCATGCAATCATCTCTCACTTGCGAAACTTTATTCTTCTCCAATTTTTCCTATTGTGCAAAAAAGGCATTCATCTTTGGGGAGGAAAACAAAATGAAGGTTAGAAGTATTCCCCTATCATTCTATTTTTCTTCTTTTAACTTAGAATGCCACTGACAGAGACTTGGGTCTCTTCTCGGTTTGCGAGAAAATTGTGTTAAGATCATAAATGAAAAATGCAAGAGAGAGGTGTTACTGAAACTCCTAGACGTTTGGGAGGCGGTTGGGCGTCCCTATGACGTACCTCATCATCCCGGGGCGTCTAACCATCCATGTCATCCCCCAAACGTCCCTAGGGCGTTTCCTCTTCTCGCCAAACGTCTTGAGGATGTTTCCCTTCTTCATGCACAATTAAAAACGTGGGGAAACGTTTCTCCCCGTCCCCGCCATCCCTAAGACGTCTAAGACGTCTCGAACTCCTCAATTTTGGGGGGACGCATCCCCGCGTAACACCGGAGCTTATTGAGTATTTGGTGTTGGTTGTGGAGCCTAGCTTTATTGGTTAACACTCGTAGCACGGAGGGTTGCCACATTTTATATGTATTTATTCATTGTAAAATATGGGTCATTCATTTATTAGGTCGCATATCTAACGGTATAGGTTAGGTTGGTTTTTTCTTTGTTGCCCTAAAATGGGTTGTGTTATGTCCCCTTTTTTGAATTAATCAGAAATAAAGGATTCCTTGGCAAGCAATGGTTGAAACATAGAAGATCGTCGGTTGGGTTTAGTTTCTTTAATGAGGCTTAATAAAAGATTATGACTTATTAAGGGTCAAGCTTACCTTTATGAATTTTGGTGCCAAAGGAGGTTATAAGAGAAGATTAGACGGCTCATTTGAAGCATCTAGATTTTGGCGCATTTTTCCTATTTGGGCATTGTGAGCTTGTTCCTCCATGTTCTTCCACTTAAGGACGAAAACCCTCTTGTGTGGCTTCCTAGAAGGACAAAAACCCTTCTAGTGGTTTTGTTGGAGGACGAAAACCCTTCAACATTGATTGGTATTGAAGAATATTGCAGATTTGAGAAGAATACTTCATATTCAAATTTTTATTGGCATCAAGTAGCTTTATCTACTTATTTAAAGATTCTAAGGATCAATTTTGAGAGGGTTGCCATGGTTGGAAAATTATGATAATGGACTTGTTTGATTGTTGATATTTTTATGATCATTTTGAGTATTCATATGTGTGGAGATTCCTTGTTTTCTAAGAGTTATTGAATTTACAAGTTTCAGCTGTTTTTGTGCCATAATAAATTCCAAAATTCTGAGTTTGATGATTTGATCACATTTTCTAGCTTCTAAAATCAAGGGCAATCCAAAGAATAACTTCTCATAAATTTTGAGTGTTTCTATGGTGGATCTCTCTCTCTCTCTCTCTCTCTCTCTCTCTCTCTCTCTCTCTCTCTCCCTAGTCTTTGGGTTTGAGAGTGTTTTTGGTCCTTAATTAATTGTTATAAAAATTAGATTTGCTTGTTTTGGGGTTTGAGCTAATTTCCTTAATTTTTAGTTTTGTCCCCAAAAGAGATATTACAGTGGTATCAAAGCACGGATTCTCAAAGGCCTAAGGTCTCAATGGACATATTGATAAAGGTGCAAGAAAGACTAGCAAGTACATTGGATTCTCTTACATCCACCATGCAAAGCCTACAAGGATATTCAAGAAAGAGCCTAGAGTTTAAAAGGTCAACAAGGTGACAACTTGTTTTGAGGAATATCAAGCTCTTCCGGAGAAGATTTGTGATGCCCTAACCTTTTTAGAATTCATGAATTTGAAAAAGATAGAGTGGGCATTGGAACTTGGTCCAAGCCCCGGGCCATGCACAAGGGTAATGGGAGAAACATCCCAACCCTTGAGGAAAAGAGCCCCATCTTGTGGGAAAAACAAGGAGAAACCACAAAGAGTGTTGAAGAGGGGACCAAAACCCCAAGTTCACCATGCAAGGATGGAAATACTTATTTCCCTAAGGTGAAGAGAGAGGAAGAATTATTGCAGCAGTTGGTTATTAAAAGGGAGCAGCCCTTGGGAGCCTTAGAAGCACCCACCGCCATGGCCAAAGATGAACCCTTCATTGATTTTTCTTGCAGCCCTAAGGAAGCACAAGAAGAGGAAGAAATGGCCAAGCAAGAGCCAAGAGAAAGGGAAGGTAAAGAAATTTTAATTGTCAATAATTTTTCCTTGAATTCTAATGGTTGCATGTTGAAAAATACTAAGGGAACTTGGGAGCATGAGCGGAAGGATGAAGGGAAGCTTGAGAAACAAGAGGGTGAAGTGAATAGCTCAAGCAATTCTCATATGACAATAAGAGATGGAGTCATGACACTTGCACCCATTCCGAAGAATCAACTTCATAAGGTAAATATTGCTCATTCTGTGGTTGATAATGAAAATGTTTTAACATGTGATGAATCCAAAAATGAAGCAAGGGGTGTTGAGCATGTTGGGGAAGAGGAAGGGCTGGTTGGAAACCCTTCTCCAATGAAACATGATGACAATAAGCTTGCTGGTCTGTTCAGAACAACAGATCAATGAGAGGCAGATTTATGGTGTCCATGAGCACGGTAAGAGCTACGAAGATGCCCTTTGTGAACACCATCAAGATATGGTTGAAGTCAAGGCAAAAAGGCTTCATTTGTTGAATCTGGAGAAGAAGAAGGTTGATTTCAACTCAGAAATTTTGAGTCACAAGATTGGGAAAATGGAGGATGTTTCGATCACTCCTCATCCGGCATGGGAAGGTAGACATGTGGGGAACAACTCAAGGTATGATGACATTTTATCTCCTTTTATATTGCTGCCATACTTATATCATTATGGGAAAGTTGTTAAGGATCACATGTCATGTTTGGGTATGAAGAATTTGTGGGATGATAAATGGCATTTAGACATTTCCTTGCAAGGGTATGTGGTTCTCGGTTGACCTCTTGTATGATAGAAAGGAAGTCTTTGGTATTGTTACTCCTTGCACATGGTTAAAAGAAACATTGATGGAGAATTATTTTGAAATCATTATGTATGCTAATATGGTTCAATGGAAGGGAATCAAGAGTGCAAAGGGCAGCCAATGCAATTTTTATGAGGTGTATACAACATCATTTTCAGAGCAGCAGTTATATCCTTATGGTATTCAGCCCCAGAAGGATGAGCATGGCCTAATTCTCAGTCATCTAATTGGTTCTTACCTAAGTGGGGTCACTACACAAAGGTATGAATGTGTTCTAAAATCATTGCTTCCTTCTACTCCAATTCAGTTTTGTTGTCTTGAGCCATTTGGTAACAATATGACATTGTTGAGGCTCCTTGTAAAACATGGCAAGTGACAATTGATATGGATCAACAAGCTAGAAAAGGGGTTATAAGGGGTGAAAAATCTGAACACATAAGGAAAGATGAAGTGGATCTTCCGAGGGACAATGTTAGGAGGTGCACACATGAGACAAGAGCATTTCTAGGTGTCCATGTCCTCTTTCAACCCACTGTAAATTTCAGATCAGCAGCCCATAGTAAGTCTTATGATGTTTTATTTGATCATGTCAAAGGCCTATTTCATCATTATGTATCATGGCCATGTTGCTAATATGGGGTAAGGTGGGAGGAAGGCTCTTTGCCAAGGACTCACAATGTATTTTCCAAGCAATAAAGTGGGTTTTTATGAGAATCCAAAGTACTCACACATTTCAGATCTATTGTTTCCTTATCATTTTGTTGGGCTAATCAACACAAACTCTTTGTCACGAGTTGGGATTTCAAGATAGAGATTGCCATGCATATGATGATTGAGAGAAAGAGAGGGATGATGAAGAGTTACAAAGATTGTTTGCATCCTTGGAATCCGAGTGAACCCTCGAGGCTCAAAGAAGACAAAGGTAAAAATTTAGTTTTCCTCTTTGCTTATGGAATTGGATGAAAGAGAATGCTAGCATGTCATGTTTAAGAAAACATAAGCTTGAGGGGAATTCTGATTTTTCTCTCTATGAATTGCTATCATATGGTTCCATGAGAGAACCAAAAGAAGTATGGAAAAAGAGAAGCAATTATGATAAAATCAGAATTCGAGGGGTGTTAAGAAGGCTGATTTTCTTAAGATTACGGTCAATATGTCTGTTGGTTTCAATTGTAGGCTTGCTGCTCATAGTTTTTCAGTGTATGCAAATCAAATTTCAGCCCCTATATTACTCATGGACTTTCCATTCTTCGTGAGATTTCAGTTTGCTAGTTGTTATGCCATGATTATAAGACTGAAATTACAAAAATCAGGTTTGGGGCTGCCATTTTCAGTCATGAACAGTAGTATGTTTACATTTTTTGAGAGCATTCCCTCATGGAAAAATGAGGAAGGAAGATTCTAGTTGGAAGGAGGAAAGAAATCAGGTTGTGGTGAGTTATTTTCAGATTTGAAGATTCTGATTTTTGAAGGAAAATACATGCTCGCAGCTATTTTTGGGACAGCCTTGCTAAAGTGTTGGGAAGCCATCATCTGAATGAAAATCATGAAGTGGCATCAAGCAACAAAAGAGAGTTAACTCTCATGTTTCTAAGGCATGACAAGGGGGATATAAAAGTGTTGTTAAACACTCTTGTTTTCTTTAATATGTTTGCTTCATGTGCGGTATGTTGAAGAAGAAGCAATTAAAGTTTATTTGGGATCCAGGCTCTTACAAATGTTTGAGGATAAGCAATTTCGGAAGGGATGACTATAATGTCCCCTTTTTCAAATTAATCTAAAATCAAGTATTCCTTAGCAAGGAATCGTTGAAACGTGTAAGATCATGGATTATATTTCAGTTTCATCATTCATATTTATGTTCTATTCTTATATTTCTCATTCTTAGTGGGTCGGCTGGGTTGGTGAGCTTTTAATAAGCTCAATTAAAGAAATAAGCCATTAATGAGGTCGGTTGGGCTTCGTACCTTTAAAGAGGCTTAATAAAAGATTATATGACTTATTAGAGATCGGCCTTACCTTTATGAGCTTTGGTGCCAAAGGAGGTTATAAAAGAATATTAGAGGGCTCATTTAAAGCATCTATATTTTGGCACATTTTTTCTATTTGGGCATTGTGAGCTTGTTGCTATATGTTCTTCAACTTGAGGACGAAAACCCTTCTAGTGGTTTTGTTGGAGGATGAAAACCCTTCAACATTGATTGGTATTGAAGAATATTGCAGATTTGAGAAGAATACTTCATATTCAGATTTTTATTGGCATTGGGCAACTTTATCTACTCATTTAGAGATTTTGGGATCAATTTTGAGAGGGTTCCCATGGTTGGAAAATTATGATATTGGTCTCATTTGATTGTTGATATTTTTATGATCATTTTGAGTATTCATATGTGTGGAGATTCCTTGTTTTCTAAGAGTTATTAAATTTACAAGTTTCAGTTGTTTTTGTGGCATAATAAATTCCAGAATTCTGAGTTTGATGATTTGATCACATTTTCTAGCTTCTAAAATCAAGGGCAATCCAAGGAATAACTTCTCATAATTTTTGAGTGTTTCTACGGTGGATTTCTCTCTCTCTCTCCTAGTCGCTAGGGTTTGAGAGTGTGTTTTTGGTCCTTTATTAATTGTTGTTATAAAAATCGAGTTGCTTATTTGGGGGTTTGAGCTAATTTCCTTAATTTTCAGTTTTGTCCCCAAAAGGGATATTTTAGGTGGTGAGGTGTGGCTCATTGGTATTCCTATTTTTGTTGTAATTGTGAGGAGGAGACATTGTGATAGAGAGAAGAGGAAGTTACAATGGATTTGTTGTAGGGTGTATCCCTTCTTGTATTTTGTTGGACGGAATAAAAGGATTAATTGTTTTATGTATGTAGCTTGAATCGAGTGAACCACGTTAAATATTGTCTCTGAGTTGTGTTCTTTTATTTTTTGCACCTTTAATTTCAAATCTATAATATATTCTGCATTTTAGTTTCTATTGTTGCAATTATATGGGATTGTTCCACATAATTTTATCCCTTATTTCCTAACATTTGGGATATTTTTATGTTAATTTTCGGTTCATATTGCATGTGAATGATTGTTCTTAAGTGTTGAGTACGATTCATTTGTCCTAAAGAGATTAATTAATGTTCTAAGCTGATTTTAACACCTTTAAAGTATATTTTTTGTTTGTTGCTAGGGTTTCTAATATTGTTGGCTCTATTGTTACAAAAATCGATTATTTTGAGTTGGGTGTTAATGTATTTTCGGATGTGATTCTTAGGGTTTGTGGCCAAATCTTTATTTTCGATTTAATCCTTAGAAAGGGACATTAGAGATCAGGGGACGATGGGGGATGGTTGATTAAAATATTTAAAATATATGAATAAATAAAATAATAATTTAAAGAGACTTAAATAAGCTGAAATAAAACCATTGTGATTGATCAATTGACAATATCTAATATCATTAATCTAAGATACATCAACAATATTATAAAGATTACAACTTAGAAAAAATGAATCAATATTTGAAATAACATCTACGAACTTTTCCTCACCTGAACTATCATCCTCGTCCTCAATTAGGATCCCAATCAATCCCTAATGCACATTATGCTACTCTTTTACATACCCTAGCTCCTCGAGATCTACACCCCAATGTAATGTTGGGGTATGCTTGTAAGCGATTGTTTTGTGATTTATGAGAGGCGGGCGGTGTATGTACAACTACAACTTTTGCAATCTCTTGGAGGTAAGTTTGTTCCTCTTAAGAGCGGGATCCAACCATACATTGACTAATTCCCATCAACAACAAAGGAACTAGAAACATGGGAAAGGAAGCAAATCTCAAGTGTTCACAACAATTCGAGACACCCATACAATTGCCACCAATTTGTTGGCTTCTCCTATGCTAATGTTAACATGTCCATCCTCACTTTGAATATTTGTAGCCATCAAGTTCAATAAACTTGAGCCACTTCATTATGACTTTTGAAGTCTCCTTTGCACTATATGTTTTTTTCATGGCCTTCATATAGCTCTTCTTCCCTACCTCGTCATCTAAAGGGATAGCTCTACATGGCCTCTCCCCATACCATTTTGCATTAAGTGCATACATGGTCATATGAAGTAGTGTGTTCAACTTTTCCCACCTACGTTGAATGATAGGTGTGTCACTTTTAGGGTTAGGTTTGTTTGTTTGTTTTATCTTCATTTTGTTTTTCAAGTAAAATAGAACAAATGAAAATAAGGACATCAAAGACATTCCTCTACCATCTTGGGGATGTCATGTTGTCCCCGACATCCCCAATTAGCTTAAGAAATATAGGGACATCTTAGAGGCATCCCTTTGATATCCTCAAAACAAGAAGCGTGGGAGGAACATTTTCGCCATCTTGTTGTCTCGCAAAATGTCATAAATGTCTCGATCCTTTTTAAAAGAGACACATCAACGCATAACATTATCGATAACCTAATCAAATACTCCATGCTTTCGTGAGTTTAGTATTTATTGTCAAAGGCTACTTCAAAAGTCTTCTTATGATGCCACTATTGTAATAACCTCTATTTATTTCGGAAAAAAAAATAGAATCATAATACACCTCACAACTTTTCAATGTTAGACTCGTCATTCAAGGAACTTATCACTTGAACATCCTCTATGAGATAAATTGGCATTACAATATTCCATGATTCATGCTTGATTAAAAGTAAAGTGTGATAATTATCGCACCTTCTTCCAAAGAAGTAAGGAGGCACAACTATTCGATTCGCTTTATTATTTTACAAGTTCATTAAAATTCAGTTTTGACCAGTGTACATAATTTTTTTTTGGGAGGATGGGACATGTTTTGGTGATAGGCCATCAAAACAAAAATATTATCTCTCTACCATTGGCTTTTTTAAAACAACGAGTCTAACTTCGAATAGAGTATTGATTGGAGAGGATTTGTAACCCTTAATAAGGGGGAAAAAGAGGGTTCCATTGTTTATTTATTTGTTTTGTTTTGTTTTGTGGGGATAACATTGTTATCAATCCATTTTATATTTTGGAGATATTTGTATATTGTGAATATGGACTCTATTAAATTCATATTAATTTGATAATTATTTTGTATAGTTTTCTTAAATATATTTATCTAAAATACGATAAAAGATATTAAATTGAAAACCTCTATCTAATTTATATGACATATAATATAAACATTTCAAAATTAATATCTTTTGACGTACTTAACATTAAAATATTTGTGCACGATAAAGTGTTGAAACTTACTCTAGAGTCCATTGATGATAGTGTATATCATATAATCAAGGGCGAAATCTGCTCCTTTGTATCCCTTTGCTTCAAATAGCTATCGGGGTTTCAACACAAAGTCCTGGAACACAAGAATGCTGCTAACAAATTCTCATCATTAACCCGAAGGTTCTTCTTCTACTTATAGAATGTAAAAGGAAAGTACAAATAGGAAACTCAATCAATCGGAACATAAACAAAAAGTAAAGATAACATCTGACAATCATTTTCCTCTAATTCCTCTTCAAGTGACATGCATCCGAGTCCATATTCAAACTTATACACATCTGTCACTTAACTAATAGAATTGTTTCACACAACTTAAAAGTAATGGTTTCAAAACCAATAACTTTAAAGTTTTACAATTACATCCGGGAACGTGAAAAATAGAAGAAGAAAGACACGCCAACTGTAACATTTACATCTTCTTTTTGTTTTGATACTGAATATACTTGTCGAACATGTAATTCAGCATCTTCCTATCTCTGTCTTAGCCACACTTCTTTTTCGTCATGAATCGCAAAGAAGCATTCGTTCAATACCCTGATACATGCTTCCACCTCCTCCAAGCTAGGCCCGAACTTCTCAATATCTGACTGCAGTGCCACTAGTTTACTGATGGAATTCATCGTGAAAGGCTTAATAGCTCCATCAATTCTCCCTTGCACCATCAGAAGAGATCCTTCCAGGGAATTAGGCACTTTGCTAGGAATGGTCCTCGTGTATGAAGTAACATTCCCGACCACTTCCTCATTAGTGAAAGCAATGACATTGTCTGGTAAAGATGATGCCATACTCTCAAGTGCCTGCATCCTTTTTAGCATAATTCTGTAGATCTCCAAACGGAAAGATACTGCAAACTCAAGTTGTTTCCCCTTCTCAACTGATCCGTCGGGCACAATTCGTTCCGCAATCAACACTTCTCTCGGCAGACTTATTTATTTCGCCAAAGTACTCAAGTTACTCTTAGCAACTATGTTCATATCTATCGTGCTTGTTACCAGTTGCTTTAGCTGATCTGATGCATCTTTCATAACCTTTAGGTGGGTTGGCACCTCTCCGAGTTGTACAGAAGCTTGACGAATGATCAGACTTTTCCATTCGTCGATAGCTTTAACCTGGTTACTTGCATCTTCCATTTCCTGCATCAAATGATCACTCACCGCTTTTGTGTTGAAATTGGCTGAGTGGAAGATTTAGCAACCTTGGCAATGATCTCGCACAACTGAGATACCTGCTTCTGAAGTTCAACTTTCTCCGCCTTTTCTTTGTCAAGCCTAAGGAATAGAGCATCTATCAATGTCTGCGTGTCTTGCTTCAATCCTTCTGTGGTGGCTTGACCTATGGGTACTCTGGTTATTGTTATATCTTCTGCTGTGAGCTCATCCTCTTTCTTCCTTTCTGCCGGAACTGACATCTCAGTGAGCTTCTGTGATGATTCCTCAATGATCAACCTTGAAGTTACCTTAGCAACTTTAGGTTTTCTGTCTTTTCTCCCCTAGATTCGGGGGCGGTGCAAAATCGTGTTCCTCTAAGTTGATTCCTCTCTAGCCTCTGGAACCAACTGCGAAGTCAACCATTCTGAGAAATTACTTCTCGGAGAATGAGAAGTTGCTGAGTGTACCACTATCTCACACTCTGATTCCTCTCCATCTGAAACCGCTACAGTGTTGTGGCTGCCATCCTCTGAGTCATCCAAAGACAAAGCTCTTTCAAATTTTGCCATCTGCAGCTTCAACGTTTCTTCAGGAAGAGGCACTGAATGGAGTGGCTGAGGAGAGAAGATGAATGTTGCCGGATTCAACAGAGGAATGGCAGTATCCTGCTGAGGTGCAACAGTCGGTGAAGTACTTGATGCTGGAGAAGCTGGAACTAACATCATAGCCGTAGAAGTGATCTTCTCCTTCGAATGAGACCTTCTGTGCACTTTAATCTTCTCAGGCCTTCTGCTGCTTTCTCCTCCGTGCTTCCTCTTGAGGGAATCTCCTGTGCCGAAGTTGCCCGTGATTTGATTCATCAATGCTTCATCAAGGCAATATCCCTTCGTCAACAACCAGTTTGAAGTATTGACCAGAACAGCGGCAGACCTTTCCTCGATCGTATGGCAGCCCCTACGTTCTCCTGAAGTACAACTCTATCTCCTCCCATCCGATGGTATGTGTCAAGTAACACAGGCCCATCATCTTTAAGATCCACAGGTATCCATGCTAATCTAAAGTCAAACACTTGTCGTGTTGATAACCTGCTCAAATCTTTCTTTCTAACCTCGTGCCTTGCCTTCTCGCACTTCATCCAAGTCTTCCAATGAAGGCACATGCGCATACTCCTGGGAGATTGTCTTCCTTGCCACTCCAAATGGATCAAGTTCGGTCGTCTTTGGGAAGAACTCTTGCTCATACTCAGAGAACATCTCCGCTTCAATTCCTCGAGCCTTATGAATGTTCTGCAGCTATAATGGCCCACAGTGATCGGGAAGAATCCTGTAGACTTGTGTCGTTTCGACTATAGGTCATGCATCTCTACGAGTTATCTGCTCAGCTCCATGATGACCAATCTATCACTCGAATATCTGGGCAACTTAACTGGTTTTCCGAGAAAAGCCGATGACCCTCAAGTATGTAAAATCCATGCAAACCGAATGAAGATATCGCCAATCCTGAATACGCTTCCCACGCTTCCATGCTCACCATGTTGGCCTTTAGATCGTCATCCAGCCTGCAAATGAATTCGTAGAAGAATCTATCGTTGACCACCTTGTAATCTTTCTTGCATGTAGGTACAGTAAGTCGTGGGTAGCACTCGAAAAGGGTCCTTGGAAAGAACACCACATGTATCTAGCTTGGAGAAGATCTCATGTGTAGCTTTGCCGATAAACCAAATACGAAATCATTTTGAAGCCGTAAGTACGTCTCACGCTTTCGACCACCGCTTCACCAATGTTGTCCGCTTAATGATTTCCAACCAATTGATTATTGACTCTGCTTTGTTGATTTCAATGGTCCCGATGAAAGCATACATCCCCGCGGAAGTTGTGAGCGTTCGCTTCACCATTTATCCTGCATAACAATTTGGCAATATCATCCACCTCTTGTACCAAATTGGATCGTGGAAGAGTTCTCGGGAACTTGGAAGGAGATCTAGGCTTCTTCATGTATCTGTTGTTCATTATGCCCACACAATCAACTTTATGCTTTTCCCATCTGTTGCCGGCATCTTGTATGCTAATAGTAGTCACCACCTTTCGTGTCGGAATCTTCAAACAATAATTGATGAACTGTGCATCCAGCCGAATTATTGTTTTCCCCGCAATATCTCAAACTAATATGGATAATGGATGGTAAGACCTAGCACACTCCATGACGAACTCTGGCAACTGGGTTGTGAATGGAAATGCTACAGCTCGAATGATTCCACTGCTTTTGACTGCACGCATGAGGGAAGTCTTTCCAGCTCTAGATCTGTCAATCAATTCGGAAAGAGGTTCTGGACCTAGATCTGTATCTCCAATGTCAGCAAACTTAGAAGTGATGCATGACTCTGTTGTGCTTTCTTTTTCATCCCTCTTTGCCATGGCCGTATCTGTCTTTGTTTGAGCAATTCTTTTTCTTTTTATTCGGCCGGAATTCTTCACAACCAATACAGATTTGAATGTTTCTTCAAATTCGAAGGATATGTTCAATGTATTGGACATTGATTTAAGCTCCCTTCTCTTATAAAAGCATCTCAAATCGGGCTTCGCAATTAATTGATAAAGATGGCAACTAGAACATGAACACTTTGGATTTTAATTATAAAAATATGCATATATCAAGCTTGCGCCTAAAATTTTGATGTTTTGTTTGCATACAAAGCAAGCATGAATTTTATCAACTTTACCTGAGCACATGTACCACTATGCAAACAATTATTCAGACACAAATCAAGCTCCTTCAAACCTAAGAGCCAAATTTTGAAACTTCCAGTGATAGAATTACACCTTCTCGAGCAAAATTCCTCTTGAAATGGGGCGCCAAAATTGCATGGGCTACACTTCCTTACTAAAGAATTAATTAATTTATCCTTATAAAGCAACCCTTGCTTATATAACCATCATTTCATTCTATAATTAATTATTGCTCCTCCTATTCCTGGCAATTAATTAATTAATTAATCAATAAGTTTTTCTCTTCAAATGGGGCGCTATTTTGTGCATCGCTCATACTGTCATTAAATAAATTAAATTTATTTAATTTTAGCTCTCTACTTCCAGTTCACTTAAGCTTCACAGTGTGCTTTGACCTCATCCACTAAAAATAGGAATTAATTACATCAATTAATACTTAAAAAAGTATTATTCTTCTTCCAAATGGGGCGCACTTTTTGACATGAAGGGGCTGCATTAAATAAATAATATTTATTTAATTTTAGAAATCTAATTCTAATTTCCCTTTATCCACTTTACCTTTGTTGACTTTTCCTCATGCTTGGGTGCCAAATTTGGAGAAATAATTAATTAATTAATGCATTTAAAGCTGCCCTTCTTTCCCAAAAGGGGTCGCACTTTTTGACATGAAGGCATTTCTATTTTTAAAAGCTAATTTTCAATGGGATTATTCACCCTGCACCGCAGCTCCAAAAATCCCATGATCCACTTAAGTTGTTTGACTTTCATAATGGGATTTTTTACCCTACAAAGTAAGTAAGAAAATCTTATCAATGTCTTAAGTGATTTTCTTTTATTTCACAATGGGAATTTTCACCCTACAAGGCGGGTAAGAAATTCCCACCTACCTTTACTTCTAATTTTCCCATTATGACTTGAGTGGTGTTACTTCCATGAAAAAAGTACCTGCTAGGCGGTGCATACAAAATTCTCATTTGCTCGCTTTGCTACCAAAAATCTTATTGTAGTTTAAAATCTTCTTTTTCCAAAAATGCGGCATGCCCAAAAAAAAAAAAATTGTGCATGATTTCATCTTTTTAGAGAGAACCAAACCTCTTGTGCCAAATTCCTTCGGCATAACGTCCATAGGTGATCTCCGGATACTCCAAGCAAAAATCGATTAAACCAAAGAAAGGAATTGACCCAGAAATTTCACGAGAAGCAAAACGGAAAACACCAAAAACACAAAACGTTGTCAAAAATCACATATAAAGCCCAAGATTCATTCATGGTTAAAACCCTACTAGTATATGAGAATATTGACATGTAAGATCACAACATGATTATATCGAGCACAATTTACCTCAAACGGGGCTCAAAATAATTAAATACAAATTTTCCGCAGAGCAAACCTCTGCTGACGATGAATATAACGATTTTGGGCATCTCCAGTATTTTGGAATATCTTGACAGAACACGATACACTTTCTCGCAAGAAAAACACAAAATGACCCATTATTTTAAAAATACGAAATAGTCTCGCATTTCGAGTGAAATCTGGGACACCATCATTTCAACTTTTTGAATGATCTCTCATATTAATAAAATTTTTTTTTACGAAAGTTGTATGGAAAAAGGATGGGTACATACAATGACAATTATAAAATGGTGTAGAATTAATAATGTGCCCAAAATTAAATAAGATAAATTTGAGTTTAAAAAAATATTAATTGAATTTTGTTTGCAAAGTGAGCAATAAATATTATTTATTTAATTTGAAAATTTAAGTATTATAGTGGTACTATAAGATTTATTTAATTCTTACATTTTATTATTTTTTTCGCAATTCCTTGTCTATCTTTTTTTCCGTGTTTTTTTGGTATTTATTTTATTTCATTTGTTGTTTTTTTTTGTTATTTATATTTATATGTTTTTTTAATACATTGTATTGGTTTTATAACATTTTACAATTTGTTTATTGTGTTGACAATTAAAAATGAATACACTCACGATATTACAGTATTATGACACCTTGCAAATACCATTGGAAAGAACGCCTCTCAACATATAAACAACCTTAAATTATATTCAATTATAAAAACCCTTTAATCATAAATGGAGGTGTTTTAATTTATCATATAAGAAAAGTTCTTACATATAAAATTAGAGGGCACCCTTCAAATTTGATCATAAGTCATGGAAATCTCTTTCGAACTCTCATTCTTGCAACTAAGGATCATTGATTTACTTGGATATCAACGATTCAACATACATATCAACTTTAGTTACATAAAGCCTAGGTAGGCATGATAAAACATCAACGCAAAAAAAGCTTTGTAATGTCTATTTTTCTAAACTAAAAATGATTAATAATATTTTAAGTTGGAGCGCAACCAATTCTTATTTTGGGACAACTTCATATAAAATAAAAATTATTTTTAAATACTCTTATGAGGTCGGTCTTCTTAAGGGAAGATTAAAAAGTGCATTGGGCTTCTAATTCATCCTTGATGCCAAAAAGGAGGATATAAAGGTGGATCGAATGGCCTAAGAAAGGTTATGCATATTTATTTCAAAGATTGATATCTTGGGTTTGTGCATGACATGCCCTACTCTCCACTGAAGATGAAGAACTTTGGTGTGGCTTAACTTTGAGGATGAAAATCATCATTAGATCTTATTGGGGACAAAACCCTCAATAGTCACAACACTTGGGGATGGAAACCTCATTTGTTGCATTGGTGGCTTCATACGGGAGTCATAAGTGGAATTAATTGGCATCTTTCTAGAACATCAAGATGTTTATTCGGGCTTAGAGCACTCCTACTTCAACTAGGGCACTTTCTACGGTGTTGATACATTCCTTCTTTGAAACAACCCACCGAGAAGTTCAAAACCAACTTTGAGATGGTTTCCATGGTCGGGAAATTATGATTTCACTTTCATTGGATAGTTGGTCTCTTCAAGATCATTTTGAGCATTGGTTTGTGTTGAAACTCCAAGTATTGATGGGGTTATGATTTTTTTAAGTTTCAGTTGTATTTGCACTTGAAATAAATTAGCAAAATACATATTTGCATCCAAATTTCATCTTGTTGAATTTAATGAGCATTTGGGATATTTCTATGTTAATTTTTAGTCCATATTGCATATGAATAATTGTTCCTAAATTTTGGTATAGTTTGTTACCCTAGAGGGAAGCTAATTTTGATACCCTAAAAGTGCAATTTTCAATTTGTTGCTAAATTTTCTAATATTGTTGGATCTGCTGTTATAAAAATTAGATTATTTTCAGTTGGGTGTTGGTGTATTTTCAGATCTGATTCTTAGGGTTTGTGGCCAAACCCTTATTTTCGGTTTAAGTCCTAGAAAGGGACATTATAGTGGTATCGAGCTTCCATGGTCTTCCCATTTGAAGGTTTTCTTACGAGGTCAAATGGCAGATAGAATTTTTGGGGATGCTAGATTTGAAAGGCTTGCCCTAGGGCAAGAAATATTGGCCAATAAAATGGCTCAGCTAATCCATACCCTTCAAGATCCAAATGGTGGAAGGATCTCTCCAAAGGAAGTCAATAATTCTCAGCCATCCAAAGTGGACAACATTGCTACATGGTATGAAGAGTATAAGGCCCCTCCTGAGAAGATTCGTGATGCCATGTCATTTGCTAAGTTCATGGGAGTAAGCAAGGGAAGATCAAGGCCCAAGCCTAGGTCACGAGCTACACAAGAGGAAGAATTAGGGCTGCAAGTAATGGAGGAATCCATCATGCAAGTTGAAGAGGAAGAAATCATGGAGCTTGAGCCAAAGAAGGAAGAACAACCGAAGTTGTTGGGCATCGAAAGGGAGCAACCCATGGGAGCCCTAGAAGCCCCCATCACCATTGCCAAAGTAAAGCTCTTGACTGATTTTCATATCAATAACATGAAGATATCACAATTTGATGAAGGATTGAAGCATGAACCTAGGGAAATCATGGAGCATGTGTCCCAAGGTAAAAGTCTTTAATATTTAATGATATTCCATTGGTTTATAATGGGTGTTTTGTGGCAAATTGTTGAAAGAAATCAAATTTGCATAAGGGCAAAGAGGATAGCATTACATAAGGGTATGTTAATGGAGGAAACACACTTTCAATTCCTCGTGATTACTTTGAGTTAACTGGAAATTTTCAAATGGCAATCGCTAAAGAGAAAATTGATGAGGGTATCCACAAAGAACAATCCCAATTTTGTCATCATCCGAAGAAGGTTAAAAAATTCTTTGATGTTTTATGATAGTTTATTGAATTGTAATGGTCACACATGGTAGCCACATAAGGAAGTCAAATCAGATTTACTAAGGACCTCTAAGAATGACATCATGCATGAAAGAAGGGCACCATTAGGGTATTTTCTATGTGTTGCTCGTAACTCGGAAATTTTGAGTCATAAGAGTGCCATAGGAATCCCAGTGTACATGATTATCTCAATTTCCTTGCTTGTTGATGTAATTGTTGCTATGTTGCTCTCACACAAAGTTGGTCAGGAAAGGTGATCAAATTTCATGTTTGTTATGTCCTCCTATGTCACCGTTGATTGGACATCATTATGCACCTCATACTCCATGAAATAATGAGGTAAGAAGTACGTTTTGTTGTGTGGATTCTTGGGCTCAATTCCAAAATTGTTTCTCGCATGTGGAACATAGGTGCAATGTTGGAAGGATACCTATGTTTGAAGCATCATGTTGGTAAGTCTAATTTCCCATTCCATAAATATGAAAGAGCTAGAGAGAATGTGGTGGAAGGGCAACACCCTTACTCTAATGTGTGGTGCTCATGTTTATCATCCATTCCGGATGAAGGGTCTTCTTCATAACCAAGTGGTCATTATGCTTTAGTAGAGAAACATCATACTTTGAGCAAGGAATATAGTATGATTGTCAATTCTCTTGGGAGTTCATGAGGTATGTGATGATTTTTTTGTGATTGTACAAGTTAATGGTGAAATTGTTCTTGGGGTTCAAAGGTTGGAAACATTGGGGGAGTTCACCCTCAAATATCATGATAAAAAACTGAAATTTTGTGACCAAGTTGGAGAAATCAGAATTCATGGCATGAGGAAAGAAGTGAATGCTGAAGCAAATATTTGGGAATCAAATTATGGGCTACTCTCTTGTATGACAATTGACTGGAAAAATATTATCACTATTGATTATGTCACAAATCAGCTTGCTAATGGCATCATGGAAAGAGTTTGTAAGAAGGAACATAGGACAAATGTTTTGGGGCAGCAAGTAAGGCACTTGCAATCAGAAAATTCTCCACAACGAGGATTGCTCACACTTGGTAAGAATGGTTATTATTATAAAGTGAATTCCAAAGAGCATATTGGGGTGAAAAACACCACTTTCAACCATAGATATAGAGTTGGTTTGAGTCAATTCCAAGCTGACTATGGCATGGAGATTCCAGATGACCTTATGAAAAACAAGGTAAAAGCTTCTCCTTCTACTGATTTTTACGATTCTTGCATTTTATTTATAAGGAAACTTATGCGGAGGCATATGAAGTTTATTGTACCTTCTAGCACCATAGTGAAGGATGAGTTGCTACAAAAAGGCCACATCTCTAAAGTACAACAGTTAGGAGAGTTGTCTTGGGTTGACAGAATGAGAAAATCTTTGTATCCCATGGATGCAATTATATGGACAACTGCCCAAGGTATTGAAAAGAATTACCATGTCATTAAGGTACTTTCAGCTATTGATTCAAAAGAAAGTTTTTTGGGCTACGTTGGTTATGTAGCTGATCACAGCTTGTCTCAATCTTTTACCGGTTGTCATGACATGCTCAATGGTGCTCCTAAGCAACTAGTTCAAAGATGAGGTATGTACAACCATTACAAGATTATTTCCAGTCATTACCAATCAGTTTCTAAGCAAGAAAACACCTTTTTACAGCCACAACATGGGTGAAAACATTTGCATTAGAGTGGGGTATGAAGAGCTTCATCATAGAAGGTCACTAGGTACAAAGGAATTGTTGTTTGGGAAGGAATTCCAAGCATTTCATGACTGTTATAGTCACTATACAGCCCCCATACAATCAGTTTGGTGCATTTCCAACTTGTTCTTTTCACTTTTTGGGTCATAAAAGGACACCTAGGCAATTGGAAGTTGTGTTTCCTACATCTAGACCATCTTGTGATATTTTGTGCAAGTGGAATTCCAGACACCTTCATTCTGATTTTTGAAAGAGAAAAACAAGATTACATTGGTATTTGGGACAGCATGAGGGAAATTGTGGACAACCAATGCTTGGATGGTAATTGTAAGGCCTTGGCAAGCAAAGAAGAAGTGTTGGCCATCGTATCCACAGAGCATGAGTGGAGGAAGAAGGGAACACATTTTTTCTTTAATGAGTTTGCTTCATGTGCAGGTACATCAAAGAAGGAGCCACATAGATTTATTTGGGATCCAGAGCTTGCATTTTGCTTGAGGGCAAGCAAATTTGGGAAGGGAGGATTGTAATGTCCCCTTTTCTAAATTAAAAATAATAATATTATAAGTTGGGCGCAACCAATTTTTATTTTGGGACAACTTCATATTATTATTATAAAATAAAAAGTACTTTTAAACACTCTTATGAGGTCAGTCTTCTTATAGGAAGATTAAAAAGTGCATTGGGCTTCTAATTCATCCTTGGCGCCAAAAAGGAGGATATAAAGGTGGATTGAATGGACTAAGAAAGATTATGCATGTTTATTTCAAAGATTGATATCTTAGGTTTGTACACAGTGTGCCCTACTCTTCATTGAAGACGAAGACCTTTGGTTTGGCTCAACTTTGAGGACGTAAACCCTCATTGGATCTTATTGGGGACAAAACCCTCAATAGTCACAACACTTGGGGACAAAAACCCTCATTTGTTGCATTGGTGGCTTCATACAAGAGTCACAAGTGGACTTAATTGGCAGATTTATAGAACAAGGTGTTTATCCATGCTTAGGGCACTCCTACTTCAGCTAGGGCACTTTCTAGGGTGTTGGCACCCTTCCTTCTTTGGAGCGACCCACCTGGGAAGTTCGGGATCAATTTTGAGAGGGTTTCCATGGTTGGAAAATTGTGATTTCACTTTTATTTGATAATTGGTCTCTTCAATATCATGTTGAGCATTGGTATGTGTTGAAACTCCAAGTATTGATGGAGTTATGAATTTTTGAAGTTTTAGTTGTGTTTGCACTTGAAATAAATTTACAAAATACATATTTGCATCCAGATTTCATCTTGTTGGATTTATTGAGTATTTGGGATATTCCTATGTTAATTTTTAGTCCATATTGCATGTGAATGATTGTTCTAGGTGTCAATATAAGTTTGCTGCCCTAGAGGGATATTAATCAATGTTCTAAGCTAATTTTGATACCCTAAAAGTATATTTTCTGGTTCAAGCTGCTAGGGTTTCTAATATTGTTGGATCTCACGTTATAAAAATCAAATTATTTTCACTTGGGTGTTAGTGTATTTTCATATATGATTCTTAGAGTTTGTGGCCAAACCCTTATTTTTGGTTTAATTCCTAGAAAGGGGCATTACAAGCTTCTCGAGCAAAACCCCTCACATCCCGTACTAGATCCATTTCACTATTCTCGGTAAAATTGTGCAAAATTAATAAGGGATGAGCACTCCCCATTTGGAGATGGCTATAATCCCAACCGAGAGCTTCAAAGGGGGCATTCCGAATGTTGATAGTCATCCAATTCCAAATTTCAATGGAGTTTTCAATGCACAAAACAAAGTTGAAGTTGACAAAGCGGAACATTTATTTGGGTATTCACTCTCCCTTATGAAGTAGGTAATGTTATAGAGGATTGTCGTCATAGATCTATTACTCTCTTCTTTCTCAAAGGAGTGCCCGTTGACCATAATTTTTATAAATGAGCAAGAAATAATTGGAAAAACAAGGGTTGGATGATAGAATCCATTGGAGGATTGGGTAAGGGATATAGGTTACACGTTTTCATCCTCGATCATGCCCAAGTTCTCGCTACAAGATGGGTACTTGGAACATATGTAAACAAATTTGTTATTTGCAAGCATGGATTTTTGACTTCCATCCGTAATGGCCCTCGAGTTCTAAAGATCCTAATGTAGATGGAGTTTCCTTCTCTTAACCTAGCATTCGTGTCCTTTCTAAAGGATATTGCTAGTCTACTTGCGCAGAGTAATTTGGTGCAAGAATATTAATGATAAATTTGCTAGCCTCGCATGATCAACTTGGTGCGTGTATTGAAATGGATCTCACTCAACCCTTATGTCTAGAGTCGTTGAAATGTTGGGTCTTGGTTTTGTATGGATCAACCTATTGTATTTTTGAACAAGCCAAACGCATGTTTATACTACATAAAAGAAGGCCATCTAATTAGAGATTGTGCCATTAGCAAATCACACGATCTCAAAGAAATCAATGAAAATAAATTAAATATACCAAGTGGAAACAATGTCTCTGCTAAATTCCTCAATTCTTCACCTATTAAGTCTAACAACAATCCTCAAGAAATTACCATCATGCCTAATCATGTCAATCAATCTAATGTTCAGAAATAGAGGTTAATCAAAACCTTTTTCACACAAGTTCCCGGTTTAACGGATTAAATGAACACAATACATCTTCTATGACTAATCAACAACCTCAACTTGCCTCTACTAGCCTATCTACAACTAGTTCCTCATATTTAGAGGTAACAAGTGATGGTTTCCTACTTCTCCTTTGCATGATGGTTGGTATGCCCTAAACTCTATGCCTTATAACAACAATGAGCTTCAACTTGTTAGTGTTGATGCTCATCATGTCGCAAGATATAGGTCAAGATCCCCTATCGGTGATTCTCAAATCTCAAAGCAAGATTAAAAGATTAAGATGTAGACTGAAGAATCATTTCGCTACACTAATCGATGGTTCCAACTATTTCCCTTCATCTCAATGAGTTGTAAAATACTTTCGTGGAATGTTTGGGGGGGATATCCCTCCTTGAGTGCTGGTATAAAGTTAAAAAAAAAATGTTAAAGCTCGTTATAATTCAAATATTTTCTTCTTCAAGTGGTTAAAATCAATAATGATAGATTGTCTTATGCTCTAAAGTGTGTTTCTAAGGACCTTTTCTTCTTTCATATTACCCACAAGGAAGGCAGGGGAGTTGTCCTTGGTCTTGCCCCTTGGTTGCAAACTGTTATTGTTGATAAGGGTGAGGATCCACTTCACAAATGTGTGTGGGTTACATTTTTGCTTCAAAACAAGTTCAAGGGGATCTATTCTTTGTATGCTCCTAATGGTGTTCACTCGAGAGTCTATCTATGGAAGAGGTTGGGAAATCGCATCTTACACGCCGAATTGATTATCATTGGGGATTTTAGCATGTTGGAACATAAAGATGTGTAATGTCCCTTTCTAGGGCTGAAACTGAAAAAGGGGAAATAACACAAAGGATCTTTATAATAGCACAATGGAATAAATAACACAATGGCTTTTTATAACAGCAGTTCTGAAAATATATGAAACCCTAGCAGCAAACTGAATCTACACTTTTAGGGCATCAAACACCCTCCAAACAAGCTGAAAATAGGTGTATAAATCCTCCTAAATATTGTATTCAATCAATGGAATAAACATCAAGCCAAAGTACTTCAAAACATGTGCAAATTATGAAATTATACCCAACTGTAATTAAATAAATGACAGCAGAAATACAGCTCACAATAAGGGCTGGAAATGGAGATTCCAATCCCCAAAAATATCATAAAAGTGTGAAATCAACCTTATAAATTATGAGGAAGATGAATATCAACTCCAATTGCCAAGATGTGCCCTAGAAGGCACTCAACTCCTCCTCCAACCAAGTTCGCTACCCTAGGAGAGGGTCCAAAATTGATGTAAAAACCTTAGTAGCTCTTCCTCTATCAAACCCTAGCTAAAACCAACAACATCACTTTCCTTGAAGACCTTAGGAACCACCAATTGAAGAGTTTTCATTCTTCAATTTGAACAAGGGTTTCATCCTCCTTGTATGCCACACCAAAGGATTTTCACCCTCTAGTGGAAAGGAATTGAGCAATCAGCCCAAAAACCAAGTATATTTTTATGACAAGATAGATGCCCAAAATGAGTCCAAGTGACCCCTTTTATATCCTTTTGGTGGCGCCAAAATCAATTAGGGAGTCTTCCCTCATAACCGACCTCATAAGGATGTTTGCTTTTAATTTTATCTTGGCTTTTCACCTCTTCAACCCAACTGACCTGACTTATAAGAGAAACTATGAAAGAAGAATGCAAATGCTCACAAAAAGACTGAAAAACATAACAAACACTTCCCTTGTTCACTTCCTTCTTGCCCATGGGAAGTGGAATGGGCTAGAAGTCTCCAAAACGAATTAGTTCTAAAAAGGAGACATTGCAAGATGATCGTTCTTGGAATAATGGTTGTTGTTTGTTTCAAGTTGAGTTTGATGCTTAGATGCTTTTTTGAAATACTTCAACGGTTTAAGACCCTCTTGTTGGCAAATTCTCTACACATCAAAATACTAGTTTGCTTGGTCTAATAACAGATCAGGCAGTGAAAGGAAAATGAGCAGGCTTGACATATTTTATATCAGTACTAGTATGTCACCTTCCCCATCCTCATGTGGTTCACTAATTGAACATGATCCTTCCACTACTCTTTCTAATTATACTCCTATTAACTTAACATTTTTTCTCTTGGACACTAATGACTTCAATATATTTTCATGTTCAAACTTAATGTATCTCACCTTAAAAATTCAACATGTCTTCACGCCTTGCACTCTATCTGGTTTGCCTCCCCTAAACCCAAGCACAGTGAAAAATGGATTGATTGGTGGCCTCATATGTTATCCAAATGCATGGCCTTTCTTTGACAATTTGAAAGGCTAGTTGCTAGAAAAAGAAGAAGAAAAGAGAATGCTCTTAGGAGACAACCCACTCGAAAAAAGGTCTTCCTTCTTGTTAATCCCATGAATGAAGGTTTACAACAAATTGTCTTTGATTTAGAGGGTCGACTTCGCGAATTTGAAATCTACAAAATGTAAAGGTGCTAAAATTAGATCTAGACTTGCTTGGATAAGAGAGGGAGATGAGAATTCCATATTTTTCTTTCAAGGTCTTAAGCAAAAGCATAGGATTAAATGTATCCTTACATTATAGAGCCTAGATGGGAGAAGCGAGACAACTATGGATAGGATCAAGCAGATTTTCCTTACATGTTATAGGAGCTTATTTCAAGATTTCGTGGATGAGGATAGTGACCAATCTGTGTTGGACCAAGTTGTTAGCAAATGTATTCCATGCAAGATTTCATAGGAGGAAAAACAAATTTTGGATCATCTTCTTACTCTTGAAGAACTCTAAAGGGCTTTGTTCTCTATGGCCAAAATAAGAGGCCTAGACACGATGAGTTGCCTATTGAGTTCTTTCAAGCAATGTGGCTTATTATACACGGCGACTTCTATCACTTTATTTTGAAGTTGAATTGTCGTGGTCTTTGGGACGAGGAATAAACAAAGGGCTAATCAAACTTATTCTTAAAGGTTCAAACAAAAAGTAACTTTTAGGTTGGCATCCTATAACCATGCTCAACACTATTTATAAAATCATTGCTAAAGCTTTAGCTACAAGACTTAAAACAATAGCTAATGATATTGTTCAGCGAGGAACAAACTGTATTTCTTGGAGGCAGATTTATACTTGACAATTTAATTTTGGCTTAGGAGATTGAGGATCAACCTACTTGTTCAAGGCAAGATGCAATACTTATTAAGCTTGATTTTGACAAACCCTATGATAGGATTAGATGGTCCTTTATACTTAAAATGTCGCAATGGCGTGAATTTGGTTCGAGATTTGTTAATCATGTCAAACTACTCTTTGTTGATGCCTCCACTAGTATTGTTGTTAATGGTTCTCTTAGTGATTCTTTTTGTCTTCAAAGATCCATAAGGAAAGGTTGCCCTTTAGCACCATTTTATATGTGCTAATAGTTGATACCCTCGGTTATGTGTCACATAATTCTTAATATTCTGGATTGATTAAAGGTATAAGTCTTCCCAACAAAGCATTATGCTCAATTCGCACTTTGATGATGACAACATGCTTTTCGCTCAAAATATGGAAGAAGAAGTGAGCAAAGTGCTTTGGTAGTCTTATATTTGTATTATCAAGCCTTGAATTCTAAGTTTTCACCATACAAAACATAATACATCTTTGCTAATCAAGAAACTTGTCCAAATTGGATTCCAAAATAATGGAGTCAATCAAACATGGTGACATTATGAGATATCTTGGCATTCCTTTGGATATTGGTGTTTCTCTTAATCAAATGTGGGCATGGTTTGTTAATAGATTTAATAGAAAAATCAATAGTTGGGAGGTCAAATTATTATCCTTGGCAGTCAAAGTTTGTATTGTTAACAACAATTTTTTCAGCTTCTCATGTTTATTTTTCTTCATGTTGGCTGCCATCTAAAAGTTGTTATCACAAACTGGCACAAAAAATATATCATTTTCTTTGGGCCAAATGGGATGCTCGAGGAGGTTTATCGATGGTTTCTTGTTCTCTTTGCACTCAACCCGAGAATATGGGTGGCTTAGGTATTGTTGTCATGTGTTTTTGCAAAGGCAAAATTCAAGTTGAAAACATGACAACTTTACCCTAGTGTCAAAAATTTTGCTTGTAAACCCTCCCGAGCACTCCTCTGGATCAGTTCTCCCTGTGTCATACATATCCCAATCCTCCAAGTGCTCATATGTGTTGTAGTAATCTTGCCCAAGTGTTTAAATTGTGAGAACAAGTTCATGAAGTTCTTCCAATGCAGTGCTTCTCAAGGCAAATTCTTCATAGAACTTAGAGGTAGCTATTTTTGGCCTTTCTCGAGACAGTGTGCACCCTTTGGAGCAGAGTTGAAGGCCCAAATTCATCGAGAAGTGGTATTGAGGAGCCAAGAACATATTGCAAGTGATTTAGGAAAGTTTAGGGAAGATTTAAAGGTTTGGGACAAGTTCAGTGAAAGCGGGTTTTGAAGGTGAAGGAGCTTGCAGTTCAAAAAATGTCCGAGCTTCGAAAGATGATTCTGGGAGCTCCATAAAGAGTTAGAGGTCAAACAAGATACCATTGGAAAGATGATTCAATGCTCTAAATGATGGTGCTTTCAAATTTTTCACAAGACCAAGGCGCTTCTTTCCATAACTCATTTTTGACACGCACATCTTGCAGTCCCGAGAAAAAAGGCTATTTTGAGGGGGTTGCAGAAAAATTAGATTATGAGACCCATCATCCCATTCATCTCAGAAGGCTTATTGGAGTCAAATTCATATAAAGAAGTGCCCAAAAAGTCCTCAGGAGCTCCAGAAACTTCGTCTTCAAGGCTCTCCTCAAGGTAAGCTTTCGGGACTTAGTCATTTCAACAAGTGGACACATGTCACTCCCGAGATGTAGCACACTTTTCTGTCCCATCTATTCCAAACCTTTGGGACAATTGGGACACAAAAATGCACCCAAGCCCAGTTAAGCCCTCTAGACCATGATGTGACCCTGAAGCTAAGCCCAAAGTGCAAGTTAAGCTCCTTCTCACCTCTTTCTAGCCCTCTCCGTCATACAATCACAAAGTGACACTTGTCATGCTAGGGTGAGGGCGCACTTTTCTATCCCATCTGTCCCAATACCTTTGGGACAGTTGGGACACAAAAATGCACCCCATGCCCATGCTTTGGCTCTTGGTTTTCCACATGACCCTGGAAGGCTCCGCAAGCCATTTTTCAACCCTTTCTCCTCTCCACCTCGTCAAATCACCTTCCACCACTTGTCACTCCCAGGTGAGGGCACATTTTTCTACCCCATTTGTCCCATCCCAAAACTTCGGGGACGTTTGGACAAAAAATTGTGCCCCATTCCAACCCCTTGCCATGGATCTTCATATGACCCAATTTTAGCCCCAAGTGATTTTTGCTTGTTTTCTCTCTCTCCTTCGTCCACTGACAATCATCGATCGCTACTTGCCATGCCTAGGGTGAGGGTGCATTTTTCTACCCCATCTGTCCCATCCCTTTGGGATAGTTGGGACAAAAAAATGCACCCTATTCCAAGATGTTTAAAAACCTAAAATTGCAAAGTTTTTAATCGTAAGTGCTTGCTTCTTCCTCCTTGTGTGCGTGCGTGAGAGGGTGATGATAGAGAAAATTAAAATCCATTGCAACTCATCTTCACTTCATTTTTCCTCCATGCCTTCATGAACACAGCTGCAAAAATATCCAAAAACTTGCAATTTTGTCTAGACACCATGCCAAAATTTTGCCAGAATGACTCCATGACCGAAAACAAGAAAAACTCATATCTCCCAATCTAGTGAACGAAATCAAATGAAATTTTCATAATCTTTCTCTTTCCCAGTGCCTTCAAGAAGCAAGTAACAACAAACACGAAATGCCCCGGATTTTTAATGGCAAAAAACCCTATATTTCTACCCTAACTCATTTTTTCAATTTCCCATCATTCCGGGGACGGATCGAACTAAAATTTTGAACACGGAGTCCATAAGGCGAACCTATTCCAAAGAAGTTGTTTTTTGTTGCAATCCGAGGTGGGAAAGGGAAGTTTCTAAAAATAGTAAGTCTCTAGTGCCCTTGCTTACTATAAATAGAAACTTTCCTAAAATAGCAAAATCTCTCGAACAGTGAACTCAAAAACAACAGAGATGACAAACTAGGCAATTCGGACCAAAAAAGCAAAAAAGCACAAAAAAATAAAAACCAAAACAACTTTCTAAAAATAGAAAATGTCAAAATGAAAAAAACATATGTGAAAGTGTTCCTAGCATGTTAGGGTTCCACAAAACTGAGTCCAAGTCAAAAAGCAATATTTCCCAAAATAGTAGCTCCTGAACCCTAACTACTAAAAATAGAAAGTTCTCGTTTTGAGTGCAAAAAGTTGTTGTCATCTCCGTTTTGGCTCATCTTGTTGCTTTTCACAAACATGAAGTTCAAATTTTTTCCAGTCTCGAGCTCTTTTTGGCTTTGTCATCATAATACTCAAGTGTGGGTGATAATGATGTTACCCATATGGATCTGGAGGACCTCAAGAACAAGATGCTAGGTGGACCCAGGGAACCTGTGGAAGAGAAAGTCTACACAAACGTGGGTTATATGTTGCGGGTGGTCATCTCGTATCCTTTCAAAGCACAGAGTTGGTGTTGGCATGTTCCCATCATTATGAGCCAGAGACTCGATCATAAGAGTTGATGATAACTCGATCTTAGTGGTACTCACTCCCAAGGAAATTTCTCAGTATATATGCAAATTCCAATTTGGAACAACATGGTCGTCATCACAAAAGAGTTTGCATTAGGTGAGTGGTCTAAGACCGAGTCATATCTCCAAGGCCTTACACTGGGCTCATGGTTGAAACAGGGTAAAAGCCTTCCCGTATGCCAAAATCTCTCTCCCAAGTGAATTTCATGAGGGCTTCTTAGATGCGATCATCCTCCTAAGTCGGCTAATGGGAGAAGAAACGACAAAAGATTTCCATGATTGATGGCATTGTTCATACTCACCATCATCGAGGGCAAGAAAATGATAGATTGGGGGAAAATAATCAGTGATAACTTGCATCACCAACTGCTTCAAGTGTTGGCTTCCAAAAAGTTTTTCATGACTTCATACTTGGTCTACACCCTTGCAAGCACGAGACCATTCAAGGGTTTGACACTCACCCAAAACATTTCTCAAAAGGCTCTTGCATATGAAAAATATCCACAACTAATCTTGAAAGAAAATGCAACATTATTTTACAAGAGTGAACGATGCATTCACTATGTTGTCGTTACATTGTTGGAAGGAAACCCTCACTCGAGGTTGTCTCCACAAGTTGCTGCTTTCTCTAATCAAAAGGTATAGGTCCTTTATATACAATTTTCAACCTTTTCCTACATCCGAGTGTCTTTGGTTTTGATCTTGCTCCATGAAGGCTGCACGATATCTCAAAGAACAAGGATAGTGTTGTTCGAGTTGTGTGGGCAGCTTTTTCATGTCAATATAGTAAGCTCAAGAACCCGAAAAGAAGAAACTGTTGCTTTCCCCATCTCTCTCAAGATTTTCTCTTGAAAAAGTACTCATGAGGTTGCCAATGTGGAAGTTGCTTTCACTCTTGTGAACTATATTCATACACCCCAAGAGCAAACTTCGATATTCGAGTGATCCAGAAACATTTCACCTCCCTGACTTGCATCATGTTCCACAAATTGAAGACTACTGGGTGAATTGTGCAAATGATTTCAAGTCAGAGAATGAGATCACACAGAGGATGACAATCGGGCAAATGAGAGATTCAGATTTGATTGGTATGAGGATGACATCGAAGATGATGGCACAAAGATGTATGATCCAAAATATCAAGCAGTGAAAGCCTCACCCCTTCCACAAGTGTCTTGGAGCATTCGTGAATCATGGGATATAAATGAAGCGGATTGAAGCAATAATCAAAAATGAAAAGAGTGGTTCAAAAAGAAGAGGGTTGCCCTCATTGCATCGGGAAACTTTCCAACTCTCTAAAGGCAAGCATCCCATCATTCCTCTTGAAGGCCACTAAGAAAGCTTCCAGCTCAACTCACTTGGGAGAAAGCTCAAAACAAAAGGCAGTGGAATCAAGCTCCTCACTATAAAAGGTTGCACAAAAGGTAAGGACAACAAAGACCCTGTGGTAGATTTGGAGCAAGGGAAATTGATCCAATTCATCCTTCGTCCCTAGCAATCTCAAAGCTTCTCATCCTCCGTTGTTGCACCAGCCCCTCCTGCACAAGATGTTCCTTCTCATTTTGAACAAGAGACAACAATCATGCCAAATGTCGAACTCGAGAGATGAATGAGATATTTCCATGGGTGCAGGAAATGATCACAAAGGAAGTCCACACAATTCAATAGGTGGTAGTCCTTGACTTCACAACCATAGCCTCAATGGTCAAAGTAAAGAAAGGAAGGTTAGCTCAAGCAGCTTCTCACTTTTTCAATGGTGCTTCGGGAAACCAATATGTAGAAGTAGTCCAACCAAAGGTGACCAAAGCCCATTGAAGAAATGACCCCGATTGACTACGAGATGACCACCATTCCCCTAGGTCCAACAACTCACGAGGGAGATGCACATTTGTTCAAGGAATCTTCCACTCGCCTTCTCGCGAGGAATCAAGAGTATAAGGAAAAATTGATCAATTGGAAGATCATGTGAAACACTCACCTCGTATGTTCAAAATTTCATGGATCCGAATGCCACTTCATCTCTTCCAATCAAAATAAGTTACTCCCATCAATAGCTTCCATCCAAAAACCATTCGAAAACACAAGGCTTCACCATGCAGGGAGAGCAAAATGATAAATGGGTGAACAAGATTGTGGAAAAAGGGAAAGTGTTGCTTCCGAGATGATTTCATTGTTCAAGTACATGTGCGCAACAACCACCAAGGTCAAAATGACAAGAGATGAAATCGAGAAAGAAAAGGAACACTTGGGATCAAGTGTTTCCACTTGACAAAAATGGGGAAAGCTCATTCTCACATATTGGTGGACAAGAAGGTATTCAATTCTCCATAAATATTTGTCTCAAGTATGGGCTAGAAAATCTTGTTGTCTGTCGGTATGAGATGTTGAACCGCTCTGATATGAGTTGGATTCAAATGAGGAACATGCTTCTAAGATGCAGGATGATGTCAATACTAAGATACAAAGCTTGGAGTACCCAATTGATGAAAACACCTCAACGGATGACTTGTTGAAGCCATTTGAAGAACTTGTCAAAAAGAAGTCGGGATCCCTTTTCCTTCAACGAGGACACATTGAGTCTCTCGCCGAGATAATAAGAGTTGTGATATCAAGCACCGCAAAGAAACATCAGTCTTGGTTCACTAAATGTAAAAACATCAATGCCATCTCGAATAATTGGCTCAAGTCCTTGAACTTTGTCACATTCCCAAAGCCGATTCCTCAAGCCGATAAGAGAATTCAAAGGAGTGGATATCTTCCCAGGTACTCAGCAAAAGTTCCATCCTAGAGAGTGAAGCAGAATCAGCAAGGGCATTGTCTCCATCTGAGTAGTTATCTCTCTTCTTTTCTCTCTTCCATCCCCTTCCTCTCTTCCTTCATGTTCTATTTCTTCATTAGGGGGTTGCACTTTTCATTTTGTCTTATTCACTTTTGTCTTATTCATTTAAATGTGACTATAGTTGACATTGTAATAAGTCACCCTCAATTAATAAAAAGGGGACTTAATTTCATTCCTAGGAATACGAAGAGTCACATGTTGTAAAAGAAAATGAAAGGTCATGTGGGGGGTAGGTGAAGAGTCTTTCTGAAATCTATATATTGTAATGACTTCCTCATTCCAAGGGTTGTCAATTTTGTATGTTCATGAGTAGATAACTACTAAGAATAAGCAAAAGATAGAAATTCTTCCATTCTCCTTCTCATATGTTTTCCTCTATCTCTCTTATTGTACAACTTTGTAAATATGTCAATAAAGAAAGGAGTTTCATTTTTCTGGATGAGTGAATAAGTGAAATTTTATGTTCATGGTTTCATCTTGTCTTGATATAACTAACAAGGTTGTTATTCTTCCCAATTGTGTGTTAATATCTTCGGTTAATCTTGAATTTCTTTTCCTACTTGCATATTAATCAATCCTTGGATGAAGGAAAATGTTTCATTCCCAAGTGGATGGTTAGTCTCTAAAAGGGAATGAACCATGGAAGACTCTTCATAAACATCGGCTTTAGCTAGCTACTTACGAAAACAAGTGGCAAGGGGTTAACATTTATGATAAATTATTTAATGCTAAATACTTGAATTGAAAGGTTCTCCTCCTATCTACAACTTTTGAAAAGCATGGCAAAAGTTATCGAACTTCTCTACAAGAAGGAACTCACTCAAATATGGTTTAAGCTTGCCTAATTCTTTGATATGGTGGAATAGATTAATTGTGGTTAACAACTAGCCTCTAGCGCTTGAATGGTCGATGTGTGGTTTACAAGGTTTCAAGAAAAAGAGTTGCAATCTCAAAGATTTGTGGCATTTACCTTCTTTGGAGTGGTCTCCATGGCCTTTAAAAACAAATGCATTTCAGCCAAGGAATAAAGATAAACAAGTCATTATCTTCATCACTTCATTGGTTAATGATAATCTAGTGACCACATGTATCCTACTATTCCTTGTAACTTTATTGAGGATTGGAGATGGCACGGTGGATGACATCTTGACTACTTTCCTATTAGATATTCTTATCTTCAGTTGCTACTTAACTTGCCTATTCAACAACGATTGAAGAATAAGTGGAAATGTAATTTTACTGCTAACACTTGGTTGATTCTTTGTAAGAGCATTTGGCATTCAAAAGCAGATAACAATACGCAGTTGGTGGCTTGGAGGCTGCTTCATTACAAACTCCCTACTGCTCATATGATCATATTTATTCCAAATGTCAAACTTTCTTGTCCTTTATAAAGAAATAAAGAGTCTTTATTACATACTTTCTAGAAATGCAAAATCAACTAGAGCTATTTGGCTAGATGTGCAGCAGAATTTACCTGCATTGTTTTCATTCAAACTTTCTCAGAAACATGCTATTCTGGGGATGAAAATATCTAAGACGGTTAGCTTTGAGACATTCAGACAGATAATCATTCTACGCATTTGGAAAAATAGATGTTATTCATATTTTTATAACAGAACTATATCTCAGACAGTTTTAATTCACAGACTTTACTTTGACATCATGTTATACTTTGTGTCCTAGCAAAGCGCAAAAGAGGAGTTCCTTGAAAAAGAAGACTTGGACAAGCAACTGAGAGAGCTACATATTCAACTGCAGCACCTTCCAAATATTCATGAAGGGCTATCAAGATTAGTTGAAGAATTTATGAAATATATTTAGGTCTATGTATTTTGTTTATACTGTTGTGATTATTGTAGCTCTTTTGCTCTATGCTTGTAATTGGAGTAGCTATCCTTTGTATGTTGCTGTCTTTGTTATGGTATCTCTTGGACAGTGTCAACTAATGTAATTCTTTTGCATTTTCCAATAAAAAAGTTACATAAAGCCTAACAGCTTTCCAAGGCTTCACATGAAAGGATGTGCAAAAGGGGGAAGTATTGTCCCTCTTTTAGTGTACACAGAATTCAGACTAATTAGTAAATTGTACTTTAAAAGTATTCTTTTAAAATATGTCAGAGCGGGTATAAAATTTTATAATTCATTCATATTTTGAGCACAGAGAACTAAGAGCACAAATGGCCTGACATTTCACAGCAAATGCAAACATCCACACCAACAATATGTCAAATTAATTAGACCACCACTACCTCCACTAGGGCACATTGTTTTCTAGTTGGGGCACATTGATAGTTAGTTATTGACTCGCCCTTTCAAACTCAACCATCACAAAAGATGCAATAATTATAAACCTTCTTGTTTTTAAGCCTTCAAAGTTTTCAACCCTAACGAGGGCTACCATCAAAAATTAGAATATCCCATGGTGAAGTTTAGAATTTAAAACTCCACCTTATTTTTCTTCTACATAAGCCCTACTGCTAAAATTCTAGTTCTTTTATGTACTTGTAAATTTTAGGCTTTAACGATATTAAGAAAAGTGTTGGCCCAAAAATAATAAGGTTATGTTCCATGGTGGCACAACCTACTATTTTAGGTCCAACACTTTGTTTTTTACAAAGTCCCTAGAAGTAAATAGTTTTTAACCAACCCTTGAAACTATTTTTTTAGATTTCACCCAACAATGCCATGGGATAAAGATTTTCATGGACCCATTGCAAACCCATACCCAATATGAACAAGTTGAAATGCACTTTTTGTGGGAATAAGTTGCATAGAGGAATAAATCACTTCAAGTGACGTTGGGGCAAAGTTACAAGGGCGTGATGTGAAGCCCTAAACAAATAAATGTATCAAAGACATAACCCACAAAGCATTACTTGGTAGGGGCTTGATTTGCAAACAAAAGTGAAAAAGGTGAGGACTATTGCTGGATTTCTCTCTCGCATTGGCACATGGTCCTCTCATGTAATCGGACCTCTAGATGAGGAGGAATAACATATAAGATTGATTCTCAATTTACATACGCATACCCCTACTAATTCCAAAAAGATAATACTGGCGGCAGCAATGACAATGTCTTTGTGGGCCACGTACCAAAATTAGAGATCGAGCAACATAGAGAGTAAAGGCAACAAAAATGATGTGTATACATGCTGGAAAGATATTGGGCTAATTTTTGGCAATATTTCACCATCCCATTCAATGTTGTGTAAGAGAAGATGTATAACACTTTCATCGAACCCTTTGTCTATCCTCATTTTATAGAGTACATTGGGATGTATTACAATGTGTAGGCTCTTTAGTGGTCAACTCATTTCACGCATTATTAATTGTATGAATATTCATAAGAGACTAGACCCACCAAATTTTCATATATTTGTAATTTTATCCTCTTATTAGTGTTCTACAATGCATGTTGTAAATATTTATTTTTATTAATTATGGAATATTGCTCTTAAACATTCAAATGTTACCAAAGCCTATGGTTTTAAATCTATGGTTTTATCCTTTGCAATCACAAGTTGTGGCAAAGGTGTTGCAGTAACAAAGAGGAGTTTACTTGAGCCAAAATGGGTTATTTCTTTAGGAGTTGGATTTTCTTGAAAATGTACAACTCAACATATATATATGATTCAAAGAACTTGCTTGTGTTGAATAGAACCTAGTGCAAACCAAAGGTAGTGTAAGGTTGTTTGAAAGAAAAACTACTATTTTTCTTATGCTGTATAAGGTTTTGTCTAGATAGAAATATTAGGGTTTCTAAAGGAACCCCGGTTAGAGATGAAATTTCTAAGATCTGATCACAATTTTGAACTTTTTAAGTACGATCATTAAGTGTCCATTTTTTTATATTTTTCCACTTTCTTCCATTTAAGCTCTCAAAATTGTGTTTGAAGATTTGGTGGTTAAAAGAGGATATGACTAGTCCTTTTTGTGATCATGGGCAAAGCAAAGGGGGCTACAAATCACCAACAATAGGAAATGTGGCGACCCATCCTCTAAACAGCTTGCGCTTGCACTAAGGACTAATACAAAGTGGTCTCCTTGATAAATAAGGTGTGTGTTGCTTACTTAGTTAGGCCTCAAAGTTACCATTGAGGTCTTGCGCTTAAATTTGACCAAGTGCATTTCATGATTATTTTTGTTGAATTCTCCATTTGAGGTGACATGGCGCCAAGATGTGGCAACCCAAGGTGAAGATGATAGGTGGCATGGTGGAGCTCAAGGGTTAGGTGGCATGTTACATGGTGCAACCCATGTGAAAGGAGGCTTGGTGATACAAGTGGCATGTTAGGTGGCTATGTGGCAATAGATACAAGTGACGTGCTAGGTGGCAACGTGGTAATACACGCATGAGATGCATGGGAGTATGTGCATGTGGCATTTGGTATTGTTGGTGTGGCAGTACACATAGGAGATGCGTGGTAGTGTTAGGTGGCAATATGCATAGATGACATGTGGAAATGCTGACTTGGTAGGTATTGAGGTGGCAATGTGCACAAGTGATAGGTGGCATTGCCAACATACATATTAGTAGAGGAAGAAAGCATTAGGAATTATTAGAGCAAGAAATATTATTTGTTGTGTGCACGCAAATGTAATCAGAATTGTGATGACAACTCGTCCCTATAAAGTAGGGATTGTATGGTTATTTTGTGATATGGCTCGACTCCTAATTTGTAGGATTTCAATGCCTAGATATGTAAGCAATGGTATGTTGAATAAAACAATTGAGTGATTTACGTGTTAAGCTCAAACCAAAAATATTATTTGGTATCAGATCAGGTTATATCTTCGTAAGAAAGCCGAAGCTAATCATGTGAAGATTTGTTATAGGAAAATAATGATTTAGATCGGGAGGCATCTTTATATTGTTTTTGTTGCCCGAATGATGAATTTATTTAATTTGCATATAGAGAGCAGCCATTTGTTTTTGTTTGTCAGTTTTGTGAGTGTATAATAGTTTGTACTATGATTTATATTTTGTTCTAGGAGTTGATGTCGGAGCAGAAGGAGGGCTTAGCAGCAACCAATATATATATAATAGGGTTTTGCATATAGGAGGCGTCCAAGCTCTGGAAATTCAGAAGAAGTTAAGGCATGGGCAGATTGAAGCACTCAATAGAAACATCATTTGTAGGTGTTTATGCATTCATACATCAAGGTGCCTCACAAAAATCATTCATGCCCCTTGTAGATGTGCATAACAAAAGCAACAGCTCAGCCTGATGTATTGTGGCGTTCAGATCTGACTGAATTGGGCACCGTCATGCGCTCTACAGACGAAAATCCAACCCAGGCAGAGTTTCATGATAGAATTAAATGCGAACAGCTCGGAGGCACCATCGATTTTCCCTGATTTCTGGGCATGATGTGACACAACATCAAGGGAGGCAACTTTCACTTGTAGGTCAAAGAAGCTTTCAAGGTGCTTGACAAAGATGGTACAGGCATGATTTCAATCATCGAACTCCGTCATATCCTCACTAAATTTTCCAATTGTAGCCTCTATCCTTGTTTGTTGCCACCTGATCACAGATAGTGTAAATGCCAGCCACTGCACAGACTACCATTCTTGGCATTCATCAATTTGGTGTGGACATGTTTCCAAGGACATCAGGTTTTCCCAATAATTCATCCACTACAAGAAGTTTTTGACAATGATGACATATAGTACACATATGGATGATGTATCATGGCAATGCAATACATGAGTCTAACATAGAGACCACGGACTGCAACGTATGGTGGATACGTGCTTAGGTCTGTAGAGGTCCAGTTGCTTATCTCGAGGTCCAGTTGCATCTGGAATAATAAGATATGCCCTTTTTAGAAATTCAAATATTAGGGTTTAATTTTTGAAATTTTGAAGGTTTTTTTGGACCTCAAGGCCAAACTTTGAAAAGGTATAACTGTCCTATGGAATCTGCTTGACTCCATTTTTGAAAAGTTGAAAAGACACTTTTGAGTTCTACATGGTAATAAACTTGCTTGGAGCATTTGGATACTTCAAATGGGGCTTGTGTGTGAGCCATGGAGATCTATGAAGACCTCATCCCGAGGCAACCTCCTAAAGTTTCAATTCTTGTGTGCTCAAATTACATCCAATGCGATAAAGTCACAAGGATTGGCTTCATGATAAGATTCTTTTGGATGATTAATAAAGATGTAGAGCGTGTTCCTACTATAAGAATGGATCTTGTTGACTAAACAAATAGCATGACAAAAACCTATAAATATATTATTGGTCATATTGACATTTGACATTTGTCTTCACCATCATATCTCTGACTTGAAAATCCTAAAGATATATGTGAGATATCTGAGGACTTTTTTGAGAAGGGAGCTTTTTATTCCAATAGGGCATAACGGTGTGGGGTCTAGTGAAGCAATTGAGCATTTGAAGACACATCTCTTTTGGAGGAGATTGTTGTATTAAGAAAGGACAAAATTGGATATGGAGTCAATTCTCTTCACACACCTAATGAAGTCAGTTCTCTTCATACACGTGACTAGATATGGGCTTGTGGACAGTTTATAGGATCATGAATTGTTAAATGAAAGATGATTTTGTTCTAAGGCCCAAGGCTCTTTTTAGGGGTGGCGGCATATCTTGTTGATGGAATTTTGGTGCTTAGCTTCAGTTCACTTGCATGTATCCATGGATCATGCAAGTTTTGAGAGCTCGTGGGAATGGCTGGCAGCATTTGGCGGTTGACATGTTTTGGATCACGATGGACTTGATATTTTTCCTATCATCGTCAATTTTTTGGATGACACACTTCGGTATTTTCCTATCATTGTTCTTTCTTTGGATGACAAAAGCGGACTGAACTGGGGAAATTAGTTTTGCTTACAATGGTTGTATACAACAAGCTATCAACTTAGAAATGATTTTATACAACATATTTCATAAGGAGATGTGGTGAAACCGTCCAATGAGAGGGCATCCACTTGTTTAGAGTGAGGACTAGTTTGGTTGCAATTAACCTGATACAACGTATCAATTTTGTTGGCTAGATTTTCTGCATAGCACAAAACCTAGGCAATCATGAGATAAATCTCCCTCATTTACCGGTGAGGCTCCCGTGTCAGATTTGTCAATTAAAGTATGCTAATATCTAAATGGGGTTTTACTTTAACTACTCAGTTCATGAACCATAACTGAACAGTTCTGCAGCAAGTAAGCAATTGTTTAAGAAAGGAAATACTTATAGAAGAAAGGAAAGGGAATTATATAAACACAAAGAAGAAATGGGGAAGATGTGCATCCCAATCAATAGATAGCAGAGTTGATTGCATGCACATAGAAGAAACCAATAGATATAAACACAGAATTATAAGCAAAGGTAGCTCTAGATCTAGATCTGAAATAACACAAAGTTTATTAAAAGATCTAAGATAAAAAGCAAGAAACACAATACACCGTGACACAAAGTTCTTCGGAAATCTGCTCCTGTATATTCCTTTGCTTCAAGTGGCTCTCAAGGGTTTCAGCACAAAGTCTGGAACACAAGGTTGTTGCTTACAAATTATGATCTTTAACCCGAAGGTTCTTCCTCTACTTATAGAATGCAGAGGGGCAATTACAAGTCGGAAGCTTTTAGTTGAACTGGCACATGTGGAAGTGGGAAAAAAAACAACTAGCAATCTCCCTCCTGGAATTCCTCTTTGCATGACATGATTTGCAACTGAAGATAAAACCTTCTATTTTGCACGTCTGCCATCTATCTCCAAGTAGTTGACTTCTTCAAGTAATGGCTTTTAAACCAATCACTTAAGTTGTATAATTTAATTGATCGCTCAATTAGTTTGTCGAAGGAAATAAGAGAAAGAAGAAGAAAGAGGAAAGCCTTGTTCTTTCTTTTGCCTTTGATTCTCACCAAACTAGATCTGGAAGCGGCTGGATCTGGAAGCGGCTGGATTAGTTCATCTCTTGAAGCTTTTGTAGTTCTTCTCCAGTACATGCATCAGTGCAATGTTGGCCGTAGATAACTCATCATTTTTATTTTTAATTGCATATGAGCAATTAAAAATTCTGGAAAGCACTCTGGGTGAATGCAGACTTCATGAAGGCTTCAATGAATATTGGAAGCACATGCACAATATCCTAGAAGGAATTTTCCACGCACTAACTTTTCACGGTCGCGTTTGAAACAAGAGGATGAAGCCTTTGTGTCGGAAGCTTTCGGAAGCTTTTGCACATGATTCTGCTGAGCTTTCTCTTTCATCCCGCTTTGCCATGGCTGGAGCAATCTTTGTCTGAACAATTCTTTTCCTCTTTATTCGGCCGGAATTCTACACAACCGGTGCAGATCTGGATATTTCTTCAGATTCGGAGGATATGTTCAATGTATTGGACATTGATTTAAGCTCCCTTTCTCTTATAAAAGCACTTGTAATGAATTCCTGCAATTAATTCAGACAAAGATGGCAACCGGAACATGAACACTGGATTTTAATTATAAAAATCTGCACATATAAAGTCTGCTGCCCCAAAATTTGATGTTTTGTTTGCATGCAAAGCAAACATGAATTTTACCAACTTCACCTGAGCACCTGTATCACTTATGCAAACAATTATCCAGACACAAATCAACCTCCTTCAACCTGTGCACCAAAATTGGAAGCTTTCAGCATTAATTTCACCTTCTTCTAAGCAAAAATCCTCTCCAAATGGGGCGCACTTTTCCTCTGGGCTGCACTTCTCTGCCTTTGAATTAATTAATTTATCCATATGGCAGCCCATGCTTATATAACCTCATAATTCTATAATTAATAATTGCCCTTCCTATTCTTGGCAATTAATTAATTAAAATCATGCTCTTTTCTTTAATGGGGTGCTAAAATTCGTGCATGTTTAAGGACAGCCATCCAATAAATTAAATTAATTCAATTTAATCATCCACTCTTCACTTCACTCAAGCTTCACAAGTATGCTTTGACCATAGCCACTTTGAAAATAGAATTAATTTAATCATTTAATGCTTTAAAAAACATTATTCTTTCCCAAAAGGGGCCACTTTTTGTCAAGAAGGGCAGCCATTAAATAAATAAATTTATTTAATTTTGAAATTCTATTTTTAAATTCCTTTTGTCCACTTCCCTTTGTTGACTTTTCCACAAGCTCAGGCGCTAAATTGGGTGAATAAATATTAACAAATATTTATTTAATGCATTATTATTCACCCAAGGTGGGTCGCACTTTTTAGAATAAGGAATTTCTATTTTTAAAAGTCACATGACAATGGGATTATTTACCCTGCCAGGCAGGCAATAAAATCCCATAATTCACTTAAGTTGTTTTTTTTTAATTCCACAATGAGAATTTTTACCCTACTGAGGCAAAGAAATTCCCTTTGCCACTCTTCCTCTAATTTTCCCATCATAATTTAAGTGACTTTGCCTTCATGGGAAAAAGTACCCTGCAAGGCAGGTACAAAAATCCCGCCTACCACTGCGACCAAAAATCTCATGATCCACTTAAGTTGTTTGACTTTCATAATGGGATTATTTACCCTGCAAGGTAGGTAAGAAAATCCCATCAATGCCTTAAGTGATTTTTCTTTTATTTCACAATGGGAATTTTTACCCTGCAAGGCGGTAAGAAATTCCCCCTACCTGCCTCCCAATTTTCCCATTGTGACTTAAGTGGCGTTGCTTCCATGGGAAAAAGTACTCTGCTGGCAGTACAAAAATTTCCAACTGCCTGCTTTGCTTCCAAAATCCCATGATCCACTTCAAACCCTCTTTTTCCAAAAATGCAACCAGCCCAGAAGAAACTTTTTGGTGCACGACTTCGTCTTTTCCAAGAGAACCAGATCTCCGATGGCGAATTCCTTCTGGCACAACGTGCGTATGTGATCTCCAGATACTCCAGGCCAAGAATCAGGCCAAACCGGCAAAGGAATTGATCCAGAGAAATTTCACAGAAAACGAAACAGAAAACACAAAAAACACAAAACGTTGCCAGAAGTTACAAATAAAGCCCATGATTCATTCTCTGGTTAAAACCCTACTGGTATATGGGAATAACGATATGTACGATCACAACAAAGTTAAACCGAGCACAAATTGCCTCAAACGGGGCTCAAAATAATTAAATACAAATTTCCCGTAGGCAAATCCCGACGACAGAATATAACAATTTTGGGCATCTGGGTATTTGGCGAAAATGGCTAATATGGCTCCTTGGGAATATCTTGACACAATACAGAACTTTCTGGCAATAAAACACAAAACGACCCATTATTTTAAAAGTACGAAATTTTTTCGGATAGGGTAGTCTCAAATTTCAGGATGAAATCTGGGGACACCAAATTTTTAATTGATTCTTGATTTTCCCAGCACTTTCATCAGATATATTTTATTTATCTCCCAGCAATCTTGGTAGGTCGGATATTTTTGTGGCCTGGTGGCTTTGTCCATTCTGATTTACTTCCTCAATTTGTGTGAATGGATTCCCAGGACACCAATCCATTTCATTCTATGAACTTTTGTCTTACCAACCAAGGCCTACCCATAAAGGTAAACTTGGTGTAATCCAAAATGGAAGCCCCTTCCCGCCACCAATCTTGATTGAATTGCCACTGTGATTGAGAGCCATCGTGTTTTCAAATTTAACAAAAACTTTGATGATACAATCCTTTTTTCCTAATATGTAATCCCAATAAGCAATGATCAGACACACCATTAACAATAGTGTTGATGTAGGTATTAGATCTTTTAATGTCTGTATGTTCTTAATGACGATGCCTTAAATATAAATACTAAGTATACCTCACTAATTCTATTTCAGATACATAGCACTTGTATAGAATTCAGCTATTTGTATGTCTTGCTATAGAGGACCCTGGTGGAGCTCATGAAAGCATTGTAGTCATTCATTGTCCTTGGCCTAATGTACTTCCTGATCTACGACAGCAGTATTCTCTTCTTAGTTATAACATTAGCAACTTTTTTGATGTGATAGGCAACTGGTTATAGTCATAATTTCCAAGATTTGAGGATGGTATGTCCCTTCCCCGTATATGCACATTGTATTTTATGGGAATAAAGAGGATGAATGCCTATTTATACATGTTAATGTTTATGCTTGGCCGTGATGAGTGTACTGTGTGTTATGAATGACATGATGAGAATATATTGAGAGTTGTACCAGTATGGAGGAATGAAAGGCCTCTTGCACGTAGATTTGTGATGATAATCCTAGGGAGATATCTGTAGAGGTGGGATGCTTATGGCATGTAAAAGCACTAATTTGTGTAAATACTATTAACTAAGTAGAAGGAATGAAGCTGGTTGTATGGCTTAATTGAAAATTCTCAAGATTAATAGTATGAGGGAGCAACCTTGTAGAGTAGCATTATGAGAAATGGGCTGGCATGCTATTCTAGGCATGCTTGAGATTTTAAGGTGATGCAAGTATTTAAGTATTGACCTTGATAGTATATACTATAGATTATAATAATCAATAGTTGCCTTGAGAATGTACAACACCTAGGTTGTTTGGGGAAAAATATGGCTCAGTTTCAGACACAACCTTAAATTAGTGGTTTTTTGAAGGTAACTGTTCCATAGAAGAAAAACATAAAAACTGTCATTACCAGCATTCTAAACTGTATGACAATTCTGTTGAATGGGATGAGCTCAATTGGTAAAATAATGGGACTTCCAAAGCAGAGCCCCAAAGTTCAAATCCCTAGGAGACATGATAAAGTGTTGAAATAGGGTAAATTACCACATCCAACTCACTAGGTGTGGTGCACCCCATGGACGAGGCTGGGAGTAATTCCTAGGTTAATTTGACAGAAGAGATGCCCTTGGTCATTGAAAAGACTGATGACATCGATCAACTTCACATATATGCCGTTACATGAAAAATAGAATCTTTTATAACCTTCATTTTGTGCACCATATTGCCGGTAGAGACACCATAGTCTGCTTCCATCCAAGTCTGTTGAATGAGATGAGCTCAAATGTTAAAATACTAGGACTTCCAAAGCAAAGCCCCCAAGTTCAAATCCCTAGGAAACATGATAGAGTGTTGAAATAGGGTAAATTACCACATCCAACTCACTAGGTGTGGTGTACCCCATGGACGAGGCTGGGTGCAAGTCCCAAGTGATTTGACAGAAGAGATACCCTTGGACATGGAAAAATTGATGACATCGATCAATTTCACATATATGTCGTTACATGAGAGATAGAATCCTTTATAACCTTCCTTTTGTGCACCATGTAGCCAATAGAGACACCATAGTCTGTTTCCAGCCAAATCCAATAGTAGCAGAGAAGATAAAGCCAAAACACAACGTCCAAGTCCAGTCACTGTAGCTAAAAGCAACAATCTCCAAAACGTTGGTCAAAGTTGAAACTAAGGCACAAAAACAACTGAGTATTCAACCAACGTTAAAATTCAACACTGCACATGCAGCATAGCACCCCAAATCAAGCAATCCAAACAACAGAAAGCATGAAAGTAGGAAACATAACAGAGGGTATGAACCCACAAAGGCAGAAGAGAAACTAATATTGAGTGTTGAAGAGCATGGAAGCGCAGCCTTCGTTCAATTGCTCATACAAATTATATCTAGTCTTTAGCTCTTACTGCTCCTACGGCTCTTCCTGATCCTTCATCAAGATAACCACTTTTTGGAACTACTGAACCTTGAACAAGTATTAAAAGATAAGACTGTTCCTCTTAAAAACTAGAAAGACCAGGTTCTTCTTCTAGACTACTTCCACTAAGGCCACCAAACATCTTGGAGAGGTTTTTACTTTCAATGAGTATTTGTACAGGCAATTTTTGACTTCTTGAACCAACGATGAAGGCAATCTCCCTGAGGCTTACCTAGTTCTAATGTCCCATTTGGCCAGTAATAATATCAATCATTATATTCTCGGATTATGCTTTCAATCCATTTTCAGTACTTTCAGTTCTCTGTTTCTGTAAGGTAGGAAGGTCTCAAAGGTTCAAAGGATTTAACTTCTTCAGTTCAGTAAATAGTTCATACAATCAATAATGGTCCCTCTGAATACATGCCACCCAAAAATGACAGGGTTCATTCCACCTCAAAAGCGAAGAACTCTCACAGGCGATAGACTTATGAAGAGAGGTTTTTATGGGCCTTTCAGATGTACTCTATGCTGGAATGAGGAGGAAACAAGACATCATCTCTTCTTCCTTTGTCCGTGGGTTATACCTTTATGGAAATCTCTTGCGAATATGTTTGGTATACATTACCAAGGACTTCATTCTCTTGAGCAACTGATGAAGGAATGGCAAGATGGTATTCCAAAAGGACAAAATTTACTCCTGCCTTATGGATAGGTATCTCTTTGTTACTTTGGAATATATGGAAGGAACGGAATAAAAGAATTTTCAAGCAAGAGATCACAGAAAAGGGGTACGTTTGGCAAAAGACTATAATTAATATGGCAGAAACTATAAAGCAGAAAGTATCCCTTCCCTCTTCTCTCACCCCGGAATGGAGTAACATATGTAATCTGCTCTCTTTTCAGCCTACTAGTTCCTCGCTTCCTGCTTTTTCAATAAAAAAGAGAGAAGATAAACAACAAAATTGGGTTCCTCCTATGCAGGTAGGTAAATTGAATACAGATGGGGCTTCCAGGGAAATCCGGGAAAGGCGGCAATGGGGGGTATTGGAAGAACACATGATGGGAGAGTTGCTTTCCTCTTTGCTGAAAATCTGGGAACTACTACTAACAATGTTGCTGAGATTAGAGCTATCTACAGAGGTTTACAAGAGGCTATTAAGTGTGGATGGACTCAGGTGCAAGTGGAATCTGATTCCAAGATTATTGTCAGGATGTTGACTTCTTTAGAGAATCTAGGGAGTTCACATTGGCAGATTGAACGTGAAAAAAGGAAAATCAAAGGATTGCAGGATAATTTTCAGTTGCTGCAAATCAGTCACATCTCTAGACAGAAAAATCAGGTGGCTGATGCTCTAGCAAACTGGGCTTTGGACAATCATGACATCAGATGCTATGGAGATCCCCTTTGTGGTGGCCTGAACGAGATCAAGCAGATATGAAAGCTATTCTGAATTGATAATCTTTCATGATGTTTATTAAGTTTATTTTGTTTCATAATGCTCAAGATTGGACTAATAGTTTCCATGCCTAGCAGTTCTCCTAATACATTGAAAAACATGTACAAATATTTTCCTTATGAAATGATATTTTATGTGTGTTTTAAAAAAAAGCAAAGAGAATAGATTTGAAAATTCAATGCCGCTAGCTTCAAATAAGTACTGAATTAAATGAGTGTTGACTATTCTTGTAATTCCAAGGATGGCTGCAAAAGTACTCAAAATCTGCCTAATGCAAACCTTTTTTCAAAAATTCATTTGATTCAATCAAGGATATTGGACAATCCTCTTTGTCCAAGTGAGCATGAATGCCATAATAAGTTGTATAATTGCATGGACACCGAGGTATAGAAAGAACCGCTTGGTGCATGCATGGGATAACACTCTCAATCAAATACTAACAGTTTATTGCTCGGTCGATTGAGAATGGAAGGGGGTTTTACTTTAATTACAAAGCTCATGAACCATAGCTAAGCAATTAAGTATAAATCCTAATAACTATTTGTAGGGGTTTTTACTTTAATTACCAGCAAACCACAGTAAGTAAGCAATTGTTTATGAAGTATTTTTAGAAGGAAAATAATGGAATTTGGGAAAGAAGAAAGGAAGATATGTAATTCAACCAATAGTTTACAGAGTTGGTCTCATACATATAGATTAAATAAACAAGTAGATCTCACAATATTCAAAAGTAAAGGAAAAGAAAAGCTTCTAATCTAAATCTCAGATAACACAAAGTTTATCTAAAGATCCACACAGAAGTAAGAAGCAAATGCACCGTGGACACAAAGTTCTCCGAAATCCATCTCCTTTATTCAATTCCTCAACTTTCACAAAAATGACATCAAGGGTTGCAACACAAAGTCTGGAACTCAAGAATGTTGATTAACAAATTGTGATCCTTTAACCCGTAGGCTCTTCCTCTATTTATAGTGTATAGAGGGCAATTACAAATAGGAAGCTTTTAATGAATTGCCACATGTGGAAGCTATGAAAAAGGGAAGCAACTGGAAATCTTCCTCCTGGAATTCCTCTTTGCATGACATGCATGATTTATAACTAAAAATAGAACCTTCTATTTTGCATGTCTACCACCTATTTCCAAGTAATTGACTTCTTCCAGTAACTTGAAGTAATGGATTTTAAACCAATCACTTAAGTTTTACAATTTAATTGATTACTCAATTACTTTGTCGGAGAAAATAAGAGAAAGAAGAAGAAAGAGGAGAAGAAATTAGAAGAAAGTTGCAACACTCTCAGTCTTGTTCTTCTTCCATACTCTGCATGTTGATCCAACCTGTATTGCACTTCTGCTTCATTCACTTTAGCAATGAATGATCTTGAATGATATCTCTACCTTGAATCTGAGATGCTTTTTTCTCCCATATGTTGTTGAATCATTTCCTTTGATTCTCACCAAACTGGATCTGGAAGCAATTATCGTGATTTTCTTTGGGTGTTGCCTCTGACTTGTCTTCTCTCTTATCCTTGAAGCTTTTGCAGTTCTTCTCCAATACATGCACTAATAAAATGTTTGTCATAAACAATTCAGACAAAACTCATCACCTTTTATTTTTAATTGCATATGAGCAATTTTAAATTTTGAAAGCACTCGGGTGAAGGAAAATACAAGTAAATTCAATGAAGGCTTCAACTAGAAGATTGGGAGCACATGCACAAGCTCCTGAAAGGAATTTTCCATGCAATGACTTCCACATGGGCTGCATTAGAAACAAGAGGATGAATTTTTTTCGAAAGCCTTTGCAATTATGAGAGTTGGATCTATTTCTTCCTCTGATTTTGAAGATATATTCAATGTATCAAACATTGACTTCTACTTTCTTCACCAATATGGGCATAAATGAAGTATTCCTACAAATAATTCAGACAAGTATGCAATCCATAACATGAATATCTAATTTCTTCACCGAGATCTGATTATAAAGCCTACTTGTTGCCCTCTATTTTTAGACTTTGCTTGCATGCCAAGCAAGCTAAAAATATTATTTTATTCACTTGTGCACTCACATCAACATGCAGATAGCCAAATAATAAAAAAGAAAGCTTTCTCAACCCTAGGCGCCAAAATTGGATGCTTCCGACAATTAAAAAAAAAAAGTCAGCTTTTAGGCATTTAGCTATGCCAGAATGGGTCGCACTTTTTGGCTAGAAGTCATGTTAAAAATAAGAAGGCAAAGCAATGGGAATTTTTACCCTTCCAGGCAGCTCCAAAAATCTCATCTTTCACTTAAGTGATTTGTCTTTAATGATGGGAAAAAACAACCTTCCAGGCAGGCATAAAATTCCCACCTTCCTTCCACTACCAAAATTCCCATTGGCACTTAAAATCCTTTGACTTCAAAAAAAGCGACTTTCCAATGATGGGAAAAAACTTCCTTGATTTCATTACTTAAAAAATTCCATTGTACTTTTGATTTGACTTTAATGGGAAAAAAATGGGTGAAACTTTCCAAAAAAATTCCCCCTTCCACTACCAAAATTCCCATTGGTAGCTTAAGTGATTTGACTTTAATGATGGGAAAAAACCCTTCCAGAGTGCAAAAATTCCCACCTTCCTTCCACCCAAAATTCCATTGGCAACTTAAGTGATTTGACTTTAATGATGGGAAAAAACAACCTTCCAGGCAAGCATAAAATTCCACCTTCCTTCCACCACCAAAATTCCCATTGGCAACTTAAGTGACTTGACTTCCATCATGGGAATTTTTCACCTTCCAAGCAGCCTTTTGCACTTTTGGCAAAAACCATTCCTTCCAAAAATGTGACTTGCATGGAAGAAAGCTTCTTTCCAAAAATGTGACTTGCATGGAAGAAATTTCTTCTTCCCAAAAAGTGCGACTTGCATGACTTCTTGCTTTTAAAGTTGCGTGAAAACTCATCAACAACATTTTATTTCCATTTTTGGATTTTCAGTGAAGAAAACACAAGAATAGAATAAAATTTTCCATTTTTGGAAAGGGTCCGAGGAAGATGTAGCAGCAAAAACTTGCAAGTGCCATAACTTTCACTCCGTGGCTCCGTTTTAGGTGTCGTTTTTCTAAAAGTGCATATTTTCTCGAGCTCTACGCATTGATGGCAATATTTTTCTTATTTTCATAAAATCCATTTTTGCACCTTTTTGGACCAAGCAACTTCTTGCAATCTCTGAAAGAATCATGAGCTCTGATCACCTTTAGATAGATTAGTAATTAAAAATACTTGGATAGCTTTTCAAAACCCTAGGCCTGGGAAAGGTCTGCAGGAAGAATGAATAGGCTACGGGAATTGCCGGAGAAAACAAACCAAAACACAAAAAAAAAAATAAAACAAAACAAAAGAAGTTGCAGGGCAATTGCTCAAAAAATTTCTCCAATTAGCTGATTTGCAAAAATTCTTCCCCCGAGTGAATGTTCTATGGTAATAATGATGGGGTGAAGTGCTTTATATAACCTAAATCCTCCAATTTTAGCTCAATCTATTTTTAAAAGAACTTTATTTATTTAATAAATAAATAAAAAATTCTCTCTGAGAATTTGGCAAAACTCTCTGGGAACCTTAGAGATGCAAACAGTGAGTGAGTTTTTGAAAAGCATGTGGGTATTTGTGAAATCTGGGCTTTTATGACTCTAATATGCATGGAGGTGGATGAATAAAACAAAGAAAAGACGGTCCTATAGTTGGCGCCAAAAGGGAGAAGTGCATGGGTGAATAAAATAAATAAAAAAATTGTTGTTCTAATTTGGGAGTTGGCACAAGTAAGGGAAGAGGTGCATGGAAATAGAAAAGAAATAAAAGAACTTCCTATTTTTGGCACAAGGAAAGAAATGCATGAAAAGATTAAAACAAGAATTCTTGTTCTATTTTTAGGAGTTTGGATAAAGGTGCATGAATGAATAATTAGAAAAGCAAACTGTTGTTCTATTTTTAGAGTCTTGCCCATGTGCCAAAGATGAAAGAGTTGAAGGGATAAAATTAGAATGTTGTTGTTCAAAATAGAGTTGACCCAAAGATAAGAGAGCATAGATAAATAAAAATAATCATGTCCTATATGTGGCGCCAAGGATGGGAAAAGATGGATTTAATTAAAATTGAAGCATGCAGCAGTCTATTTTGGTGGTTGGCGCCAAGGCATGGAGAAAATAAATTAATAAAATTAGCATGCTGCTGTCCCATGCGCCAAAGGGGTTGGAGAATAAATAAATAAATAAAAAATAAAATCAGATGCATGCAAAAAATTCTTTTTAACATGGAGTAAGTCTATGAGGTTGAGTTTTGGATTATTGAAATTAGACACACTTGGGCTGATTTGCTCTGCAATTCTAGCCTTGTACTTGCACCTCTGAATAAAAAAAGCTCCATTTTTGCCCTCTCATATCGTTGTTTTCTGATTATTCATTGTGTTTGATAGGATATTGTGTTGCCTTAGTGTGGAATTTACTCCCTCTACCGTTGTCCTTTTCTCCTAAACCCTTGAATTTATTATGCAAAATAGCTTAGAGTTGTGCAAGTGTGTGGATCTTTGATTTCTTTGTGTGCAAAGTTACATGCATGTGTTAAATTATTGGTGTATCACCCTTATTTCCCATTTCCCGCATTCCTTTCCTTTTCCTTGTCAAAGTTTTCGTTTTTAGGTGATTCACAAGGAACCAACCCTCTCTGAGGTTCACCTCAGAAACATAGGTTACCCATAGCCTTGAGGTGTTCCAATTTGTCAACAAGAGAGAGTACACACACCATTCTCTATCAGGTGCAACTTCTGGTGACAACAATTTCTGGCACGCCCAAAGGGACACAAAAAAAAAGTTTGCTAAAGAATTTGATGCTATTTTTAAAATATCAGTGTTTCAGACACAAATATTCAACATTTGCGACTCCATTGGCCCAAAGATCCCTTTTTCTCAATCAATGCAGACCATTTCCTCCATCTTTCCATATTTTTATGAGGTTGTGCAATCATGACTTCAATTCCTCATTGGAATTCCCAGTCCCAAGAGCATTATTATTCCCCTCCATCTCCTTTTCCCCAAAATCCTCCTCCAAATCAATATTATAAGCCCTATCATAATGAATATGCCCATGATCCAAACCTCACTAATCCATATGGTTATCCTAATAATCATGGTGTTTTTCAGAGCAGAATATGCAGATTATAAAAACAATTCCATGCCTAATGATGATTTGCAGATGCAGTACAACACTTGGAGATAAAAATGGTACAAATGAGGGCAACAAGTTCCATCAAGGCAGCCAAGCTTGGATTCAGGGTACCTACCCATGGGCCGGTCCTATGCCAAACTTGGTATAGCCCTCAAGAGAAGTTAGACTTTGTGTTTGAATTGATACCACAAATATCAGAGTGGAATGAAGAAATGGAAGCTTACCAATATAGTGTTGAGAAACCTTGTCAATGGGGTAATTCTTCACTATCATCATGCAGCCCTCCTACTTCTACTTTCCAACCACTTCAACCGAGCCCAAGTCCCAAATTCCTAGCTTTCTTAAAGCTTCTCCTCCACAAGATCTTACACCTCTCCAATCATCTCAACCATTGCAAAATCAATTAGCAACCCAACCCACCCCTCCCCTCATATTCCCAAATCCATTCTGGAATGAAACTAATCAGCAAATCAATTTGGAAGAGCAGCCAACTAAAGAGCCAAGTGAAGAAGTTCTCAGCAAAATCTAACAAAATGGAGCTTACAATTTGAGGACAAACAAATTCCACAGTTGGTTAAGCCTACAATAGAGGAGTGCAAGAAAGTGGTTGAAATTACAAAGCAACAAGAGGAATATGACCAACAAGCAAAGGTTAGACAAAGTTTTCTCAAATCTCTTGAGATACAACGTAAAGATAATGTTTTGAAGGAGCATATGAATGTTTCTAAGGATCAAATCAACAATCTTGAGCCTATATCATCTTCTAGTGAAGGAAATAATTCAATAAAAGTTGAGGAAGAAATCAGCAAAGAAATTCAAATTCAAAAGGAGTTTTCCTCAAGCATGAACAATAAAGAGGATGAGGTTTTATCAGACTTAGAAGATTCTGATGATGAGGAAGAGCCAATTGAAATTGTAAGTATTCCAAACTCCATCATCTATCTTCTTCAATAAAGACTCTCTTGTTATTACATCTTCTTTCGAGCTTGAAAAAGAGCCAAATATGAGGTTGTTTGCAAAAGATGAAGTAGAAAAAGTTTCAGATCAGTCTACAAACATCCAATATGATCAAGAAAGTGCCTCAAGTACTCCAAATGATGAATTACACACAAAGAAGAGGGGCAGATCAGAAAAATCAGTTTATCAACTATGAGAATACCATGTCCAATCAGGTATTTAGCTAGTTTAGAGCCACATAAGGAGTTGTCATCAATTGTGCTTAATTCAGAGCATAAGAAAGAGCTTCAAGTTGCAAAAATCAGCCCCAACATCTACAAAGACAAAGTGTGGATCCTATAGAGGTTTATTCTTTTCTGACTGATATTTTGAGCAAATCAATGGTGCAAACCATGTTTTCACTTTTACCATGTGATCTAGTTGCAAAATTGATCTCATGGCCACACTTTCTGAGAAAAGGAAGTTATTTCTCCCAACCAATATGTGGTTTTGTTTAGCTTTCATTTCTCTTTGTTTAGATTAGGAGTAGTTTAGGTTTGTTTCTTGCATAATAAGTGCTTGCATGCACATTGTTTTTCCAGTTTTCTTAGTTAGTTGTCTTTTCAAGAAGTGCTTGCATGCACATGTTTTCCTTTTTGTTGAGAGGGTATTTCAGTTGTTTTGTTTCAGAAGGATACAAGTTGTTGATAGAGGTATGTGACTCCATAGCCCAATGGATGCAAAAGGCTACTATCTCTTTGTTTAGCAAGCAAACAATCCCGTGATGTCGCCAAAATGTTACCATAATTCATGCACCAAGGATTTGCGCCAAAGGGGTAAATATGCATGGAGGTGGATGAATAAAATAATAAAAGACAAAGTCCTATAGTTGGCGCCAAAAGGGAGAAGTGCATGGGTGAATAAAATAAATAAAAGAAAGTTATTGTTCTAATTTGGGAGTTGGCACCAAAGGGAGAAGTGCATGGAAATAGAAAAGAAATAAAATAACTTCCTATTTTTGGCACAAGGAAAAGAGATGCATGGAAGAGATTAAAATAGGAGTTCTTGTTCTATTTTTAGGAGTTTGGATAAAGGTGCATGAATGAATAATTAGAAAAGCAAACTATTCTATTTTTAGAGTCTTGCCCATGCGCCAAAGATGAAAGAGTTGAAGGGATAAAATTAGCATGTTGTTGTTCCAAAATAGAGTTGGCACCAAAGATAAGAGAGCATAAATAAATAAATAATCATGCATGTCCTATATGTGTTTTATGCGCCAAGGATGAGGAGAGATTTTTAATTAAAATTAAAGCATGCAGCAATATTTTGTCCCCATTGGCGCCAAAGAGGATTTGAGGAATTAAATAAAAAAAGCATGAAAGGGTTGGAGAATAAATAAATAAATAAAAAAATAAAAAACTGCAGTCTATTTTTGGCATGGACAGCAATCTATTCTTGTTAGAATCAGTGTATTTAGGCTGAGTTTTGGATTATTGAATTATTAGACACACTTGGGCTGATTTGCTCTGGCAATTCTAGCCTTGTACTTGCACCTCTGAATAAAAAAGCTCCATTTTTGCCCTCTCATATCGTTGTTTTCTGATTATTCATTGTGTTTGATAGGATATTGTGTTGCCTTAGTGTGGAATTTACTCCCTCTACCGCTGTCCTTTTCTCCTAAACCCTTGAATTTATTATGCAAAATAGCTTAGAGTTGTGCAGGTGTGTGGATCTTTGATTTCTTCTGTGCAGAGTTACATGCATGTGTTAAATTATTGGTGTATCACCCTTATTTCCCATTTTCCGCATTCCTTCTTCCCTTTTCCTTGTCAAAGTTTTCATTTTTTAGGTGATTCACAAGGGAACCAGCCCTTTTGCTAAAAGAGGTTCACCTCATACATAGGTTACCCACATATTGAGGTGTATTTGCCCAAAGAATAAGTTTTGTCAACAAGAGAGTACACACACCATTCTCTATCAGCCCAAAATCTGCAAATATGCACAAATTCTAGAAAATAGAGGAAGAAACATAAAATAAATGGAATAAATATTGATCTTCCATAATAATTAAAGGTTCTAATGCTATTAAAGATACAACTAGAGCCCAAAGTTTGCATACAGTAAAAATGTAGAAAATTCTCGAATATAGAGGAGGAAACATACTGAAAATTACCCAAACATAAATTGATGCTCCCAAAATGTCAAGTCATCAAATGTCTCTTGACAACAAAACTTTGTACTAAAGGGGCCCACTAAGCAGGCTGATATATTCTGCCATAATATGTGTCCACTGAGCTTTCATCAACCTAAACTACCAAAATACATGATGGATTGTTCGCTCATCTACGATCGCCCCAGATTTTCCCAGGTTAGCTTACCAACCAGCCAAGGCCCAAGAACCTACATTTCAAGGCCACTTATCAAATGGACTGAGAATCTTTCCCCATGTATCCGAACTGTCTTGTACTCCCAATTTTAGATTCAACCACAGAACAACAAAAAAGTGCAAAAGTAAAGTCTATTGCATAAAATCTGAGTCTCATGTCTAAAGGAAGATTTGTCATAAATGCTTTCCTTGTGAAATTTAAAATGCATTCAAAGTCAAACTGACTTCAAGAAGAGGGAAAAACCACACAGGTCTCCTTGCGAGATCCCAACCAAGACCAAAGGTCCTCATAATCCAGTGTAGCTCATTTGACATAAGTTCTTATATAAATACCAACCCTTTTGAAGGCAAAAGAAAGGAGAGAAGAAATCCTTCAATTTGCCAAAATGCCTGGCAAGAAAGGGAATCCCTTGAGCTTTATGTCGAGTGATTTCCTATGTTTTAGGAAGATGTCCCCATTGTGGATTAGCCAGATAGTTTATACTTTTTCTTACAGAAGAAACTATTATATGTGATCAGAAAGGAAGATGTAACTGCCCTTCCATTTCAGAACATTAGAACCTTGTGAAATCACTACTTGAGGACATGCCTAAGCTGTGTCTAAGACTGCAAAACACCAGGAACTCACCTTCCCCCACTACTTCTCTTGGCCAAGAACAATCTACCTACTAAGGGGATTTAAGACACGGCATTTAACATCCCTTGCCTCACAATTTAATACTCTACAGGTTCAAAAATAACAGGTTGACAAAGGAGAGGCATTGGCTCTTTTTTTGTCCTAAAAGCAGAAGGGGACATACAGCCAACAAACACCCATTGAAAGAGGTGTGCTGTCATCTTTTGCTTTGAAATATGACACGAATGACTACCCATTTTCGAACAAGTGCATGAGCCATTGAAGGAAATACGTATGCATAAATTGCAATTGGAGTTATCCTAACAGCAGTCAATGAAGAGCAAAATGATGATGGATTAGACTTCGGTAAGAGCCATGAAGACATTCAAAACATATATGAACAAGGTATGGAGGTAGTGCAAAAGGGGAAAGCACCAATTGTAGAAGGAGCAAAGGCAAAAGGAAATGAATATCTTGACGACACTCCAAGGTATGAAAGGATTGGTAACATGTCATATTTATTGTTGCATATTAAACCATTTCAGATTTGTTTTCCTCATGAGAAGCATGATAAAATAAAGGATAAAGTTTGCAATATGGAGCATGTGGAACCCTTGATCCAAATTCATGTTTATGAGCATCATGAGAACTACATATGTTGGCAAGAACTCTCTCATTTGACAGGCACAGGATCTAGACTCTTGGAGCACTACAACATGTTTTATCTCTTGCACATGGCACTTGGGCATATGAGCTTACAATTGCTTGAGGGCAAGCAATTTGGGGAAGGGAGGATTGAAATATCCCTTTCTCAAAATTAATAGGTCGAAGACCCTTAGCCCATTCATTGTTTCCCGATGGCTAAGGAAATGGAAAAAAGGGAAACTAATCCTAATAAGTTAATTAAAAGTGCATAATAATTTTATTATAAGCACTTAATAAAATAATTAAAAAAAGTCACTTTATTTTTATTTCCCCTTAGTGAGAAAATGCAACCCATATAGGGAGGGGATAAAAATATTAAATAAAGTAAAGCAAGGGGAAAATATTAAATAAAGTGAAGGGAGCTGATTGGGCCTTTGTGTGGGCAAAGATGCCAAGAGAAATTATAAAAGGAAGTCGCCACACTTGGAGAAGGCATCACTTTTATATATTTCATATCTGAAATTTGGTTGAGCTATTTGCTTTCCATTTTTACCTCAAAGGACAAAACCCTTTATTGCCAAGGTTGAAGAACGAAAACTCTTCATCCTTTGTGTGAGGAAGCTCTATTCAAGGGTTTCTATTGAGCTTCAAGGAGTATTTCAGAATTTCAGCAGTGATTGAAGACCCAATATTGCAAATTTGAGGCATTTCCATTGGGGTTTGAAAATACAAGTGTTGGGGTAGATTTCTACCTTCAGATTCAGCCAGATCTAGGGTTATCTACACCCTTGTGGGTGGAGTTTGACACATTCTAGGGCACGGCTATCCCGGATCTCATCACCAACATCTTTGTCATAATTTTGGAGGCCATATTCAGCTTTGTTTCAGTGGATTTGGGCTTGGGATCACTTCCTTCCGGCCATTTTTGTAAGCTGAAATTCTATAGTCTTTTAATAAATTTTCAGCACTTATTTTGGGTCCAAAAATTATATATTTTGGTATTCATACATGCATAATTAATTCTGATTATTTTGGCCAAGATTTGGTTAAGTTTAGATCAGATTTGAAGGTTGTTCATCTCTAGATCAAGTCGCCATTTTTAGGGAAAATTCAGATCTGCATAAAATATTTTTATTTTATTCAACCAGTTGGCTGTCATAAATCAGATTTTATAGGTGTTCCCTTTCGGGTTTGAAAATCCTCCATTGGGGACATTACAAAGGTAAGTGAAGATTTTTATGTGGTTGGCATTGGTGAAACGAATTTAGTACTGGGGGTACAATGGCTGCACTCTTTGGGGAAATTTACACAAAATTATCGGACTATGGAGCTGAAGTTTAAGGTTGATGGTAAGGAGGTTGTGCTTCAAGGTATGGCTAATGGAGCTCCACAAGTGGTCATGGCAAAAAGAATGGAAAGAGCTTTCAAGAGAGGGCAAGTTGCATGGGCAGCCCATTGTTTGGTAAGTTCTACAACTTTTTTAAAGCTGAAACTTTATCATTCGCCCATAATTACTAAACATGCCAAAGTTTTTAGTAGTATACCCCATGGGCTACCACTGGATAGAGGCTTCCAACACATCATTGAGTTGGAACCAGGTACCAAACCGGTTATGACTACTCCATACCACCATCCAAGAGCTTTCAAAGAAGAAATTGAGAAGGCCATCAAAGAGTTGTTGGAAATGGGACATATTAGGCCTAATCATTCAGCCCATAATTACTAAGCATGCCAAAGTTTTTAGTAGTATACCCCATAGGCTACCACCGTTGATAGAGGCTTCCAACACATCATTGAGTTGGAACCGAGTACCAAACTGGTTATGACTACTCCATACCACCATCCAAGAGCTTTCAAAGAAGAAATTGAGAAGGCCATCAAAGAGTTGTGGAAATGGGACATATTAGGCCTAGTTCTAGTCCTTTTGCTTCTTCGGTTGTCTTAGTGAAGAAGGATGGAACATTGAGGATGTGCATTGATTACCGTTATTGAATAAGAAGACCATCAAGAATAGGTATCCCATACCTAGGATTGATGAATTAATGGATGAATTACATGGGGCAGTTTTCTTCTCTAAGATTGACTTGAGGACTGGCTATCATCAAATTTGGGTAAGAGAGGAAGATGTGCATAAAACAACTTTTAGATGTCATTTTGGGCATTTTGAGTTTTTGGTTATGCCATTTGGGTTAACTAATGCACCAGCAACTTTCCAATCATGCATGAATCATGTTTTTAGCAAATACTTGAGGAAGTTTGTCTTAGTTTTCTTTGATGACATCTTGGTATATAGTAGAACATGGGAAGAGCATCTTCAACACTTGGATATAGTGTTGGAAGTTTTGGAACAACAATCACTTTTTGCAAAAGAATCTAAGTGTGAGTTTGGTATGTCTAACCCTTTATATTTAGGCCATGTAATAAGCGCCCGATTCGTGTTGATCAGCAAAAATTACAAGCCATCTTGTATTGACACCACCTGCATCCATGACACAGTTGAGGGGATTTTTGGGTTTGTGCAACTACTATAGAAGGTTTGTCAAAAGGTTTTCACAATTTGTTCCGTTGATTGATCCACCAAAAAGGAGCTTTTAGTTGGTCAAAAACAATCCATACAATGTTTGAAAAACTCAATGAAAATGGAGTCCCATTTCGGGAAGAACCGATGGCTCAAATGTGCGTAAGTAAACATTAATCAATCATTCATATTCAATATATTTATTAATCGAAACAATACAATATATAAGAATGGTCGTATAACGATTCATCCTATAATAAGTTAGTTATTCTAACAATAACTAACTTCTCCTAACACAAATATGGGATGGTTGTTCTAACAAACTTTATTCTCTCACACCTAAAAACACTACGAGAGTTGTTAAACCAACTCATTAATAAATACACATTATATTTATTCGCTTATATTAGGACTAATTCCTAACATTAGCCCCCTTAGTTCCAACATGGGGTGAGGAACTTTCTGGAACCGTATAGAAACAGATTGGCTTTGGTCGGTCGTTGCCTCCGTCTTCCGATTGATTTTGCATTTGATTGTTGTCCATCTGTTTTGTATTTGCCCCCCCCTTAATTGAAAAAGTCATGGATGTCATTTTCGACCGATAATACATCCAATCACAATGTGATCCCCTTTGTTTTTCGAAAATAAGGTTATCACTGTTTAAATTTTATATTTCCCCCCTTTTTGAAAAATGTTCCCTTATTACAAAATTTTCCATACAGGAGAATATATCCTCCTAAAATAAAACTCCTACAAAAGGAATTTTAATAGAAAACTATACTTAGGGAGATTATTGCAGGTCGGCCCCTTCACTTCCATTTACATTTTACCTTTGTACAATAGTCAACACTAAGTAAAATAGCCTACACCAATCAAGATATGTATTACTTTGGTGTTGACCCTCAACCACCACTTTATATAATGCACTCACCAGTAATAACAGCCAATTGAGCTATGTTGCAATTTGAACGTCTCCACCACTAAAGTGAATTTTAACTCTTCATTTCTCAACGGTTTTAATTTAATGAATATCAAGCCTTAGGGTTTGGAGGCAAATACTTATGTTGAGTTGGAGTGCACGCTGCCATAACGATTTGAACATAATCAAATAAAATAGGGCAAGGAAATTGGTTCAACACGGCTAAGGTGTGGAGGTGCAAGTTGTCGCGCTTCTGAAAATAGTTACGTGCAAACAGTTGCCATGAGAATAAGCGAGCATGTTAACTTCTGCTCAAATATAGAAAGACTCATACTCAACTTTTGATCTGAATCCTTCACTAGCAAAAGATACTGCTCAGTCTTTCTTGTTTTCAATGCATGTATCGACCATTATTTTATAGGATAACGGATACATGAAACCCCAGTGTGGATGTGAAATAATGAGCTTTGACATATATTGCATTGCTAAGTTTAGCTTGTATGTGCTTTCCAACTTGCCAGCTAAGCTCCCTGATTTCCAATTAATTCGTATCTTCTACAAATATGAAGAAGTCATTGATCTCAATGTCGATGAGAGAACTCGCAGGGGTGATTCAAAAAATTTCAATCATTTGCATGGGTAATCACTGATGTAATTTCCCCAATTGGGACAATCATCTGCATGGGTAATCACTGATGTAATGTCCCCAATTGGGACAATTGGACCAATATTGGATTTATAGCAATCCCAAACCCCGGATCAATTTAATCTCTGCAAAAACTGAATTAAAAGCTGCAAAATGCGACTAGGGCAGATTTGTGATCCCAATGAAACAAGCCAAAATGATCAAACACTACCACTGAAATCTGGTTCACTATTTTTATAAGGCAATAATATGAAATAGAACACAGATTTTGGTTACAAATGGAGCTGCCCAGAATAGAAAGAAATGGCGATCAGGGTTGTTGGAGAAACCCTCACAAATCAGCAAACAAATAAATATATTTTGTGCTAATTAGATCTTGATTTCTTAACTCAAACTTAGTAGAAATCTGATTTTTAAGCACATAAACAGGCTGGAAAGAACAGTCCAGAATGCTGCAGAAAAGAGGTCTGAAATAACACTTTAAATCCTTCCAAAGATATTGAAAATGCCTTCCTTTGATCCACAAAATTTAATACAACCGATGGCAACAATTTACAGACCTGGGAATGTCTTCAAACACATCATGATAGTCAAAATATGGGTCGCTCCAAGAGAGAAAAATAGTATATTACTGCTGCAATATTTTCTTCATACCCTAGATACAAAATCTGCCAAAAATCTTCACAACTACTGCTGGAAATGACTGAAAATTCCCTTGCAAGCACAATAGAATTCCCTGTGTGGAAATCCCTCACCTTCTCTAAGAGGGTTTTCGTCCTCTAGAGTATTTTATACAAAAGCACCAGGCTTAAGATAAATTCAGAAATTTGTAGAATGAGTATAAGATGCCTTCTTCTAAGTCGACCTCTCCTTTATAAAGGAAAAATGACCCAAAAAGAACCTCCAACATCACCAATCAGCAAACAGTGATTATTTCTAAGCATAAGCCCCAAGTTTCCCATCTATGCTAGTCGCATTTTCCTCATAGGGAGGATACAAAATTAACATGGGCCTTATACTTCCTAAATTGCCAATATCCTTTCTCTAGGCAAGTCGCCAATCTCCCTAGGAAGGATACAAACATAATATTAGACCTTTGTAACACACTATTTGCCCCTATGCACCTTTCTAGAGATTACAACTTTTATTTATAAGTGCATCCTTTTATTAAGCCAAATAAATTAATATAAGTGCTTTAATAATTTTATTTTTCTTTTAGGCACTTAATACTAATTTATTGTGACTTAAGTCACCCTTGGGTTCATCCTTTAGCCGTCGGGTAGACCAAATAGGCTAAAGGTCTTCAATACTATTATTCTAGGAAGAGGGACATTTAGATAAGAGCTCCGATTTTGTTTTGACAGGGACTCCATTGTGCGAAAACCGAATGCCCAACAAATAATACAAGTCGTGCTCGCCATAGCCGAGGTTGGATATATATGCAGTTGAAGATAAAAAATTTGAGCCTCTACAAATGCAAAGACACGAGGGTATCTAAGAATCCAACTATCAACACAAAATCTACAAATTGAATGAGATGGCAGTGGCAGATGGAGAGGGCTGAGTCAATATAGATCTGACTTTCACAATGCAGATTCTTCAAACCGTTTAGAACACTCCAAAAAAAATACATGACAAAATAAAATCAGAAGCTAATATCTATTATATATATTTTTTAATTTTTCTGATTTATGGGAATGCAAACAGTGAACAATCTGGAATGAAAGAACTGTGGAAAGAATGGACAGCGTGGAAGAGAATTCTGAAAATGAATGGTGAATGGTAAAGTCAAGTGGAAGGTGAATGCCAATAGGGTCACACGTGGTCCTCATTGTTCAACCATTGGCAGCATGCAAGAATGGTGGATGGACAAATCAATGGCTATTGCAAATGGTCTGCAGTTGCAAAGCTATTGTGTGAGCCATTTGGATGCAAAACAAATGAATGGAGGGAGAACAGAGAGGTTCAGAACCAACTCTGATACCAAATGAAAATGGAGTCCCATTTCTGGGAAGAGCCGAAGGCTCAAATGTGCAGAAGCACGAATTAATCATTCATATTCAATATATAAGAATGGTCGTATAACCATTCATCCTATAATAAGTTAGTTGTTCTAACAATAACAACTAACTTCTCCTAACACAAATATGGGATGGTTGTTCTAACAACCTTTATTCTCTCACACCTAAAAGCACTACGAGAGTTGTTACACCAACTCATTAATAAATATACATTATATTTATTCGCTCATGTTAGGACTAATTCCTAACACTTAAAGAGGTAATGAGTTCATGCCCCGTGCTTGTTGTTCCAGATTTCTCTATTCACTTTGTGCTAGAATGTGATGCTTCAAGTGAAGGCATAGGGGTTGTTTTGATGCAAAATCAGCATCCTATAGCCTTTGAGAGCTAGAAACTCAAGGAGAATGAGTGAAGTTTCTCCATATATGATAAAGAAATGTTGGCCATTATGCATGCATTGGCCAAATTCCAGCAATACTTAGTTTGTGGCAAATTTGTGGTCAAATCCAATCACAATAGTTTGAAGTTCTTTCTCAACCAAAAGGATTTGAATGACCGACAACAAAAGTGGGTGAGTAAACTTCAAGCATATGATTTTGACATTGAATATGTCAAAGGGAAAAATAATGTGGTCGTGGATGCTTTGTCTAGGAAACCAATTTTTGCTCTTTGACAGAAATTGCAGCTGATTGGAAGGCATTTATTACAGCTGAATATGCAAAGAATGAATTTGCTATTGTTGTCCTTGAAGGGGAAATGAAGATGATAGGTATAAGGTAGTGGATGGCCTGATTTTCTACAAGAATAAGATCTATTTGGTCCTTGAATCTAAGATGAAGCACAAGATTTTGAGAGCAATTCATGATACACCCTTGGTTGGTCATCCGGGTATTTTTGTATACAAACAGGTAAGGGAAAGATTTGTGTGGAAAGGGCTCAAGGAAGAAGTCCTTCAATATATCCAGGAGTGTCTTGTGTGCCAACAAAACAAGTCAGAGCATGAGTTTCCAGCTTGATTGTTGCAGCCCCTACCTATCCCAACTCAGAAATGGGAAAGTATCTTTATGGACTTCATCACTGGACTCCCCATGGTTCAAGGTAAGAGTTGTTTGTATGTGGTGGTTGATAGACTCACCAAATATGCTCACTTTTTTCCACTTCCAGCCAAGTACAATGCACCTCTAGTGGTTGATCTCTTTTTCAAGGAAATTTTTAAGCTTCATGGACTGCCTAAGAACATCATAAGTGATAGGGACAGCAGGTTTATGAGCTTGTTTTGGCAAGAACTCTTCCATTTGACAGCACAGAGTTAACTCCTAGCACTAGCTATCATCCACAAACCGATGAACAAACTGAAATGGTGAATACGTGGATAGATGGCCACCTAAGGAATATTGTAGTCAAGCAACAAATAGCTTGGATAAAATGGTTACATATGGTTGAGCATTGCTACAATACATCATTTCACATGTCCATTGGTATGTCTCCTTTTAGAGCTTTGTATGGGTATGATGCACTTTCTTTTGTTGACTTGGTCATGATGGATAGTAGAGTGTCGGGGCCAAAAATTTGGTACAACAAAGTCATGATATCTTGGAGGTACTCAAGGAGAACCTCAAACGTGCCCAAAACCAGCAGAAGTTGTACGCAAACCAGCACCGGTTGGAGAGGACTTTTGAGGTGAGCGATATCGCATTTTGAGGTCAGCAGCCTTCTAGGAAGTCTTCCTCAAACAAAGTGGCGCGGAAAAGTTTATGCCTCGTTTCTATGGGCCATATAGAGTGAAGAGAAGAACTAGGGAGGTTGCATACAAGATAGAGTTGCTTGTGCACAAAGAATACACAATGTCTCGTGCCTCAAAAAGGCACTAGGACAGCATATTACTCCTGTTGAGCTGCCACCTTTGGATGATGAGGGCAAGCTAATTTTAGTTTCGGAAGCTATAATGGATGTTTGGGAGAAGAAGCTTAGGAACCAGAGCATAAGGGAGTATTTGGTTCGTTGAAAGGATCTACCGGTTGAGGATGCCACTTGGTAAGGTGCAACAATATTAGAGCATCCAAACTTGCAATTGCTTGTGGGCAAGCAATTTTGGGAGGGGAGGACTATAATGTCCCCTTCTCAAAGCTAGTTCGCCAATGGGATCCTTACCTATCCAGCTTATTTCCCGTAGGCTAAAGGAGTGGAGAAAAGGAAAATAAGGTAACACTAAAATTAAGTTGGCCCAAAAAGTAATATTATAAAGGCAACTTATATTATTATTATTATTCAAATTAAAGGGAACTTCCTTTTAAGTGACTTAACACTAAAATACAAAATAAGAGTCACTTTATTAATTAAAGTGTAATAGTCCCACATGGAGTGCCCCACTTGGAAAATAGAAACAAAAAGTATAAAAGGAGGTGAGAGGGTTCATTTATGAGCATCTCTTTGCATTCGGTCATTTCATTTTGGAGAGTTTGGGCCAACGATTTGGTACAGCAGAGTCATGATATCTTGGAGGTACTCATGGTCAACCTCAAACATGCCCAAAACCAATAGAAGCCGTACGCACCAGCACCGGTCGAGAACTTTTGAGGTGGGTGATATGGTATTTTTGAGGTTGCAGCTTTATAGGCAGTCTTCCCTCAAACAAAGTGGCGTGGAAAAATCTTATGCCACGTTTCTATGGGCCATATAGAGTGATAAGAAGAATTGGGGATGTTGCATACAAGCTAGAGCTGCCCGAGCATAGCCAAATACACAATGTTTTCCATGTTTCGTGCCTCAAAAAGGCAGGGATATCATATTACTCTTTATGTTGAGTTCTTTACTTTGGATGATGAGGGCAAGTTGTTTTTAGTTCTAGAAGCATAATGGATGTTCGGGAGAAGAAGCTTAGGAACTGGAGCATAAGGGAGTATTTGGTTCATTGGAAGGATCTACCAGTTGAGGATGCCACATGGGAAGGTGCAGCAATATTAGAGCATCCAAACTTGCAATTGCTTCGGGAAAGCAAATTTGGGAGGGAGGACCAGAATGTCCCCTTCTCAAAGCTAGTTTGCCAAGAGAACCCTTAGCCTATCCAATTATTTCCCATAGGCTAAAGGGGTGCAGAAAAGGGAAAAAAGGTAATAATATAACTAAGTTAGCCCAAAAAGTAATATTATAAAGGCAACTTATATTATTATTGTTATTCAAATAAAAGGAAACTTCCTTTTGAGTGACTTAACGCTAAAATACAAAATAAGACTCACTTTATTAATTAAAGTGTAATGGTCTCACATGGAGCGCCCACTTGGAAGACAAAACAAAAAGTATAAAAGGAGGTGAGAGGGTTCATGTATGGGCATGCATCTCTTATCATTCGGTCATTTCATTTTGGAGAGTTTGAGCTTGCTTCAACTTTCAGCTATTGAGGACGAAAACCCTCATTAGTAATCAAATTTTGGGGACAAAAACCCTCAATTTCTCTTGGGTGGTCTCATACGAGAGATCACATTTGAGCTAAAGGTCAAATTTCTAGAGCTTAAAGGCATATTTTCAGAGCTAGGGCACGGTTTCAGGTGATTTCGCATATTGAAAGTCAAATCATCTCGCATATCATATTTTCTAAGTTTCGTGTGTTGGGACTGTCACGCCTATTAATTTTTTCCCCTATTTTATGGCTAAAATAGAGTGATTTTATTATATAATATATTGATAATTACAATTATGCTCAATACCACATGCTCAAAGCACGTACATGAAGGTACGACCAATTTACACACCATAATGACAAACGAAATTGTTCACATACCAAAACGTCATTGGGCCTATAAATGGAAACTGATTTCAAACATTGGTTCATCCTAAAATATCTCTTGTTTCAAAGACATAGTTTTATATCCCAAGTTCATGCAATCTCAACCATTTGATAGGAATTTTTCAAGGTTGCAGAGGTGTGCCAACCTTCCAAGATAGAACAAACAAGGATCAAAATTTAATATCTCACAAAGGGTATAAGGTACATGAAAGTATGAGATAGACCATGGGTACGAATAACTATTGTCGCCTTTGTTAATTTTCCCATCCAACCTACAATCCTTGTCATACTGCAATGATTAAAATGATAAGAGCACAAATTAAGACATTTATGGAAAAGTACGAAGGGAGAGAATGTCGAAGTTAGTTCAAATGTGTAATGTCCCTTTTTGGGGGACTTCCGAAAATAGCTAGGGCTGAATGAGAAATGACTGAAATTAATTTTTAGATGGTTGTAATCAGACTTCCGAGGGCTGGATATGACTGAAAATGCACACGAAACCTGCAATTTTTCCTTCCTAGGAAGCGACCTGTTTTGGGAACTCCCACTCACTTTTGGATGCCCTAAACTTGTTGAAAATATGCCCAATCAAGCTCAAAAATTCTGATTAATTACCAGCAATCAAAATATGAAGGAAAACTGATTTTTAGTGCCCTAGAATTGAAGATATGAATTTCTATAAACCCTTGTCTGCAAAGTTACTTTAAAAATTCATAACTTTACCTAGGAAGCTCCAAAATTCATGAAACTTGGGATCTTGGGGTTTAAAAATATGAAGAATGCAAATATCAACTCAACTTTCCCAAACATGCCAAATCTGACCTACAAGCAATTCGCCCTCTTGGAAATAATGAATTAGTGGCTCAAACATGCAAGGAAATGATTGCTTTCACCTTTAATAATTAGTATAAGTCCATCCATGCAAGAAATCATACCATACATCCATCAAAACATATCCAACATGCTCATGATACAGTGCGCCTAGTGGCTCAATAAAAGATATCAACTCCAAATTCCTTAAGATATTCAATAATTCCAAATATCCTTGCTCGAGGGTTTTCGTCCCCAAGACAAGTTCCACTATCAAGGGTTTTCGTCCTTGAAGTGGTCTCAAACAAGGGTTTTTGTCTTTTATGAGAGAGAGGAAAGGTACCACCTTTACCCAAAAGAAATAATAAGATTCAACATCCACATAATGGCCAGCATCCTCCTTTTATAACATGAGGGGTGCTACATTCTTGCAAGTGTGTTTCAATTCCTACAAGTGTGTTTCCAATTCCCGCAAGTGTGACATTTAATTTCACGCAAGTGTGCCTTTCAATTCCTGCAAGTGTGTTTCCAATTCCCGCACGTGAGCCTTTCAATTCCCGCAAGTGTGTTTTTCAATTCTAGTAAATGTGGATTTGGTAGAAGGGACGGTTCATGCAGCGATATCTCTCTTCTATTGCGGATAGATGCTATGGACACCAGCCTTGGATTGAAAATATTTAATAATGAGGATTGACAAACCTCGTGTGAGTGAAACATAAAGGCTTTGAGGAAGGTACAACCCCAACCTTGGACAGCGGGAAGAGGGCAGCCTAGACCATCTTTTGGCCAGCCACAGAGACCACTACAACAAGGTAACTCTAGGTGTTTGGATCAATTTTGCATGTTGCTCAAGTTTGCTCTTCCAAGTTTTACGTTAAGTGAAGAATGTGATCAAGAGTTGGGGAATGAGGTGTTATCTACCCCTAGTGAGAAGGGAAGTATTTTTATGGCAGCCATGAGCCAAACTACTGGTATTGATGTTGTTATCATGATTTCTAGCAGCCCCCTAATCTCTATTGCATTTGTATTTGGGAAAATGGAATGTTCTTCCACCTTAGTTGACAAGGATGGAACAAAGAATAAGGTTGCCACATTGGGACATGGATTAGCTTGTCGAGTTACTGGTTATTCACCAATTTTTTGCTTTATGACTGAGGTTACAACAGTCTGAAAGGTTTTTATACAGTTGGGTGTGCAAAGGAAGAAGTTATTGTTGTTTCTGAAGTGGAGGATGAAGAGGACTACAATGAAGAGAGAGGCAACAAAGGTATGAGTTTGTTTAGGTTGAAGCTCCTTCATTTGACAGTTCGGGATCTAGATTATTGGAGCATCCAAGTTTGCAATTGCTTGAGGGCAAGCAATTTCAGGAAGGGAGGACTGTAATGTCCCCTTTTTCGAATTAATTCATTTTTGAGACTTCTTGCCCATTCCACTTTCTATGGGCAAGAAGGAGGTGAACAAGGGAAGTGTTTGTCATGTTTTTCAGTCTTTTTCATAAGCATTTGCATTTTCTTTCATGGTTTCTCACTTAAGCTAGGTTGGTTGGGTTGGAGGAGTAAAAAGCCAAAGACAAAAAGAAAAGTAACATCATTATGAAGTCGGTCATGGGGGAAACTCCTCATTGGGTTTGGCGCCACCAAAGGGATATAAAAGGAGGTCGCTTGGCCTCATTTGGGCATCATCTTTTGGCATATAATTTATACTTTACTTGGTTTTGGGTTGTTTGCTCAATTTCCTTCCACTAAGGGGTGAAAATCCTTTGGTGTGGCTTCACAAGACGAAACCTTTCCTTGATAATGGAAGAACGGAAACTCTTCAATTAATTATTCCAATTGCTTCAAAGAGGTGGATAAGGCCTATTTTCAACGAGGGTTTGGTTCTAAGGTGAAATTCAGCCCCTCTCTAGGGGAGCAACCCACCTTGGGGAAGAGATTGGTGGTTTCTAGGGCATGGCATCGCTCAACTCAACCATCATTGCATTCTCCATATTTTTGGCAGCCAGAATCTACTTTAGGGCTTGGAATCATTCATTTCCAGCCATTTTGTAAGGGCATACTCTACTGTCATTTATTTAATTTCCAGCTGTGTTTAGAGGTTGATTTCTTGGTTGATAATTTTCTAAAATATTCCTAAAGTGCCTCTATATACTTCAGATATTGTGAATGGTGATATTTTGATGAATTATTGTTTTTTCCTTGTTGTTGTTCTAAAAATCAGACTTGTTCTATTTTTCAGTTGGCTGATATAAAAATCAGAATATTTTCAGTTTGGGTTTGTGTTATTTCATTGTTTTTCAGTTCATCCCTAGAAAAAGACATTATAACAATGCTTCTACCACGTTTTAGAGAGCATTAAAAAAATCGAAAAGGAGAAAAGATGCGAGGAAAAGGATCTGGCTTTAAGGAATGAAAAATGCAAAATAATGGTCAAAGAAGGTATCATATTAAGACATTTACTTTCAGCCGACAGTATGTGTAGGTAGATTCTGTCAAAATAATTATCATAAAAATTGGTTGTCCCTCTAAAGGTGTCTAATGTAAGCAAATTCGTAAGCACTTGGATTATTAGAAAAAGACCATATAGGAATTCTAAATTGCCAGGAAACAGAAATGGAAATGAGTTCAGAATGCAGAAATACTGATTTTCAAAAACCCTTGGGTACGAAACGGCATGGAAACATCCGTACAATATATTATATTGTAATATATAATTATATAACAAACAATGTATAGTACACATTTTTGGTCCAAAAAAATCACTTTAAAAATATGGTATTCATGAAATTTCAAAACATTCAAATGCTTAAATATATGTTAAACATAGTGTATTCTAGAAGTTTAGGGTTTTTGGCTTAATGTTTTAACTTTTTGTTACATTTTTTGGTTGTTTTACAGACCTATGCCACCAAAAACAACCCAAAACGGCACTTTCATTTCTATATCATTTCTAGCATGTGCCAAAGTGGATAAAACATGTTTTGGGTACATTTTCATGTTGTTTCATACTTGAGAATCATATAGGTAAATTTCCAAGCAAAATGACAGGGGGCAATTCACTGCAATGAAGTAGGAATTTAGTAAAATATAATCTCCATTATATCACTTACTTTTAAAAGCTTACTAATTATGATTGGGTCAGGCAATGCTAAGAGAGGTATTCAAGACCTTAAAAGACATGTTGGTTGCAACCCCTTTTTCTTGAGATCCCAATCAAACTCTATTATTCCACATCTTTACTGATGCTTTTAATTTGCCCCTAAGTGCACTTTGGGACAAAAATAAGTATAGAAATCTATGTTATTTATTACAAAGTATGAATTTGGCAAGAGCAAAAGCTAATTACTGAAAACAAATTCTTGTTGCTTTCGCATTTAATATATTTAAACATTGCACTGCAGGATATCAAGTTCCTCTAAATCTAGAACATTTTGCACTTGAATATTTAATGAATAAAACCACATCGATTATTGATGCTTTTCAAATTCCTTAGTAAAGTCAAAGTTTGAGGTAACATCCAAGGTGATTGAAATTGATTCATCACCCTAGGGAATGGCCCACTGAATAAAGGATCATGCATTTCTAGAATATACTCTCCACTTTTGCTTCTTGAAAATTTTACTCTTTTCTATCACATTTCCAACAGGGGATCCATTGCTTAAAGATTTAACTCAGTCTTCAAGCTCTTTGCCTAAGTAATTTCTTATTTCTTAATTGGTAACTATCCATCTGCTGCGGTTTACGTACTATTTCCAGCATGCACCCAGGAAAACAGCATGTTTCAGGTGTGTTTCAATGTCATTTGGTACTTGCGAATCATACCCAATACATTTCCAAGCAAAACCAACAGGAGGTGTTTCCGTGAAATGTAGTACGAATTTAGTGAAATAAAATATCCATTATATCACTTTACTTTTTAAAACTTATTGATTTTGACTGGATCGAGGGATGCTAAGAGGCACCGAGGCCTTAGAAATACAGCTTTGGCTATAATGTAAGGAAAGATTATAGCCTGAGCCAAAGCTCATATCTTCAAAGATATAGTGTTGATGATAGGCTAGTCTTAGCACAAATTCATATCTACATATTCATCTTATTTTATTGTTGCAAGTGAACCTAAGAATCGGCAGGATGGTTAGGAAACTTAAATTTCCAGGTCTTCAAGTTGTCAAAAATAAGTTTCAAGCTTACCCATACTTAGAGTACATGTAAATTTGTTATACAGAAAATTGAGATAATCAAGGGGACTTTTGAAAAGCAATGCATATGCATAATCTATATGGTTATTCCAACCTGCAAAATATATTTCAATTAATTCAAGTTTGTATTAAAGAAGTTATTCGATTTTGACTTGTTATCCCTGTTTTTGGCAATTTTTGGGGATAATCGTAAAATTGGTTCAAATGAATCAGATAAATGAATGATCAAGCCTTTATTAACATCTATTGGTCCAACTAATGTATGTAGGTTTGATATTAATCTCAGCAAGTTGTTAATCTTGACAAGCAATTACATCCGTAGCGCTTACATTTCAAATATTAGATATTGCAACTTCCATCCTACCAATTATCAATGGTTCTTGACAACATATGGAAGTTGTTAATTAGATGAAGGTAGAACTTTTCAACTATTCTTCCAATTACTCTTCAAGTACTGCCTTTTTATATTTCTTCCCGAGTTTCTTATAATTGTTGCTTTTCAATTACAGGTTTGGATACGCGAGCACTTTCTTTGCTTGTCCCCTTGTTAACACCATATGGTTTACTTATTTTCTAATTGGATGAAAGAAATATTAGTTGAGTTATGATTTGTATAATTGTTTCCATCATGGTGCCCTAGTCAATGCCATCTACACATCATAGGCGAAGCACTATGTTGATTTGAAAAATTACATGCAAAATGACCTTATTCATTACATTTTCTCTCATTACCATGGTATAGGTGTAGACACCTAAATCTAACTACATGGTTTTAATACTAAAATTGCACTAATTATCTTCTTTCCCGTCATTTTATTATAATTAGTTATTTTCTGCTAATTAGTTAACATTCCCCTTCATCTCGGTCAATTAATGACACTTCGTTAATTAACTAGCTTCGTCCCTCATCCTAGATGCCAATTAACGACACTTCATTAGTTATAATCCTCTTTTAATTAATTAATTAACCATTATTAGTTAATTAAGCCTTTCAATTTTCTATTTAATCAATAAACCCTCTTATTGGTTAAATCCCCTTTCAAACCCTTCAAATTCTACTAATTTCCCTCTAAATCATCTCTAAATGGCTTCTATAAAGCTTAATTTGGCCTATTAATTAATCCTAGTTGATTAATTAAATCACCCCCAACTCCCATGAGTTGCTAATCACTAATTAATCTCTTCTAATCATACTTATCCCTTTCTAATTCTACATTCCTTTATCCCACATTCACTAGGTTGCAAGCTTCTCCAAAAATGGAAAGTTATATAAGAAACCTAGTACCTTCCTACAATTTTACACCTTACACCATGTCCTTGTAAGACATTTACACTTGATAAGAGCATTTTCATGTTATTGGAAAGCTTTGTTCAAACCCCCTTTCTACTTGGCAAAGAGTAGTAAGAGAAGAACTAAAATGGCAATCAAGCCATATTGGTGAGATCTCTTCCTCTTCCTTGAGAAATTCTTTCATCGTGCATAGTTGCGTTTGGTTCATAAAAAGGAAGTACCTACAATCTAAAAGCACATCCAACAATCAAAGGAGGTTTGCATTTTATGTTAGATTCAATGTTTTATGCAATTAGTTAAGCTTTCCTTTATGTTTTATCATGATGTTTTTGCTTAGATTAATTAAGCTAGAATCTACTTGGTGTTAGGTTCATTTAATAGCTTAGTCTTAATTTAAACATGCATACACTATGGCACGCCTGGTGACAGTCCTTTGTCTCATGCGCATTCATTTATGTTTTTCTTAGTTTAAAGCTTCATTTTACATTTTCATTTCTTTCAATTTGTTGAAAATATTGTGTTTTAAGCATGTATAATGATGTTTGGTAGTGTTGAGTTTTCTTTACAGGTATTTAGGAGGCAAAATGTTGTCAAATTTGAGTCTTGATGCAAAAAAATTGAGCTAAGTTATTTTTGGCTTGTTTTTGACGTTTTTTGTGCAGTACCTGTTCCTTGTGTTAGCATTCATCTCTGCGTATAACGCTTTTATCATTGTTTCATTGTCTCACATTTTTGTATCACTACATGTGTTTGTGCTCATCAGACATTTTCTAAGGCGTTACACTAAAAATCTGCTTCCACGCGTCTAGCGTCTCTATTCTTTGCGTTAGCATTCTTCTATGCTTGCACTACCGTATCATTGCATTGTGTTTGTGTCTCATTGCTAACATCTACTACGCTACACTAAAATCTACTTGCACGCATTTGCATATTTCCTACATGTGTTCTTCTATGCACGCTACTACCGTTTTTGTGTTGCATTTTCTTATTCACATGCTTACGTTTGCCTTTGCATTTTTGTTTCATGCACTAACATTCATTGTCCCTACGCTAGCTTCTCTTGTACTAAAATTTCTCAAAGTTTCAAAAAGTTTTCAAATTTTCTTTCAATTTTCTGTTTTATACATGTTTTTGATTCTGATATGCAGGTTATTTGTTTAAATTAGTGCTAACATTTCAAGTATTTTTTGAAATCTCTTTTTTGCTATAATTTGATCGAAACCATGTATGCTCCTCTTGCACTTTCGAGCTACCTTGAGAATCATAAACGGCTACGATTTTGGATGCTTTTCTAACATTTCTATTGTCATTTGAAAATGTTGCTAACATTTAATATCTTGGTTTAAATTTCCATGTTGGTTTAATTTGATCAAAATGCCACGTATGCTCTTCTCTTGCGCTTTCAAGTGACCTTGAGAATAAAAATGGTTAAGATCCTTGGTATTTTCTAACATTGTGATCATATGGAAAACTACTAATCCTTTGAGTGTAGGACCATTTACGTCATCAAAGAAATCATAAAATAAAACAAATTACTAATGATTTGTGTGTAGGTTGCCTTGGTCAAAGAAAGGTGTTTAAGAAAATCACACTTTAAAAGAAGATAAAAAAGAACAAATCACACTGTATTTGCAAGTTCAGATAAGGGTTAAAACCCATCCGCTTTAAATTGTGGGAAGTGTTTTGGCTTAAGCCATAAAACTCATTATGAGGAGTACCACATGAACCCAAAGTAGTTGGCACATTGGGAACTGGCCAACGAAACGGAAGTGCCCCAAATACCCACTTGAATAGTAAAACCCGTGAGGAATACCAAATATTGTCCATGGTGACCACCCCATTTGTATAGATTGTGGGGCATAGTCCATATCCGTGACTTATTCTAGTATGTGTATTCGTTCGAAAATATTGGTGAGTGTTGAGTCTAAAATCCTTAGGAAGCCATTTGGCATCGGGGCCAACTTTTCCAATATCATTTGTGTGTATCAAACCCTTACAAAGAAAAACTTTTTCTTAGTTTCCACCTTGTTTTTAACAAGGCAAAACTCTTGCCAAAGTTGAGATACACATCTTTCATCAAAAATCGTATATTTATCAAAAGATCTTTGTTCGAGTTATAACATTTTTTTTAAAATTTAGGCGAAACTATGTCCATGTTGTGCATGCATGTATCTTTTGCATCATGAGTTTGGCTTCATTTCTCAAAGAGAACAATCTAAACTCTGCCAAAATTTCATCAACCATTTTGACACTCACACTTGACACTTGTTTCTAAACTTGCTTGATTGTCAAAATTGTGTCGTTATGCTTTGTTTGCTTTTCTTTAGATTACCTTCGGAAAATCACACGAGCAACCCCGTATTTGTAAAATGTCCCCAATAGCCACCATTACATTTGCTCGAATTGACATGGAACTTCCTTCAATATGAAGGAGTTCAATCAAACAATCTAGGTCTAGGAATTCACGTCAAACAATGCCAATCGTGATTAGATCTCGAGTAGTTCCTCACGCTCTTATGTTTTAGGAACCCATTCTATCTTTCACTTCCCCACCTTCATCTCCTAACCAATTCTCTCAACTTTCTTCTAAGGAAAAATCAATCGCCAAAATAATCGACCTCGTCTTCCTCCTTTAAAGATCCATGTGAATCCAAATTCCTCTAATCAAACATCTAATTCAACCCCATGTCGCAAATCCTTTGTCTTACCGCAAGATCCCCTTCTTCTATCTGCATTATGCAATCTTCTAAGCAAGCCAGTACTAAACTATCCCAAAATAACATCTAATTCCACTCACAAGACATCCAAATCCGAATCTACTTCATCTCTTGAGTCATCTTCTTCTATCACCTCCCAATCCCACCATCTCCATCATCAAACATCTTCTCAATCTTCAACACTTGTTGGACCCCTTCCATCCAATCAACCTACTATCATCGACCAACAACGACAAATACCGATCAATTTCTTTCAATGAAGAAGCAATCAAATAATTCATGGGGCTACACGATGACATTCCTATAAAAGATCACGAACAAGGATTCAACATTGACCTCGATGCGTACGCATACTTCGAAGAAGAGACTCGGCTCTACGATCAACCTAACATTGGCCTTCAAGATCCTAAAATTGTCCAACAAGAACCTCCTCTTGTTCTTCCATCTTCGCATTTCCCATTACCTGGAAAAATGACGGGACTTATCCTTTATTCCCCTCCTATCTTCTCATCACCCAAACATTCCTTACATATCACACCTCGGTCATCTTTTCTCCTTGGGTCACCTCCGGTAGCCAATCATTATCTTTTGATTTGGGCCATGTCCTAAGTAGTTTGCCCTTTATCTCTCTATCATGGGGCCATGTCCAGTAGCCCTTCATCTTTTATAATTGGGCCACTCCTAAGAGCCCATCATCTTCTTCTTGTGGGTCACATCCTGATAGCCCATTATCTTCTATACTTGGGTCATGTCCTAAATTGCCTAGTAGCCCGTTATCTTCTATACTTGGGCCACGTCTTAGTATCCCTTTATCTTCTATCATGGGACCGCGTCCCAAGATTCCCTCTTCATCTTGTATAATTGGGCCACCTCTTAGTTGCCCATCATCTTCTATCTGTGGATCACCTCCTAGTAGCCCATTATCTTCTATCATTGGGCCACGTCCTAGTAGCCTTTCATCTACTATTTATGGGACACCTTCGGGTAGCCCATCATCTTCTATCTATGGGACACCTTCGGGTAGCCCATCATCTTCTATTTATGGGACACCTCCGAGTAGCCCATCATCTTCTATCTATGGGCCACCTCCTAGCCGTTACCTTTTATTCTTGGGCCACCTCCTACTAGCCTATTTCCTTCAATCCTTGGACCATATCCTATTCGTCCATCATATCATCCCTCTATCAACAACTATGGCAAGCCCACCATCATTCCTAACACTCCTATCATCAATCCCAAACATCCACTTTCTTCTCCCACTTCTTGGGACCAAAAAATCATGCATTAGCTTGTATGAAACATAAACAATTTCTTCATCAAGCTAAAATAAAAAATTCAAAGAGCTCAAATCTCCCAAAAATCCAACACCCACAAATCCAAAAATCAAACGTGATTCAAAAATGCACACCAATGTCAACGCCAAGTATGGTGCAAAGTACACAAATCTATGGATAGGAACTCAAGCTCCCATATAAAATCCATATTGCAAGATAAGTCGCAGTCACTTATCGAGTATGATCTCACCACGATCATCGAGATTAGAGATAATATCACTCTTGATAAGAAAAAACTCCTAGTCTCCCTCATCAAAGAAATCGCAAACATTATTGTTGGATCCTATCACACGGAGTGACATTGTTGGTCCCAACCTTCCCATTCATCCTATCCTATTCTTCCTACCCTATCATGGATATTTTCCCTCCTATCTATCCCCATCATCTTCATCTTCTCTCTTTGCGGTTTTCCCTTCACAAAACCATCAAAATCTAAAAATCAAAAAAATCATCAAAAATACCAAAAAAATAAAACATTACAAAAAATCAAAGGTACAAACATCAAACATTACAATCAAGTTTTGCATACACATGGATGTTCTTTCCTTTCTTTCCATTCCTCTGCAAATCACCCATCATTTTCATCCCTTTGATGATCTTTTGGTTAGTCTATTCACACTCATTGTGTGGCATTTATCTCTATTGTATATTGTTTGACCTTGGTCTTTCATTACCTTGGTAAATTAAAGAACGACTGACCTCTTAGAGATCTTATCACTATCATACATTTAATAAACTTGTTGCAAAGAATTTTGGGTGTATTTGTTGACACTAACCAATGTCATGTCATCACAATCACTTCCATATCCTTCCATCAAGCCATCAAGTGGTTCTTAACCCCTTATCAAAACAATCGAGAGAGCTGAAATACTTTTCAAAAAGCAAAAAAAAAAAAATCAAAAATCAAAAGCAAAAGCAATAAAACTCTCTCTAGGGGTATTTTTAGTATCTCTACTTGGGGCTATGGACGCCTAGCTAGCAAAAGTGCAATGTTGCGACTAGAATCAGATATATCTCCGCTGGGCTTTGGACGTTTGGGGAACGAGCAATGTACGGCTCTCCTTCCACCCTCCATTCACAAATAAACTATCAAAATCAATCATTCCTACACATTGGCTAGTTTGTCTTCACTTATTGCCTATTAAATCTTCCTTCGAGAAGTAATTAATTTTCACGTGCACACACTGGATCTTGATGAGCAAACAAGACTAATATGTTACCAGTGTTGTTTGGACCTTGTATTCAAATTTTGCTTTAGTCCTTATTTTGTCTCACGATTTGTGCCTTTAGCTCATCACTTTTTCATCGCTAATCTTCTAGCTACATTTTTCATATCCATCCATAACATTCACACTGTTCTTCTTCTTCTTCGTTTGGAACATCCGTGTGTATAAAATTCCTCTTTTGGCTATGTTTGTGGGAAAACTTTCTCCCTTTTTCAATAAACAATCTTCTACTTTATTTCTATCATCTTGTTTCTTGGCAACTTGCACTGGGGGCATGCTCGCTCCTTCCTAGCTCTTCATTGGCTTGGGTTCATCATCTTATTGAACCTATCCCTCTTGGCCTTGATCCGACTTATCCTATTCTTGTATATATGCACGGAATTTTCCCTTGTATATTCTCACCTCTCACTGGGGGCATCTTTGCATCTTCGTTTTCCTATACATAGCATTGGTAAAACATCCTAGAAAATCCAAAACATTCAAAACATTTAAAAAATTGGTTGAAAATCAAAATCTAAAAACATTCAAAATTCAAAAATCAAAACATTCAAAAAACACCGAAAATTCAAAATCAAAAACACTAAAAACACTAAAAATTGAAAACTATCCTACAAAACATCTTACTTCAATGCTTTCTTGTTCTAGCGCATGACATGCGGATCATCTTGTGATCTTCCTTCATTGACAAAGCTGGTTTGTTTGTTATGTCTGTCTTCCTAGGCATATATTGTTGCTCGGGCAATTTCATAGTGCACGTTGTTTTTCATGGGACTTCTATGTCCTCCATCTACTCCCTTGCATGTATCCTTGTTTGGGCATCATTTTAACCCTTGTCATATAACTCGAACATTTGGGAACTGAAGTTGGATAACAAAAACATTGGTACAACTTTCTTGAACATTGTTTGTTTGAGTATGTTTGTTTGTGCTTGTTTGTTTGTTTTCCTGCTTGTTTACTTTCTTTCTCGTATTGCATTGCTTATATATTTTGCTTTGAGTTAGTCCTTTAACAATGAACAAAAATCAAGTATTATGGCTCTTCATGTCATTTTACCCTTTTGTTGTATGCTTATATCAAATAAAAGGTACTTCCAAGCCAAGATGGTACGTATGCTATGTCACGATCTTTCTAGTCATCATCTATCTTATCTTCCATACTAACTTTCTACCTATCATTTTCCAATTCTTCTACCTATTCATCCGAGACACAGTTATCATAGTGACTCATCTCTACCCTCCCCCCTTGCTTCTCCCACTTGAGGCATGGGCTCCAATTCAACATTTTTGATTCAAACAATCGCCAACCAAGCCAAGTTCGAATCCCTTCCACTTTAAGTGAGTTTTTTTCACAAGATCTGTTAAGACAAGCATATCTTGTTGTCATGATCAGCTTGTCTTCTCACATGATTTTTCTCTTCTTTTCGAGCATCAATCGACCTCTTCTATCACCCCAAGGGGGGTATCATCATCCATCTAACTAATCTTTCTTTTATCCTTTCAACTTAAAATTGTCTAAAATTGTCTACTATCTTTGAAATAGTGTTGCTTTGCTACACCACACATCAAAGAGGGGCAAATGTAGATACCTAAATCTGACTACACATTTTTAATACTAAAATTGCACTAATTATCCTCTTTCCCATCATTTCATTATAATTAGTTATTTTCCGCTAATTAGCTAACATTCCCCTTCGTCTCGGTCAATTAACAACACTTCATTAATTAACTAGCTTTCTCCCTCATCCTAGATGCCAATTAACGACGCTTCTTTAGTTATAAATTATAATCATCTTTTAATTAATTAATTAACCATTATTAATTAATTAAACCTTTTAATCTTCTATTTAATCAATAAACCCTCTTATTGGTTAAATCCCCTTTCAAACCCTTCAAATTCTACTAATTTCCTTCTAAATCATCTCCAAATGGCTTCTATAAGCTTAATTTGGCCTATTAATTAATCCTAGTTGATTAATTAAATCACCCCCAACTCCCATGAGTTGTTAATCACTAATTAATCTTCTACATTCCCTTTATTTCACATTCACTAGGTTGCAAGCTTCTCCAAAATAGAAAGCTATATAAGAAACTTAGTACCTTCCTACAATTTCTACACCTTTACACACCATGTTCTTGTAAGACATCTACACTTGATAAGAGCATTTTCATGTTATTGAAAGCTTTGTTCAAACTCCCTTTCTACTTAGCAAAGAGTAGTAAGAGAAGAACTAAAATGGCAATCAAATGAGATCTCTTCCTCTTTCTTGGAGAAATTCCTTCATCGTGCATAGTTGTGTTCAGTTCATAAAGGAAGTACCTACAATCTAAAAGCACATCCAATAATCAAAGGAGGTTTGCATTTTATGTTAGATTCAATGTTTTATGCAATTAGTTAAACTTTCCTTTATGCTTTATCATGATGTTTTGCTTAGATTAGATTAAGCTAGAATCTACTTGGTGTTAGGTTCATTCCATAGCTTAGTTTCAATTTAAACATGCATACAATAAGTACAGAAATGCTGATTTTTAGGAGCCTGGTATGGCTCATCGTAGAAACATCCATACATTAAATATATAAATATAATTGTATAGCATTGTTATGTGTGTAATCAGCATTCAAATAAAAACAGATTAAAAAATGCTAAATATTCATCATATCGCAGGTTTGTAATTTATGATTTAGGTTAAAGTCATTCTTTTTTTTTGTGGGGGCAGGGGGGTCAAACTTTCAGCGGACTCCTACCATGGGTTTGTTTGTCCCAGAAACAGCCTGGGAACATTGGGTTCTTCCCAAAAATATCCCAGAAACATCATCAACATTTCCAAGAAGAACCTAACAATTATGACCAAGGACATTTCCAAGAGAACCAAAAAAAGGATTAGTACCAAAACCTTTTCAGATCTGGTATGGAGGGGGTCTTTGGAGAACTGAGTAACAACATTTTCTACAATAGAATATTGACCCAGCCTATCATTTGCATCATACTTTGTAGAGCTTCATCATCAGGCTGATTTTATCTCATATTGCCTTGTCCTTTATTGTCATATCCCAACTAGTTGCAACATTATTTATGCCAGTGAAAATTATCTATCCTATATCCTTAAATTAAAGGGACATTTATTGATCTTGCAGATTGCTACCTTCCAAATTTCAGAAAACCTATGATTTGGACGATTTCCATTTGCATGCCCTTTTAGTAGTCATTTATTATTCCTTATATCCTCCATTTTTTTACAGTTCTCATCATATTTTTTCATATTGTTGAAATTGAAGGCCTAATTGATGTAATGTTATAGTGCCAAAAATAGATGTCTCACATTTACATTTCCTATGAGCACCATCAGGAATTCCAACACCAAAATAATTAGAATCTTGCGAAAAATACTTCCACATACTACCCACTTTGACAAGTTCCATAAGTTGCAAGACATATATGATTGCTTCACATATGAGCATATGGCACTTCATTTCTACTTCTTTGGGTATAGATGGCTTGAAACATTTGGTTTACAATAAACTTCATCGATGGCAATTTCTTTGCTACAGATCCCTACCCCATTAATCCGTAACCATCAATGATACCCCAATGACAAGTATTGTTCATTTTGCCTCATAATATTAAGTTATTAACCAATGTAAAAATTAGAAATAAAATTCTTTCAAATCTAAGGGTTCTGTGGATGCCAATTTTTATCCCTTTTGCAATCTTTTGATTGCACCCGATTATATTTTCAATGAGGCCAACATTAATATAGGTGAAATTTTAAAACTTGAAAAGTGTTTCAAGCAACTTATTTTGTGTGCACAACTTATCAATTACATCATAGGCAAAAGGCAATGGCTATTGTACAACCATAAATGATAAGGAATTTGATTGACTTATTGAGGATTAGGGCTCAAAGTTGATGCAAGAGCACCGGCCCACAAATAATCTTACATCACCCAAAAATAGAATAGGGTTTTGTGTGCATGTGTGGTGGCAACTTGGTGTCTTGTGGCTTCATCGAGAGCGTGGAGGATGATCAAACAAGGCCAAAAGCAACCTTAGGAATCCAACACCTCAAAAAAGGTATGAGGTTCCCAAATCACAGGGATCCTTTCTTTAACACTGCAAAGCTGCCTATTTACGCAGGTGACAGTTACAAAACCATCCGTTTACATTAACCGGCAATTATGCAACTGCCCCAGCAATTTCAAGATCACCATTGAATTGACTGGGAAGAAAAAGACAACCAGGAGCTATATATAGATCCCATCCTAGAGCTAGATATAGATGCACCATTGATTGAACCAACTATGGACTAAACTACCACATTAACTATTCCAAAGCCTAATCCTATCACCCAATGAAGGGATTAAAACAATTGACCAACAGTTATAGTTGATCATCCCACATGACTAGAAAAGCAACCCGACCCCCAAAATAAGTATGAATGGGAAGGGGGACAAGGTGTCGAATATCCCCTTCTGCAGTCGTCAAACTGCACAAAGCAGAGGGGTTGCCCGCAGCATTTGTACACAAAGTAATGGCATAAAGTTCAATATTTGGCAGTTTCGAGCACTCCAAGCGTCTTGGGAAGGTAAAGAGGCACTAAGAGCTAACCGAGGATGTCAAAAAGATCCGAAAAGATCAAGAGAGGCAAATTTCAGTCGTGCAAGGGAGATGGAAGATAGTGGCAAGAAAATGGAGAGAGACAAAGTTTAGTGAAGCTAGAGAAATTTTGCAAAGGGGATATTTGCCCCAAGTCCATAACAATCTAGGACTATGTTGGTATTTGTTTGAGGGACGGGTGTATGTGTTCATCTTTGTTTCAATAAAGAGAGGAGAGTTTGTGCATGTGTAATCCCAATATCAAAGTTTGAATTCAATAAACAAGCTAAGCTTTGGGTTCTGAGTTTGAATATGTGTGTCCATTGTTGCAAGTATGTCTAGGTTGTGCCATTAACTTGACTTGTCATACCATCATTTAGTATCAAAGTGGGGTTTGGCTTGTTGGTTGTGTTTGTGAGGCTCTAGTGGGATTGTTGCAAGTGTGAAAGGAGTCTTCCAATTGCATAGTGTTGTGAGAGGAAGAAATGGCACACAAAGGAGTTCCCCTTGGAAGAGGAGGAAAAGCACCAAGAGTTGCAGACTTGGCAGAGATGTTGAAAGGAATCCACATTCAATTGGAGGCTATGAAAACTACTCGACAAAGGGGATTTGCAACAAATGTGAGTGACAATGAAGAAGCACAAGCACTTGAAGTGTAGACTGAAGAGTTAGTTAATGAACTAGAAGATAAATTTTTGAAGGCCGTTGCCAGGATGGGAAGCAAGCCATAGTTGGACACTTATAGCTACTTAGGTAGTCTATGTCCCGAGGGTCTTATTGACTGGATCACAGAGTTGGAAAAGAGTATTGACTATGAGGAGATGGAGAACCCCAAGAGAGTGAAATTTGATTGCAGAAATCTAGAGAGACATGCATCCTTGCGGTGGGATCATGTGCACAGCGAGAGGGTTTGGAGAAACAAAGACCAAATCAAGTCTTGGAATAGAATGGTTGCAAAGTTGAAAGGTAAGTTTTTACCTTCTGATTATAAGTTGAGTTTGTTCAAAAAATTGCAGAACTTGAGGCAAAAGGAGATGAGTGTAAAAGATTACACAGAGGAGTTTTACAAGCTCATCATTTGGGCTGGTCATGTTGAAGATGATGAAGAGAAGATCTCAAGGTATGTGAATGGTCTTTGTATTTCTATACAAGATGAGTTTGGGATGATCTATAGATCTATACAGGCATTAGTTGAGTTGATTTTCCAGCCATCCGAGGGCAATCTGATTCACTTGCCCGAAGAAGCATATCAATGTATTTTGAAGGCAAAGGAGTTGTCTAGGAGACAACAAAAGGAAGAGAAAGGTTTTCATGAGGAAGAGGACATGCAGGCACCAGTAGAGGACACCATGTTCATGAAGGAGAAGCAATTACCATTCATAACAAGAATTTCAGACATACCTCAAGGGGTAGAGTGTATCCTTCTAGAGGAAGAGGTAGAGGATTCATGGATACATGCTTTAGGTGTGAAGATGTTGGGCATAGAGTTTTTGAGTACCCACAGACACAAAAAAACACGAGCAGAAGAAATGAAGTTAGCAATCACGTTGCACAGGCGGAAGAGGAAAGCATTGCTTCATCCAAAAACACAGAGGAGCCAGAGCATGGAGAATCTCTCATGAGGAAGAGAGCACTTCCAAAACCAGTCAAGGAGGAGAATGAGCCGTTATAGAGAAAGAATCTTTTTAGAATTGTTTGTAAATCTGGAGGTAAGTCCTGCCAGATTATTGTTGATAAATAGTAGCACAAAAAAATTGGTGTCTAGTGAGATGGTAGAAAAACTAGGGTTGAAGAAGATAACATTTCTTGGTTGCAATAAGGACATCATATCTTGGTAAATGAGCAATGGTTGGTGAATTTTCAGATTGGTTCGTATGAGGATGAAATTTTGTGTAATAGGCTACCCATGGACGTTTGTCACATATTGTTGGGAAGGCCTCATAAATTAGATAGGAAGGCTATACATGATTGTAGAGAAAATACCTACACCCTAGTAAAGGATGGAAGGAAGTATACATTTGAGTCCGTTGAAGGACAAGGAGAAGAAATGGACTCTAGTCCCAACACTTTGTTGGTATTTGGAAAACTATTTCTAAGAGAGGTAAAAAAGAGAAATCTTGTTTTGCTTTCATTCCCAAGCCCATGGAGGTTGGAAAAAGACATAGAGTAGATGAAATTCCACTAAATAGCCAATTTGGATGCGATTCGGAGTATGGGTACAAAGTACCTGCATACGGGTATGGCACTTTTTTTTTGCCTTGGGTATGCCTTTGCACATCCGTACAAAAAATATTCAAATATATATATATATATAGAAATTATAACCTAATAAATCAGAAATTAGAGACATTAACCATATAGTATGCATATAAAAAACAAAATAACCACAAAAATGAAAATATTATCCAAATGCCAAATGTCATAATAATCAAATATCTCAAATGTCATGTGCTGATCATAATTAATTACATCAAAATTAATATTCAGTCATCTTGCTCTTCATCGAGAGTATGAACATCAACATCATGTGGTGCACTATAACCACAAAGACTACCACTCTGCTAGCTCCACCACTCTTGCCAACTATATTATGCCTCCCAGGAGAGTCAATGTCAAACAATGAGTGGTGTGAAAGGGAAGAATTCAGGTCAACATCCTCGGGATTTATATCCCAATGCTTTGACAACCCCTCATTGTACTTTGGATTCTTGTGGGAGATAAGGTGCAAGTTCAAGTGTATGTCAACCAAGTCCTCAGCCTTTTTGCTCTAAGCTTGTTGCGCTTCCAAGAGAGGATGAAGTTGTATGTGCTCGAAATGTCCCTCTTTCTAAAATGACATTATTGAAGACCCTTGGCCTATTTTGTCTACCCGACGGCCAAAGGGGGAACATAAGGGTGACTTAAGTTATTTTTAATTATTATAAAGTGCCTGTAGCAAAGGGAAAAGTGCCCATAGCAAAGGAAAAATATGTAAGCACTTATAATAATTTAAATAACTTAATATTATGTCAAGTCTAAGTTAGAAAAAGGTGTAATTACATTTTATATTGGTCCTAGGGAGAAAATGCAACTTGACTTACTTAGTAGAGGGGACTTTTGAAAGATTAAAAGTGTCATTATATTTTTATGTCTCCCCTAAGGGAAATTGTGACTTGGTCTAGGAAGGGCCATGGGGAAAAAAGACATTAAAAATCATTGCAAGCTGATTGGAGGATGTGGGAGGCTGTTTTAGGGTCACTTCTTTCCATTTAGGGAAAAGTCGACTTGCTTGGGGGCTCATTCTATCATTCCATATTTTCCAAATTTGTCTAAGAGCTAAGGAGCTGCTGCTGCAATTTTCTGAGGACGAAAACCCTCAGAAAAAGGTGAAGGAAGAACGAAAACTCTTCCTTGGGTTTGTCATTTTGTTGGTGAAAGATTCAGAGCAAAAATCAGATTTTTAGAATCAGTTATTCCCAGCTGGAGCGACCCATTTTGGGGCTGTTTTGCAGGGTTTAAGGGAGTCAAAAATATCAGTTTTTATATCTGCTTTGGGGAGTGCATTTCCAGAAATTTATCCAGCACTTTTTGGTCATTTTTGTGGGGTTTCAAACCCTTTTTCTACTGCTGTAACCATAGGTCAGATCTGCAATATTTTATTAATGAAATCAAGTTCTGGAGCTCCCATTTTGGTACCTATTTATTCTATTGTTCTCTATAAATCAGTTTCTATTGAAAAATCCAAAAAAGAAGTGTTTTAGCTTTGTTTATGGTGTTTTCATTCTCTTGTGCAAATCGCATTTTCTGGAAAAATTATTTCTGCAATATATATTTTCAGTTTTGGTGCTCTTTTCAGCTGGGTCTTCCAATATTTTCCACTGTGTATTCAATCTGGTTCATTTGGGGACACTACAGTGCTCCAATTCCACTCACAAGAAGATGAACTTGCAGCCTAAATTAAAATTTATAAAAGGTAAAAGTTAAAATTAAAGTTTTGAACAAAAATAAAGTTAAAAACTCTAACAAACAAAAAAAAACTTTACTATGACAGCACCTTGATTGCAAGATTTTGAATGGTTGGTATTGCTTGGCCATGGAGGTGCCACCACATATGCGCCTCCCTCTTGTATTTGTCCCACATGGCACCAAGGCTTTGACCTTGGGAGGTGATGAAACTCCCAAACTCAATCATAAACGTGTCTTCTACCTCAGGATCAGGAAAAATCTTGGCTAATGCCAACTTGAACCCTTCGGCCACTTCCACATCCCTATATGGTGCCACCCTCCTTGGCAAAGAAAGGATCTTTGTGCTATAAAATCGAGGAGTCAATGCAAAAGAAAAAAGACGTAACAGAGTGGTCATTTTATGCCACTAATTGATGAGGACTGAATGCATTTATTTGAAAAAGTTCTGCTCAAAATCTTGCTCCTTTGCACTAATGACGGATTTTATCTTCTCAGTCATTGAGTTGATGTCATCATATATTTCTCCCAAACACGGATGATCCATGTTTGTGAAATGAATCATGCTTGTGATGGCCTCCATGATACTCATGAAGATATTTTACAAGGCCCCACCAATCATAATCTAGGACCATATTTTTCAATGTTTAGGCCTACTCTTTGCATGACGCTTTCCATACAACCCATGTGTTGTTGATCACCAAGCATTGTAGTGCCTCTTTCACCTTCACAAGTCTCAAGACGATTGTGTGAGAGACGAACCTAATCTCAACACCCTATTAAAAAAATGAAACAAAAGAAAATTAAATAACTTATGAAAATAAAAATCTCCAAGTAGATATTAGTTATTAAACATATTTAAAAACATAAATAAATTATAAATTATAGTTTACTAAAATAAAATAAAAAATCAGAAGTTTACAAGTACCTTCAGCAACTTCAAAGACGAGAAGTTTCTAAACATGGCTTGGAATCGGTGATGGTTCATGACGAACATCTGAATCTCCTCTCCCTTAGCATAAATTTAGCCGATCCATGGAATTTTTGGCCAATCTTTTGTGACGCATGAAATTGAGCAAATGGACAACACAAGGTGTCCAAAAATGTGTGGAAACCTCGCCTCCACCAACATTTCCACGTCCTTGCATTTTTTTGCATTATCCATAATGACTTGAATAATGTTTTGAGGCCCCACCGCCTTAAAAATTCGATGAGGATGTTAGCAATGGAATCCCCACCCTTCACACATCCCTCGAATCAACGGCCTTCAAAACATTTCCCTTTAGGGCACACTACTGACCACAATGATAAGAGGCCCAATGCTTGCATCTTACCATCCATCAAAACGATGGAGACCCCATTTCTGCCCATGAATCAATGATCAGCTTCAATGAATTGTCAACATATTGTTTCTCCTTGGCCAATAGGGTGGTGCAAACTTTTTCATACCTTGGCCCTTGGTAACGTTTTGGGGCTTCATTAACTGCTCTTATCATTTCCTTCCAATGATGGTTACCTAACCACATTGAAGGACAATTAATTGGCATATAAGCATCGAGCAATATGCTCATCCACAAGATCTCTCGCCTCATTTTGAAAAGACCTCTCCAATGGTCCTTTTGTTCTCTTGCTTGAAGGAGTATGTTCATCCTGTGTGGGGGGTGATGGCAAAAATGGATGTCTTGGGGCCACCACAATAGAACCACTAACAATGGGTGGGGCCATTCATCGCTTCCTTAACCCTCTCCCTTTGTTTAACAAAAGGTGACCCACTTTCATGGTGTGGGTTGCCTCTGCTCCCTCTTACTCCTTGATGAATTCAAGGATTTGTGTTTTTGACATAGAATGTCTTGTGTCCCCTTAAATCCTCGATACCCGTATTAGGTATGTGACATAGGTGGGCCTTCAACCGACCATATGAACTATGGTGCATAACATTGCACCAGTTGCATCTCCATTTAACCCCCCCACCACCTGGAACAAAACTTAGAATTGTCACGTCTCCAAAGTGGCATTGTGCATCATGTTGAAAATGAAATCGGCCATGACCCATTGACCCAAAACTAGTTGACATTGTGATTGCAAAAATGTAGCTACAAGTTTAACAAACTTGCAAACTATCATAAAAAAAAAGAAAAACCCCACAACTTCAAAAAAAAGAAAATTCAAAATTCAAAAACTTACCTCCAACAAATGGGTCCAAATCAACCACCTTAAGAATATGATTGCGAATAAATTTTGATGAAGCTTGAACCTTGGATGAGAACTGGAAAGTAAATAGGCAAAGAGAAAAAGAGAGGATAGTTTTTGCATTTGTGTTTTGCTTTGGTCTTTAGTGGTTTTTATCTTTGTTTTTTGTGTTTGAGTTACTTTTTAGGGTTAGAAATAGTTTTTATTACATTTTTGCTTTTTATATCGACTTTCAATGAAAAATAAAAAAATTAAAAACTTATTTTTGACGTTGGTACATCCAAGGCACGTCTTGGAAGCACTTGGGTGTACACTGTGCATCCAAGACGTACCTTAGGCGTGCACGGGGGTACCTTACCCGGGGCGGGGTTCGTCTTGGAGGCCTTCAAGCTATGTAGAAATTCCAAATGAGGTGAAGATTTTCTTTGGGAGAATATGCTGAAATTCTCTCCAAGGATTTGTTGGATGGGTTTCCACCCATGAGAGGAGCATTGGTCATCATATGGACTTGATACTCGGATTCAACTTACTTCGAACAAGGCAACAATGGGTTAACACCTATGGAAAATGAGGTAAGGAGGCAAGTCCAAGATCTATTGGACACGAGTTTTATATCGAAAGCTTGAGCCCATGTGTGGTACCGGTTGTACTAGCACCAAAGAAAGATGGAGAATGGGGAATGTGCACGGATTCAAGAGCCATCAACAAGATTACTATTAATTACATATTTTAATTGCCACGAAAAGATAACTAGATGAATTGTTTGAGTGGGGCAAAGTACTTCACAAAGATAGATTTGAAGAGTGGGTATCATCAAACCCGGATTAGAGAAAGTGATGAGTGGAAAACGGCATACAAGATAAATGATGGGTTGTATGAGCGCTTACTCATGCTATTTTGGTTGTCAAATGAACCAAGCACATTCATGGGACTCGTGAGTGAAGTACTAAGACCATTTTTTGGTAAGTTGATTATTGTGTATTTGGGTAAAATTTTGATTTTAGTTCAACAGAAGAGAAGCACTTAATGCATTGGAGCTTGTATAGAAAGGTTGAGAGAGAAAAAATTGGTCAACTTAAATAAGTGCAGTTTTATGAGGGAAAACTTGATTTATTTGGGTTTTGTGATTTCCTGTGAAGGATCGAGGATGGATCTTAAGAAATTCGAAGCCGTTGTTGAGTGGCCATCACCAAGGAGCGTGTTTGAAGATAGAAGATTTCATGGGTAGCAAGTTTTTACCAAAATATCGTCAAGAACTTTAGTGGGACGTGCACTAATCACAAAAAAAAATGAAGGGTGATAGGAAGGAGTTTATTTGGATAGTTGCAGCAAAAAGTATGGCTTTGAGATTTTGAAGATGGTGACAAAACAACAGTTTTAACATTGAAGGATTTCAACAAGGTATTCCAGGTTGATTGTGATGCTAGTGGGATGACAGGTTGGTGGTGTTTTGAGTCAAGAAATTAAGCTTGTTGCTTACTTCAGCAAGAAAGTGAATGAAGCTAGTAAAAAAGGTACTCGCCTATGATCAAGAATTCTATGCAATTGTTCAAGCGTTGAAAAATTGGAGGCACGACTTCTACCTTGCTATCAAGCCTTATTGTTCATGAAGAGCTAAGGTAAGTTAAACCAAAAGCACATGAAGTGGGTTGATTTTCTTCAAAGTTACTCATTTATTTAGAAGCATAGTGTAGACACAAAATCTATGCACTTGGGTACATTTCTAGGTCCTAAAGCATATTAATGTATACATGATTCCTAAGCAATAAAACTAGTGGTTGATAACTCCTTTTGGCATTTTGGTTGCTTTATCTCTTACACTTTATTGGCCTTACACATCTTACACTCTGCCAACACTTGACTGATTTATCTTTTGATGGCCTCGAACACTAACACCCGCTTAAGACACTCCTGGCACTCCTGTCCTCTTTCTTATTCTTATTTTTTTGGGTCTCTTTTAGTCATTTTTAGCACTTTGGGTCGGTCATCCAGGTTGTCAATGACGAAATTTAAACAAGGGAATCATATATATACTCAGTTACTTCTTTTAAATCAAGGGCCAAACATCATAAGCATTATCTATCATCACCTAAGCTTGCACAAAGGCACAAGAGCATTACAAGGCATACATCTAGCACATCCATACAAGGCACAAAGGCTGCACCTATCTGCATACACAACATAGGAGGGGAGTTTATTCTATTGCATTACACACATTTTACATACTTGGGACAATCTAGATCTAGCCCGCTATCATCGTGCAACTTGCACAAGGGCATCCTAGGGCACGGGACACGAATACACACACATACACAAAGAACTACATGGAGTCTGAGATGTAGTGCAACACTCGGTCGTAAGTTCACTCTTTGGGTGACCGTCAGGGGTCAGTCTAACTCCACATTCTACATCTTCTTTATTAGATTTGATGTGGTTTGTGGGCATGTGCAACTAGTTATCTATTTTGCAAGTTACAGGTGCAATCGAAACCCTAACAAAAAACGAAGGTCGAGCAACAAAGCGAATATTGAGCGAAGACCTTCCGACCCAAAAAGGCCAAGACCTAAGCATCTCGAGCAGACACAGTGCACCCAAACTCGTACTAGCGCTGGGGCGCTCCTATCCTCCCCTCTGTGGCGCTTCTATCCCAAAGCCATTCTATGTTCTCAAACCTTCATCGAGCCCTATTGACACTATTTCCAAATCGATTCAACACTCAAACAATCCCGATCACTCCCGTGTTTCACGGATTCATTAATTCATCTCTCTCCACTCATTTGCTTAGGGTTTTACATCTTTGAATGTTTATTGCTTGTGCATACTATACATAATTATCGAATATCATTCGTTATAGTAGTTACTCAAATAAAGATTTAATTCAAATTACAATAAATCATTTGGTGAACCCAACATCTCGAACACTACCCTCATTTAGGACCCTTTTATACCCATTTTCACCTAACATGAGCGTATCCATCCCCGCTTTCTTGCAAGATAATCCTGAATGTGAGCACAAAATACAATCTTGTTTATCTACCACTTACATTCATCCCAATACTTCTCTCGAATATGATTATCATAGATTCATGCGGCATTATCTTTTTTAATGAAGAACATATTACCTTTACATCTGCTGAAATTTCCCTCAATCTGCTTTTAGATAATGATCTCCCCTTTATATTCAGGTTTGCATCTATAATATAGGGGTTAAACGAGCTTTAGTTGATAATGGATCCGGCCTCCACACTTGTAATCTCTCATTCCTTCAAAAATTGGCCTTTCCAAAGCCTCCTAACTCCATCTATTTGCATTCGCGGCTTTCATAATATTCCTAAAAGAGTCTTAGGTACAATCATACTACCCATTACTTATTGGGACATGCACTTTACCCGTCCCCATGCCATGTAATGCCTAATAGTCTTAATTATAATATTCTTCTCGAACGGCCTTAGATCCATGCCATGCATGCGGTCCCTTCAACCCTTCATGCACATCTTAAATTCATATACCACGGTGTCATCTATGACGCTTAGCGAATCCTCTCCATTTGCCTTTTGCAACACCATTGATCATTCACCCGATGCCCCTACTTCGCAAAATCTCCTCCTAATTTCATGAAGTATGGTCCTAGATATCACTATATGCTCCATTACGATTTCATTGGCACTGTCTTAGGTAAAGATGGACAAGGAGTCACCGAGCCTCTTTCTTCCCACACAATCCACCAAATTCGGCATCGGATATACCTCTCCCCTACTTCTTCTATTACCACCACGTCTTCTCCTGAGGTTTACACTACTTCACATACTCACAATCTTCCTCTACTATACCTTGAGCTTATTGATGATACCACTTCTCCCACTTGGCCTAAATTGATACATTCTTACGATGATGCTCTATTAGACTACATGAGGACTTACGATCATCTTCCCCTTATCATCACAAAAAGGTGTTTCCCATCCTTTTCTCAATGCTACCGCTTACTTTGGCAAATTTGATTCTCCTAACACCAATACCAATACTCCTAACACCATTCCTACCGATCCATACATCTAAGACCGATTCACTCTCTCAAACGAAGAAATTATTCAATGTAACCTCGGCACCAATGAAAACCCCCGTATGCCTTCTATTAGCCACCTCTCTTACACCTTCCAAGCAAGCAAATATCAAACAAGTGCGTCATGAATTTTCCGATATATTTGTATGGAGTTATAGTGATATGCCTGATATAGATCCTTTTGTTGCCATGCACAATATAGTCCTTAACCTTGGTGCTAAATCAGTCTTATGCAAAAAAATCCAAAAATCGCATCCTAAGGTTGCATTATTAGTTAAAGAAGAAATACAACTTTTGGATGTCAACTTCATCCGTGTTATTGACTACCCCGAATGGGTATCCAATATAGTTCCTATTATGAAACCAGATGGCAAAGTTTGTTGTTGCACTGATTTTTGCAATCTTAATAAGGCTTGCCCCAAAGATAGCTTCCCATTACCACACATCGATGCCATCGTTGACTCTACTACAGGTTATGACATTCTTTCATTCATGGACGGCTTTGCTGGTTATAATCAAATTAAAATCAACCTCATTGATCAAGAAAAGACATCATTCACCACACCATGGGGTACCTTTTTCTACATTGTCATGCCCTTTGGCCTTAAGAACATCGGGACCACTTACCAACGTCTTTATGACACATATTTCACAACTATATACACAAAATTATTGAGGATTACGTTGATGACATACTTGCCAAATCCCAACATCGTGCCACACATGCTCAAGATGTTTGCACACTTTTTGAATGCTTACAACAATACAATGTGCGCCTAAATCCAAAAATGTGTGTTTTCAAAGTTATGACAGGAAAACTACTTGGTTATATTATTTCTCATACAATTGAAATAGATCCCAATAAGATCCATGTCATAGTCAACATGCCTCCTCCACGAAATTTACAATCTGCATTAATTACGAGGAAAATCCAAGCCATTCGCCGCTTCATTGCCCAATTAGCCAACAAAATCAACCCTTCACACGTCTCATGAAAAAGAATACTAGGTTCATTTGGGATGATCACTGCCATTGTGCTTTTGAGGCTACCAAAACATGTTTGCTAAATCCTCCTATCCTAGTACCTCTCATGGCTCATCAGCCCTTCCTACTATATATCTCTACTACATTCCACGCCTTACGAGCCCTCTTCACACAACATGACGATGCTCAACGTGAGCAGGTTTTTTATTACATCATTCACACATTACTTTCATACAAATGCAATTATAGCTATATTAAAAATTTAGTCTTGGCCTTGTATTTGTTGCGGATAAATTGCGACTTTATCTTCTCAATAGCAAGATTCATATTATTACCAAGGTAGATCCCTTATGATGCCTCTTATCCTGCACCCACCTCTCTAGACACCTTGCTCGATGGGTTATGTTACTCATGGAATTTGATTTCAAATTCATCCCATAAAAATCCATCAAGGGCCAAGTCATCGTCCACCACTAGTTGATGCCCTCTCTTTGACCCTTCTCGGTTTTCGATGACTTCACTCGCTACGCAATCGATAATGAGACGTGGACAATGTACTTGACGGATCTCCTTGTGCACTTGGGCGTCGGGGCTGGAATTGTCTTCATCGCCCCACATGGTGAGTATCTCCCCTTTTCTTACCAGCTAGGTTTCTCTTGTACAAATAATATTGCAAAATATGAAGCTCTCATTCTTAGCCTTGCTGTCACCCATAAGTTACTTATTCAAATATTCATATTCATGGTGACTCTCAGCTCATTGTCAATCAAGTCAACGACACATATCAAACCAAAGAAGAACGTCTCATTCCTTATAACAACCTTGTAAAAGCCATATTGGCTACATTTGCATCCTATTCTATTACCGCGATCCCTCACAAAGATAATCATCATGTTGATGTCATGGCTAGCACTACCTCCCTCATTTCTTAGGACATTACCAATGAGCAGGCCACTTTTATAATTCATCACTTACGACAACCATCCACTGATAGTCCGACTTTGGAAGCCAACGTTGTTACACGTAACAATGATCGTCCTGAATGGTTCACACCAATCTATACTTATTTATATCAATAAGCCATCCCCGCCTACCTCTCACCCCACAAAGCCCATCGCTTACGACGAGAAGCCATATGGTATGTTATTATTGGCACCTCATTATTTAAACGGGCTTTCGATGGATGTTTGTTACATTGTTTAGGCATCGATGACATCCCTTTGGTTGTATCTCAGATCCATGACAACCTATGTGGAGGACACTTCTATGAAAACATTGTCTCATAAACTCCTCCGACATGGTTATTATTGGCCTATTATGGAACAAGATTGTTTTGAATATGACACACGCTGCGACAAATGTCAAAGCATAACAACCTCCATCACGCACACCCGCATATGAACTCCATCCCATCGCCTCATCATGGCCATTTTCTTTATGGGGTTTTGACCTCATCGGTAAAATCAATCCTAAATCAGTTGATGGCCATAAATTCATTATTACTGCTACTAAATATTTCACTAAATGGGTCGAAGCCGCAGCCATTGAAAACCACTACCGGTCTTTGACATGTGTCGATTTATTACTACCCACATCATCACCCGCTTCGACATTCCCTTAGCCATTGTCATTGATAATGGCTCTTCTTTCAAAAACAGGGATGTCAAAAGGCTTTGTGCAAAGTTCAAAATCAAGCAAACCTTTTCTACCCCTTATTATCCACAAGGCAATGGTCAAGTAGAAGCCACTAATAAGACCATTGTCAAAATATTGCGCAAAATTGTTGATACTAGCGGAAGTGATTGGCATAATCAAATTTTATACACTCTTTGGGCTTACCACACAAGCATTCATACTCCCCAATGCTACACCTTTTTCACTAGTCTACGGCATTGAGGCTATCATTCCCCTAGAACTTGAAATACCTTCATTATGTGTGTCACGATAACAAGTATTGTGAAAATCGATTACACTAGCTAGAAATGCTTGAATCTCGCAACGTCAAGCCTTGGAACATCTTTGTGTGTATCAGGTGCACATCACACAAGCTTATAATAACAAGGTGCACCCACGTGAATTCAATATTGGTAATCTTGTTCTAAAAGAAAACCAAAAAAACAAATGTCGATGCTCAAGAAAAAGGGAAATTTAAGCCTAATTAACTCGAGCCTTATGCCATTATTATCAAGTTAGGCGTGGAGTCTATCATCTTGCTACTCTTCTCGGAAAACCACTCAAGAAGCCACTTAATGTCATGCACCTCAAATGATATTACGCATAAATGCCTTCTTCTATTGGTTACCCGATGACACACTCTTGTTCTACGGGTCATACTTGATGTCGAGGGTACAATTCCTCAATGAACCTCACTTGTCACATTCCGGCGTCTCTCTTTTGCTATCTCTCACTTTGTGCTTCATGACTACCTTTCTAAGCATTGCCAAATCTTTGGTACACATACTCTCCTTCATTACCCGATGATGCACTCTTGTTCTACAGTTCATACTTGACTGTTGAGGGTGCAATTCCTAAATGAACCTCACTAGTCACATCATGGCAACTCTCTCTTTGTCTCCCACACTCCGTGCTTCATGAATACATTTCTAAGCATTGCCACATCTTTGGTACACATACTTTACCTTCATTACCCGATGACGCACTCTTGTTTTATGGTTCATACTTGACTAGTTGAGGTGCAATTCCTAAATGAACCTCACGTCACACACATCCACTAGGGGCGACGCGGCCCCTCCCATCTGCACATCTAGCATATCGCAGCACACCATCACATTCACAATGCATCTACACATCTTGGTTGTCTTTGTTCTTGCTCACTTATACTATTTACATGTTGCACTTTGTTTCCTATGCTAGCTGGATTCTTAGTATGTCATTATTTTTTCTATACACACATGCGCGTTCACATGGTATCTTGAGGTGAATGCAGGACTTTTACATATTCTTACACAATGCATGATGCTCGACACCATTCTTTACCAGTCCCACCGAGGCTCCTGGGGGCATCTACCTTTGCTACTCTCATACTCCACACTCATAGGTCCTATTGTTACAATATTTACTACTTCTTGTTATCACTTACTTTTTGCTGCTATATACATGCTTTGACATACTACTTATCTTTCTAACATGTTAACGGGTGCTTCATGTGTAGCATTTGCCTTGCAAGATTCTATATACAACCATGGTTATTTGTCACTCCTTATTACAATTGTTTGCTATTGTTTATGGGTTATGCCCTATGTTTTGCTTGATCATTGTTTACTTATGGCCGTTTTGGCCCTAATTGTCTTGTGACATTGTGAGCGATGTCCCATGTATGCAACCCGCTTTTCACGGTACATCTTGTCTTCATATTTGCTTGCTACATTGTCTTTTATTGCATGTTAGCTCTTTTACACTAACACTTGTTTCTAGTCTATCTTGTTTACATGTGCCTTGGTTTCTACCATGCACATCCCCTACCCCTACAGGTATCCAATCCACGATATGCATATCAATTTCAAGTCCTCTCATTTTGGTCGCATCCTCTTACATTCGTCACATGCACCCCAAACAAGGGGGACAACTATTGGGTGAACAAATCACCATTACAACAACACACGAAACTCCAAAACAAAACAACACAATACCGAAATGGCAAAGGCGGACGATTCTGAGTGGTCGAGATTAGACTTAGATCACAAACACAAAGTGACACTAGTGCCCGTGTAGAGCAACAAGAACGGTGGGCGCTCGTGTCCCACCCGGCACTTGTGTCCTTGAGGGCAAAACAAATAATCTCTCTCGTTCAACACATTTTCAGCAGAGAGTTACAATACAGATCTACATGATATCAAACACTTGGCTCCAATGCATGAATTCAGTCATTTTGTTACAAATTGGGACGTGTCAATCTGCAGTGGCACTTATTATTTGAGAAGCGTCATGGAAGGAGGAAAAACAGAACTCTCTCCCCAACACTCTTCTCTTAGAGTGAGATCGCACAAAAAACTCACCTTGGCATGAGATCGCCCTAAAAACCCGCTCTTGGCATGAGATTGCCCAAAAACCTCATCCTTGGCGGCAGGACGCTCAAATCCATGTCTCAACGCTTTCTTGGTTGGGAATTGATCACTCCCAACCCCATCCAACATCTCCAAAGCAAATAGAACAAATTTTTATCCTATACTATCTCATACATTAGGTGCATTCTTTCCTTAGCTACTACTTTTACACACTTTTTATTTATACATACTTCGATTTTTCATATATGGGACATTGATTACTTTTTTGCTCTTCTTTTGCAGGTCCGTCCTTACAAGCAACAAGAAATCTGCTCACATCTCGCAAGCACAAGCTCCAACAACACACTACTACGAATACACTTCACCACTAGAGTCTACCTCCTCTTTTCTAGTTGCCATGTTTCACAAGCTACTTGTCCACTCGACACACTATCGGCTACACTTCTCTTCGGTTTATAAGGTACGCATCTTCTATCTACTTTATGTTATCGAGTATTCACTCAACAACATAAAGTGGAGGCAAATGTAGACACAAAATCTATGCACTTGGGTACATTTCTAGGTCCTAAAACATACTAATGTATACATGATTCCTAAGCAAGAAAACTAGTGGTTGACAACTCCTTTTGGAATTTTGGTTGCTTTATCTCTTACACTTTATTGGCCTTACACATCTTACAATTTTGCCGACACTTGACTGATTTATCTTTTGATGGCCTTAGACATTAGTGCTCAGTTAAGACAAAAGCGCCCAAGTGCTCTTGTCCCTCCTAGGCACTCATGTCCTTCTTTTTCTTATTATTACTCCTTTGGGTCTCTTTTACTTCTTGGTCACCTTTTAGCACTTTGGGTCAACCTTTCAATTTTCAATTACGAAATTCAAACAAGGGAATCATATATATACTTAGTTACTTCTTCTAAATCAAGGGACAAACATCATAAGCATTATCTATTATCACCTAAGCTTGCACAAAGGAACAAGAGCATTAAAATTCATACATCTAGCACATCCATACAGGAAACAAGGGTTGCATCTATTTGCATACATAACATAGAGGGGAGTTCATTCTATTCCATTACACACATTTTGCATACTCGAGACAATCTAGATCTAGCCCACTATCATCGTGCAACTTGTACAAGGGTATCCTAGGGCACGGGATGCGAATACACACACATGCACAAAGAACTACATGGAGTCTGAGATGTAGTGAAGCACTCGGTCGTAAGTTCACTCTTTAAGTAGTGACTGTCAGGGTCAGTCTAACTCCACATTATGCATCTTCTTTATTAGATTTGATGTGATTCGTGGGCATGTGCAATTAGTTATCTATTTTGCAGGTCATAGGTGCGATCGAAACCCTAACAACTAAGTCGAGCAATGAGAATGAATATTGGAGCAAAGACCTTCCGACCCAGAAAAGACCAAAACTTGAGCATCTAAATAGACACGGCGCCCAAACCAGTCACTTCAAGACTGGGCGCTCCTGTCCTCCTACGCTTCACATAGCAGCACGAGTTCTATGTTCTAAAACCTTCATCAAGCCCTGTTGACATTGTTTCCGATTAGATTCAAAGACTCAAACAGGCCCGATCACTCTCGGGTTTCACAAATTCGAAGTCATCTCTCTCCACTCATTTGTTTAGGGTTTTACATCTTTGAATGTTTATTGATTGTGTATGTTGTACATAACTATCAAAATATCATTCATTACAGTAGTTACTTTAAAATAAAGATTTAATTCAAATTAGAATAAATCACATAGAAGTGGGAAGCCCAATAAGGTTGTTGATGCATTAAGTAGGAGTTGTTTTTGTTGCATAAGATAAGAGTGGAAGTAGTTGGGTTTAACTCTATAAAAGAGACCTCGAAGCACGGAAATGCCCCGGGGTCCCATTTCATGGTCAAAACATTTCGGAAACAGAAACGGAACTGAAACACCTTGAAACTAATAAAGTTTTAAGCATCAAAACTTTAAAAAAAATTAAAAAGTAGCATTTAATAAACCTAACCCTAATCTACCTACCTAGACTTGCTTTAAAGACACCTCCTAAAAGCTATATAATGACCTCTTAGGTCCATTCTAAATCACACTCTCATTTTTCTCTTGCTAAATTCAGTTTTCACTAAACTAACATTTAGCATTGTGAAGAGCAAAGAGACATCAAGGAGCAGCTTGAAGGAAGAGTTTAGGAGGTGGTGCTAAGAGCAAAGAGCATCAAGGAGGAATTTCAAAGCAGATTTGGAAGCTTCAAGGAGGAAAAACTAGGTATTTTTCAAGTTTTTTTATAAAGAAAATGTTAATGTGATCAATGATCACGAATGATGTGTGCATAATGCACACATCATTCATGATCATTGATCACGATATCAATATGTAGTTTTAATTTAGTAATTTTTAAACTCTATGCTAAAAAAATTGTAACATTTCCTTTGCGGTTTTTAAATAAAAATCATATGTTGTTTTTTTAAAATTATAAATATCATCCAAACTCTGTGTATGCTCTCACCTCGCACCTATACAGTGACCTTGGTGATCAAAAGCAGAATAGGATGCGTAGGTTTTTTTATAGCTATTTTAAGAGTTTTTTTGTATTTATTAAATTAAAAAATCCGAACTTTGTGTATGCTCTCACCTCGCGCCTATACGGTGAACTTGGTGATCAAAAGCAAAATAGGATGCGTAGGTTTTTTTTTTTTATTTTAAGAGTTTTTTTGTATTTATTAAATTAAAAAAATCCGAACTCTGTATGCTCTCACCTCGCGCCTATACGGTGAACTTGGTGATCAAAAGCAAAATAGGATATGTAGGGTGTAGTTCTAACTTCTATTTAATAATTTATTGTTATCTAAGTTTATGTTTTTAAAAAATTCAATGTAGGTTTGATTCTTTGACTCTTGAGATATAAAAACATAAATGGCATCCAATTCAGCTTTAGTGGGAGGGCATGGGGAAGGGGAAGCAAGCCAAAGTGGGGGTGTGGATCCTAGAGCTCCTCTTTGGAGACGTGCAAATTGTGGAGAACCTTGTTGGCGGTGGCTCTCGAGTTTGGGTATGCAATCATTGCAATATACAATACAAATCCTCTTACACCCACCTCAAAGCTCATTTAATGGGGAAAGCGGGAACGGGGATTAGAAAATGTGCCAAGGTTGAAGGGAAACATATATTGGCATATATGAAAGAGCAAGAGACTGATTTGGAAGCTTCAAGAGCTAGATTTAAAACCGCTCCTTTGCAAAATAGGGGTTCGTAAAACCACCCACCCCATCAAACCATCCTTTTATCCAAGTTGCAGTTGAAACTCCATTAGAGGGAGAGTGCTTGTCACGAAAGAGAAGTACCAAAGGCCCATTAGAGCAAGCATTTGCAAATGAGAAAAGGGATGTTGCTGATGAGTTGGTTGCTCGATGCGTTTATGCATGTGGGCTGCCCTTCAATGTGTTGCGGTCACCTTATTGGCAACAAATGGTGAGAGGAATTAATGATGCACCACAAGGGTATAAAAGCCCTAGTTATGAGAAGGTGAGAACATCATTGTTGGCGAAAGAAGTGGCCCATGTACATACTTCTTTGCAACCAATTAGGGATTCATGGAAGGACTCGGGGTATCTATCATTTCAAATGGATGGAAAGATGCCCAAAATAGACCCCTAATCAACATTGTTGCAGTGTGCCCTAAAGGGGCAATGTTCTTAAGGGTTGTTGATTGTGAGGGTGAAGTGAAAGATGCTCAATTTATTGCTAATATTTTGATTGAGGCTATTGAGTCAGTGGGCCCTCAAAACATTGTCCAAGTCATCACAGACAATGCCAAAAATTGTAGAGCAACAAGGATGATTGTTGAGGGGAGATATGAGCACATTTTTGGACACCTTGTGCAATACACTCCTTGAATTTGATGTTGCAGAAGATTGGCAAAATTCCATGGATAGAAGAAACTTATACGAGAGGCAAATGAGATTCAAATGTTTGTCACAAATCATCATATGTCTCAAGCTATCTTTAGGAGGTTCTCAACGTTGGAGTTGTTGAAGGTAACAAAACAATTTCCTAGTTTCTATTTTTAATATTTATTTGCTAACTTTCTATGAAATATCAAATTATCAATTGAATTTCTTTTAAATTTAATTTTATATTTTATTAACTTGTTTTAATTTATTTTAATAGGTTGTTGAAACAAGATTTGCCTCTCACACGCTCGTCTTAAGACGACTTGTGAAGGTAAAACAAGCCTTAAGGCTTATGGTGATTGATGATGTTTGGTCTGTGTGGAGGCAAGCAAACACAGAAAAGAGCCATCAAAGTAAAATCAATGATACTTGATGATAATTGGTGGGCAAAGGTTGCATACTTGCTTAGTTTTACTGAGCCTATTTTATCTATGATTAGATATACAGACACAGATGACACTTGCATAGGGGAGATCTATGATGGCATTAACTCTATGCTTGAAAAAATTAAAGACATCATACAACAAAAGAGCGAGGATCCTGAAGAAACCTTCTACAATGAAGTTAAGAGCGTGATCATGAGAAGGTGGAATAAAATGACCACCCCATTGCATCTCCTAGCCTATGCCCTGAATCCCAAATTTTATAGCAGTGAAATGATTTCGCTACCCGGTAGGCAAAAACCATATGATGACCACTAAGTTACAAATGGAGCTAAGACAGCATTCCGAAGGCTTTTTCCTGATCCAGATATAGCTAGTACAGTCCGCTATGAAATGGCACTCTTTGTCTCTTCATCTAATGGTAGCATGGGTGAAATAGATGCATCAGTTGACAAGTACAAAGCTGGCCCCATTCATGTGGTGGTATGTACATGGCCATGATGCCAAGTACATACGACCTGTTGCCATTAAAGTCCTCTCACAGGTATAAAATATTAAAATGAAATCAAAAGTTTGTTTATTAATTAAAATTGTATGTTCAAGTTCTTACTTCTTAGTAAATTAATTTTATTACTAATTGAAAATTTCTAACTTCTTTTTTGTAACAGGTGGCTAGCAATTCTTCAGAGCGGAATTGGAGTACATATAGCTTCATCCACTCAGCCAAATGGAACAAGTTAGGATCCAAGAAGGCTAAGGATTTAGTGTATGTACACTCCAATTTGCGCATCCTCACACACAAGACTGAAGGCTATCTTAGAGGTCCCAACAAACTTTGGGATATTGATCCTGAGAGTAGTGACTTTGATGCTTCTGCGGCTACTCTTAGCCAACTTTCACTGCTTGGTATTGATGAAGAAGAATCGGGATCCATTGCACAAGGGATGGAAAGTGGAGCTAGTGGGAGTGGAGCTGCCAGTGGTGTTCGTGGAGATGATTATGAGGAAAATCTGGATGATATATTCTAGAATCTAGATTATTATCATGTATATGTGAATCATTGAAATTGTAACCATGTTGAATGATGAGTCATGACTCTTTAGAAGTTCAAATTTCAATGAATACAAAATATTTTGAGTGCTTTATCAATTATCTCTTATGGTCTACAATTATAAAATGAGTATTATGCATATATATATATATATATATATATATGTACGGACGTTTCCGGTAACGTTTCGTATCCAAGGTTTTTTGAAAATTGTCGTTTCTGCATTTCATATTTGTTTCCGTTTCCGTTTCCTGGCAACGTAGAAAGAGACTAATATGACGAGAATTTGGATTTTAGGGGAGCTTGGGCAGCGTGCAAGAGCCCAACCGATATGGATAGAACTCTATGGTTGGATTTCCTCATACAAAATTGATTGATGTTTAAAGGCCAAAGATTATACATACTTCATGGTTCAATGAGGGAGAATTTGATAAGCGAGAAGCATGGTGGAGGTCTAGCTGGTCACTTTGGAGTGGACAAAACATTGGTGCAGTTGTGTGAGAGTTACTATTGGCCAAGGATGAGTGTGGATGAAATAATGTTGTGCAAAGTTGTAAATTTTGCCAACACGCCTAAGGAAACAGTCAAAACACAGATTTGTATCAGCCATTGCCATTCCCGGAAAGACTGTGGGAAGATGTGAGCATGGATTTCATTCTTAGGTTGCAAGAGAACTCGGAAAAGTAATGACCCTATCTATGTTGTTGTGGATAGATTTTCAAAGATGGCACAATCTATAGCTTTGCAAAAAGACTATTGATGCCACACATGTTGCCATGTTTTTCAAAAAAGTAGTGAGATTGAATGGTTTGCTAAGAGCATTTCTCGGACAGATATAAGAAATTTGTTGGCCATTTTTGGCAAACATTGTAGAAAAGTTAGGTACACAATTGAGTTTTAATTCAATCATCCCAAAAGAACGGAAAAATGGATGTTGTAAATAGAAGCCTCGGGAACTTGCTGAAATGCTTGGTTGGGAACAAGCCAAGACAATGGGATACTAGTCTAGCAGAGTTTTCTTACAATGACAAGCAGTAAATCAGAGTACAGACAAGAATACTTTTCAGATTGTGCACGGTTGCAGCTCTAGAGGTGTTGATGAGTTGAGAAACACGGATGGTTTGAGAAATCAAAGTGCTGTAGCAGAAAATTTTGTTGAGCACATGCATGAGGTACATCAACAAGTGAAGGAAAAATTAGAGAAGAACACAATGAGATAAAAACAGCAAGCTGATCTCAAGAGAAAAGAACAAGAATTTGAAGAGGAGAGGCTCGTTTGAGAAAGGAGAGGTTCCCAAGAGGAACATGTGATAAACTCCTGAGGAAAAAATGGACCATGTAAGAAGGTCTTGAAATAAATTGCAGCGGATGTGTATGAGATAGAACTCACAGATGGGATTGATCTCTTTGATATTCAACGTTGCAAATTAGTACCCTTACCATGAGGGATAAAAAAGTGTCAATGGCGGATTGGAGACAACAACTACCTGAGAAGGTAAGAGAGGAGATGGAGAAGGTGATTGATTCCAGGATAAGAAGATGAGAGGAAATGAGTTTAGAGAATACTTGTTGACGTGGAAAGACGAGAATGGAAGAAACAACTTGGATGAGTGAATTTGCGACTGTCAAACATGGAAGATCAGTCAAAATGTCACTGAATGTTCATGAGCAGAGCTCATAATTTGGTTCACTTAACCGGCATGTATGACGTTGGAGCAGCCATGTCCACAAGCAATCTTGCATCACAAAAAAACAAAGTATAGTTTTGTGTGCGTGTGTGGTGGTGACTTGGGGTCTTGCGGCTTCCTCGTGCGAGTATAGGACAATCAAAAAGGCTAGAAGCAACCCCTAGAGTCCAACGCCTCAAAAAGGCCCGAGGAGGAGGTTTCAATCATCTTCCCATACTCTAAAGGGATATTTTCTTTGGCAGATGGAAAAACCACCGGTTTACGCAAGCAACGGATACGACATTGTTGGTCTGTGTTAATTGGTAGGTTACATAACTATCGGACAACACAGAGGAGATTTCACCCGCGGTATTTGTGCACGCTAAGTAATAGAATAAAGCTCGAGATTGGGCAATTTTAAACATTCCCAAGCATCTTGGGAAGATGAAGAGGCACTGAGGGCCGTCAGAGGATAAAAAAGATCTGAAAGGATCAAGATAGGAATTTTCAATTGTTCATGCGGGTTGGCAGATAGTGACAAGCCAGTGGAGAGAGAAGAGTTCAGTAGAGCCAAAGGGAGCTTGCAAAGGGATATTTATCCAGAATCCATAATAATGTGGGATTGTGTACAAGTCTGTTTGAGGGATTGATGTATGTGTTCATCTTCATGTTGTCAATTCAATAAAGGGAGGATTTTTGTGTGTAATCCCTATGTCCAAGTTTGAATTCAATAAACAAGCTAGGGTTTGAGTTTTACATCTAAATATAAGCGTCCATTGTTGCAAGTGTGTCTAGGTTGTAGGGAAAGGATGCCATTAACTTGGCCAATTCTTACCCAACCTGCATGAATAAATAACCCCTACTTATGAAGACACCTAAGACGAAGCTTGACTATTGATGAAATCTCTAGCACAGAATTCCTACCAATTGCCCCAAGAAAACGAATCAAATAACCAGAGGCTTACATCTAATTGTAGGAAAAAATCACCCTAACCATGTAAAACTTAAAAGCTCAATAACACATTAGGGCAATTGTATACACATTACCCTTATTTCTTATTTAGAGAAATATCCTCCCAGAAAATTCAACCGACATACTATGCTTCCCAATATAAAAGACCGACATTAAAACTGAACAGAAAAATGATTATCTAAGTGACACGACATTGATTAAATGTGACTGCTTCAAAAGCAAAACATAAATAATGAATAATATTCTTTTGGATTCATTTACGTCAGGATATTTGTCTCCCAATTTGGGTCTCACCACCAAGTCAATCTTCAGAGGAATAAGAAGTGAAATACACAAATAGTTAAAAAGCCTCAAAAATAATATTTATTTATTTTTGGTTGATGGCAACCAAGAGAGGGCCTGGACCCTATATTAAACTCAAGAAACCAGTCCCGATAAAACACAGGCAACTGCTAACACAAAACTTCATAAAAATTCATTCAAGATGGAAGCAAACAACTGAAGAGCTAACAAGACATTAACCCACAGAGCCTAAACCGTGAACCGGGGGACAAAACCAACACTGAGAAGCATTCCACCAAACCAACCTCACACAACAAAGCCTTCAGACAATGCTGGCGAAGCCTAAAAATATTTGAAAACTAAAGATAATGGAAAATAATAATTTCAATTCCAGTGCTTTTCTTCAAAATCACAAAATACCAGCTATGCTTATAGGTAAACAAGAAGCTTTGAGACTAGAAAGGAATGAAAACAATGCAGGGGGTATTATTTTAGGTAAAGTAGTTTATACTCTCAATATATAAGAGACAACTTACTTCTATTTCAAATGAAAACTTCTTTTTATAAACTAGCAACATCAAAATGTACACATATATATATTTGGAGACATTTTCTGCTGCTTAATACAGTCATTCATTGAATAAAATTGTGTATATGCGTTGTTAAAACTACAAATGCATGATATCGAGGAAGTACTGTGAAGACTCACCAACAATGTAGCAATCGTCTTCCATCGACAGGTCGGAAGGTCGATCCCGGAGAGAATGGTCTTAAACACAATCTCGAGGCAAAAATACGCGCTCTTGAAATGAGTTCCCTCCAATACGGAAATACAACAATTTTGACACCACTTATAATGGTGCCGTTTGTTCTCGAGTTGACGGTTGATTAATCCCACACGTACATCCCTCTCCAATTGGAGTTTTGTCTGAAAAATAAAAGGTAAAACCTAATCTCTTCCTTTTTCCTTTTAGGTTACCACTAGTTAACCCAACCAACATTCAGGGGTGGAACCCCTAGTTTGAGTGGGCCCATCTCACTTCCCAAGATTTCATACACTTTTGCTCTGGTCACACTTTTGCTCTGGCCACATGATGTGAAGAAGCATGGCTTTGCCAGTCACATGTGTGAGTGGGGAGTGGGGTCCACTTTTTGGGGATTGCATTTTTCTTTCATCTGTCCAGAGGATTTTAGATGAGGATTCTCTAATGTGGTGTGGGGGTTAATCTTTGAAATTGATGGTTCATATACAATTTTATGTGTTTTAGATCGTATATGACTGGTAAAAATTTGCGTGTTATAGATAGTTATATTTTGAAAAAAATAAAAAAATTAATAAATATATATATTTTGAAAATTATTTATATTTATTTGAAAAAAATAATAAGTTCAATCTCAAAATTTTAACCTTCGATTTTAAGATAATAAAAAATATATATAAATATTAAATTAATTCGATAAATAAAAAAATTGAAACTCTTTGATGATGTCAATGTAAAAATAATAATTAAATAGAACTAAAAACATAATTACATTGTGTTTTTTTAAGAAAAATGAATGACTTTTGAGTCATTTTTCACACTCTAATAATTCAATATGACCCACAAATAATAATCACAAATTGTTTCATGTAAATGGTTTTTTGAACTATTTTCTCCCTACATATTTAAGCATGTTAAAAGAGGTCATTATAGTTTTCACTTTTTAAATAAACTTTTGTTTTATGGAATCATAATTCATTAATTTTGTAAGCTAATGTTGGTTTATTGCTCTCAATAATATATATTTTATATTTAATAATAAATAACATGTATTTCATATATAATTGAATCCCTTCATTGTCCATTGAAATTGAGGCAAAAAATCTCCTCTTATAATTTCATTAAGTGAGGCCAATGACAACTATTAAATGGTACTATGACAATTATAGAATATTATGTGATCAAGACTCATATCCTTATGGACCATGCTCAACAAACCCTTTCTTTCATATCAACCATCTTTTTAATATTCTTATTATATGTTGGATCCATCATATCAACAATCTTTTTATTGTTTTAATTATATGTTAATCCATCACATCAATCAACACTTTTATCTTTATTATAAATACAATATTTCTCATATGAAAGTTTTTTTGAATATTATATTTCTCATACGAAAAAATTAATAAACTAATAATATAGTAATTAACAATTAGTATCATATATAACAAAATCATGTATAACATTTATATCATATATAACAAGAATATCATGTATAACATTTATCTCGTATATAATTGAACTACATGTTAATTTTGGATTCATTATATCAACCATCTTTTGATATTCTTAACTATAGCATTCACTTTCCTATTACTAGTCTTTTTTCAACCAATCACATTTAAGTATTTTTGTTTATATGGTCTAAGCAATAGTTTTGAATAATTTTTTTATTCATTTACAATATCAATTTTCATGTATATAATTGGTTGATAGACTTTTTCTTTATTCTCTTTATTCTCATACAACAAAATGATGTCATAGTTCATTAATGCTCATTAAATAGAGTGTATCTTAGCTTTACCTTTATCTGTCTCTTTACGGGAGCACTCATTAGCATAATGCTTTCCTTTAGATAAAGCGGTAGGAACAAACTTCTTCTTACCAACATATTTTTCTTTCTAAAATAAGACTTTCTATATGGTCTTCTATTTTCAACGAGAATTTTTATTCTTTTGAATTTTCCGAATTTACTTTGTATTTATTGTATTTACCCTGACCCTTCCCTTTTGAAAAAAAGAACATTTTGTACATACCTTCTTCTTGTGAGAAGGTAGGTGAGAATCACAGCCAAAAGGGTCAATGTCAATCATCTGGCAAAACTTATGGCCTAAGGCTTTTGAGCCTTGATAGCTTCTTTATGATCTTGAACTTTTCCTGCGCAAAGTCGTGCATTAGTCTCATCAATGATCTGATTGATGGCTCAAAGACTTAACTCATCATGAATTTTTCTATGCATCGCCTTCTTATATTCTGTAGAGAAATAGGCAGGAAAAGATTCTATATATCTCATTCTCATTGTAGGATCATTAATATTGCCAGAATTGTAATACAACCTTTGCATATAACATTGATACTCTTTTATTCTGCTCATATCACATAATCTAGCTCTTAAGAATAAAGAAGTATTCTGAAGCTTATTACTATTGAAACATCACTAATGAATTCTTTAATAAGAGCAGCAATTAGTGCGAGTATCCACCTTGTAAAATATCTTTTTGGTGTGGATTAACATCCCACCATTCTTTGACTATACCCACAAACCCGTTAGCAATCATTTCACTATCAAATGTTGGTTTTTTTAAATAAAATTGCTTGAGAATTAGCCCATCCTATCATTCCATGAATCATTTCTTTAATTTCCTTAATAGAATGACAATTTAATTTATACCAGTTGAGTTGGAGTGTTCGAGTTCATGCAAGACCTTGCAATGGCTCGATTGTTGTCAGCGAGATGATTCACCTAAAAACATGCTTTCTGCTTCTTTAGGAGTAATTTTTACCATACCAATTGATCTCTTATCATCAGTCTTTCTCTGAGATAAGAATAATGGACTATACTGAGATAAAATAGCTTTATGATGTGATGAAGATCCAGCAGTGCTCTGAAACTTCTTTCCAAAACACTTGCTTGTGACCAATCTGTTCTATCTCTTCCTGGTTCTCGGTGTTTTCCAAGATCTACTCTACTTGTGGAACCATGATGGATATTGGACTTACAGACTCTTGGAAAAAATCTAACTTTTGACCGATCTCGATATTGGACTCGATTAAGTGATGCGAGACTAGATTGTACAAGCTTATGCGTAGTGGTTAACTTAGAAGACACATCTCTTTGGATATCTACAGATCGTTAATCATAGGATGAACAATATCTACAATATTCTGGTGATAACTCTAGGTAGATCGGGACAAGTAGACACATATCCAGAGTATTTTCAACACTTTTTCTACTTTCTTTGACATACTAACATCATCAATTTTAGAATTCAACATTTTTAAAGCACCGACACATCTCCTTTCTGATTTAGCTCTATAGCTTTCAAATTTTCTCCATTTCTCGCTAAATAGACTCCTAAGATCAAGCCTATCATGTACGTTTTTAACACTTTATTGGTCCAGATTAAGCATTTTGGAGGACTTGGATGGATCAATATGTCTATCTACGACCTTTGATACCAAAATACAACTTTTTGGGATGAATCTAGAGATAAGACTTATGTACTGTCCAAAGATGGAAATGAAGAAGAACCATGAGATGCTCTAGAAGCCATACTAATGGTTGGACCATTAGATGGTACATATTTCTGCTTTATCAGTTGTTCGCAATCTTTACACCATAAATAGTCAGTATTAGGATCATGTACAAGACTATTATGACTACAGATATATACTTGTTCTTTTGTAGGCTTTCTAGAAGATTCTCCTAATGAGAAAATAGAACTATCAGATCTGATTGAACTAGATCTGGGTAGACTAGACATAGAACTTTTAGATCTAAATGATAGAGTAACATTAGACTTTGACTCATTTACTGCTGTGGCATTTTCCAACTTGGGCTCGCTTGTTTTAAGAAACTTTTTAGATAGCGTCCATTCTTTTGGAACTTTGATCTGCGACCAGAAATTAATTCTGGTTCAATCTTTTGACTTTCTAGACTTATAGATAGTATTGAAATGCCTATAGATACAATAGGATACATGGTATTGACAAGCCTATAGATGACTTTATAGTGAATGGCAGCGGTGACAGCACCGGCTTCATAATTAGACCCGATGGTAGCAAGGTGTAATTTTAAAACTTCCTTAAGCAAGTCTTCTTTCGCAAACTAACGAGATAGTTTGGATAGACTTCAAAGGAAATTGGGCCATTATGCAAGACCCGGTTTGAATAGCAACAAGTAATGAATCTTTGAAATTATCAAATCTTAAATCCATTAGACAACATAGAACAGAGGCATTAAGACCACGTCTAAACAAAGGAGTAATACCTATTTGAACACAACCTATATGTGCAAACTTAAAAGTTTTTGCTTTTTCAAAGATTTAATATCACTGGGATCTATTAAAGGAATATTATATTCACCAGAAGACATTTGGGAAACTTGTATGACAAACTCTCTAGTTTTAAGAGTAGTAGCAGCAATAAGATGAAATGCAGACAACTTAGCATAAACTTGATTATATGGGATCTTAGGCAGTTCCCATGCCGGTAAAGGATCGACTCTTCTTGAACATCAATAAGCGAGTTTACAGGAAATACATCAGAAAAACTTACAAGATCTTGATTCGGATCTCCACCAAAAAGACTAGCACGATCTTCAAACTCCATTTTAACTGTTACTATCAAGCAACTCTTCTGCAGGACTTACGGTATCGACCTTCAACCTAAAACTGCACACATCCAATGGCGACTTACAAGCGGGAGGCTCGCCTCTTTGCCTATCTTACGAGGTATAAACTTGATTCACAGATGAAATAAGAAGAATACGCAATAAATATTTCAAGATAGAAACTCAGATAAAAGCTTGTAAATTTTATTAATCACCTTCACAATATATTTAGATCCTTTTACTCTATAAAACAGAGAACCAACTCTGATACCACTTTCTATAATCAAGTTTGAACTCTAAAAACTTTGATATTAACAAGCAAAACTTTGATACAAAATTTAACTATAATCTTTGGACAAACTCTAAAACTCAAGCTTTAAAAATACTAAGATAACTTATAGAGATGACTCTAAATCTCCGATGTCTTCCAATGATCTTCGGTGTAGTGAATGAGTCTCAACAAGCCTATATATAGGAATGCGAGAGGCTTTTCACCGGATCAAAGGGTAAACCTGGAAATCGGAGACTGCAACCTAGGTAACCAAAAGATTCTTACTTTAAGAAAAGTAAGAAGACATGCATGAGTACATGCTACTCATGATAACGCCTTTAGATAGTGGGGAGGTCCACCATGCTTTCGATAAGACCTAAAGAAGAGTCTTATCTAGCTTTATTACGGATGACAACAAGCCTGCCATCATAGCTTACGGACTATATTGGACACTGGGACCAATGTCTTCATCAAATGAGCTGGTAGATTCCCACTCATGCCTTTCGAAAAATATACATCTCGTATATTGCGTTCATACCAAAGTCTAGATAAAGATGTTGTCCCATCAACATTTCTATTAAGACGTCTCCTTGTAGGAAAAAGATATTGATCCGGAATCCTCAAGAATTGACCAGGAGTAGGAGGATGCACGTTCATGGTGTGATGGAGGATAATCTTTCTCCAGAGTTGTCCATTGGGATTCACATGATGTCCCTATTGTAGATTAGTCCTAAATAATAACTAATCTTTACATACCACGATTTAATTTTACAATTGATTAAAATATTCCTAACAATGTCGGAGAAATATTTAACAATGTGATCATTAGAAATCTTGTAAGCAAAATTTTTAAAAGAAAATATTTAAAGTGATTTGTTATATACTGCCTATCTCCGAGTACTTGGGTCGGTTCCATATATCATTTTCCAGGGGATGTCCTTCTGGCAAGAGTCTTGAAAATTCAAATCTCCAGAGAACATTTGGTCTAGGAACCAACTGTCTTAACCTTCGCCCTTTGACAGGAATATCATCAGCAGGAGGTTCAACATATCTAAAATGTCTCCATTGCCAATTCAGTGTGCAGAATACCATTGGATCTTGCCTTGTATGGAACTCAGATGTCAGAACTTTTGGATCTACAAATCTACAGGCTACTTTTGTAGTCTGATAAGGGGAAACATAAATGATTCCTTGGGAGAGAAGTAAATGCTGAGCTTCCCATGACATTTCATTATCATTTCTCTTCTTAGATTCCAGATAATTTTAACAAGTAGCAGTATTCCAAATGCACTCTACAAATTCATGAAAAACCTTAATGATATTCACTTTCTGGATTGATTCAATTCTCTAATGGGAAAGTTAGCGAGAGAATTCTCCTTTCCTTTGATGTGTTTGATATCAAAACTGAAATTATCGAACCACATTCCCCATCTCTACAATCTATTGAATGCAGTCTTATTGGCTGGATCACCATTATTCATTCTAGCTTTAAAATCTTTTAGATCAGATCACAAAATGAAATGTTCATTCTGATTAAAAAAATAAGAAAGCTTTGATAGCCTTCTTAGCAGCTAGAATTTCTTTATGTGTAGAATGATATTTTAATTCAGAGCCTTGAAATGAACCAGATGCATACCTGTAAATCTTTTCTTTACCGCTGTCTGTCTTTTCTTTCAGAACAACTCCCCAATAATGCTCACTAGCATTTGTTTCAATAATTTTCAATCCTTGACCGGGCAAGGACATGGCAGTAGGTTCAATACCTGTTTCTTGATTCTTTTAACAGCCTGAGTCATTTCCTCAGACCATGCAGGGGCATTCTTATTTAATCTTTTATTAAGAAGAATTCTATCAGCAACAATGTCTTTATAGAATCCTGCAACATAATTTACACATCCAAGAAATCTTTGCAATTGTTCTTTCTCTGTAATCTGATTAGGAAATTCTTGGATTTTAGACACAATATGGCTCTACATTTCTATGGATCCATCTTTTATTTTTATACCCAGAAAATTCATCTCATCCTTGAAAATATCCATTTTAGTGGGAGATAAGCACAAACCATTTTGATAGACTATCTCATAAAAATTTCAAGGTGTTCTATGAGATCCTTTGGTGATTTAGAAAAATTAGTATATCATCAATGTATACTAATAAGAATTCAGAGAGCTCACCAAATATGGAATCCATCTTTTTTCTAAAAATAGAAGGTGCAGTCTTTAAACCAAAAGGAAGAACTTTCCATTCATACTGACCTCATGGTACTACAAATGCAGTTTTGAATGTATCTTTAGGCTCAAGGAAGATCTGCCAAAAACCACTTTTCAGATCAAACTTACTATAAACTTTGGATCCTTTGATCCTGGCTAACAAATCATCCTTGGCAGGAATTGGATGTTGAACTACTGTGACAAACTTATTTAGAGGCTTATAATCAACTACAAGCCTTTTCTTTTGATGGATCTGCTCACTTCTTTTGTTGACGTAAAATGCAGCACATGCCCAGGGAGAATTAGATTCTTGAATGAATCCTCCTTGGAGTAACTTCTTGATTTCTTCTTGACATTCTTTTCTTTCAGAGGGAATCATTCCTCTGTGATGAGCTTTAAATTTGGGAACAATTTCATTTCCTTTCTCATCTTTAAGAAGTTGCAAATGTAGTGAACATATATGCTTTCTTCTAGAGATGAAAGCATGAGGATTATCAGAACAAAGATCCTTTTTGATCTTTGTGACAATATCATCTATGTTACTTTTACACAAAGCTATGGATTTATGGATCCATTCATGGTTAGACTCTTTTTTGGGCTCTGGTAAAGGGATTATAGTTCGAATGAGTACTTTCTAGGGATTTGGACATTTGGATTGAACAAAGATATGAAATCCTTGTTAAGACTAAAAGTACCACATTCTTGCAGGGCGTCTACTCCTATCAGGCAATCATAGGATATCATATCATGTTGATAAAATTGCAAGGTTCTTTCATAACCTTCTATTCTGATAGGAACATAGGCTGTATACCTAGAGATGACTTCTTTTTATCAAAATTGATTCTAAGATATGTCTCAGACCAACAATCAGGAGGTATGGCTTTAGACCTTAACAGGCTAATATCAGCTCCTGTATCTATCATGGCATCTATGGAGTATGGCTTAATATTAGGAATGCAAATCATGATAGAAATAAAAGGATTTTGAGCACCTTTTATTGTGCATACCTCTGCATTTGGTTCTTCTACTGAGACAGATGCTTCTGCTTCTTGATGAAGAATCTACTGGTAGGCTTCTTCAAAATCTTCTTCATCTTCAGCTTCCTTTTTGTCTCTTTCTTCTTCTTCAATGAGTCTTTTGTACTCATTTGTGGCTTTTGCAATTACTTTCTGGAGAAATTCAATTTTGTTTCTTCTCCAGGTCTTCATAGTTCTGGATCAGGAATCATAATATCAGTATTATGAAAGCTCGTAGCAGGTTCCTAAAATTCTTCTTGATTGATATCTTCTTCAGGAAATAAAAATGGAAAACTTCTCCTTGGGGAGAACCTCGTCCACCTTTTCCACGACCTCTTCCCATGTAGGGAGTTTGTCTTTGTGAACTTGTCCTTGGAATGGAGGCCTTGTAGGGACTGGAGAGTATGATCTTTCCTGACGATAAAATCTTTGTTTGTTTCAACTCCAAGCTCTCTTTAAAGCACGACATTTAATGTGGGGAGAGGAGCTACTAGTGGTGCACCTTAAGTTATGGGGTTCACAAAATCAATTCTATACCATGTAGAATTGTGATTTTTTCACCAACATGTAGTTCAAGTTTTACTTAAATTATATTTTTTCTTTGGAGTGTTTAATTAGAGGGAAAGACATATTTTGAATTGATTTAAAATAGTAAATTTGAGTTACACTACACCATGATGGTCAAATCTTACATGTCATGATGTGATTGGGTGTTGTCATGTCAAAATTAAATAATCACTAAGTACTTTTATGACAACTATCAAGTTGTACTATGACAACTATTGGGTGTTGTGTATTCAAGACACTATGTCCACAATTGGACCATGCTCAAGTATTGGTGGCTCTCCCTAAAGGTCACATCAAAATGCTCCAAGACAAATCTATTTTCTTGGAACATTTCCCAACCAATTATTTCATTTTTGAAAAACAATACTAATACCTTAAAAAAATTCAACAATTTAACATGAGGTGTGGACTAATTGCATTGCGGCATAAATGTTATATGTTGGATCCATCATATCAACAATATTTTTGTTATTCTAATTATATGTTAATCCATCACATGAAAAATTAATAAACTAATAACATAGTAATTAATAATTAGTATCATACCAATAAAATAACTAGCATACCTATCTTAGAAAATCTATGTGGGAATAGGCGCTTCGAGAATGATACCTCTCGGCGTCTTTTACATAGATTTTCTAAGATAGGTATGCTAGTTATATTTTTTACTTGTTTCAATTAAAAATAAATTGGGATAAAATACTATTCAATTTGTTATTTAAAAAGAATTAAATTTAGTCTCATTTATTGAATAAAAATATGGGAAGCATTTTAGTTTTGATCGAGTCTTTAAGATTTAGAATGTAATTTATCTTCCATTTCGTATATGTTGGGACATATCGTTCATCTTCAACTTGGCTTCCACTCTATTTAGTTATCGCCTCTCCACATTTTTGAGTCATTTTTATCAATGCAACTAAACAATAATCCAATATGACCCACAAAAATAATCACATTTAGTTTCATGTAAATGGTTGTTTGAACTATTTTTTCACTACATATTTGTCAAAGTTTTCATATTTTAAATTAATTTTTTTTTACGGAATCATAATTCATAAATTGTGTTTGGTTTATTGTTTTTTTGGTTTATTGTTCTCAAATAATATATATTTTATATTTAATGATAAATAACATTTATCTCATATATAATTGAATCTCTTCATTGTTAATTAAAATTGAGGCAAAAAAATCCCTTCTTTTGTAGTTTTATCAAGGGAGGGGCTAATGGTGGATACCTCTAACTTAGCATCTATGTGGCATTTAAATGGGGCCACTTGAAATTTTTGATATACCTAAGGTATTTATTTAGTGGTTACGTAAGTCTTACATATCAAAATATGATTGATTACTTTACATCTTTATTACCTCAAAATCAAACACATAGTAAATAGTACTATGACAACTATAGAATATTATGTGATCAAGACTCATATCCCTTATGTAACATGGTCAACCAACCCTCTCCATCATATCAACCATCTTTTTAATATTCTTATTATATGTTGGATCCATCATATAACAATATTTTTATTATTCTAATTATATGTTGATCCATCACATCAACCAACACTTTTATCTTTATTATAAATATAATATTTCTCATATGAATTTTTTTATAAATAGTACATTTCTCATATGAAAATTTTAATAAACTAATAATATAGTAATTAACAATTAGTATCATACCCATAAAATAATTAAGAAATATAATAATATCATGTATAACATTTATCTCATATATAATTAACTAGATGTTAATTTTTCCTTTCATTGTGCATTGAAATTGAGGCAAAAAAAAGTACTTGCAAGTCTTACATGTCATAATATGATTGGTTACTTTGCATCTATATTATCTCAAAATCAAACACTAGTAAATAGTACTATGATAACTATAGAATATTATGTGATTAAGACTCATATCCCTTATAGACCATGATCTACCAACCCTCTCCCCTATAATTTTATAAGAGAAAAATAATAAATAAGTTTAATAATAACAAAGTATTTGGCATTTATTATGTGTTGGATTCATTATATCAACCATGGGTTAAATTTGACACCACATATGCCTGTCACACAATTTTTAGGTGACAGTCATTTTTAAATATTGCCCTTCAAAAATGTAAAATAATGTTATTTTTAAATTCTTAATAAAATATATTTAAAAGTATTCTATATATATTTAATTATTTTTTAATATATTTTAAAATATAGTTTATATATAAATCTATAGAAAAATGATGGTCATATGTAAAATATGCAAGTCGCATGTGACGGTTATTTCAAATATTTGTAAGTATTTTACGGTTAAAATCATGAAAAACGTCTAAACGACCGTCAAATTTAACCCTTGATATTATCAACCATCTTTTAATATTCTTATTATATCCTAGATCCATCATATCAACCACACATGTTATTTTTCGTTGACCATTCAAAGGCTAATTCTAAAAATATAGAACATATCTTCAGACATTTGACCACCATTTCCAATGGGTGGATTTCATTATGCACTTAGACTAGATAAATTTGGCCTTGAAAAACAAAGTCACTTGGGATAATTTCTTGATCAAACAACTTCATCTTCCAAAGCTTTGATGGTCATGTTTTCAATTTCACAAGTTACCCTAGAGTCATCATATTGTCATTTGAGAAGGAAATCTTGTTGTAATAGTCACATATAAAAGCATGTTCACACAACCCATTTTAAGGGCCTCACCTCATACATCTTTTGGACTACCTATGAGATCACAACAAAACACTTGATTTCTATACCACTTTCTCAAGGATATCAACGAGATATAATTCTATACACATCTCAAATGGATTTCCTTGGCCAATTTTCTAAGATACATATCACATACCAAAATTCATTTCCAGCGTTTGAGGTCCTATTAAGGTATCCATTTCCAATATACATTTTATATACATACATTGGGTGCAAAAATATGAATGTTTTATTCCTCTTAGGGTTATTTCTATGTAGGTGTGATGGGGGTCACTCAACCCAATTGGAATAACCCTTTTTAAGGTTCATAAGAAAAGAGGAAGGAGAAGACTCCCTAACCAACCGGGATAACTATGATCACATAGTTTTAACAATAAAAGGTGAAATTATAGACATATAGGAACATAGTGGCAGATGAAAGATCGTGTCAAATTAGTAGAGGATAAATCCATCTATCCTAAACAAAATTCACATGGGTGAATTTTCACAATAGTTGGTGTCATCTATTCATAGTCGCACTTCTAGATTTTTCGATGATGATATTATGCACATCCTTCGTATACACTTTCATATAAATGTCCTCGTGCATAATTCCTAAATTGGTACAATGCTCTCTAACCATAAATTTTACTTTCCTTATTTATATCACCCACGCTACTAAAATTTTCCATTTTTATTTGGACATGATCTAGAATTTGTGTGTTTACTTACTTTACTATATTATGATCTTTATCCATATTTAAACAATTGTTCAATGCTTTAATTATATAAAACCTATTTTTTTGAATCATCCAAATTATAAATATGTGCTATTTTTGTAATTTTATGTCATTGATTTATAATATATGCATCTATGCGAGTGAATGAATTATGGTTGTTAACTATGCTTCTAGAGAATATTCAAAATGATAGTATGTGAATATATCGTTCAAGTAATAAACATAACATCACATAAACTATGAATAATTTCTCTAAATGGAAGCATTCAATGTAAGATGTCCCGAAAATATAAGATGATTCAATGAAATATATATAATGTTTCTAAATATGGAAACTATCTATTTAAAACATTTAGAACTGAACATGATGTCTCTAAATCATGTAAAATATCTATGAACTACGTAGAAGTGTATCCTCATTCCAAATATATAAAATAATCCAATTGCATGCCCCTTTTGAGATGAAGGAATTTTCCCACCTATCAATCAATTCAAAATAGAGTTAAACACACCATGTGTAAAGCATATATAAAGATAACCATGTAAAATATGTATATAGACATGGCCAACTATGTTAACATAGAAAGTATTTGATCATTATATAAAATAAGGCATGAATATAAGTGACTGTTAATAGTGTATGATATTTAAATATGAAAAAATAACTAGAGATATGATTAAGTGTACAAGAAATATATAATAATATAACACAAAATGGTAAGTGCCTCAAGTAGATGTATGATATGTATAGTTTGACACCAACATTAGTATATAACTAAAAATAGTAATTTGAATTATATGAATCATGAAACTGAATATATGATCTAATATATCATAAGAAATCACACACAACTAGAAATGTAAAGACTAATAATATTGAAACATGTAACAAACATCATAATCAATAAGCATACAAGAAAACATTACATGAAAACTAATAAGAGGATTTTGTAATGAAACAACCCATATGATTCCCAAGAAATAATAATTGAAAAATCAAGAAACCAATATAAAATTCACAAACATGATCATAGATAGCAATCAATATAATCACACCTAAAAATAATATCATTATTGTGTGTAAAAATAAAAATATCTTTGTTAGTAAGACATGTAAGTTATATAAGAAAGAGCAAGACATGCATATAAAAATGTTATCATTTCAATATGATTAATGGAATAACATAAAAGGATAAAAACTTGTAATATGTGTAATATTACCAAAGTGTAGGAATGTCCTTAAGGTAGAAATGTATTCCCCAAACATGGGCAAGGAAAGTTGGAAAGCATATGTGAACCATGATTGTATCTAACTTATATGTCCTAAATTTAAGGGAAATATGTAGACATTGCTTTTTCACCCCTAGTAGACTGACACACACATTCATCACATCATCATTATTATCATTATTTTGCTTATCCTAAGTACATTATACACTACCATCGTAAATCCTCATTTACCCGCGTAAATTTAATTTACCCTCCCCTAACCACTTAAAACCAACCTAGCTTAAATTATCCTACCCTTCTTAACCCCCTAACATCTTCCCCGCCTCGAATTCCTAACCTCCCACTATTTACTAGACAACCTAAAACCTCGGATGGCAAGTAGTTTCAACCATTTATCATCTTTCCTTTGTTGTTTTGTAACCTCTCTGGATAAATTTATGGTGATCCGTGATCACCGGCGATCGTTGCATGACATCGTCGATCCTATTTAGCTAGCCTCTTACTCCATTTCCCTATTTTTCAAAATGGATTCGAGGACAAATTGTTGCACTTGCAAATAATGTCGCCACGCTCAAGAATACCAACATCTTGATGTCAAGATCTTAAGGAACTTCATCAAATCACCATTCAATTCACTTTTTGGAGCTCTATCGCATTTAAAACATTTGTTAAGGTTAGTACCTTTAATTTATTCATCTTTGTCAACCTATTTTACATTCATTATAATCTTTGATCATTCCTCTACTCCATCTTTCATAGCCCCTTCAAGTTTTGTCTCTTGTCTAGTCATTTAGCCAACCTTTATAATTTTTGTAGTTTCAAACAGTAATCGTCGTCAATCCTTGATCGTCGTTGATTGATCCCTTGACCTTTTTTCCTTCATTAGTATCCCAAACACATCCAAATATTTTTTCCCGAATCTCATAGGGTTATGAACTCCTTATAGTTTATCTCAACATTTTCAATTATGTATAACATAAAATATTGTGTTTTTTATCATCCTTATATCAAAACTAGCATTTTCTCCCTAATCATTATTGATTCCATATCGTCATTGATCCCTATCTTTTCTAGTCATTTTTAGCATTATCATATTTATATCAATCTTCTTTGATCTAATCAATTGTTTGCAAGATGTATGTTTTGTAGATGACTGTTTCAGGTCCTTCACATCCTATCACCAACATATATGATCTCTCGATCATCCAACAATCTTTTGTATGAGAATAGTGCGACATCTCACATGAGCTCAGCCTATGTATCATCACACTCACACCAAAAATCGATACATTAAAGATCAACTTGAAGTCATATGAGAGATACATGATGCAACCAAACAAGCTTGGTTTGACTCTTTTATGGATCTCAAGCTTGTCACTTCCCTAGCATGGGCCACTTACAACAATGAATAAGATATTTCCACCCCCTTTAGTTCTAAATCATTCTTATTATTTATCTTATCATTATCAAATCACTTAATTATATCAAATGAGTTGACACCCTTCAAGGAAGTCCTTCGATTCCTGGGATTGACATTCTTTGAGCAACTCGTTATCATCCTTATCTAATATTTCTTTGTTTAAGTTGTATTTATATGCATGTCTCTTCACTTGGTAATAGGAGGAGCCTCTTTCATTTCTCGCTTGTTTGATCTTACTACAACACACATTATCGATAAAACCCGCCTTATTTGAGTTTTTATTAGTTTCGAAGTTATAACACTAACTAAAAACACCGTAAACATCCTAAGAGCCCGATGAGACTCCTTAGTCCATTTTTCATTTAGATTCTATATTTTTCTTTTTTTTCTTGTCATATCATCTAACTTTTCATCTCAGAGTGCCTTGTTGTTTCCATTTAAAAATGTTCTTGAACATTAAAATCAAAAATTAAAAAGGAAAAAGAAATCACATGTGCACTTTTTTCTTCTTTCATTTATTTCATCATTGCATCTTATGCATCTTATTCTCATCGAATTAAATATTTCATTTGGATCTTAAAACATACAATCATATTTGATTGCTCACATAACTTAATTAGGAGTTTAAGGAATTGCATTCATGAAAACTCCCTTCACACACAACCAAACCACATCAAACTTAATTTGCATTTTAAATCTCCTTCCCAAGTGGAACTACTTGGATTTCATCACCAAAAGGATAAGATAACTTGGTGTTCTGGTTAATTATAAAAAATATAGTGGGCGATATTTTGGCTAAGCACCCAACACCCTTGTCACTATGGGACCATGAAGTGAGGGGGTAGGCCTCTATACCACACCTCGTATTGACACCAACACAGATTCGGGCCTCACGTACCTTCGTATATCAAGTACTCCATCCTTTTGATTTAATTTGATTTGGATTAATTAAATCTTATTGCATAGTAACTATTGTAATAACCGGTGTAAAAATGCTAAAATACAATAATGAAAAAAGCAAACAAGCATATAATGTGAGAACCTCAAGCAAGAGAGGGAGATAATAAGACTTACTTGATGTCTGCACAATGCAACATGTAAGTGATCGGGTAGGGTAAAGTGCTAAACAAACTTCAAACAACATTGTAAATTCTCATTGTAAATTCTGAACTCGGGAATAGAGTGACAGGGGGCACCAAGTGTAGGGAAGAGGCACTTGGGCATTGATGACTAGGTCTAAGTGTTGATGGTCGTGTAAGAGCCTAGGATCTACTTTCTTCTATGTTGTAAGGGTTTTGCTTTGTTAATTCCTTTTGATCACATCATATTTTCTCCTTGATCACCGAAGGTACATGTAACCTATAAGAAAGAAGTTCACTTGCACATACCCACAAACTACATTAAACCTAAAATGGAAAAATGTAAAATAGGGAGTTAGACCGACCCCGACGGCAACCCAAAGAGTGAACTTATGACCGAGCACTACACTACATCTCAGACTTCATGTAGTTCTTGCATGTGTGTGTATAAATAATGCCCTAGGATGCCCTTGTGTAAGTTGCACAAATGGTAGTGGCCTAGATCTAGAATGTAACAATGTAATAGTATGCAAGGATGGAATATAATAGACTTCCCCTTCTTATGTTGTGTATGCAAAAATACGAGCCCTTGTCCCTTGAATGGATGCTAGATGGATGCCTTTGGAGTGCTTTGTGCCTTTGGAATGCAAGCTTAGGTGATAGTAGTGATGTTTAGTGCTTGGTCCTTCATTTTGAAAACATAACTATGTATTTATATGATTCCATTGTTTGAATTTCATAATTGACAACTGAAATTCCAACCCATAAGTGAAAAAGATGCCCAAAAGATAAAAGAGACCTAAAAAGAGTGAGTAAGGTAAGAAAGGGTTAGGGGCACCCAAGAGGGACAGAGCGCTTGGCACTACTATCATGGCTGCACGTTGATTTCTCAAGCTATAAAAGATAAATAAGTTAAGTTTCGACTAGGTAGGGTATGTAAGACAAAATATAAAGCAAGAGACACAAAAAAAAGATAGTTGTCAACCACTAGTTTTCTTTCTTATGAATCATGTAAATGTTAGCATGTTTTTAGGACCTAGAAATTTACCCAAGTGCGTGATTTTGTGTCTACATTTACCCCCACTTTATGTTGTTGAGTGAATACTCGATAACATAAAGTAGATAGAAGATGCATACCTTATGATGTTGTAGAGAGTGTGGTGAATAGCGTGTCGAGTGGACAAGCGAAGCGTGGAATGATTGCAAAGTGAAGTGTGGGGACTAGGAAATGGAAGTGATGTTATGTTTGTGGAGCCTATTTGCATGTTAGAATGTGGTACACCTTCTATGTGTTACACTCGGGTATTTTTACGGCGGTCCCGCTCGCCGGTGAGCGGGTCAAGGGGGTTCGGGGGCGAAGCCCCCGAAGCAAATTTTCATGGGTGGTTTATTAACCCATGGGTAATGGGTAACCGTTATGGGTTGTTTTTGGGCCCATGGTTTTTTCGGTCTTTTGCCCATTGTTTTGATACCCACGGTTTTTGCCCTTGGTTTTGATACCCATGGTTTTGTATCAAACTGCTTAAGCAGTTGTCTATTTATATGGTCTTATGCATATGATAGATGTACAAGTAAATGTATTGCAGATGTGTTTTGAATTCGGGTGTGAATTCTGTAGAGTTTGTTGAGCATAGCTCCAAACGGATCTGGGTATTGTATTGAGAGAGTGGAGGCTTGTAATAAAATTTGAGCAAGTGATTCTTGGTGGATGTAGCCCAGATTGGGTGAACTACATTAAATTTTGTCTCTCTAAGTTGTGTTATTTATTCTGCACTTTTATTTGAGATCTGTAATATTTTCTACGTATTAGTTTCTATTATTGCGATTCTGTAAGGGATTATTCCGCATATTTTATCTCTTATTTCCTAACAAGTGAACCCTAGGGGTAAAGTGTGTGTATTGTAACATGTTGTTGTAACTTGTGTATTTCTTATTGTAAGGACAAACCTAAAAATTAAGAGCAAGAAAATAGTCCAAGTTTTGTATATGATAGATCAGAGAAACATGTGTATAACTATGTAAAGAGTGTGAAAGTGTGTAAAAAGAAAAGTGCATCTGATGTATAAGAGAGTACAAGATAAAAAGTTTTCATGTTGTGTGGAGATTGCTAATTTGAATGTTGAAGGTGATTTTTTTGGCAGATCTTACGCCAAGAGTGAATTTTTTGGGCGATCTCATGCCAAGTGTGAAATTTTTGGGCGATCACACTCCGAGTGTGAGTTTTTAGGCGATCCCACACCAAGTGTGAGTTTTTTTGGGTGATCTCACACAAAGAGCAAGTGTTGGGGAGAGAGGTTTGGTTTTACGCTCTTTTATGACTCTACCCAATTAGCACCACTGTAGATGGTGCATCTCGATTTGTTCTAATTGTCCCGATTCGCTCCGAATTGTTTCAATTGTATTGATTGGCATTTTGTGATTGAAGGCCAATGCATGTTATAGTAGAAGTGCTCTGTAAACTAATATAGATCATATTGTATTGAGAAAATGATTGTTTCTACCCCCAAGATATTAGTGCCTGGGGGAGGACATAGGCGCCCGAGGCACCATTGTCGATATTTGGGCACTAGTGTCTACTCTATGTGTGAGGTCCAAGTCTATTTTTGGACCATTCTATGATTGTGTGCCTATGCTAATTTTGTATTGTGTTGTGTTGTACTGTAGCACTAAGCTATTGTAGGGGATGATTTGTTCACCCAATGTATGCCCCCTCGTTTGGGGTGCATGCTACGTCCCGTAGGAGAATGCGGCCCAAAAGAGAGGACTTGATGCTGATCTGAAGTGGATACTTATAGGGGTAGGGTATGTGCATGGTAGAAACCAAGGCACATGCAAACAAAGTAGGCTAGTAACAAGTGTTAGTAGTAAAAGTAGCTAACATGCAAAAGAAGACAATGTAACAATCAAGTGTGAAGATAAGATAGACCACGAAAAGTGGGTTTCATACATGGGACATCGCTCACAATGTCACAAGATAATCAAGGTTGAAGCGGCCAAAAGCATATAATGATCATACAAGACATATGACATAGCCTGTAAACAATAGCATACAGTGGCAAACAAGATCAGGAAAAATGTATTAGACAACCATAGTGGCATATAGTCTTGTGAATAAAATGATACACATGAAGCACTCGTTAGCATGTTAGAAAGATAAATAATATGTCAAAGCATGTATATATCATCAAAAAGCAAGTGTTAGTAAGAAGGAGTAGTAAATTATGAAATAATAGAACCTGTAGTGTGTGAGAGTAGTTAAGGTACATGTCCCCAGGAGTCTCGGTGGGACTAGTAAAAGGTACAATGTCAAGCATCATTACAAAGTGGAAAACTCACAATGTGAGATCTGCATTCACCTCAAAAGACCAAGTGAACACGCATGTGTATATATAGAAAGATGATGACATACTAAGAATTTGTATAGCATGGAAAACAAAGTGTAACATGTAGTAGAATAAACTAGTAAGAGTAAATGCAACCAAGATATGCAAATGCTTTGTATGAGTGTGATGGTGTGGTATGTAAAATGTGAAGATGATAGGAGCAACGTGCCCCCAACGGATGTGTATGAGATGAGGTTCATTTATATGAACCCTCAATAGTCAAGAATGAACCATAGAACAAGAGCGTGTCATCGGGTAATGTGCAATGTGATAGTAGATGTTAAAGAGATGTATCGTGAAGCATCGAGTGTTAAATGTGTAGTGGATGTGAGGTTCATTTCAAATTAGACCCTCAATATTCGAGTATGAACTGTGGAACTAGAGTGTGTCATAGTAATGAATGTGTTTTATGCATAATAGCGTTTGAGATGCATCACATTGAGTGGATTCTTAAGCTTAGCAAGATGATATATACCACCCCAAGCTTGTCGGTGATGACATAGGGACTAAGCCAATTAGGTTTGAACTTCCCTTTTAGATGAGCCTCAATGTTATTGTTTTCTTGATTTTCTTTTAAAACAAGATAGCCAATATTGAATTCACATGGGCAGATTTTTCTATTGTAAGTTTGTGTAATACATGCCCGATAAATGCGAGAGATGTTCTAGGGCTTGCACATGACAAGAATCAAACATTTCAAGTTCATGGAGTTGGTTTTCACAATACTCATTATCTTTGAGAATGCCTTTAAGTGATATACGTAATGAGGGTATTTCCATCTCTAAGGGAATGACTTCCTCAATACCTAGCAAAAAGGGTGTAGCATTGGTGGGGGTGCATACACTGCTCGTGCGATAAGCCCACATAGCGTATAGAATTTGACCACGTTAATTAGCACCAATGGTATTGATAGTTTTGTGTAATAGTTTGACAATGGTTTTATTAATGGCCTCTGTGTGGCCATTTCCCTATGGGTAGTAAGGAATGGATAAGGTTTTCTTGATCTTGAATTTTGCACAAAGCCTTTTAACATCCTTATTTTTGAAAGAGGATCCATTATTTGTGATAATGGCATATGGAACATGACGAAGCATGTAATAATGTGAGTGATGATGAAATGATAGATATTGGGACTAGTGGTGGTTTGTAAAGGTGTAACTTCAACCCATTTAGTAAAATATTCAGTAGTGGTAATAATGAACTTATAGCCATCATCCGATTCGGGATTGATTCAAAACCCCATAAGGAAAAGAGCCATGATAGTGCGATGGGATGAAGGTCATATGCGGGTACATTATGGAGATTACTTGTGCATTTTACATTTGTCACAATGTTTGGAATGTTCCAAGAAATCTTGTTCCATGGTAGGCCAATAATAGCTTTGTCGCAGGATTTTGTGAGACATAGCTTTGCTAGAGAAGTGACCACCGCATAGACTATCATGAACTTGAAATACAACCACGGGGATGTCATCGAGGCCTAAAATAGTAAATCCTCCTTGGCGACCTCGTAATTACCACCGGTTATGGAAAGTCCTCTTTATGCAACTAAATCCTATGGAGCCACCCTTTGGAAGGGATTTCATTCTTCCATTACATTGCAAACTATATTTCGGCAACAAGGAACAACCGATGCACAAGTTTCATTCTGGAATTTACTACTCAACATGCGAGATTCAACCCCTCTTATTGAGGACTGGGAACTCCTAATGTCTTGCATAGACACACACCTAACTTAGCAAGAGCTCAAAATTTTAAGGACACACCACATTTGTTTGCAAAAAATGACCTCGTGGACTCCCATAACCTTCAGATGTTGAAGGCATTGAATGTTCCAATCACCCAATCCATTGTTGAAAGTAACAGGTGGGTTGGACAAAGAAATCTTGATGATGATCACCTGGAGCACAAAGTTCTGTTGTGTAAACAACAAAAAATCATGCTTATTAAAAATTTATGGGTTGACGCAGGCCTCATAAATGGTGCTACATGAACAATCACCAACATTTTTTACGACACATCAATGCCACCACTAGCATTACCTTTATTTGTTGTTGTCAAATTTGATAGATACAACGACCCATGTTGGGATCCCTCCAACCCATTACATATTCTGATACCCCTATTTCGAGAGGGAATCGAAGACAATTGCCGCTTAAAATGGCCTAGGCATTAACTATCCACAAGTCCCAGGGACTTACTATGCATAGAGCAACTGTTGACATTGGAACTAATGAAAGGCAGGGTCTAACATTCACAACTTTCTCTAAAGTTGCCTTGCTTGCAAATCTGTGCATTTCACCTCATTTTTCATTCGAAAGGCACTCAAAAATGATGCACGTAAGCAACACTTGGAGCAAGAAGAAAGGAGGAAGCAAGACTACTATCACTCAACCCTTCGTAAATACTACACTCTACTTTGATAACACCTCCGCTACTACTTTACTCAACACTTCTTCTATCCTAGACGTCATTTCCATTCAAGGGGTATCAAATGTACTCATGTTTACCAGAAATAAAATTACCCTCAAAAGGCTACCATTCATGATATAATTCTTCTCATGTTAAGTTCAAATAAAACAATCTGCAAAATGATACCACTCATGATATGAGATTTGTAAATGTATATGTACGAATTTGTAACAACTTTGAAATGAAGAGATGAAACCTTTAAATGAAGTGGTTGGTCTATATATCTTCAATTACAAAATTACACTTTTCAACATACATGTTCAATTTTTCCTTTTTATTGTTGCATGTTTCTTTATGTTAACCAACAACAACACATTTTTAATGTCTTCATCTGCACACAAATACCTAGAATTTTAAAATACCGAGAAAGAACAATGCAATTTATAGTTGTTTCCATCCAAAGCTTTGTACATTATATCATTTTTTTGCATTTTGAATAGTTTTAAGGGTTAGACCTCATGTTCGTGTTTTTAAATGAAGTGACTCATCTATATTTCTACACATACAAAATCAATCACCCATAGTTTAAACAAACACAACTACAAAATAAAAAACTATCCCTATAACACAAATAACATATATTGTTTTTTGTTTGCAAAATGCCTCAAAGAAATGTGATCTCATAGAATGTTATGATTGTAAGATATGCACAAAATAGCTCTAACAATGATGCTCTCAAACTCGTTGAGGTAATAAAGAAATTTGGAATGTACCATAACCATTTCAGATTTATTTATATATAATTGCATATTCTGTCTCATTTTAGTTTCATGGAGAGATAATATGTTAAAGCACTTAGTCATTCTTTCAATCTACTTTGACAACAACACTTCACATTCACAACATTCTTGAGAGTGACTATTAGCAAACTTACATGTCTCACTTGCATTTGTAACATTTGTTTTGGCTTTAATAGAAAATCAATATTGTCAATCACACCCCTTATCAACATCAACTAAAAAAGTAATAACTGTGTTTCTAAATCTAATAACACATACCATTCGGCGTTCACATTGTATTGGACGCATCTAGTATAGGTACTATTTCATTAAAAAAACAACAATTTAAACGAGTTACATTAATTATAAAACAACACCAAATAATGTGAGGGTTGTTTTTGGGTGCCCCCAAACAAAGACTGACCTATTTGAGGATGTGAATGAATGAACACGTCGTGTTTAATATTTCTTTCTATGTTTGATTCTACACGCACTTTTTAAAACCATAAATAGATAAAGGGAAGAGGGCTGAAAAAGCGCTCTTCTATATTTGGACGGACTCAAAAAGCGCTCTTATATATTTAGACGCAAAAAAAAGCAAATTCACAATATAAATAAAAACCGAAGAGTGGTCTAAGAATTACAGTGCGAGTTTCGAGTTGGAATAGTTGCAGAGAATCAAAGCTTATTAACAGAGAGAGAGGGGGAGGGGGCGGGGATTTAAAGGTTTGGTGTTGTGAAAAGAATGGAGTTGAGCATGGGAATGAAAGTGGAGGTGGTTATCTAGATATCAGTGTTTAATTTTAGTTTTAACAGTTAGAAGTTGAAGTAAGTTCTGCTTTTCCTGGCTGTACAAGTAAGAATACTGTATTAAAGTTGTTTCGATTTTAGTATCACGTGAATAATGTCGCTAAAAATTTTCAAGTTCTGAACTGAAAATTGCACCATTTTAGTGTAGATATGGATTCGAGCCAACTACCCTCACAAGAGTCACTAAGTTACGATAACAGCAGTGACGAGGAAGGATATGGCGGAGCCTGGTTTGAAGGAACCCTCTTTGGTTTTGGTAATGGTAAACACAGTTTTCTTGTCGAATTGGAGAAATTCGTAACAGAGGATTCGAAGCCATTGGTGGAGGAAGTATGTTTGAAGAACATGAGACCCAAGTATCCATCTTCTTCATACACACACACCCATTTCTCAATTGGGGATGCCGTCGAAGCGTATGACACCGAATGTTGGTGTAGAGGCGTCGTCATCGCTCAACTGAAACAGGCATTCACAGACGAGGAGCTTTTCGAAATTCGTTTTCCCGATACTGCGACTATCAAAGCATATCCCCGCTCACAATTGCGCCCAGCTCAAGATTGGGTCAGGGGAAAATGGATTTCTAAATCATGTACAGGCCAATAAATTGTTAATTCAGCTTGCATTTTTAGAAAGCATTTGTGACTGATCTTGCTTAATAAAGAAACCAGTTTATGTTGCATCAAAAAACCAGATTTTTATTGCATTCTCGTCTGTAGAGTTATGCTTTTTCACAATTTGGACACCTTCTGTCTCTTTTTTTTTAATTTTTGTTTTTGTTTAAATAAAATTTACCAGAAGATTTATAAATAAACTATGATGTGCTAAAAATCTTTGCATCAAAATCAGATGGATCTTTACCTAATGCTGAGACGAAACTAGATCAATTGCGTCTTCAGGGGCGTAGAATTTTTTTCCTTCGATTATCAAACCTTTAATTTTGTGACTCCATACTGTTTTTTAACAAATAATGTTGTAATTTAGGGTTAAATCAATTGAGATCTTGTAGTAGAAATCATTATTATTATTTTTAAAAGTTTTCATACACAAAAATATTTTTCAATGTCAAAAGAAGTTTGTCTAAGTTTGACTATTTAACATTATACATGTCAATCATAAGCTACAACTAAAGTATATTATCTAATTTTTGCCTTCAATAATAGATCGGTTTCAATTTAATTCAGTGCAAACATCAATCCACAAAAATTAACATTAACTATGTATCAAAACACATATAATAACTCGTATAGAGCTAAGAGTTATTCTTGAATATTTGTTGCATATGGGCTATGGTTGTTTGCATGCTTTGATGTTGTCTCTTTCTTCTCTCCAACCTTATGTTGTCCCTTTCTCCTTTTCTCCCTTCGCTCCTTGTGCACCATGTTTTTCCCAACACCCCCTCCCCCCCTGCCTGGGGCTTTTCGCCCTCCCACTTTATGTTATGTTAGGAATTTGGGTGACAAAAATTCAACACTAATTGTGTTGGGTTTACATCAATCCCAAAAATAGTATAAATCTAATAAAATTTTAACATATTATTATCCTATGATATTATTATTTTATAATGATGTCATTATAATTAGATACGGTTCATTCATTTTGATGTCAAGATATGAGTTTGTAAATGTTTTGCATTAGATCAACTAATGAATTGAATTGTTAAATTTGTAACGCTAATATTTTACTATAAAAAATGAAGATACACACGCTCTCATGGATTTTGATGTGTCAATTAAAAACTTCTAGACTAATAAGTACAAAATTTAGAAAATATAGTTTATAAAATTTATATCACTCAAAATAAGTACAAAATATTAATGGATACTAAAACATTTCCTATATAAATGACATCTACTAAAACACTAAATCTTGCTAAATTAATTTAAGAAGAAATGATGTTTCAATAAATAGAAAAGGGACTAGTACAAACACTTGAAAAAATCACAATAAAATCTAAAGAAATAAATATAGTATTATGTATAAAGATATAGGTGATCATAAAATGTCTTGAAACACGAAACTATTGATTGAAGAAAAAAAAAAGAAAACATAGGGTGCGGGTTTGGATATTACAAATATATATTTTTATAGCTAAATTTAATTTAGTTATGACATGAATTCCAATAAACTTAGTGACGCTTATTTGCTTATGAAACAACATGCTTGAATGACTCTCCGTAGAAAGCAACAGCCACAAGATGTAACAAGATAAGTTGCTTGGTGTAATGAGCCATCTTGGATCACCGATTCAACAATGTGTCAAACATATCATTGATAAAGTTATTGCTTCATCACTCAATAAATAAATAAACAAATTATGTTTAAGGCCGCCTACTCATCTTACACAAATTTATTATGATGATATCCAAAAGTAATCTATGAATTGATTTTTCTACGATTTAACATAATAAGAAATCAATGTGTTGAGATCATTTACACTGGATTTCATTGAAGAATGGAATAATTGCTCAAAATTTAGTGCCAATAATATTTAAGATAAATATTTGTTTATTTTAAATATTATTTATATATATATATATATATATATATATATATATATATATATATAACATTATATTATAAAAATATTGCTTTTAATTAGTTGAAAACAAATTTATTAATTACCTTACATGGGTGCAACATGAACTAATAAAATAATGGTTATATATATATATATATATATATATATATATATATATATATATATATATATATATATATATATAAAATACACTAATAAAATAATTAATGTAATCAATCGATTCCAAATCAATATAACAATCTATATATTTATAAAAATAGTGAAATGTAAGTAATGATTAATTATTGTTTCTCTCCGATGATTTTAAGAGAGGAAAAAATATATGGATGATAATTAACATTGAATGTCTATTATAAATATGGCCATAATCTTGGTTAAATTCATATGGTTACTCTTCATATTTGTAATGTATAAATTTAAATATTATCTAAAATATGTAAAAATATACTATAAATAACAATAAATAATGTACATAAATAATAATATATAATATTGTAATATGTGAAATGTAGTCCAACCACTTGGCAATATAATATTTTGTACTTATTTTAATATATATTTATGGTAACATAGAGCATCTTTCTATTCTATTCCTTACCCCCTACTTCCCAATTTAAACTAAATTAACATATATAAACCAATATGCATAATGAATTATAACATAACATTAAATAATGTAACTAAATATTTTTAGTTAACACTAAAAATGAAGTATAATATATTATTTATAAATAATACTTTAAGATAATACTAAATAATAAGAATCAAATAAATATTTAATAATGTGGATGAAGCAACATGTTATGTATGTAGAGATTAGTTGTACAAAATTGGTAGGTTTAGTTGTAAGGAGTAAGGGGTTTTATTCCTCCAAATTCACTTGGGGTACGATCCTAGCCTCATCCCTTACTTAATTGTACATAATTGTTAGGCTTAATTGACAAGTACTTGAGGGGTTTCCATTCCACCAAATTTGTTCGAGACATGATCTCCTAAAATTAAAATATTAGTAAATGGCTAAACAACACCACCTTTTATACCACACAGTTAGATTACGATATATATTTTCTAAATTTGATTCCACACAACTCGAAACATTTTTAAAAACCATAAAATAAAATAAAATTGCCATAAATAGATAATGAATTATGAAGGGACTTAATTTGGCTTCTTCAAAAGGACACGAAAAGCGCGTTCTTTCTATATTTGGATGTGAAAAAGTAAATTCACGATAAAAATAGAAGTGGAGCGGTCACTGCTCAGAATTACAATGCCGAGTTGGAATAGTTGGGGAATAAAAAATAACTCGTAGAGAGGTTTAAATATTGAGGTGATGATGGGAATGAAAGTTTCGTTAATTAAATATTGTTAGTATAATTCATTATGTAAGAGAAAATTTAATTTAATGAATATGATGATTAGGAATAAATCTACACAATGATAATGTAAAGAATTTTCTTTGTGCTTTTTTGTTACGGGAATTGAAATCAACTTCCTTGATATTTTCTATGGACCTCAATGATATACGATATTGAAAATCACACATCAATTATTGTCTAATTTTTTAATTTAATAGTCGAGTTTAGAGTAAGCGTCAATTATATATGATTTGTATATTAGAGTGAATATTTGATGTAGAAATAAATGCTTCAAATATGTATGTGGTATTAATTATTTTAGTACATTCATAGCGAGGGTTTATACATCTTTTGATGATGATTTAGACACACCAATCCAAAGAGTAATTATATACATTATAAATTAAACTAAAATCTCATTGGCACAAAATATATTAAGCAAGTCTACATGATTAAAAACTTAAAATTGTTTATTTAGAGTTCAAGTACATCATGACCATACATCCATGTTTATACACGACTATATGATTTATGGGAAAATACTATAACATCCTAGGAACATGGGGTAGAAAGGAAGAGAGATGAAGAAAGAGAGAACATCATAGAGAACAACTAGATATGGGAAACACAATCCATACTAATAATTGAGAACACATAAATATCTTAGAATAATGAATTTTAAAGTTTATAAATAATCACATATATATAATTATGTATTCTTGACAAATTTTGTTTGTCCATTTGATTGGGCTTGCAATGAAACTCAACATTGTGCCTAATATTTTCCACAATATTCTTCACTAATGTCTCATAGATTATCCATTAAAGAACAACATTGGATTAAAATAGTGAAATTGGGCTTATAGAAACTTATGTGGCAAGGATCTTCAATTGTGGTAGGGGTAGTGGTACTTTACACATGATTTATCCAATGTACAAGGAAATATTGTCTATTGGGCATAGTAAATATCTCTCACCTCTTTATTTGAAAGGGTAAAATGTAAGATTCCAATGAGCTTTCAATTTCATTTTGACTTTGAATGTTGGAGGAAAAACCAAAATATACTATAAATTATTAATTTATAACTACATTATATATGTTATATTGAATTACAAATGATATGATATAATCGATCATTTTATTTTACATATTTTACAATGTCATATATAAATTGTGATACGTGGTGTTTAAAACATTGTCTCGCATAGACATTTAATTCTCTTTCTCGAGAGATGATTTTCTTTGTTTTTGCGTGTGCACGTGCACGTGCACACACAAGCGCGCACACACACATATATACGCAGACATATACACACACAAGTATTATAGATTTTTAGTATATAGTACTATTAATGATAATATAGGGATTGAATGATTACAAAAATTCATCTAAATCATATGTTAATTTCATTTAAGATGTATTAAGACTCCTTTTAAATACTATAGATCTAGCTTCATTATATTTTTGTGTCATAGTTTTTATTGGTAAAAGAAGAGTTGATGGGTACCTCACCCAACCTATTAAAATATAAAAAGATAAGAGTACATAAGCATAAATTTCATGTCTTACTTTAAATACCCCATGAGGCTTCAAACAAAAACTTAGTTCAAAACAACAAAATCAATATAAAAGAGGATCACTATGTACATAAATTCTAATCTCTTGTGAAAACTATAAAAAAGGGACCATTGTAGACAATGTAAATATTGTATCTAAGAAAATATAATTTTGGCCAAAGTCTAATAATGTCCGAGTATTGTTCAAAACTTGTTAGCTATATAAACATGAATTAATAATTGATTGTTGTTTAGTATCATCTTCACACATGTCTTTAATTTCAACTAAAATAGTATCTATAGATACCTAAATTTAATAACTAAACACTTGACACTAGTGATTTGGCTTATATCTCTTAGTCGTGACTTGCACAAAAAAAAAAAAATTTAAAATAATTATCTTACTCTCTATTAAGGCTTGTAACCACTTCCAAATCTCCTACTTTGTTTTTGATCCACCTACAAAATTGATTATGCTCCTTATATATACACCTTATACTTCATGTTAGGCTTTTCTATTCTAGACATCGAATGCGATGTTATATCTCCTAAAACTACCATACAATTTGGACCAAAATGTTGTATGGTATTTTCCAACTTTTCTACGCTTCTATCCTCTATGTTCCAACGGTTAGCTTTTTTATGCCTATCTATTCCCCCTCCTAGTTAGTTTTAATGTAACATTATATCATGTGAAACTCGTATAAATATAAGTTAAAAAAATTCATTTGCTTGCCTATAACTCACCTATCATTCATGAAATATCCTCTAAAAATGTCTATCAAATCTCAAGAAATGATGCCCTAAATTTCCCTATTTCAGAGAATACATTAGGAGCATCCTCATGCAAGGATGAATCATCCAAAACTAAGTTAAGAGAAGATGAAGCTATTGGTGTCCCACTATTGGTGTCAAGAGGGTACATTTGATATATATTTAGGTAGCCTACTATTGGTGTCAAAACACAAGGGAAACCATATATATTTAGGTATTCTAGACTTAAAAATCATTCTTGCATGTGCACTAGGAGAACCGCATGGAGTTTGATCCCTCATTTATACAAATGTAGTCTAGCGCTTGGCCGAATCAACAAGGGGGTTGATAGCCAAGGGAGGTCCAACTCAAGCAAACATACTTTTTGTTATCTAATTTTTCAAGGGAAATTGTAGGAAACCAAGGTTTAATTGCTACAGAGTACACACAAGTCTTTTGGAATAAAAAGAAGTATAGGAAATCATTAAAGACAAAGAGGAATTTTCTTGAATGTTCACAAAAGCCAAAAAAATCATAGGACATAATTGTATAATTGGAATAAATCATCATACTTTAGCATTCAAACACAGTTCTACTGTCCATGATTGTTTGAGAACTCCATTTTAAGGACAAATCATAGTCATCCTTGTCGCAACATGTTCTACCTAAATTCATATCCATATAAACACACAAAGCATCAAACTAACTATTTTCACTTGTCTTCTCATGTTTTACTATATTTAGCATGTGCTTAATCTATCAAATCATTCTTTGTAATGTATTATATGATCGAGATATGTATGTGAATTATTATATCAATACTCTAAATATACACTTTCTAAATTCCAATCCTAAATTAGGGGTATTTATGCAACCTTTCTAATTTTAGGGTTAAATCATTCCATAAATCTACTTATTGATCTTACACAACCTTCCCAACCATTATGGTTTGGTTTTCTTTCACATCCATTGTTTTAATGGTTTAATAAATTGTCTATATGGATATCAAATATGTAAATCCACACATTTTTCCAAAGTACCAATTCATGTTATTGCTCATGAAACCACATATTTTGCTTCACGAGTCACTTGAGTGTAAGATCAATCTCTACCTTTTCAATAGAGGTTGATATGAGTGAAACTCAACCAAAATCATTTTGATACTCACACATGCTTTGATCATCACTAGTGCATATGTCACTTTACAAATCAATTCCTTAAATTAAAGCATATTATGGAAGATTTTCTTGATGATAAAATATTGAATTTCAAAACAAGCCTACTCCTTCAGGTCATTAACATGTGCAACCATCTTTATTTATTGTTCCATCAATAAAGTCTAAAATTGGTTCCAAGATTCATTCTGAATTCATCTAATATACCACATCTTATTCACTCTTCTATGTGTGCCACTATCCATTCCTAAGTAATTTATTAGTCATTACTCACCCTAAAAATATAATGTAAGCAACCCTTTGTTCTACATCACCCTCAATATTCTTATTATACCAGCTACCATCGCCACCATCCTTCTTTCATATACCCTCTCGACAAGTTAATCAAATTACCATCACTACCAAGACCTCTCAAGGTGAGGCTACTCAAGATAATTTCACCCATGCTCTTGATTCTAATTGCTTTAATGAAATGAAGGAATGTGATTTTTTATAATTCTTATCTCTTGATCCTAATCAAGTTGATTCTTTATTATACATAGTTAGGGATGAATTAAATAAGATGTATACCTTTGTCCCACCTATGTCTCACATGGAACCTCCCTTTCATCCCCTTAATTCTATATACATTGTGCTTACATCTAGAATTGGTATGTGTACACCCCATATTACTTACGAAATTCCTATAACTATTATAATTACTAAGACTACTTATAAATCACCTCTTGTACATGTTCATGGGATTTTGTATACCTCTTTATTGCAGGTTCCCTCATATAAAACATTCATGATCTATAGGTTAAGGTGTAGCAAGAGGATTAGGTTGTGTCTCATAAATATCATGCCATACATTCCCACACTCTACTTCATAATCCATTAACACTCGAGGTTTCTTCCTATCCTTTTCCCATTGGTTTATTTTCTTCTAAGATTCCATTTTACGAAGGTAAGGGGATCCCAAACAACATCTTATCTCCTTCCATGCAACATGTCTAGATTAAGAATTAAATGATAAGCCCCTCAAGAAGATATCACCACGAAATTTGAAAGAGTATGCCCTATAATGGTTTTATGACCTCCCTCTTTAATCTTCTAGAGATTTTAGTCCTTTTGATCAATTTTTAGCCCAATTTAAAACCAATATTGATGAAAAAGTATCTTATGCTCAATGTCAAAAGTTAAGCAAGAATATGATGATATTGTTAGTGCCTATCTCGTTGTTATACAAGACTATTATTATTAAGATGAAAAATTCGCCAGAGATAATGAGCTTCAAGATCTATTCATATTTATTTTACAAGCACCTTTAAAAGAAACTATCGTGTTTTCAATTTTTTTATCTTTCTATGAGCTATGTCAATCCTTCAAGGAATAAGAGGTCAAGATATTAATAATGAACAATCTTAAATTTGATCCCAACATACACTCTACACTTGTAGTGCCCCACATTGTTATACCGAGCCGGTGAGGATTTTGGGCCCTCTGCCGCAATCGGTCATTTAGTTTGTGACCTCATCTCATTAATTATCACAAACATTTGAGATGTTGAATCCCATGTGTGGATGTTGCAAAGTCATATGCAAGGTTTCCATTATCCCTTTGTGCACTAGCTTGCAATCGCAGTCATCGTATTTAGTGGCTTCAAATATGAACCTAATATTGCCTTGTATCGTAAGTACAAAGTAATAATTATAATAACATTAGATGCAATAGGGTATGTTGTTTGAGCTTTAAGACGCTCTAGTTCAAACCTTATCATCTGTGGTTTTGAAGCGGACTCTATCCACATCATTTTGAAACTTGATTTAATACTTCTTTCATTGACGGACTCATATCCAACTTTGAACACCTCGACCTTAGTGGCTTTGCGAATAAATTATATTAAAATGTGATTTTATTACGCCGAAGGCGTTCCCCCTATGGTAGAGGACCTCCGGGACGTTTCTACGACTATATTAAATTTGGACAGCTTGACAACCGTCTAGATGTTTTCACATTTTCTCGGGTATTTTCAACAACTTTTGGATCCCTACATGATCGGCTTTGTCTACACTACTTTGTGCTCCTTTGCGCAGTTTATGTTGATTGCTCGCATTTTTCTTAGATCTCAAAGGATTCGCCGCCCTACCCCCACATGGTTGTTAATATTGTCCGAGCTCGCGAAGCCACACAAGACAATGCCTTGAGATCACGTCCATGGCCTGTGCAGGGGTACACTTTAGGGTTATGGGTTTGAGGGTCGATTCTACACCAGGGTCCCACCTGGTTTCATTTCCCGGCTTGAAAAAGGAGTAGATTGAGTCCAAAAGATTCGAACCTGCGTCTTTGCAAGAACCCCTGCAACTACTCCGCCACCGCTCCATGATCCCACCACCACCACATCACAATTAATTGTAATCGTTTGATTTTGTTTCTTTCTTATTCAGTTCCATAGCCTTTTTAGATTAGAAGCCCCCTGTTCAACCTCACACCCAACCTTGCATAGAAGACTCATCGATTGGGTCCATTCTACCTGCCACCGATCTGCCGCTTTTGTCTTTACCATGAAAATTTGTTATCCAGAATATAAAGCTTCAGAATAAAGTTTGCATTGAATTTGATCCTCCATGAAGGATTAGTATAGCCCTGTGTTCATAAATACTTTTATGATCAGCTAAATTTCTTTGACGTCTATATACTGTTGTACTTAAAAACTTTAAGCTTAATAGAAAACAAAGGTCTTGTTAGTGGGGAAGGTAGTTTCATTCATGTCCATGTTTTGTAATTGGATGTACTGAAACTTTGAACATTAACATTGGTCCATTATAAATGTACATAATACAGTTGATGCACTGATCTCCATCTGGATTATCCAAGGTGGGATATGAATATGTTAATATAGGTAAGATATAAACCCTTTCTTCTGTTGGTGGAGATATGTATCGCATGTGTTCCCATTTAATTTGATGGCTTATACTAATGCTAAACTAGTTTTTTCAATGCTCTACCAGATGATTGTTGGGGTGAGAAACACCGAGATGCCCAGGTATCACTACTATGTCAATAAATAAGCTGAGAACCAGATCATTGTGATTTTCGCTTGTTTTAGATTATAGAAATTCATAACAGCTTGTTGATGAACTTAACTCGGAATCTTCTTCATAGCTAGGTTTCAGTGATGTTCATTCTGTAGAGTGTATATTAATCAGTTATGAGTTACTGCTTTGTGAGTTTTTGCTAAATGTTCTTATGAGAGATTAGAACTTTCTGATTAATGCAAGAAAGCTTCAAGACCAACTCAGATCCATCTTATATATTGGTAGGGTAATCTTCTTGCTAAAGCTAAAACATTTCCTTTTGGCATAAAGGCTTTGGCAGACTATGTTCATTCTAAGGACTGAAACTTGGAATATATGCCGATGCAGGGTGAGCATATTATTTTAGGATCATTTAAAATCCATCTATTCCTAGACTGATTACAATGTATATGTATCAAAATCCTGTATACTAATATTGAGTTGAATGTTTGGTTTCTGTTGGAAGATCCCAAACATGCTCCACAAGAATGCAAGGTTCCATTGGACATGAGGAGCAAGATGCCATCACATTTGCTTCATGGGTAATCTGCTCCTAATACCATGATTTTATCTATTGGCTAGATTGTGCTCCATTTCCTATGAGTCTCTCCTTTCCTTGAAATAAAATTTAGAGCTCTTAGAATCACATCCTTAGATGCAACATAATAAGAAACAGATTAGCCTTTTCCTTATCAGTGCTTCAATCCTAAAGGCTAACTGGTGTTTGATAAATGAACAGGGAATATATTACTTGAAATATTATAAATCTGCTACATTCCTGAGTTTAGACCTCGTGAGAGGTATATACCATTTTTTTCATATTCTTTAAATCACCAAGTTCTCTGCATGTGGATTTAGGCTTTGAATTAACAAATTGTATTGAATTTTTATTGAAATAAATAGGTTTCAAAAAATGAGTGAAGCTCTCATGAAGACAGGCCGTCCTATATTCTTTTCCACTGGTATTTGGTAAGAAGGGCTAGCAATCGTCAATCTCTATATTACTGAACAATCCAGGCACCCACATGCTTATCTGAAAATAATGCTAACTCTGTTTTATTTTGATGGGCAGGTATGATGAACAAGATTATATTAATGCAGGGCCTAAGATTGCAAACAGCTGGAGAACTACTTCCAATGATTTTCGGTAGATGTTTTAGTCACGATTGCTTTGGTAGATATGTCTACAAATTGTGGAAGCATGCATAAGGCATGTGAACAGTTCAAGAGAATGGAAAAAACATCTCCCTTCAGATTGTTATTGCCAAATGTCGCTTGTTGTAGGCAGCCCAACATTCCCAATTCTAGATTTGTAAAAGATCTACAACTAAAAATGCAAGCAAAGAGGTGTGTACCTCACAAAATGGATCAAAAACAATGACCAAAAAAACATGATATCAAAGGAGTTCAACACAACAAGAAAACAAAGGAAAAATTTCCATCATCAAAAACATAATATATAATAAATAACAACAATAAAAACTCCACCTCAAATGCACACATTCAATGGTCTTCGTCTCTGATAGTATCAAATGCAGGTATCAAGCCTTTCACACCTGCCTTGTATATGATTCTATCATGGCAGGAGAAGATTTTTTCTAAGCAATCGAGAATTTTTAAATACTTTGCGCAAAGCCTCTCTCAATGTTTTGTAAATGAAAATAATGAAGACACATGCACAATCTGCACCGTAAATTGTGGCCCACATTTCATACACAAAAAATCATAAATTTCAAATACCAACTACAATAGAATATTTTTGTATTCTTAATATACACAAAACTGTGCAGGTCAAAGGATCAAAACCTGCTCTTAATAACATGCCAGTAAGAATGATGATCTTGATCTACACTTTCAGGAGTGCCCTTTTATCTATGTTCAGTTCTAACAAGTATTAATAGCCATGTTAACCTTTGTAAATGAACATTATAGAAATGAACTGGGCTCTGCATAGGTTATGTTGATAGCATTGAGTAGTGGAGAGAAACTGAGTAGAATGATCATAATTCTCTTTCAAAATGCTACTCGAATTAAATATAGTTAAAGTTTGTTTTAAACGTCTGCATCGACATATATCTCATTAGACAAGGTTTTCTATCATTTTGTTTGAGCAACAAAAGCACCACTTAATATTTTTAGAGAACGAAAAACTAATCACCCTCCCGAAGGGGCTGCCATTTAGCAGATCAAATGTTTATTTATTTAAATTATAACAATGATACACATTAACATTGTGTTGATTAATTGCTCGGGTTTAGGATCTTAAGCCTAGCATATGAACCACTTTCCATTAAATTAAAAACTATTTGGGTATTCACTTTGAATTAATGAAGATAAGGTAAACTGAATATTGTAGGATGTAGTCAAATCGGTCAAAGGATGAGAAACCTGCTCTTAATAACATGTCGGTAAGAATGTCGGTCTTGATCTACACTTTCAGGTGTGCCCTTTTATCTATGTTTAGTTCTAACTTCTAACAAGTATAATTAACCACGTTAACCTTTGTAAATGAACATTATAGAAATGAACTGGGCTCTGCATAAGTTATGTTAATAGCAGTGGGTAGTGAAGAGAGACTGAATAGAATGGCCATAATTCTCTTTGAAAATGTTACTCAAATTAAATATAGTTGAAGTTTATTTTATACCTCTGCATCAACATATAGCTCATTAGACAAGGTTTTCTGAAAATTTGCTTGGTTAGGAAAAGCAACAGTTAATATTTTTAGAGAACGAAAAACAAATCACCCTCCCAGGAGGCTGCCATTTGGCGCTTTAGATGCTTATTTATTTAAATTATACTAATGATACACATTAACATGGATTTGATTCATTGCTCAGGTTTAGGATCTTAAGCCTCGTATATGAACCCCTTCCCATCAAATTAAAAACTATTTAGGTATTCACTTTGAATTAATGAAGATAAGGTAAACTGAATATTGTATGATGTAGTCAAAAATTTCAAGCCAGAATTTTCAAAAATTTCCGATACCAAATACAAAATTGAATAAACCCATAAAAAGTTAGGCATCCTTATTTTATAAAAAACCTATAGGTCAAGGATTTTTAAGAACTTTGTGGGCACATAATGAAAAACCAACTCCTAATAAAATCTCTAAAACAAGCTTTGTGGATAGATAGACATCCAATTTGCACTTGTAAGAATGGAAATCTTAATCTACACTTTCAGCCATGCCATTGTACCTACATTCGGTCCTAACTAGTCGTATTGTACAATTTCAGACATGCCCCAGTACTAACCATGTCGGGCCTACATAAAACCTTAAAACTGTTATGAAATTTTCTTAAAGAAAATTAAACATGGTTCACTTAACCCTACGATTCCTAAGAATTCTACAAATTTATGTATAGAATAAGTTATGGAACCTCCCCAAACCATGTAATTTTCATTTTTGTTTTATTAGTATGTAGCATCCATGCAGTCTAGTGGATAAGCACTTGTAAATACATCGATTACACGAGTGCCTCTTAGCATTATGCCTAGAGTTGATCAAGATGTCCGCATGGTTGACATTCTTGATTGTGTTGGCTAGCATGAGGAAACTCCAAACTTTATCATCAACATACCATCAAACCTATGGTGGTCATGTGGATGTGTTTGCTTGGTGCCTGTAGAGCATATAAGAATATGGAGCCATGACTACTTACAACAACTCTTTTTTTCGAGTTGGATCTTCAAAATGCTGCAACTTATGTTCTTCTATCAAACATCTATGCAGAACTATGTTGGTGGGGTGAGGAATGTTAAGGGGATTGATCAAGGATAGAGGAATTGAAATGATACCTGGATGTAATTGGATTAAAGGCCATAAAATGGTGAGTGCTTGTTGTGGAGGAGACAACTCACACCCACAGATACATGAGATCTTGATGGTTGTATGAGATTGACTTACACATACAAGATTATATATAGACATTCCTTCCGACATAATTTGCAACTTATGTGCAATTGTTGTTTAAATTTTGTTTAGTTTTGTTCACAAACCAGTGATGCTTAGTTGAAGTGAAGGCTTGTACCTTGTAGATTGTTATTGGTCCTTTGTTGCTGAAATGAAATTGAATGTTAAAGTTAAATTCCAAGTTCAACTGCAAATATTTGGTGTGCAGGAGGATGTAGAGCTCATGGTAAAGATGAACATGGATGCCTACCGTTTCTCAATATCATGGTCGAGAATTTTCCCAAGCATACCAACAGGTTTTTTCACCGTCAGAAGTAGATCTTATAGCTAAGTTTTTGAAAAAATGAGTGCAATAGTTAGAGAATCCAAGTTAAATGCAATTATTTTTCTCCACTCTCCAATGGAAAATCAGCATTGCATTCTTCTAGAAGTGTGGCACAATAGTATTTTATTAAATCATAGAAATCCGCATGTTTACAGTGCTATATATGGAAAGAACATAAATTATTTTAAAAAAACATCTAAATCAAATCATGACTGATAACCATTCTTACGTGTAATGATAGTAATTTACTTCCTACAATTGTAATCCTCCTTTCTGTGAAATGTACATGTGCGTAAAACTTATGCATGCCTTCATTTGCTTCTTTTGCTATGTTTCTTGACTTTTGGTTAATTGTATACCCTGCATGGATGTTATGGGCTACTAATACTGTGAGCATGGATTTTCTTTACAATGTGTTCTTTAGCACAAATTGAGATGGTTTTCTTTACAATGGGCTCTTTATCACAACTTGAGATGGTTTTTGGTTGAATATAAAGCATACCCAGATAAGCTTGCGTGCAGGGGAAAAACATCATCTATAAAAAAATGAGAAAAGAAAATGAAAGATGATAAGGAACACCCTGGACCTAAGACAAGAACTAGAAGAGCCCATCCAAAAAGATGACTACAACCATAATAATATAGTCCTGGAATCCTTGGGAACTCAAAACAAGGATAGGAAGGGGTAACCCAAAAAGCTAACTATTACTGTGAATTTGAAACTAAGCTGGAAACAGTTGGAAGCATCAAGCATTGGAATTTTGTGAGATATCATGGATATTCGCTTTCACATGTCTCTTATTCTTACTGAAAATGGTATGGCTTTCAAATTAATCAAATTCTAAAATCAGTATACATACACAAAACAAAATTTAATGCAAATTTTAATGTTTTTTTGTTGAACTATTATGCTTTTATTGTCTACCACACTAACTCTATCACCACTATTGTCATGTTGTATCTGTTACCACTGAACATATCATAGCCTCTTTTAGTGTTCTCTTTAGTAGCCTTGAGAGAATCTCATCCACTAAAACAACATCCCAATCGACCAAGATGCTTATGATAATTGTCATTAAACTAACTTTATAGTAGTTCTAGAGTATATGATAATATTAAGTAGAACCCACTCGCTTCTAGAAGAATGCCCATGACAAGAAAAGATGAAGTTATGATTAATGCAAGTTTTTTCTAGAAGAATGTCCTCTATGAAAAGAAAATATAAGGTTGCAATTCAACATGAGGTTTCCTATATATTAAATCACAGCTACAAAAACATTGCCCACTATCAATTAATTTGTGTTGTAGTTAACAATCTTAGGGGTTAATGAAGAAGACACTGAGTTCCTGCAATTGTAATCCATCATTGTATGAAAAGTACATACACAAGTCACGTCTCTATAGAGCTTATGCCACCCTTCACTTGCTGCTTTTGATAACTTTCTTGACACATCGTTTATTGCATTCCCTGGATGGATGTTATGGGCTCATGTGGATCATAGTCTCTTGCTGTGAAATTTTGTTTTCTTTTCAGTGGCTTCTTTATCACAACTTAAGATGGTCTGCTTGGTTGAATATAAAGCATACCCAGACAGGCTTGCATGTAGGTGAAAAACATCACCACATATATATTATATTATCGTTATGTCTGATTTATCAAGATTCTAAATTATTGGTTTTGATTATTTATGTTGAAGGTATAGTGGAGAATTTGCTTCCAAGCTTCCTCCTGTGGACATAATTATCACAACAACAGACCCTTTTAGGGAGCCTGCCATACTAACAACCAATACAGTTCTTTCAGTGCTTGCACTAGATTACCCAGTTGAAAAATTTGCATGTTATGTGTCAGATGATGGCCGATCTCCTATTACTTTCTACTCTCTACTAGAAACCTTGAAGTTTGCCAAAAAAAAATGGGTGCCCTTCTGCAGTAAGTATAATATTGAGTCAAGGGCTCCATTTATGTTTTTCTCCAAGGAACCCTAGTCTTCTGATCCAAGTTTTCTACAACAATGGGAATGCATGAAGGTACTGAGATAGTTGTACAGTTTTTGCAAGAACTAACATTACAAGATCGGATAGAATTGTTTTTCTCCCATCCTTTTGGCCAAAATGGATGGTAGAAGTATTAGAACCCATCACAAATATATTTATAACTTGTTTTTTCTATACATATTAAGTTTTCAAATAAATCCACTAGGCTCTGTTTAACTATCTTGATTTAACAATTTAACATTTCATATGCTAGGTTATAATTGCAATATAACAAATGCAAGAAACATTTGAACATAGTTAATTTTTTTTTTCTTAGATGCATTTTAAATTTAAAGGAAGCTTGTTTGGACCATTGTTGTTTGATTTGGGGAGATCTGATACAAATTGTCGAGTACCACAACCCCGATTTTGTCTTTTTTTGGTAAATGCTTTCAACGTAATGTCCAATTTGACCAACTCCTGGAATTGAGCCTAAAATTATGTTGTAATTTGTGCTTTCCTTGTTAGTTCAAAATTTGTAATTGCGGCATGTATCTTATCTTTTTAGATACCATTATATTCATGCATCATGTACATCTCCTCCATAACCTTCTTTATGCAAAGTTTTCTAACGCACCCATCCCTTCAAACTTGACACCCTCCCCCATCCCTTTCTATACTTTGAACTATGAACACTATGTTAGTTATTTCATATTTATCTTGCCTTCACCCTATTCCACAATCGTCCATTAGCACTTCTAAAAATGTTTCACTTTTTTTTGTTGTTTCAAAAGAAAACCGTGGTATTTCCTTTTACACTGACATACTATTGCCTCCTACTACTATGTCGATTGAAAGTACTATTAAGAAAATAAATGAATATTGCTTGAAAGTAAAAGGTGGTCCTGACCAGAAATCCTGATGATGATTAGTCGAACATAAAGTTCTCATTGTGCAAACAACAAAAATCATGCTTATTACAAATCTATGGGTTGACGTAGGCCTCGTGAATGGTGCTATAGGAACAATCACCGACATTGTCTACGACGCATCAATACAACCACCATCATTACCCTTATTTGTTGTTGTCAAATTTGATAGATACAACGACCCATGTTGGGATCCCTCCAACCCGTTACATATTCCCATACCCCCTATTTCGAGAGGGAATCGAAGACAAATGCCGATTAAAATGGCCTAGGGATTAACTATCCACAAGTCCCAGGGACTTACTTTGCACAGAGCAACCATCGACATTGAAACCACTGAAAGGCAGGGTCTAACATTCACAACTTTCTCAGTTCCCTCTCTTGCAAATCTGTGCATTTCACCTGCTTTTTCATTTGAGAGATACTCAAATATGGTGCACGTACCAACACTTGGAGCAAGAAGAAAGGAGAAAGCAAGACTACTATCACTCAACCCATCGTAAATACTACCCTCTGCTTTGATAGCACCTCCACTACTACTATACTCAACACTTCTTGTATCCAAAGCAACACTGTCGTTCAAGGGGTATCAAATGTAATCATGTTTATTGAAACTAAAATTGCCCACTAAAGGCTACGTTCATGATATAAATACTTGCAAATGTATACATGTCTCATTATGTGCACGTAGATCTACATTTATTTAATGTTGTGAAATATGATTAACAACTTTAAATGTACGAATTTGTAACAAAATTAAATGTACACATACAACATTTCAATGTAATGTTTCATCTATATTCCTACACTACCACTATCAATCACACACATTATCAACTGTACAATAAATGTTTTTCCAACAAAACACCAACCGAACAACCGATGCACAACTAACACAATAAACCCGAATTAAATACATACAACATCAACTATAAAATAAATTAACTATCGAAAACGGTATCAAATATATTCATGTACAAATTTTTAACAAGTTTGAAATCTAGAAACAACCTTAAAATTAAGTAGCCCATATATATTTCTACACTTACGAAATCAAACACACCCCTTATCAACATCAACTACAAAAGTAATAACTATCCCTCTAAATCAAATAACATATACCGCTTAAAGCGATCACATTGCATTGTACACATGCGATTAGTAGTTTATAATGATCATAATAATAAAATAATGATTGTAGTAATTCACTAGATTTCAAGCAATTACGATAGTAAAACTAATTTTAAAATTATAAATTTCAATTATAAAGTAAAATATAAACAAAGATATATTAATGAATAGAAATAAAATAAATAATGATAAATCCTAATAAAATATATTTAAAAATAGATAAACAAAGGAAAGATCGTGGAGAAGGATAAAATAAAATAGAATGAAGTAAATAAATAAAAACAAAATAAAATTTAATGAATAAATCATTTTATTTTATTTTTAAATTGGGTACGGGTGAGATTTAAAAGCGAGCTGGTGGAGCTTAATGAACGGAGAGTGGCGTGTGCAGGTCTTTAGTTAGGTGTTATACCTTGGTGATGTGTATGCAAAGCGTGTGAGCATATACCAGGCATATGAACTGTTTGGTTGAATGCCAAAGTTGCACAGGTTCATGGAAGGCAATGATTACAGGTTGCACACAAAATGGTTTGGTTAGAAGGCATTAGAAATTTTCAAGCAAATACAATGATTATGCGTGAAGTATGATTCCATATCCTCACGCCAGCACCCTCCAATTTTCGCCTATATGGGTTTTAACAGAGTATGCGCTTACGCCGAGGCATGAAAAAAAGAGGATTTTGATAGGTTTGTATAAAAAACGTGGAAGCGTGGAACTATTTGAAAAAATGCCTGATAGAAATGTGTCTCATGGAATGATGTGGTTGCAGGTTATGGACTTGTTGCAAATGCCTGAGGAAACTTTCAAGCAAAGTGTTATTGACATTTGTAAAGCCACCCTCCACAACATCTGTCGTCATCCTCCAAGCATGTGCCTGTGCCAGCACCAAGATAAGAGCTTTGGAACTGGTATTGTCATCCATAAAGCGTAGTGGAAAGTAGTTATTCAAAATTTTGTAGTTGTAGTCACTTATGCAAAATGTGGGTACATACAAAATGCACACGGACTGTTTAACAATGCCAAAGAAGCTTGATTTCATGGAGTGCATTGACAAGCCCAAAGCCAAATCCCGCAACCTTTTTCTAGCATTTTTCCTTTGGTTGTGCCAAAACAGAGCTTGAAACAGGGCTGTGAGAAGCTACATTGCCATATGTTGTAGTCACAAATGCCCTCATAGGTATGCATGCAAATGTCAGAGAATTTGAAAGGAACAATAAAATGATGCAGAAGGAGTGAATGCATCCATGGACGACGAGAACAAGATTTTGGGATTGTGTTACAAACTCCACCAAAATATTTAATCAATGTTCTTCACCTTACCAAGGAATTGCATTGCTCAAAGTCTTAGATGGGCGTGGAAGATCCTTGTGAACACCTTCCCATACAACTGGAGTCTCCTTTTACCAAGGATTGTTTTCTCACCTTGAATTACATAATTTTTGTATTGGTAGTTTCCCTTTTCTATGAAAGCATATTTCTAATAAAACTAAGGACAAGTTTAAGGCTTAATTAAATAAATCGTAGTTTCAAACGACAAAAAAGGGGCTTTTTCCTATGCAACGTGACTGATTATTTGGTCATTAACCATACTCACAACCATGACCTAATATGTTGTAAGACCAAGGTGTTAAAACTAGATGTCTATGTTCGCTCGAGTCTTCAACTAAACAACCCCTTTTGTTTACTTTGCAAAGTTAATAAAACACAATTTTTGGTGACTTGCAAAACACCTCTTCGAACCCCGAAATGGGAAAGTCAAGTTTTGGCTATGTTCCCTGTCATGTGGGGTGTTGCATCAAACCTTAGAATGCCCTCGATTGATTGTTCATGCACTTTTCATCACCCCTCTAAGAGCCTCGAGAAACTACATATTTGGACCGTCATGCTAGATTAGGGCGTATAGAAAGGGATAGTGGTGCCCATGGGCACCTGTTCTACGGAAATGTCCACAAAAACTCCTTTGAAGTGTTGTTGGATGTTAAATGCGTGTTTGCTTCCTGTTGCATGAATGTTGTTGTATGATCGCCAATGTCATTGTAGACCTGCAATGAAGAATCACATGCAAAACCAAACAAAGAATCAAAACCCTAAAAAATAAAGATGTATATGAAGGGGTTAGATTGTCCTCAACTGCCAAATTGATGGACTTATCACTGAGTGCTGCACTACATCTCAGACCCAATGTAGTTTTAGGTGTGTGTGTGTGTGTGTGTGTGTGTGTAATTGTGCCCTAGGTTGCTCTTGTGTCAGTCACACTTTGTGAATTAACAAGCAAGTAACTAGATGTAGAATGTAATAAATGTGTGCATGGAAACAATAGACTCCCCTCCTATGAAGTGTGATGCAGATGAACCAACCTTGTGTGTCTTGTGATGGAGCTAGATGGATGCAAATGTAGTGATGGATGCAACCTTAGGTGATGATAGCTAGTGCTTAGTGATCAGTCCCTCATTATGGTCACATAACTTTATATTTATATGGTTCTCTTGCTTTAATTTCATAATTAACCCCAAAAGGCTAACCACCAAAAATATAAGAAGCTCAAACGACTAGAAAGTGCCCAAAAAGTGAGAGGAAAGTGTAAAGAGGATCAAGCACCCAGAGGGGACTAGGACACCGGGTGCCCCAATCAGAAATAGGAAAAATGCAGTATGAAAGTACAAACTGGGAAAGTATGGGTGCAAGATCGAAAGTAACAACAAAAAACAATGCAAAATGACCAAAGACATGGGTTAATTATTACTCTTTTCACTTAAGAACCATATGAATAGTAGTATGAGACCAAGACTAAATAATTACATAAATTGCATGATTTTTGTCTACACAAAGGAGGTTGAACATTTTATTGAAGAGTTTGTAGTTGTGTCAAAGGCTTTGAGAAGCTTGATCACCAAAATAACAAAATATGCCAAAAAGAGGTATCAGACATACTTTGTGTAAACCATGCCCAAAGGTTAGAACATGAAAATATACATAGCTTAACTTGCATTTAGTAATAGCACCCAAAAAATTGGCAAGAAGAAGGTGTTAGGCATTTGAGAAAGTCCTATGGAGGTTCACGTTGAGTTTAATTGCTTAGACAAGTCTTAATTGAGAAAATATTCTCCAAACAGTTTACAACCCAATCTTAGGGTTTCAAGTGAATGGAAAATATAATAACTTGATATAAACCCAATGGAAATTGATGAAATTTGTTGAAAGGAACTAACATGTCTAACGAATATGTATGATAAGTTTCATAATGAAAAGAAAATATTTGAGTACTCAAAATAAAGGAGAAATAGTCTTGGTTGTCATGAAATTCGTTTTGGGGTTATGGTGTAGGATCTTGACCAAATAAGCTTGTGCATTCTATTTAATCCTCTGAAAATTCATTAATAAGGTAAAATAAGGAATATTTAGAAGTAAACCTAGTCATTTAAATAATCCCGAGGTGGTTAAGGAGGAGAACAATAGAAGAACTCATTCACTCAGTATGTACCATGTTTCAAGGGTTAAATTACAAGGAAATCGATTAAAAGGCTCAAAGCTATCCTTAGTTATTTGTTAATATACTATTAGAATTGAATGTTTTTAAAGGGTGTGAGAAAGGGTGTTTGAAGGAAATCAAGAGGGATTAGTAACTAAGAACAAGTAAACTTAATCCTAGGATCAGTATAAGGCATTACACAAAGAAGTGAGTAAAGTGAAACAAAGAGTAAAGTTGTGGTTGAAGGAGAAGTGAAGAAATTGAGACCAAATGGATTGATATTAGCAAGCTTCAGAAGATATTAGAGTGTTGAAAAATGTAATAACATAGGTAAAAACTCAAAGATAATGTCAACTCAAATTTAGACCTAATACAAGCTAATAAGACCTAGTTAAGAAGGAGAGAAAAAGCGAGTTAGAATAGTTGTAGGGAGAATTGGACAATGAAAATTGGTGAAGAGTGAGTTCTCAATAAAGGATATCCATAAATATAACTATTTTCTTAGGAAAATTTGGGGTTTTCTCTAAAAGGAAGTTTTTGGTTAGAACGAGGCTAGTTGTAGAAGAGACTTAATTGAGAGGAAAACTTATTGTTTGAAGGAGTCACACTAAACCACAGAGCCTAAATTTTATATAAGTTGTATGAGCCTAAAGGGTATCTAAAAAGATGATTTGTTTGAGATCTAGTGAATCATTCTGGGCTATAAGGTTTGCATGATTTTAGGGCTACAAGAGCACTTAAGAAGGCTTAAGAAGGATAATGAGTTGAAATGACATTGTGATTCTTTTTGAACAATCTAATCATGCTTGTTGGATGTTGTAAAGAAGGTTTGAGAAGATTATAACCCTTAATAACATGTTTAAGAAAGAAATTGGTATTTTGGTGATTTGAAGCACTAGCATTCTTGAGCATTTTAGCGTGTTTTGTGGAAGTTGCACTTATAACTAACAAATTTATTGCATTTTGAAGATATTATCGGTTCTCTTGCTATCTCGAAAGGATGCTTAAATCTAAAGTTTAGGGTCGAGACACTCAAATCACTATTTTTGTGACAAGACATCCAAATGAACTTCATATTATTTTAACTAGCTCTAAGAAACAAGTCTACAATCAGGAACAAATTTTTACCCCTTTCTCTTTCAACATTTCAGGTGTACTCTAACCCCTTGGTTTAGATTTTTCCAATACGCATTTCCAATTTTACATATTGTTCAAGTTAAAGTTCAATTGCATTTACCTAGAGCATTGACTACACTTGTTTTCTTTTTGCAAGTCCTATCCTATCCCAACAAAGGTAAAGCACACAAGCAACCATGAAGAAAACATTAAGCATGCTCTCGACAAAGACAATACTCTAAGAAACTACACACACACACACACACATCATTATCACTCCACGCAAGCAAAGGTTTCCCTTAGGATCATTATCCTTCCCTTCCCTTAGAAATCCATGATACACATTTTGCACTATTCCATTCGCACACTACAACACTCATTCGATACGCTATTAGGCACAATATTCTTTCAACTCCCTAAGGTAAGTTTTTATTTTCTACTTTATGCTATCAATCCTTATTCACCAACATAAAGTGGGGGAAAATGTAGTCACTAAATCATGCACTTACTATGTACATCTAGCCTCTAAATATTTCATTTATATGTATGATTCCTAAGCAAGAGAACTAGTCATTAATAACACTTGTTTTGCTTTGATATTGCTTTTATCTTTCTTATATTTATTGCTTGATTGTTTTTGGACTTACACCTTACAATTTTGCACACTAGTCGACATCCTATTCAAATTTGATTCCATTGTTTTATCTTTTTGGCACCTTGTACGAATCGCCTACTAGGGATAGGAGTGTATGGGTGCTTCTTTGTCCCCCTCTAGGCGCTTTTCTCCTCTCTTTTTCTAAATTTTTATATGTTACATCTTTCATGTCTTTTTTACTACCTTAGGTCGTCCTTTCACTTGTTAGTGATGAAACTTAAGCGAAAGAATCATGTGTGTGTGTGTGTGTGTGTGTGTGTGTGTGTGTGATTTAACCTCATTAGAGACAACCATTCAAGAGGCACATACATTATATAGAGCTAATGTTTTCTATCTACTATATAAAGGACTACATTTTGGGACTGAATACTTCACTGCATAGGTGGGTCTATTATAAATTCCACACCACACATTTTGCATTGGGACAAAGTACTTAGAGCTCTTTATTCTTTGTGTGAATCGCACTAGGACATCCTAGCTCGAGGTACACTATTCCAATCACGCACACATTAGAACTACATCGATTCTGAAATGTAGTGCAACGTTTGGTGAAAATCACATTGGGGTGACCATCAAGGACATGTCGACTCAAGCATATGCATATTTTTATTCATCTAATGTGCACTTGAGTAATATACATGTAGCTAAGGTTTCTTTTGCGGTACAAGTGCGACTAAGAAAACTTGTAGTGAACTGACGTGGCCTACAAAAAACTAAAGGTGACAAGAAACAACACACGAAGAACTGAATAACTATCCCACATACCAACGCCCATAACATATGTTAGGGCTTAAGCGACCTTGTCCTAGTTTAGGTGTACTCGTGTCCTTGAGATTGTCACATTTTAGAATAAAAACAAAGCTTACACATCCCAAAATCTACCTTTCCATCTTGTTCATCAATTAAGAATCGATCAAGACCTATAGTTACAAGTTGATTCATCTTTATCTCCTATCTTTCACTCTTTCTTGTACTTCTTTAGCTAGAACTTACATATTTATTGCTCTTTATATATATATGATTAGCGAGTTTCCTTAAATTAGATTTAAATTTCATTAAATCAGCTAGGAAATTTGTAGGAATCCAAAATATCAACAATGTTGATAACATTACCTTGTTTTATTTATCTACAATCCATGTTTGTAAAAAGCCATGAGTGGAAGTCATTTTGTACTATCGAGTTGTTGTCCTTTCCTTAATATGTGTATCATCGATACATCAAATATCCATGGAGAATTATGAAGTCAAAATAGAGCGCATTAGGTGCATCTATCTTGCAATAATAACCTAAAGAAGTTTCAAACTCTATCAATATCTACATTTCTTCATATTTATGATTCACCGATCATCCCCACCAATCTCGAGTGGGTGCCATTTAAAAAAATGGATTCCTAGTCCAATCCAATCAACCCTCTTCCTATGTATCATTCCAATATACAAATTTTCCCCTAATATTGCTTCCTCAATAAGAAAAGAAGAGAAGGTTTGTCTCATTCTCCAAGGAGGAGGGAGTAATTTTATCGATTACAACAATATTAATAAGCATAAAAACCCAAATTTCATAGATCTTGCGCCCTTAAAGTAACTAAATTTTTCTAACATCTAAATTTTTTCTAGTATGGTAATCAAATAGGTATTTTTATAGTTATTCAACTTATGTTTTGGATACTCTTCCCTAATCCAAAAATGATGAATTTCTTCATTTTCTTTAGAAAGTTGTAGACACCCAAAATTGGGACGACACCCTCTAGGTCCCCTTTTATTATATACCCCCTTACCATGATCCCTTTCACATATTTTTATTAATATAATTACCTATATTAGATTAATTATTACCTCACCCCTCCACCTCACATCTTCATCTCACAAAGGGACCCATTCCAAACCCATTTAATAACTAATACTGAGTCATTACTCCTCCTAACCAATTGAGACTTCTTTTAAACCTAATATTAATTGCCAACTACTTCTCCCACCAATTTCCCACATGATTTAACAAGAATAAAGACTCCTAACCCATAACCATTCTTGACTCACGCCAAAAAGGGAGAGAAAAGTTTTTTTAATCAAATAAGACTATTTCTCCCTAATCGACGTTGGTTATTGCTCATCCGACGGCCAAGGAACCACCATCGGTTCCTTTAAATAAGATTTTTAACTCTTTTCTTGGGTTCTTCTTTTGGTTGGCATTCCTGGATCTCACATCTTTGGCATTCAATTGACACCTTGACAATCAACTGAGCACCAGAGCATCAAAATCTCCACCAACAACCAATCTACGACTTCATAGGCTTGAACCATTCGCATGGAGAAGCACCCAACCTTTCTTTGCCGCCACACTGGATCTCAACTCGTCTCTCCTATGTACATCCACCAACCACCACCTTCTACCAATCTCCAGATCTCTGATAAGTATTCTTAACCAAGTTATTGATTTCATTAGCTTTGGTTTTAGATCCTTTATCTTTTTCTAATCACCTCCTTCCTCTCCCGGATACCTTCCATAGCCCATTCACCTGATGCCTTACCAACCGGAACCACTCTACCCTTTCAACCACCCCTTCTACCCCTGTTGAGTCTTCACCTAAATTTCTACACCCTACCTAAGACCTCCCAATACTTTGTGCAATCACAAAGAGCCCAAATCAACCTCCTTTCTACCTTTGAAACTTAATTGCCCCTACCGTGACTGAGTTGCCTAATCGATCCGGCCATAACCAATGACCGACATTGGTTCCCCAACTGGCATTGGTCTCTCGTGTCGACATTTTCCACTCATACCAAAGCAAGCTCATTCCTCCACCCATAACTCTCCAAAACCTCCCAAGACTTCACTCAGACCTTCTTTTTGCCCTCTGTCATACCTATAGACCCTGACAACCGACCATTCTCCTAGATTTAATCTTATATTCGTCATTTAGATTAGATTTAGACTATTTTGTTGTGTGAGATACCTAAATCATATAACTACAATAGAACTTTTCCATTTCATGATATTTATTAGCATTAATTTGTATTAAGACGTGGATTGACAACCTTTGAGGAAGCACCCCACTTCCTGATCTAGCTTATGTTAGGCAATCCACCGACCTATGTTATTAACTCTATTTGTGGTCTTGCTTTGCTTCTCAGGTAGTCCTTCCAAGACAAAAAGGAGTGCTCTACAATCGACTTGGTCTTCAACAACAGTGCATAACCTCTTCACGACCCCCGGTATTCCTCACGTACCTTACCTTTACCTTTTAAATCGCTTTTGTTGTACGATACTCCTATGTGGTAAAACAAAAAGTGTCACTTCTCGATTGAATCAATTTATACATTAGTCTCTTATCAATTTCAATTTTTTTGTTGATAAGGTCACCGGTACATTTGGGCACACATCATCATATTCAAAATTAAGTGGATTTCAAAAATCATGTTACCCCTCTAAACCCCGTAAATTCCTTAGTATTGTTTTGATAATATCAACTAGCATTAAACATGAGTTTACATGCATATATACGTACTCAAATTCGACTTTAAACTTATTATATTGTTTGTGTTTCATTAGAGGTGTAATCCATTTATCCATATTATACATGGTATGAATTGAGTCAATCTCTTTATACTTTAGTTGAATATTCCCTCTAAGGAGTAATAAAGTATCACTACAGGACTTTAGTGTTAGTTATGTAGGTTGATGACTAGTGCAACATTGGGATGCATTGGGTGAATATTTCCTTACAAGAAGTGATATGTTAATGCTAAAAGACTAGAATATCAGCTATGTTGGTTGATGACTAGTGCAAACTTAGGTAAAACATGGATAACATTTTTTTAATTTTCGAGACCCCTCTCATCGAGGATCGTATACAACATAGTGAGGATTGGCTTGGTGAAGTGGTTTTTGATTTTTATTTTTTTTATGATTTGTTGCGAGGATTCTTGAAACTTAGTAAATGGTTTTGAAATCATGGTGGGATAATACCGAAAAAAAAACGAAAACGTATTATTAGAATTATTTTCTTTCAGTTTTTTTGGGTCACGGAATCAAGTTGGGCTAGTGGCAAGTTAGGGTGGCAATAAGATCTCGTAAAGAGCTTTTAATATTTTCAGAGTCTCAAATAAAAAAGCAACCGGATATAAGTCGTTGGGCATAAAAATTATTTCCGAGGAGTAACTAAAACCGCCACTACACCAAAAATAGACAAAAGCAAAGCCACCTAATTTATAAAAAAGCAAGATGAACCGACTCGCAATGGCGACTGTATTTACTTATTTAGCCAGGCACTTCTGGTTGGGGAAGAAAGAAGAATGGAAATGAGTGAAGGAATGAGAGTGGAGGCGTGCTGCGACGAAGAGGGATATCGCGGGGCGTATTTTGAAGGAACAGTCATCGGACTTGCAGGCACTGGACATTTAAAGATTCAGTATGACAAGTTCGTTACCGAAGACAAGAAAGGACTTCCTCTGGTGGAGAATGTGAGTTCGAATCTCATCAGACCCATTCCGCCATACGCACCTCTTCCCCAAAACTCCTCCATTGGAGATGCAGTCGAAGCTTACGACAACGATTGCTGGTGGCGCGGCATCGTCGTCAAAAAATTGTCGGAGGAGCTGATGTTTGCAGTCTACTTTCCCGACAGTCAGACAATCAAGGCATATGCGCGTTCGGAGCTACGCCCTGCGCAGGCATGGCTCGGAGGAGAAAAGTGGACTTGTTCTTTTGAGGTATTCTGAATTTTACTACTGCAGTGAACTGTGAATTGTTGTTTTAGGAAAGAAATAAATTTCTGATATCTCTAATTGAAATGAATTGCAGAGAATTTTCAAACATTGAGGAAGAAAAGACAATGTCTTCGAGGACGATTTCTTTCCGTGGCTATAATTGCTTAATGGGGTCGTTTCCACTGGATGCAGCAAAAGATTTATTTCAACAATGTGGATTTTGTAGAGATTTTATTATAGATGCCTCGGAATAATTGAGGTGAAATCGACAACTAAATTGTGAAAACCTCTGGACAATTCTGTAATAACATTGAATTTTATCACCTGTTAAAAAAATATATATGTTGTTTTTTATATCGCACAGGTATTTTAAATGGCTGAACTTTCTGTGCTTTCTAATTTTGCCATTGTGCATAATTTCTTGAATAAATCATTCTTTCCTTTTATTTTATATTGGAAAAACTTTCTAACATATTGAACTTGCATAAATATTGTTTTTGGCAAATTTCCATAAATATTGTTTTAGACTAACATTATAATTTTTATTAGTACAATCTAAGGTTGGTTGATGACTAGTGCAATCTTAGGTGTTAACATGGATAACATTTTATTGTCATTTTCAAGACCTTTATCGCATGGAAAATATTTAGGATTAGTTTTGTGAAATGCTGTTTGAGTTTTCTAAATGATTTGTTGCAAGAATTCTTGAAAGTCAGTAAATGATTTAAGATCATAGTGGGATCATATAGAAGATATTGAGGATTGGTTTTATGAAATGGTGTTGTAATTTTTTTGATGATTTATTTTGAAGGATTATTGAAACTCAAGAAGTGATTTGAAGATTATGGTGTTTATGATTGTATGATCAAATTTTTGTTGTAATGTTTTGGATCAAGTGGTATCAATCATTGGAAGTGTATGTGAAGGAGGGGACAAAGGTTCCAACACCTAGTTAAGTTTATACAACACAATCTAGAGATTTTAAAAATTACACAAACAAAATGATTGCATTTTACCATTATGCATTTAATAATTATTTGCTTGATTTTATGGTTAAAAAAATTGTTTTTTTTTTTTTAATAAAAAAGCTAATGGTGAAGAAAGGGATCACAAAGCTCCCTATAGTAGATGACACAAAGGTGAAACATGTGTAGGGTGATGGACAATAAGGAGCTCGGAGGAGAGAAAATACATGTAATATGAAGGTCAATCTCATGAGAGGTCACGACTACTTTAACAGAAAGGTCAAGTATGCCAAGCTTAAGAAACTTTGCAATAAAAAAGTATGAGTAAATCAAAGGTTGTGTTCAGAATTTTGAGGAAACACAATGAGGCAGGTAATAGAATTCAAAGAGAGGATGGCTTCAAAATAAATTGCCAATACATCCCATAATGGAACAACCAAAAGTTAAACCAACGACCTACCTTTTAAGTAAATGCCTTACCAACTAACTTAAACCACACATATACTTAGAAACGAATAACAATCTATTTAAATTGACTCATGTCCAAATTCAAATCTAAACGTGCCGATAAAATAAGTGATTCTAAAAGGTAAAGATGGTAGAATGGAGTGGACATGAAAGATTGTAAAGTTGAAGCCAATAAAATTAAAAAAAACAAAAAAAAAAAAAATATTTATTTTTCGGTAGTCTAAAAATCAACTAATACTTAACTTTAAATCCAACTAGAGATATGTTTGGGTCGTAACCTATCATGCAAGCTAAGCCCAACGAGTTAACCTTATTACTCAAATCTAATGACGACACGTTCTCATAAATAACTTTTTTATATCTTCAAAGTTTTAATAAAAAGTAATGCTATAAGTTGTTGGTCATAGATCTGTTGAAAAGGGTCATAAAAACTATTTCGTAGGGGTACTTAAAATTGTCACTACATTCAAAGGGTCTTTGGCTTATTGGTGTTGATGTATGGCTCTCAACGAACCTTCCAGGATCAAGTCTTCTTGAGTGCAAGGATTAGAGGCACTCGACACGGATAGTCAAACAGCTTGAGGCTAAGATTGTGCCTTCGCTTACTTTGCATTGTTGGATCTATATGTTCCCTCCGAACTTAGACAAAGATGCCATCAAACTATGTAATCTAGTGCCCAATTGTAAGACACCCTAAAAGTGCTCAATAACAAAAAATAAATAAAAATATCCACTAGATGCTAAAATTACCAATCATATACAATTTATGATGATCTTTCTTTGCTTTAGCTATTAAAGCCACCTCATTTATAAAAAGCAAAAACCAAAGTCTCAAGTGTATTTAGAAGGGATATTTAGTCAAGCCCTTCTCGTTGGTGAATTTTGTGGAGTGATGAAGTGGCATATTGCGAGCATGATTTAAAGGCTCATCGATTTGGCGGCATCCCGAAATTTTAGGATTAAATATGACAAGTTTGTTACAAAGACGAGGAGGAGTTGTCTTTGGTGGAGAATGTGTGTTCAACTCACATCAAACCCATTCCGTCGTACATTCCTTTTCCCTTTGACTCCTCAATTGGAGACGTAGTGGAAGATTACCGAACAAAAATTGGAATCTAGTATGGAACCGAAGCTATTGGTGGTCTACTTTCCCGATAGTCAAACAATAACTTTAGGCATATTTTAGTTCTATAACTAGCAATTGCATAGGAGTTGTAAATTATGTCGGAGAGAATCCAAATATTTATATATTTATTTTGGCATAGGAGAAAATAATATTGCTGGAAAAAGTTTGCTTGGAAAACATTGCCGGATTTTGACACTTTCTAGCAAAGGCAACTTCAAAGGTGGACGCCTACCAACGAAAAACATAAATATGAGCCTTGTAGTTTCCTCATTTACCTTCAATTTCAAACAACTCATAAATATTATAAACTAATAATAAATTTTTTAATTTTCTTTTTCTTTTTAAATTAAGTAATAGATTTTTTTATAAACATGGATTTTTCGTAATTTTCTACTATTGATTTTAAAAACGTAAAACTATGAAAATTCACTCTAATAAGATGGTATTTGGCAACTTGTTTTTAATGTAAAATTGAAGGCCTTTACCAACAGTTTAATTGCATAATATGTTTGCATATTTTAATGGTTATTTAAATGACTATTATAAATAATAAGTTTCCTCATATTTTATCTTTTCTTTTTTAACAAATTTTTGAAACATATAATACCTTATAGATTAAATTTAGATTTTTTTGTAGAAGAAAAAAAAAGTTTAACGGTGAAGAACTTATGCCCTTGAAATAGAGGTCACAAGTTTGAATTGTAATAGGGGTAGAGTATATACACTTTGTATTTGAAGCACAATTAAATGTCCGTAGTATGAGGCCACCCAACACCATAAACTATATAATCAATTATTAATATTATTTTCGTAACCAATCCTTTTAATATATTTAAACAAATAATTGAACTTATAACTATAAAATATTATATTATTATTTGTTTTAAGATTATTTAAAATAAAATGGAAAAATATGCATCCATCATATTGTTTTCTAAATATATAAAGAGCAAATAAATAAATTTAAAACAAATTTAAATGGAAAAAATAGCACCCAAAAAGTGATAAAAAAATGAAACATCCAGATTCCCGACATAATAACATCTTAGTTAATTATTTGGGTAATGAACACACAGCTTTTACTTATGTAATTAGGAGGAGCTTGTACAATCAAATTAGTTGCACCCTCTTAGGGTCTGCACATGAGTGAAAATTTGAATCCATAAACAACCCTGTTTTACTAATGTTAGTGAGCTATTTTCAGTTGTTCCCATTCATGTTGAGAGAGCTTAGAACAAGGTTGTGATAAGGCTCATTTTATATTCATTCAGGTGTCAATCTTTTATTGGTGTATATATATATATATATATATATATATATATATATATGACAGAAATGTGGCGACAAAATAAAGTTCAGACTTGGGGTGGACGGAACCTGCAACAAACCCTGTGTTTTTCTACTGGATTTCTTATAGCCGCAGTCCACCCCGAACCTATACTTTATTTTGTCACATCATTTGACATAATTTGACATCTTTAAAATTAAGTGCAGTTTGAAAACTGCAGAGGCAAACGCTGTGATTGCTAAAACTTCAACAGCAATTCAGAACTTGACGGTATCTGTGCGCCGCCTTTACACATGTGAATTGTGTTTAAAAATTATCAGCATTTCACGCGAACAGCATGACTCGCCGTGTTCTTGTCTCGCTCGCCGGAATGTCAGAGCGCCGTTGCGGCGGGTAACTGCCACACCACCTAAGTACTCACCCCCTTCCACGTACATAAAAGAGAAACATTTACAGGGGCTTTTTAGTATAATTTTGTGGATCTGTGAAATAGTCTGTATTTTTGGAGGGGCAAAATGGAGGTGATTGTGGGAATGAGAGCGGAGACGTGCAGCGACGATGAAGGGTTTCGCGGTGCTTGGTTTGAGGGAACTGTAATTACCATTTCCACACATGCAGGGACTTGCAAGTTTCAATATGACAAATTTGTGACGGAAAACAGGGCGCCCTTGGTGGAGGACGTCTGTGTAAAGAATATGAGACCGATTCCGCCATACAAACCTCTGCCATTAAATTGCTCCATTGGAGATGCAGTGGAAGCTCGGGATAAGGATTGTTGGTGGCGGGGCATCATCGTCAAAAAATTGCAGTCCAGTCCTACGGCTACCACAGAGCTTCTGTCAATTTATTTTCCAGACACTCGCACGGTAAAAGCATATCCACGCTCCGCCCTTCGCCCGGCTCAAGAATGGCTCGGCTCAGGACAAAAGTGGACCTCTTCCTTCGAGGTACTCTAAATCTCTCTCTCTTTTCTCTCCTCAATTTTGGTTTTCAGTTTAGGGTTCTTTTGTTTCTGTAATAAATTATCTCAAAACAGAATATTTCTGATATCTCTAATTGCTATGATTTGTTTGATGCATCAGCGAATTTTCAAGCATTAACGAAGAAAAGGAATATCAATTTCTCATGATCAAAGTAAATAATCGCCGTTTTTGTGCTGCAACAATCGTCAAATGAAGAAAAGTGCTGTAAATAATGGATTTCAAGAAAGCTGAAAGTTTTGACTAGTTAATTTCTGGGCTGTTAAAAACTTTAAGCAATTAAGGACCATTTCCTGTTTATGAATGAAAGGGTTGTTTTATTTTCATGTCAAGAATTGTGCAATTGTTGTATGAGCAAATAAGTGATGAAGCTATTTGGAGGGTTATCTCCACCAGATAATGATTATGATTATCTGGTGCACTCCGTAGAAGAAAATATTTATTTTAAGAAATTGGGTCTCTGTAAAGATTTTTCAATACTCATAAATTAAGAAATAGAAGAAAACTTATGATGCAACAGGTTGCTACTAATAATTGTCCTAATGAAAAATGAAGAGGAGCAAATTTCATAGCTACAAAATTCCCACAACAAACTCCTAGTTTCTTTTTGAATAGTTATTTTAGTATGTAGATTATTAATATGTATATTTTACACATATCTCTTTAAAATATTGTAGACTTATTTCCACATGCCCTCTAGATTCTTTGTGGTTTGTGGTGATTTCAACATGGTTGAATCTCTCGAGGATAAAGAAGGCCACCTTCCCATCGGTTGGTGTACAAGAGACCAAGAACAACCACTTTGGCCCCCAAAACCGGAGGGGACTCTGGTTGGATTGAATGTTGGGTTGATGCCATTCAAAGAACAACCACTTTCCTTATAATATATGATAAACAAGTTGTCATTTTTAAACAAAGGGCTCACGAAGCTTCATACCATGAATTGCATAGGATTTCATAGGTGCTTGATGCCTCTCTTGTTAATGTAGCTTTGTAGATCCAAGATGCTCAATGGAGATAAAATATCAAAGTGGAGGAGGCATAAAAAGCTATAGGAGCCTAGCTCGAGCTAGGTTGCATTGGATCGAATAGGAACAAAATGTCTAAAGAATTTTTGCCTTGCTTGAATCCAGACACACTTTTGAAAGAATAAAATCTATTTAGCAAGAGAATGTTAGGTTGACCAAGTTGCCTGACATTCTCCAAGCTTTTGTTCATCAATATCATGGAGTCTTCATTGCCCAACCTCCTATCCCTACAAGGGATGATGTTGTTATGAAATGCATCCAAGTTGTGCCTTATAAACTTTTTCGTGCTCGAGAGAGTCTCATATGACCATCCCTTATCCATTGAGGATCTTAAAGAAGTTGTGTTCCAAATGGCTCCTAACAAAGCCAAGTGGAGTTGATGGCTTTTATGTGAATTTTATCAAACCCTATGAGATTCTATCGGTGCGAGATCTACACAAACCGTACCTTGAAGCTATGATCATCAACTCTTGGGGAGAATCTATCAATCAAGATAACATCAAATTCATTCCAAAATCTAGTGACCCTAAACAAATTTCTAGTTAGAGGCCCATCACTCTCTTGAATACGTCATGCAAGATAGTTGATAAAGCCTTAGCTAATATAATTGCTAACCTTCTTCCCCTTATAGTAAGAAGTGAATAGACGGGCTTCATCAAGCACATGTATATCCTTGACAATGTGATTGTTGTTTGGGAAGATATGGAATGGGATAGGATCTCTAATAAAAAAACCATGTTTGTTAAAATTGATTTTGAAAAAACTTATGACATGATTGAGTGGTCCTTTATTCTTGTCATGCTCCAAACTATGTGGTTTAGCCTACAATTTGGGCACACTATTCAATTGCTTTTCAAAAGTGTTGGAGCTCGCATCTCAATTAATGGAGTCCAGTCCTCCTAGTTTGGGCTTTCCATATCCAATGAACAAGGTTTCCCCTTAGCCCCCACTCTTTATGTTGTTAGTTGTTGAAGGCTTGAGCTACTTGCTTGCTAATAGTGCTTCTCAAGGCTTGGTGAAAGCCGTTTCACTTATTTTTGTAGACTATCCCTTAACAATTCATTTATTACTATCATTTTATGTTTTATTTATCTCATAACAAAAAATTTCCTACCTTCATTCTTTGCAAATAAATCCATGTTATAATTAAACATTTGTCAATTTTTATTGATATCATAAATTAGAAGCAATATTAAACACAAATATATATGATCAAAATATGTAAAATATACAACATGCAAATGCGCATGACCCCATAGTTAAAATAAATCACATTCAATTTTTTCTTTCTTTCTATATTAAGTTTATGAGAATGGGCATATGCTCATTCTCATCACAATGATATAAAACTTTCTTTGTATGAGAATGGGCATATGCCTATTCTAACCATTTTAACTCATTGAAGCAATATTGAACTTAATCATTTTAATATCACTATAAAGGATGTGAGAATGAACAACTCTCAATTCTAAAACACATTAAATATTACCTCTATTTTTCTTTTATGATTCTATTTTGATGTAGCTCGTGTGATTCTCGAGCCTCAAGAACCATACACAATAATACCCTTTACTTTTCTGATCTGACTCGTCCTCTACCCATGTCTTCCATATCACAACGTTATATTCCACAGGTGAGCTAGAGGGAGACGGAAAAGGAGACTACTATTTTTGTTGGTATTTTCTTGCATTTTGTTATTTACTTCTTTGCTCGTTTTCATGCCTATAAACGCAACATTTTCTACGTGGCATCTCATACTTGAGATGATGTCGTTTATCTTTTTTTTGTCTTAAAAAGAAGGTATATCATACTTTGGGTATCATGCACAGGGCACTGTTGCACCATTTAGTCTGCTTCTTGCAGGCGATTTTAATTATTTCAACTTCACATTATGGAGGAAGGCACTTTGCATTTTCAAAAATTCTTCTCACATAACTAGGTATGGTACTATTCAATGTCAACCCATCTTTGCTTCGTTGACCCTTCATTAAATCTTTAAGATTACCCAACTCTTTCCTACAACGAATGGAAATTTGATTTTAGGGAAATTATATTATTTAGTGCAATATTTATTACGCCGATATGCGTGTTCTATGTGAGAAAACCCGACCCCCTCTGACAACGACAGAGACATCAACGGATGAGATTTCATGGTTGACGAAGCACGGATTTGAATGGCCCCTACACGTGTACGCGAAAGGTAGGAATGTCATAGATAAAGACATGCAGATGTGGAAGATGAAGACAGAGCAATATTTATTACAATGAAATGTATAATTAATGTGGCTCGTAGCCGAGGTTATGGGGTATTTATATGTATTCGGGTTTAAATGTTTTTTAAAAACAATGTTCCTAGTGGTCTTCTGTGTGCATCAGCTTAAGTCAATTATGATAAAGCAAAGTTGTCAGTATAGAATTTTTAAATGCCATTGTAGTATAAATTTGCATCTCAATGATGAAACAAACTTGTCTGTACAGACTTTGAGTGTTATTGTTGAGATTTAAATCTTAGAACCCCTTTATTTGTGCAAGTCTAACAACGCTTGATTCTTGTAGATGAATTGTTTTATGCAAATGAGGTGTTTTGCCCAGTGCGGCAGGTTGTGGTCTCTCCTGTGGCAGCATGGGGGAAAACAAGCAATGGTCATATGTATTCATTTCTGCGAATATGAAATAAAATCCATGAAACAAGGAAGCCTGTAGTGTTTCATATGAAAAAGTATTTGACAAGTATTAAAAAAATTGCATTCATTTTAAAGAACTACTACTTGAAGTATTTAGAATAGAAGATGGCATAAGTTTCATCAATTTGCAAGTTAAACTTTTTCAACTCTAAAAGAGTCATAGAGTCTCTAAGAAAATAGTACATCGGTGAGAGTGGGGGAATGAGAGAAAATATTATGGGTTAAGAAATTGTATTTGTTAAAATAATATGACAAATAGAAAATGTTTAAGTCGAAGAACATGGCAAAGATAAAATTATAAAGACTACACTTTAGACAAAACAAATTTAGTAGAGAAGTTGTTTGAAAAGTAATACGTTACAAAAATATGTTGTCATGGATAGTTGGACCATATACACAAATATTCTATGAGTGTTTTAATACTTCCATAATGACAAAAATTAATAAAAAAATCCAAAAGTGAAACGGGGAGATGTTAGAAGAAAAAAGAAACATACAACAAGATAGTATGGTATCTCGTACTTGGAAAATAAAGAACAAAAGGAAATAGTGGGAATGGAAATAGTGAAAAAGATCTATATATGACACGAAGTGGTGAAGCATGAAAAGGAGCGGCCGATTGAGATTATGAAGGTGGTGTTAAGGACATGGATCTTTACTTTGCTTTGTTGTCGAAACTTATTCTACATATTCTTTATTTAATGATTGAAGACTCTCAAATCAATCTGAAAGTATATTTTCTCCTAATAATTTAATATTTTCATTATAATAAACTCATAGAAAATATTTTCTATAACTAGATTTAATTTATTGATTTATATGTGTTTAAAACTAATTAGAATAATATTATCTTAAAAACACTTTTTCACATTTAAAATTAATCCCACAGATCAATTTAATCTAAGAAGACATTAACAATTATCTTGGTATCACTTTAAAAATATATTTTATAAATAACTATAACATTTTTTAAACATTATGAACTATACAATTTATATCAAAGAATCAACCATCGATATATATGGATAAGTTTGTATTGTGTTGGTAAGGTATAGGCCTTTCCATACATAACACTATGGCTAAAATGAATTGATAGAAACAAAAATAATTGTTTGTACAAATGAAATTTCTTTGTACATGGTCATGGTATGGTCCATAGTGCTCCAGTTTTACACAAAACAAGTTTGCAATGTTCAATTTTGAAACAATATGTTCTACAACCTTGCAACCTATTATATCTCCAAGACTTTTTCAAAAAAAACATTTTGTGCATGTACAACAATTTATGCATTTGTATTATGTAATTTGTCAAATAGTTGTCAAGCCTTTGAATGCTTCCACCTTTTGCATGCATGTGTATCAACGCATTCATAACTACAACATCTAAAAAATTGGATTTAAATTACTTTTTCATGGGTTCCCATACCCTGTCTCAATGCTCCCAATTTGGCACAATCCGAAAAAAATTGATGTCGAGCTAGGTCATGTGATTAGGTTGGAATTTCATTTTTTGCATTTGGTAAATGTTTTGAGAAAGCATGTGTCTTCATTTTAACAACTATTATTATATTCCATAAGAAGACATTTGTCCTGAATCATTTTGTCGAACACTTTGCGAGTGTCCAACAAACTATAATAGTTATAATATATGGTTTAAAAAATTATTGGCACACTAAATAGTTTAACATTCTTTTGTTATTTGTAGGACACACACACACACACACACACACACACACACACACACACACACACACACACACACACACACACACACACACACACACACACACAAGATTATCAGATTGCGTAAATAATATTTTGGCAATTGTTATTGTTTATCCACAATATTAAATATATGTATATATTATATTAATTAATAATTACATATTTAAACGAGCTAACAATTGAAATATATGGTTTACAAGTAGATTAGTAGAGTAAATAGTTCACAAATTTTTATTTATTATTCGAATATATAAACATAAATTATTAATAGATTATATATAATAAATTATTGATAATTCTTGTTTACGGTAAAAAAATATAGTTATAACAATATATGGTATAATAACTACTTGCTCCAGAAACCCTTGTCTTTAAATTTGTTTAAGGATAACATTTCTTATGTTGCTATCCTTGGATATTTCTCTCTTACATTTGCCATGCAAAGTACACCTATGCATTGTGATTTTTATTTCTTCGACTATGTGTCTTCACTTACAATATACGAGCCTTTTGAATGTTTCCACATATTGCATGCATGTGTATCAGCGCATTCACAACTACAACATCCAAACAATGGATTTCAATTACTTTTTTGTGGGTTCCCAAACCTTGTCTCGATGCTCCTAGTTTGGCACAATCTGAAAAAATTGATGTCGAGGGTCATGTGATTGGGTTGGAATTTCATTCGTTGAATTTGGTAAATATGTGTCGATGTCTATTGAAAAATCCCATGTCTTCCTGCTAACTGCTATTATCATATTCCATGAGAAGACATTTGTCTTGAGTCATTTTACCAAACACTTTGTGAGTGTCCAACAAACTATAATAGTTATAATATATGTTTTAAAGGTTTATTGACACACTGAATAGTTTAAAAATCTTTTGTTATTAGTAACATATCTTATCTGCATACAAATGTTTCCATGAGAAAATGCAACCTAGAAATGTCGCTTCATTTTCCCCTTACATAATTTTAAACGTTACATGTGGTTACAAGTTTCGGTTTCAGATCATGTGTGGCATACTTATGTGATTTACATTATTGTTGGTTATTGTGCAAAACTATAAGGCATTCCATGTGCAATTTGCATCATGGCCACAACTTTCACATATGGGGGAAAATCTATTTTTATTTTGTCTACGAAGGTTCCTTCAATCCACTTGCTTTTCTTTTATTTGTCGTCATCAAATAAGATCGATACTTGGGGCCTCCTTGGGATGCAGACAACGCCTTCCATCTTCCTGTTCTACCAATTTCCATAAGAAACCAAAATAACTACCACTTAAAATTGCTTGGGCATTTTCAATCCACAAATCCCAAGGGCTTACTCTGCAGCGAGCCACTACTGACATTGGAGGAACGGAAAGACAAGGCCTAACCTTCATGGGTATATCAAGAGTTTCCTCTTTGTCAGTCGTTCGTATTTCTCCTCCATTTTCATTTAGTCGTTACTCTTAAATGTCCTCTGCACCTCTACTGCAGTCACACTTACTAGAGGAATCCCACCTTCGTTCCCTTCCTTCATCTCCTATTGCAGTAACACTTACTAGAGGAATCCCACCTTCGTTCCCTTCCTTCATCTCTCCCATCTTGAACCGCATTGCCGGTTCCCTCTCCCTTTGTTGCTCATCTTCTCATCTCTTATTGTGTTATTCCACACTCGTTTCAACTTGTTCCTCTTATTGTCTACCCACATGCATTTCTCATACTCATTTTTTATATATTGCAGTTTCCTTCTCCTCACTTCCTTCTCCAACTTCGGCGTTATCATCGCACACCTCACGTGCGATTGCTAGTTGTAGACTATCTCTTAACAATTCATTTATTACCATCATTTTATGTTGTATTTATCTCATAACAACACATTTCCTACCTTCATTCTATGCAAATAAATCCATGTTATAATTAAACATTTGTCAATTTTTATTGATATCATAAATTAGAAGCAATATTAGACACAAATATATATGATCAAAATATGTAAAATATACAACATGCAAATGCACACGACCCCATAGTTAAAATAAATCACATCCAATTTTTCTTTCTTTCTATATTAAGTTTATGAGAATGGGCATATGCCCATTCTCATCACAATGATAAAAATCTTTGTTTGTATGAGAATGGGCATATGCCTATTCTAACCATTCTAACTCATTGAAGCAATATTGAACTTAATCATTTTAATATCACTATAAAGGATGTGAGAATGGGCAACTGTCCATTCTAAAACAAATTAAATATTACCTCTATTTTTCTTTTATGATTCTTATATGAGAATGGGCATATGCCCATTCAATACAAGATAAAAATTGTAAACCCCTAAAATGGAAATCCCTCATACATGCTATATAATTCCAAAATCCCCTTTTTGGATTCCAATAATAGCCAAATCAAATTCCAATATTTGGTATAAGTAAAACCAACATAGCCGATTTCAGTATTTAATCTAGATTGTAAAATGTCCACACTTAACGAAATTATGGTTATTTCGATTTGTCGCAATTTTCTTAAATTTTCAAATTTGTTGGGACAATTGATATTGATATTAAAAACATACTAAAATTAATCTATATTGTAATGAGAACATTCCATTTACATACCTTGCAACTCAACTCATGTATAATCGCTAGTGTATTTTTGTTTGCTTTTGCATGTGGCGAAGCCAATGTTGTAACATTGAGTATAAGAGCATGGTCCCATGGAGGGGATTCCACTCCTATTTTCTTGCAACAATAGCTCCCTTGATTCTTTTTGAATAATAGAATCCAGGGATAAAAATAGGAGCCCCACTTTTTTTGCTCGCTAAACTTAATAGGCCATTGAGAGGGCCCTAATCAACTTAGATTGATTTTTGTCCATGTGGAACATAATATGCATTCTCGCCAATAATTTTTGGTGATTTTAGAGGGAACTTGTAAAATACCATGAAAGTGTAATGTGATCTTATAATATCTCAGTAGGTATTGTTAAGGAAAATTATAAAAAAACATGGGACCTTAAAACTCCTAAATCTTCTAAAGAACACCAACTGAGATATTTATGGAGCCCTCTCCATGAGAACATGGCCTAAACCTTGCCAAATTTGTTCCCGCCAAAACTCCTCCCGCCATATTTTCGGAGAAGCGGCTGATTTGGGTTTAAGGCGACCAAGGGCATTACCTGTACACTTCTTCAATCAGATCTGGTTCAGTGCTCGATTCAATTTAGGAGTCCTGCTTAATAGTTGCATTTGAGGAGAAAGATGTTTATGCAGCTTGGCCTTGGGAAGTTTTACGGAAAGAGTCTTCCGAGGCCACGGATATACGAAGATGTCAAGTTTAACGCAGAGAGAGTAGACCCCCGACCCCTCCAACAGCGCCACTTATCTCATGGGCCAAAAATGCGAGTTGGTCCATGGGTGGTATGTCCTCCAAGAGGAAGAGAATGCAGGGCAAAATCGAGGGAAGTCTCAAGAAGCTCAGAGACCTAGATGATGATGATGATGAGAAGGCTGAGGATGTTGGTATTGCTCCTGATTGTAAGACTTCAAACCCTACTTCCCTGGATACTCTGCCTGCTAATGAGGAATTACTTACATCCGATGAGGATACCGAGGGATGTTCCACAGAGACTTCTCTTGGGGTTCGAACTCCGGCGGAGAAGATGAATGAAGTGGGATTATCTTCTTCGAGGAGGGTCCGCCCAAATAACACGAGGGTAAATGAGGAGGGCGGAGTTTCAGATGCTTCTGAAGGGTCGGAATCTGTGACTAGGAATGCGTTTCTGAGGAGAGGAAGCAGGGGAAGGAAAAACATGATAGCTCCAGAGCAGAACCTGTAGTTAGAGGGTGTGTGGCCTCTGTGCGGCGTAGTGGCCGTAGTTCAGTCCTTCGGAGAATCAGAAACTAGGGTTGGGGTATGTGAGCGAGCCTGCATGTGAATGTTTTGGCGGTTGGTGTCGTAGTTTTATCTATCCTTTGTTATTTCCTTCCTGGCTTGCATAGTAGTGGTTGGTATTTGGAATTAATTTTATCTTTTGTTCCATTGTGAGTTAAGGGGAGGTATTCCATGTGTAGATGATTGCAGCAATATAAATGTTATTGCGTTTTGAAAACTGTAGTGTTTTTAAAGTGAAGATCTTATTGAAAGATATTGAAAGCAGTTCGTTAGAACCAGCTTGAATGGAACCTTATGCCTTGTACTTATTTTCAATTTGTTTCTTATATTTATTTTCTGTACTCAGATATATGGTTTTTTGGTTTAATTTTGTTATATGATCAAATTACTTGTAGAACATATTTATAACAATGTGAAACCTGATGGCTTCATTCCTACCATTATGATGAAGATATACTACAGTGAGCTCTGTAGTGTATGGATTTTTATTTTTATATAACACGCAACAATGCTTATTCAGGTCAATGTTGAGGTTTTATGGTCCTCCGAATGACATCAAATTTTGCAATCCGTTGTTTAGAGAGTAAAATCATAGCCAAACTTTATATTGAATTGTTAGCAACTTGGTTCCATTAATAATCTAGTTTTGTATAAATGAGGCTTCTATTGGAAAATTACTGGATAAGCTAGTTCCACTTTTTTGGCAATGGCTTGGCAAGGGAAATGAAGTCAATCCCAATACCCTCTCTCTTGTCCAGATAAAGAAGGTTCTATAATGCATGTCATCTATTATAATTCTTCTGATACTGGACAAGAAATGCAGCATGATTTCTCTAATACCGAACAAAAAATTTGAAGCTTAACATGTGACACAAGTTCACTTTATTTGTCCTCATCCTTATGATGGATCATGGACTGATCTGAAATGTTAATACAAAAATTGCTACACAATTTTATCTTGAAGCGTTATCTCTAATTCTTACAACACATATTACAAACAAGCTTTCTGCCCGTTTTCATGCCATCCATTTAAGATGGGAGTTATGCCATCAATTAGAAAATCATACTTCCTTCCCTTTTGTTGACATAGAAAGAGACATTTACCTCTCAGAGATTTTACGTTCAATTGTTTTTTTCAACATGTTATCTAGCTTTGACGTTGTAGTATACTTAACACATTCTTTGGACTTATAACTCAAACATCGTGATCTAGATCCTATGCCATTATGTAGTTTATTGAGGCTTACAACTTCTACCCAGTCTTTCAACAATCCTTTAACTTATAAAAATTTACGAAATAAAGAACAAAATATTTCATAAAAGCTTGTACACAGTTTTCCCAAAAGCTGTTTTACTCTTAAAATATTACATAGTTTCTACTTGACACTTTCTTTTCCAAATTCAAAATTCTTCTTACCAGAGGAGATGCAGATCCACTTGAGAGCTCCTCCCACCACATTTGCACCCCCATGGGTCAGGGCAGGCACTGTAACCACCTGGGTACTTGCTGCTCCTATATTACATTGACCGACTGCACCTCTGCACCTCATATTTGACTAGAAATTCTGCAATTTCATTAAATAAGACAAAAATCAAAACAGAAGCTGCCAATTTTTGAGAAAATCATCCACCATTATAAAGTTTGTTCGTTTCACACCTCAGCGACCTTTCAGTATTGCACGGATTAAGTCCAGTCTACTGTGGCTGTCACCATGAACATACTCAGACATTTATTGGATACTTCCCCTTCAACCGCTGCCTCCCGCTTCTGTAGTTTGAATCCTCTGCCCTCCACAATTGATTGTAGCTTCTAAGCTATCCTTTCTCATTGTTATTTGTAATGTTTGTAATACACTTGCATTTTTTGGTTTGAGAGTTTACCAGCATCTTCTATTGTTGTGCTGTAGTTTAATTTTAGCTTGTAGCTTCTTTCTCAAGCTTCTTTTGAATCCCTTATATTATTTATATTAATTGTACTTCTGGACTGTTGATCAATTTTGGTTATTTGGTGCTATAGATATATTTTATTTCAAATTGGATATGCATCTTCATTCATTCAAAAATCAATCCCACATTAATTGGTAAGCTGGGTCCAAGACAATATATAAACTCCAATATATCATAATCCTTATTCCAATAGATGTAACTTCACAATGGAAGTAGCCCTCCTAATAGCCTAATACTTGATTGATTGCAAGATTAATATTTTCCTGTACAGCCTGGAATTACTTCCACAACTCTAAAGATGTTTGTTTTTCTTATTTTCAGAAGCCATTCTCATTGATTGCTAACCTTAAGGTTTGGACAATTCATAAATGTTGAAAATACTCTTATTAATGGTACTCCAAAGTGATCCTATGGTAGTAATCTTGGTGAAGAACATCATTTTCACGAATGGCATAATATTTCTTTATGTAACCAAGTGTATAGAAGAAGAGTGTATTATGAGTGAAGAGTGTATAAAAGAAGGGTATGGATATACATGAAAACCATCATTTTTGTTGCATGCAATGTTGGCCATATATTCCAGCGAAAGATGCTTTGGATATGAGCATTTGTAGTCCCGTTTTGTTCTTTTTATGTGTCATTAGTGAATGGAAGGGTGTGTAATTAGTGACTGTCTGGGCAAGATTTGGCAGATTGGTGGTATACTCGAGTCAAAAGGAAATAGAAAAGAAGTTTGATGCTTCTCATGATTGGACATTGAAAAAGCCTACACATGTGAGGGATCCAAGTTGCTTGTTTGGCGGGGTGTATTGCCGTTTACATGTTAGTCATGTAATTTGAATTTTTGGAGACACCTAATTTATTTTAAAAATGTATCGGTATGGGAAAAATATTGGAAATTTTCATATAAACCAATATTGAAATTAGAAAGGCGGGAAAAAAATTGAAACCACAAGGTGAATTTCAAACTTGAATTTAATGGAAATCTTCATGGCCACGCCACCTCAAAACTATGTTAATCCTTTCATTTCTTTATCTTTGTTATATGTTTGTCCGTTACATTCAAGCTTGATCGTCCAATACAGGTCAGTTTTGGTGGTTTGTTTCTTGATTTCCTCAATTGTCCCAAATGAATGCCTGAGATTTTGGAATCTTCTACGTGGACTCTGATTGTTAGCAGCAGAGTGCTTGGTGATGAATGATTTCTCATACAAATTCGTTTCTTGTGGATTAGATGATGGTGAACTTCAGCATGTATTGATATGCTTTCGGCATTGCACTTCCATTTTCACAATTCATATAACAATGTTTATTCAGATCCAATTTTGTGGGAGTTGTTGATTGGTCCCAATTCTAAACAAAGTAAAATAAATTGTAAAAAGTAAAACCAGAGTTGAATCTTACGATGTACCAGTAGCAAATTGGTTCCCAATTGACAAATCCTCTCGAAGTTATTTTCTCATTTTCCTTGATTTGTTCAATGGTACATACTATTTCCAACTCTATCAATTCAAATGTAGGCTTGCTTGCATTGCAAAGTTCTATTCATTCCAATGACAAGTCTTATATTTAGCAACATAGATGCATCTACAATATACCCTTACTAGCAATATCTTCTCCTTCTTGCATGCAAGATTACATTACAACACTTTTTCTAGCAAGTTTAGTTGCTTAGTTACGACTTTGTAGGGCTTGGAGTCACTTTTTGAGTTATCTTGGGTATTGTTTTGACTCTTGACTACTTTTGAGTCTATGTTTTTGGTCTTTCAAAACAAGTTGGATTTTCCCTAGCGGAGAAACCTTTTGGCTTCATTTAGGCTTTATAAGGGCTGCTCCATTTGTAGTGTGGCACATTGTCACACCGTGTATTTTAGGAACACTACAATGAATTTGCAACATTTTGGGTTGAATTTGTGTTGTAAATTGACATATTTTTGTGTTTTGGCATCCAAGATTTTGGGAAATCAGCATCATTTTTGTAGGTCAAACTTAGAGCAAAAATGACACCACTTTGCCAAATGTTTGATCGGGTAGGGAAAACTCTCTTGTCGGAGTTCGCAGCTTGGTAAAGGTAATTTGGCTTTAGTAGTCACACATAGGTGCACTATTTTTGTGATTCCCCTTGCTGTTGTTAGATATTTAATAGTGAAGTTTGTCATATTAGAATATATTACTAGGTGTGTGTGAATGAATTGTTATGAGACAACTCACCATAGGAAAGTTTGAGATTGTAGAGATTTGTGATAATGTTCGACTCCATTCTAGGAGATACCAAACCTATATGTAATCAATGTCTCATGAATAAAAACATAGAATTTATTGTGTGCAAGTTCAAACCAAATTTAACATTTAGTATTAGAGTAAAAATTCATAATATGGAAATAAAACATGATACATTGAGTTTTGATGGGCCATCTCCGAATTCGTGGTTGCCCCATTGATGCGAGTATTTAGTTCTATGAAGATATTTTTACAAAAATAAATATATGCTTCACAATTGTTTAGGTTGTTTAACATAGGTGAAGATTTGTTTTTCATGGTAGTCAACTTTTGTTTTTGTTGTGCCACACCATTCACACCATATTTGAAGTTCATTATAGACACCATATTGTGATGGTTATTCCATCTTGGATTAAACTTCAGTTCTCTACCATCAACTCGAGCATTGCATCATTTGTCTTCATTTCCATACATAGTGAGCATCGATCTACCTTGTGTTCATCATACTTGTGCACCCATAAACCATGGAGGTGTAGTCTATACTTACTATAAGGGTTTGGGTCAATGTAAGCTTATGTTTTAAAAGTAACATGTTTTTAGTTGATTATTGTTTTATTAGATATTATGTATTAGATCATAGTTCAAAATTTCATGGTGCTATTGTAATTAAATTTAGATTTATATAATTTTGTCAATTTCAAGTTTTGATCTCTATTCTAAAAGGTTATTATTTATGTTTAATCATTTTATAGTGGCAGGTTATAGTTTTTAGTTAGTTTTTAATAGTTAATTTAATAAAATTGTCCAAGTTAAATAAGAGTGTCACTAAGTCATAGAGTCTAACTCGATGTATGTCATCAAAAGTCCAAAGTCAAATGTCAAATATTCTTGTACAAATGTATAATCTAAAAAATCTTGTGTCCATTATATGGGGGTATATTATTGAAAATGACACGCACTTGAGTTTGAAGAACCATCTTGCTAAGCAAGTAGCATTCTAGTGGAGGGCGGAGGTAGGAGGTAGGAAGTCTATCAACGACCTCAAGCTTCTTTGCTAACGAAGGGATTGCCAATGCAATCGACATTACCAAATTGCACAAAACTAATAAATGTCGAGATTGGTGTCCAATGATGATGGGTACCGCTTATGTTGTTTGTGATCAAGTGGTAATGATCAAGGACAAAGGCTACAAATGCAACAAGGATCCAATCCTCAATTTTCATTTTCTTATTTTTCGTGGCACGATTCAACTAGATTTATGTAAATAGATGTATCGAGAGGAGGAATTGTCTACCATGTATTCCTTGAGATTTATACTTTATGAGTGATAGGCGTTGAGAAGCCCAAGACTAGAAGTGAAAGCGTGAACAATTGTGTTTATGTATGTAGGTTATCACTAGAGCTATAAGTGATTTGTCGATTAGAATCCCAACACCTAGTGGAAGTAAAAGCATGAACAATTGTGCTTATGTATGTAGGTGATTACAATCAACAATTGTCATGAGCAACACAATGCTTATGTGTATGTTTTAACATACACGTTTCTAGTTCGATGGCGTAGTTCTAATTTAACAAAAATAAATCTTAATTAGAGGATTGGGCTAAATCAAAAATATGAGAAACATGCAATATATCAACATACAATGATAAGCAAGTGTAACCAACAAGAGGATAAGAGTGGCTTAGCTGATATTTGACTATCTAGATTGGATTTGGGCTGGGAAGATGGTGAAACAAGCTCGGCTTGGAGTGTATGTGCTTCGTTTGGAGAATAGTGATCTCGAAAGTTATTCGAACACAATCTCCTAGAAGGGGACATGATTTCCCGGGAACTAGTGTTCAACCGGGTGCTAGTGTCCTAGCAAGGTGTGTAGATATGATTCTTTCGGTGGTGATAATGTTGTCTTCATTTCACTTTGTGTTGCATCCACTTCGTTGTAGGGTTCTCCTATCGCATATGTACTCTACAAACACGCTAGCTACTTGCACAAAACTCAAGAACACATTAGACTGAATGAAATATGCAAATGCTTGAGTCAAACTAATATTGGTGGTCACCCTAATATGATCATGTCACTGAGCGTTGCACTACATTTTAGACTCAATGTAGTTCGGTGTGTGTGTGATAGAAATCGTGTCCCTTGAAGCTAGGTTTCCCTTGTGCAAGTTGCACCAAGATAATAGGCTACAACTATTTCCCCCAAGATAATGTGTGTCATGGAATTCAAATTTTTCCCTTCTTATGCAGTGAATAATGCAACCCAAATGCATTTCTTAAGTTGCTCATTTTCCCCAAGTAGTAGATAGAAAATAGTAACCTCGTTGCCCCTTAGAATAGTTAGTAGGTTGTGTGTGTGTGTGTGTGTGTGTGTGTGTGTGTGTGTGTGTGTGTTATTCCTTTGCTTAAATTTTGACATTAACAACACTAGAAGCCGACCCAAGTGATCAATACAAGTTTATAAAAAGTAAACAAGTGGTGTGTAATTTTAAAATATAAGAACCAAGTGAAGGGACCTAAATGCCCACATGGGGAAAATAACGTCGGTCACTTTGGGTGCTTATGTCTAAAAGCTCCAAAGATAAATCAGAAATGCTCAACTGAATACACATTGTGTGATGTCCAAAAGTAATAGGATAATTCCCGAAAAGTAAAGGATGAAAGCATGGAAAGGTAAAACAATGTCAATGTAAAGAAAAACAAGTGTTACCAATGTTTAGTTTTCTTGCTTAGGAATCATGCATATAACGACATACTAAAGGTGTAATGTAATAGTAATAAGTGCATAATTTTGTGTCTACATTTGCCCCACTTTATGCTAGTGAATGAATATTCGGTAGCATAAAGTAGATAGGAAGAGTACGTTGTGGAGAGTGAGAAGATTATAACCGATAACGTGTCGAATGGAAATTGTAGGATGTGTATTGTGGAGTCTAAGAGGGGATAAGAACCCTAAGGGTGACTTGTGCGTGTAGTGAAAAGGATACCTATGTTTGTAATCAAATATTTCCTTTTCTTGAGCGTTTTGTGCTTAAGATTGCTCCTTGTTCTATTTGTGTTGCCATTTGTTAGGGTAAGGACAAACTGCGCAAAAGAAGAAAAGTGTAGTCAATGCTCATAGTATATGAAAATGAACTTAAACATAGAGAAATCAGAATAGAAATACATAAGATAAACAATTGAATCAAGGATAGAGTACACCTGAATGTCGAGAGAGAAAAGGCATAATGTCCCTATGTATTATGCCTTGGAAAACTTTGCATTGGAGATGGTTGGAGGGTTAGGGGTGATCAATCCACTGAACCAATGTGAATAGTCTTAGGATTTAGGCATTTCTTGCCCAGAGGAAGAGTGTTGGGAGAGTGGTTAACTTTGCCCTTCGTCCATGACGCTTCCCCATGGATAAGTGTAACTGCAGATGATCACAAACCCAATAATGCTGACCATGAATGACACTTCGTTCCCGGACATATTGATGCAGCCTAGAATTCTCAGATAACACCTAGTCGCGCTGGCACATCACTCAGCATAGGCTGAGCGCTCACCTGAAGCGCGCCAAGGTACCAGGTCCCTCTTTAGGGTTGTTGTAGCAGGATGGTAGCATGGTGAAGTGATAAGGACATATAGTTAGAAACTAATCCATCATTACACAATTATACCGAACCAGATCTATAAAGGCATGCATTTAAGTATAAATCATCAAGAAATCAATAAGCATGCAATGATAACACATATAAGACACTTTGGTTTGGCCAATATTCTTCATATATTAAACATGACAACAATACAGAGGCTTGATACAATAATAGTCATGCGCGCATGGATTTATTACAATTATCCAGTCTCATGCACTCATGAATCTCTAACCCTTCAACACACCAGTATATCAACTAGGTGATTCATCTAATATATATAGGGTGGGGAACTTGCCCTTCACCGCTAACTATGCCAAAAATAGGTTGCATGCTAATAATAGCCACGCGCCGTTTACAATTATAGCCATACATGCAAGTATGTTATCTATAGATCACTTATAGTTAACTAGAGTGATGAATCTATTCTTGGATTACTTCCATGCAAGAGTGCTTCGATATGATCCTCAAAATATAGACAAAGCGTGGCGCGCAAGTCTCGCATCGCTTTGTGTGTTCTGCACGCCAACCTCTGAAAATAGACTTGATCTACAAAATCGGCTAAGTCCCGAAAGTCTGACTCTGCACCTCCGCGCGCGACGCCTTCCTATTCCTTCGCGCCTTCGATCCCATCCTGTTTTTCCACGCGGACTGTGTGTGAGTTCTGCTAAGTGTTTTATCTGATCAACATTACCCCACACTAATCTCATTGTCACCTTGACAATGGTGATGTCCATAACTGAGTAAAGAATAGTTGAAATACAAAATGCTGAATGAATCTTACACAAAGAATAGAAAAGAATTAAAGAATCAAAGAATTATTCAGGCTTCAAGCTCCTCCGTTTCTTTCTGAAGTATCATCTCTGGATACTCCTCCTTTATGTCTGCTTCTAAGTTCTCCCACTCTGTTAATGCCTTTTCTGCTTTCTCGGAACATCCACAATGATAGATTCCAGCTCATCCTGAGTTAGTTTTCCTTGCTCATTATGTATTACAAGCATTATGCTTGACATAGATGTATGCATCCCTTCCAACACATCCATCTTCTGAGCAATGAGTTTTCCAAGTTCATCTAACCTCTCTTTATGCGGTGCATTTGCCGCGGCCAATGCCTCGCGCTTCTGCTTTACCATAGTTAGTCGTTCAGCGCGGCCTAGTGTGTCATCCTTCATGGCCTTTTGCACCTCATTGTCTTCTACTAGTGTTTTTACCCTTATTAGCGCATCTGGAGCTGTGCATATCATTAAGGCATGATCGGCTTTCTTCAGCTCCTCTCGGAGTGCTTGTAGTAGGCCCTCATATGTAGCAATCTTCCTTGCTACTGCAGCCTGTGCTTTTTCTGCCTCTTCTGCTAGGTCCTTGGGTTGCTCTGGTATACGCACCTTTTCATCCTCCAATACTAATTTTATCATTGTTCTTACGTAGTGCATCGCAGAAGGAAATTCTTTTGGTACCTGTGATTCCAAATGCGGGCGTACCTTTAGTATATCATCTCCAATTTCCTCCGCCATACTAACAAAAGTCTCATATTTCATTTTGCTCAGATCCCTCTCCTGCACTAAATGCGCTATTTCCACATCCTTTGCTTTTAGCTCCTTTGTCAGTGCTTTAATTGTAGCAGATTTGTCAATGTTTCTTCTAGCTACCTCAGTAGATACTTTCACCAAGGCATTGCTTACCTACTCATCCATCATAACAGTTGGTTTAATTGTCATGTGCCGGACTTCTGGTGCCTTCTTCAACCATCTAGACACACATGATTCTTCACAGACATCAAAATCCGGTTCATCCATATGCGTATGCATCGACCATGAAAGTTGCTTTCATGTTCATAATGTCACCTTGTTCTCGTCCATAAGCACCCATCCGAATAAATATTTTTGCGCGACGGTGCTCTGGAACCGAGCGCGAACAATCATCTCCTGGTCCTCTGCATACCCCATTGTTTGTACCCTTACGTCCTCACTTGTCCGATGGGACCTTGGCCCTTTTGGAATGGCGGCATCAAGGTTAGGAATATTGGTTGTATCCTCATCCTTGCCTTGTGTAGCTTCTGATTGCTCCCTTTCTTCCTCTCCGTTCAGTTTTTCCTCCTCGTTCTGAGGCTCCTCTTCTGCCCTATGATGGATTGGAGATGGAAGCACTTTCTCCTCAGACTCTTCCACTTCTTCATCTAGCTTGAGCTTTCTTCTTCTCTTCTTCTCCTCAGGTTCCTTTACCGGTGAGAGTCGCGGTGACTTCCTTGTTGTCTGTTGGGCTTCTCCTTGCGACCTTGTGCGCTTGAACACCTTTCTGAACCTTTGGTCACCTGCGCTACCTCAGTATTTTCTTCTCCTTGTGAAGCCGTCACGCGCTCCTCCTCTTGTCCACCAGATGGTTGCTTCCTCCTGCGCACCAAACCACCGCTATCCTCATGCTCTTCGTCCTCTTCCTCGTCATCCTGCATGGGTTTAGAAGGCCTAGGTGTCGGGATGTTTTCCATAGTATGCTTCCCCTTTGGTGGTCCTGGGAGCGCGAACTCGTTCTCTACATACTTATTATTTTCCATCTTTGGTTTAAGTTGGAGATATATGAGCGCAGCCCCGATATCCCCAACAACAAGTGTTTCTGGTTTGATACTCAAAATCTTTGAGATAATACTCTCGTTGTAAGCATTCTTCCCCGGATATCCATACTTCTTTCGCAAGGTGTGGTATTTGCAATCCACCTTGTCTGCATTAAATACTAACCTCCTTGTATCAGTGAACCGATGAATAGAAGCTTGAAAATACTGCGTTGTGAACGCGTACATAATAGTTTGCACTAGGGGCTCCACAATCCATCCACCATCGAAAATGCACAATACAAAAGTGCTGGTAAACAACAAACTGAGCCTACTTCCCCAATATTGAGGGAAAATCCTTTGGTATGCGCCACTCCTCTTCAAAAGCCACGCGGAGCCTGTCATACCACATCTCTGCTCTCTCCTTTACCCCGTCTGTCATAGACCCCTTGCATAGATACTTGCTAAATCTTTCAGCTGGAGACTTGTTATTCATGGGGTATTCCCATATATTTTCTTTCGGGCCATCCGGTACTCCAATCTCCATGAATACTAAAGAAAGTAAGACAAAACCAAAACTTATCTTACTTCCTGTGCGCGCTTCCTCTACTATTTGTTCTGTAATAAAGCCGACAATGTTGTAAATAACCCCTTCTAACATGCGCTTTGCCACATGCAACCACATTGAGTTTACTTGTGACCAACGATCTTGGTCATTCAATTTCGTAACCAGGTGCGCTGCTACTTTTACTACCGGACAATCGTGTAATTTGTCTATGTCCATTCCGCACGGTCCTTTCTGGTATCCCAACGCTTTGTGTGTTTCCAATACGGCAACCTTGTCAGTTAGGTCATTTTTGATGTCCTCACCCATCGCCTTTAAACTTGTTACTGTGGTAATTAAAATGGGTGTTAGTCTTACCCTTCGCCCTGCAAAATAGAAGAAGTCCTCATGGACTTGGCTCATCAGCCACCTGTATAATGGTGCATATTTCTGAAGTATGGGAGCTCATATAATTGGTAAACACCAATCCTTTTCAATAACTTCTCCCCTGTGTCATCATATATCGGCATCCCATCACCAATTCGCCTGTCTGTTCGGGAGTTAAGTAAATCATCCAACTTCTTCTGATTGTCCTTGGTTCGGTGGTTGTACTCACTTATTTTTCTCTTTCGTATGTGGGAATCCCATTCCTGGCCCACAATTACTTCTTCAGGGTACTGCATCTCTGAAAAATTGCTCTCAGGAGTCATCTCTTCCTCCTCTTCCACTACTACCTTCTTCTTTCCTTTTGTTCTTCTTTGTTTCCTTCTTTGGAGCCATTCTTCCCTTTGTGTTGTGTTTCTACACCTTCTGTAACTCTTTAATGGTTTACTTCAAACCCTAACCTGATTCAATTGTGCCCTAAATTGTAATCGTGAAATCACGTGCCCTAGCTCTGCTCTGTCAATCTGCTTCGTTCAAACCCTTATCCTACGGGGATACAAGCTTCTCCAATACACAGATCTGCCTTTCACACTGGTTTCACCCTCTTCACACCTTGAATCGCTTACTCAACTCTTCACACTTATCTCTTCGTCGAATTCTCATAGTTGTAAGGGTAGAAATGAATTCGCATCCCATCCTTATATAGATTTTCAATTTTTGATGCATTAATTACTCCTTCACCTACCAAATATTTCTCATTTATTGCTCAATTTTGTCATTTCCGTGTGGTACATCTTCACGCCACAACTATAACCTTCTAGCGTGCCTTCCTACCTTCTAGTCACAGACTTCTCTTCAACACGTGCTCTAGCGCCCGAGTACCTCATCACTGCACCTTCTCCTGGTAGTTATCATGGCTGCCGCTTACCTCGCGTTATACTTTTCCTTCATTCATCTCCATCCTTGGTTACTTTTGAGAAGAAATCCTTTGTAAATCACCTTTAGCAACTTACTTCCTCAACATCCGCAACATTATACCTTCCAATCTTCACAACATTATACCTGGAGTCACCAACAATCCACCCCATACTAAAAGTATGTGCAGTCCTCTGCGCATCAACATGCTTCATATTGTAGTTAGCTTCATGCGCGCAAGCGCGCTTATTACACAAAAACAAGAACTAAATTGACAAAGCATAGCGACGATGAAAGAAACACATTAAGGAAATGCAGAAAGGGAAACCTAATCTATCTGCAACACTGCCTTATTACAAACACCAAGAAGACTTATTTATAGTAGGGCTTCAACCTACTCCCGTTAAAGTAACCGAGCAACAATGCTTTGTCAATTAATTGCTTCTAACTAGCAAAGCACTGACTCAAGTATGTGAGTTATAACATACGGCCCCAACCAATGCACCTTGAGCTTCCCTGGACGACGTAAAAACTTAGAGTCATACAGAAGTACCATTTGTCCGACCGCAAGTTTCTTATCCCTGATATGCCTATCATGCCATGCTTTCTAGCGTGCTTTCTCTTGTTTCTGACTCCATCGTGCTATGGCCCGACGCTCATCCAGTTGAACCATGTTCTCAATCCGTTCTTCCAAAGCTTTCTCATCAGCTAGACCTCCAGCGACGCATAATGTGCAAAGAAGGTAACATAAATTCTATAGGAAGAAAAAATTCTGCGCCAAACACCAACTGAAAAGGTGTGGCTTTGTTCAATCTCTTATATGTTGTTCGGTAGGCCCAAAGAACAAAAATACTTTGTCATCTCAATCTTTGCGTCCCACATCACAAATCTTGGTCAATGTGTGGCTCAAAATCTTGTTAAAAGCCTCATCGCCATTTTCCGAGGGTGATAGGGTGTAGTCTTGTGGTGGGCAACCATAAACTCATCTAACAGAATTCAGATTGTCTCATTTAAAAAATGGGTGCCCCTATCATTGGTTAAACTTAAAGGACAACCATACTTGGTAAGAACATTTTCCCATAAGAATCTTCACAGCTGCCGTAGCAGTATGCAGTCCTTCATAGGTGCTGCCTCCCCATCTTGTAAGATAATCAGTACAAGTAATGATATAATGCGATCCAGTCCTACGCGCATAGGCCCTACAAATTCTATCACCCATTTCTCAAAGGGTTCTGCACTTGTAATTGGTCGTAAAGGCATCTCATCCCTCTGTCCTGGTCGACCTAGACACTGACAATGGTCACATGCCTTACAATACTCCTTACAATCCTTATACAACATTTCCCACCACAAACCAGCAAGTAGGATCTTTCGTGTTGTAGCATCACCTGCATAGTGGCCACCTGCAATACCACCATGGGCTTCCTCCATTATATCCTTTCATTCATGCTCTAATACACAACGACGTAACACCTCATCTCGCCTAACTTGTATAAGTCACCACTGATTAACATGAATGGTGCCGTGCGTATAGCAAGTTGCTTTTTCTCTAAGGACCTCATGCCTTTTGGTGCCATCCCCATCCTTAGGAAGACATCAATGTCCTCTAATTCCGTTGGTGTGCGTTGTAACCTATACAACTATGCATCAGGCATGGTCTCTTCTATTGTTTGTGCTTCTTCACCTGATTGAACTCTAGACAAGTGATTCGGTCCAAAATTACTTTTCCCTGGTTTTACCACAACTGTAAAGTCAAACTCTTGAAATAAGAGTATCCATCTACATATGTGCCCTTGTAAGATGGGCTTGTTCACCAAACACTTCAATGCCATATGATCTCGTATAAAACAAAATGTGTGGCCGAGCAGATACTTTGTCAAAATTTGTGTAATATATCATGGACAAAGCCTCGCGCTCTGTAGTGGTATAATTCTATTCTCTGAGGGGTCAACTTCCTACTAGCAAAACAAATGGGATGATCAACTATACCTTCTCCAGGTTGAGCTAAGACAACACCAATGGCCGTGCTAGGCGTCCACATGAACATGAAAAGGTTTATCCCATGAAGGAAAGTGCAAGATAGGCGCGGTAGTAAGTTTCTTCTTCAGTATCTCAAACGTGTGCTGCTGCGACTCCCCCCAATAGAATGTACCTTTCCCCTTGAGTAATTCTTCCAAGGGTGTGGCAACTTTGGCATACCCTTTTATAAACTTCCTGTAATACCCTGTATGACCCAAAAATCCGCGCACCTCACTCTGACCGGGTGCTTTCAAGCCTAAAATGACCGCAACTTTAGCTGGATCAACCAACAACCCTTCCTTGCAGATTATGTGTCCTAAAAGTATGCCAAAGGGAGTAGCAAAGATGCACTTCTTGATATTCAACGAGATACTCAACTGTCTACATCTTTCAAACATTAAGCACAGATTGTCACAATGATCCTTAATTAGCCCATAAATGGTCCAATCATCAAGATAGACCTGCAAGAAGTTGTGAATAAAATCCTTGAATGCTTGCACCACTATCCTTGAGAATACAACAGGTGCATTCTTCAATCCAAAGGGCATCACAATATAGGCAAAAATTCCCCATTCGGTAGTGAGTGAGGTGGTCTTTTCTTGATCTTCCGGGTAATCCTAACCTGATGATACCCTGAGAACCCATATGTAAATGAATATATCTCGCGCCTAGCCACTCCTTCAAATATTTCCTTTGTGAATGGCGTAGGGAAAGGATCTGTAACACATGCTGCATTCAACTCTCTATAATCAACAAAATTTGAATCCTACCATCCTTTTTGATATCGATCACCATAGGATGACCCATTCTGACTCATCCAATGGTCGAATGATCCCAGATTTCAACATCTTGTCAATTTCCTCCTTTACTTTCTCGCGCAAATTGGGATTCATTCGATAAGGTCTCTTCCTAACAGGGCGCGCACCTTCCTTAAGCTTTATCTTCATTTCTCTAAGTGATTTATGCATGCCTTTAAGTTCATGGTATCCTCTTGGGAATAAGTCCTCATAGTCTTGAAGTAACTCTATGATCTTTGCCACTTCTAACTCTGACCAGTAATCCCCAATTATCACTTCCTTAGGTTCAACTTCTGTGCCAATATTTACCTTTGTTGTCTTCATATGTTGATGATATGCACGCGTATCTACATCCACACCGTCTAACACCTCATGTGCTCCATGTGAATGATAAAATTCTAAGTGCTCAACTTCCTCATCATCAATTATGTAAACCAACTTCCCCTGGTCTTTTTCTAGAGAAGCGTGCTCAAGTAGTATGGTATCATCTACTTCTTCCTCAAAATGCACCCATGTCTCTGTCTCACCAAATAATTCCTGAATAAGTTCTTCCGCTTTCCCATTGTCTCCCATGGTGAAGCGCTTGATAAAGCTTAAAGCCTTGTTCACTTTGGTGGTGTAGATGAGAAGAAGTCAAAAGTTTGGATCATCCCTACGGTCAAATTCTGCAATTTCGAATGTCGCGATGTAATTCAAAGATATACATACCAAGCACGCGTGCAACCTTGTAGAGTAAAATAAAACCGATGCACCCAAAGTGAGGGCGGTAATACTTCTTGTCCTGCTGTCCAGAGTCTCTCACACTGCTGGATATGATGTTGAAACAGGTTGATCACCATGATAAGGGAAAATCTTTGTAGGTGCATTACTTTTTGAAAACTTGGTTGATAAGGCGGTCCCAATCTCTCCCCATTCCAAGAGATTATCCCTGTGAACCACCTACCAATGCGCTTTGTCCCATGCATAGTATATGACAACATATCTCATCTTTTAATCTGGTCAGCCTAGTTTTCCTCCATGGCTTGCAAGAATCCAACCAGATCTTCGGATCCAATATATCGGGGTACTGAGCGACCTATACATCGGACAGAGCGAAAACCCTTTTTGCAAGCAACTGCGCGCTTAACTTTGCGCCCCACCAGTTCATAAGTACCATGAGCCCAATTATCACAAGCAATACTGGTAGTATTGCTGATTGACTGATAATCTTCCCAATGAAGGATTCCTTCCTTAGATGGCTCATTGACCTCTGGGTCTCGAATAACGCATATATAAATTCTGTTCAAGTCCTCTTCACTCAAAGGTTCCACATATGGTATGGATTTCCCATCTGTCAACAGTATTATGACCCTTTCCTCCTTGTTCTCGAAGCTGATATACCCCTTGTTAAACCTCAAATCAGCATTGTTTGCATAACACCAAGGGCGCCCAAGCAAAGCTGGGAAGCTATCTGCTTCCACAAGTGCTAACACTTCGAAGTCTCCTGTGAACTTGGCCCCTTGTATAGTGATAGATGCATCCTTCAAAACTCCTATGGGAGTAGCTTTTGTTCTGTTTGCCATGAATAATACATTAGATGATGGCTGCAATGGAGGTCTCCCCATTTGTACCCATGCATCCAATGTAAGTACATTCACTTCCACACTTGTGTCAATCAAAATATTGCTCAACAACCAACCATCCACAACAACATTCAAAGTGATCTCCTTGTCGTAGTCAATGCTATCGGGGGAGATTCCATGGAATATTTGTCTTCCGTCTCGATTCCAGCACGGAGTATTCCCCTTCAACCAATTTCCAAATAAAGGAATAATATTCTCCTGGCGCAACATTCTACATACCTCTTTGATGTCATCAATATCAGACGGGGCTTTTATGTATTCTTATGCTCCAACTTCCGAGACTACTCTTTCAAACACTATATTTCACCTTGAAGGTTTTTAAGAACCTCGATAGTTTCCTGATAGACTTCTTTCTGATGAGTTGGATCTGGATACCTAGCATGCAAAACCTCCTCCCTAGTGATTGTTGGCTTCTGTTGCAATACCTCTTTCGCGCGTGCCACCTCAGCTTGTGTGGTTATCTTGACTATTACTACCTCAAGTTTTGGTGTTAACTTGGGCATCCATTGATTCTCTACCACGCGTTGGATTCTAACCATCCCGAGCCTTTGTTTTCTTGCTTGTGCTTTACTTACTGAGATGCTCATACAAGTCCGGAAACTCTTCATAACTATGCCCCTTTCCACAAAATGAACAGAAATATTCTGCGGGCATTCGCGCCTATAATGGTCAGGTGAGCCGCATGTATAACAAGTTCCTTGAAGGAATTCACCTCTTCCCCGCCTCGGCCTCTTCCTCCATATCTGCCTCGATATCTTTGTCCTCTTCCACGACCTCCTTCAAATCTTTTGTCATTCTTGTCATAGCGTGCTTGATTATAATCCCTATCCTGATGCTCATTCTTTCCTTTAGAACTATCAGCCACACTCGCTTGTCGCACCCCAATATCAATGGCATCATGGATTTGGCTAATCAATCTACAATCTTCAGTATCATGGGTCGTGGACCTACAAATTTTACAAAAAGAGGATACATTCTTCTTGATTGCACGTTGTAGTAAGGGGTAGTGACTAGCATCATGATTCAAATGGAAAATCTCGCATCCACCAAAGCGGTGAACGTACAGATTTGTGAGGGAAACTATCCTTGGTGTGGCCTTCCACTTCACAATCTGTACACTAGATTCCTGAGCGCGTCTCATGAGCTGAGTTTGCTGATAATTTCTCTAACTATTTTTCCATAGCTGCTATCTAAGCCTCCAAGAATGGACTAACTCCAGTGTCAATACTCCCAACTGCCTCAACGACGTAGAGCTACTTCCAATGCTTCACACGGGTCGGTATAAGTCTTATGCGACAGTGCTCTTCGAAATGGAGTAATCAATCCCCCAACAAACCATTGTGCATGCTGACTTGCATGTATATCATAGGAGAGTTTGGATAGAAGTGTTTTAAAATGGGCATCATACTCACGTACACTTTCAGTAGTGCCTTGATTTATATCCTTAAGTGCACTTATACTCTTCTGCTCAAACTCTGGGATATGGAACTCTTTTAAGAAAGCATCTTTCAATGCTGCATAATCAATACAAGTTTGATTGGGATCAAACTTCCTATACCAGCTGTGCGCGTGCACTTGTAACATAGTAGCAAATTGACTTGCCTTGCGCTCATAATCCATGATACCTTTCACACGCCACAATATTTCACACATATGAATATGTTCAACAACATCCTCGATACCTCTGTACTCTGGGAGATGAAGAGACATCTCCATTTAAATGTTTTGGGGTTGCTTTACAGGGCCTTGACCACCCAACCTAGAACCTCCTTGGTTTCCTCTACCTCCAAAACCACCCAAACCACCAGAACTAGAACTTCCCATACCTCCCGATCCTCCTCTTGAAGTTAGAATAGGACCCGTAGATGCACTCCCCTGTGTCTCGACAGTGGTACTATACTGGACCCCTACATTCTGTGAAGTAGTCCTAGTTCTAGAGGTGAATCCCACATTCGTCGCACTCATATTCTCATGTGATGATGATGCCCGAAAATGTACCCCCAAAGAATAACGAAGTTGTCTATGCTGCCACTGATGTACTTGATGTCTGACTTGTTTCGATCTTTCACTTCCTAAATGAAAACTTTGTTTACCTGTTGTACTAGATACTAGAAAACCAAGCGCAAGGGCTAGGTCAGCAGGTTGGCTTAGATGCGCGCTGCGGCCCAGGTCATATCTGTTGGCGTGCTTCCATGTGAGGCCGAAGAGGGTTCTCTATCATGCTTTCCTAAATGGGGGAGTTCCTGATGCTCTAGATCTTCTTCATCCTCATGAGCCTCAAATCCTTCATGAGCCATCTCTCTCCACAACGCCATTTGTTCTGCAACTTCTTGCTTCTTCCATAATTCCCTCTCATGCACCTCATCATACTTCAACCGCCTCTCTTCCTCTCCTCGCCATGCTTTGCCACTAGGTCTTCCATCTTTCACCAATCCTATTCCTGCCCCCGCGTGTGGAGATTTTTAACTTGCCATGGGCTTATCTTCCAAGTTCAACGTTACCATTAGTATCTTGATCACCAGTGGAATACCTTGCAAATACATCCCTCTAGGATACCGTAGGAACTAGAACTCAGCTACCTTTGGGCACAAATAATTCAAAATTGAATACTCTAGAATATAGCTGTTTAGAACACCACAAAACCAGGTATCTACCGCGAGTCCAGATCAAGTCAGCATCATATAGTGTTTGAAATTCCTCCTGTGTCCAAACAAGTGTGCGATACCTCCAATTCTGTTTAGACGCATATGCAGTCAACCACTCGTATAATTCTACGGGAAAGATAACAAAGAAGCTTTCATATAAACTGTCATACAAATTCTGCTCTACCCAAGTGCATGCGTTAAATCCGGATCTAGTGCTAAACCTTCGTGCGTATTCTTCCTCCAGATCGTGAATCCACTCTTCAATGCTCGCCAAAGTTAGCCGGTATGTCTTCATCGTGAACCATCCTGAAAACAATGAAAAGAGGTCCTGGCAACGGAACCAATGATGCAACCTAGAATTCTCAGATAACACCTAGTCGCGCTAGCACATCACTCAGCATAGGCTGAGCACTCACCCGAAGCGCGCCAAGGTACTAGGTCCCTCTTTAGGGTTATTGTAGCAGGATGGTAGCATGGTGAAGTGATAAAGACATATAGTTAGAAACTAATCCATCATTACACAGTTATATCGAACCAGATCTATAAAGGCATGCATTTAAGTATAAATCATCAAGAAATCAATAGCATGCAATGATAACACATATAAGACACTTTGGTTCGCCAATATTCTTCATATATTAAACATGAAAACAATACATAGGCTTGATACAATAATAGTCATGCGCATGGATCTATTACAATTATCCAGTCTCATGCACTCATGAATCTCTAACCCTTCAACACGGTATATCAACTAGGTGATTCATCTAATATATATAGGGTGGGGAACTTTCCCTTCACCGCTAACTATGCCAAAAATAGGTCGCACGCTAATAATAGCCACGTGCCATTTACAATTATAGCCATACATGCAAGTATGCTATCTATAGATCACTTACAGTTAACTAGAGTGATGAATATATTCTTGGATTACTTCCATGCAAGAGTGCTTTGATATGATCCTCAAAATATAGACAAAGCATGGCGCGCAAGTCTCGGCATCGCTTTGTGTGTTCCACACACCAGCCTCTGAAAATAGACTTGATCTACAAAATCGGCTAAGTCCCAAAATTTTGACTCTGCACCTCCACGCGCGACGCCTTCCTATTCCTTTGCACCTTCGATCCCATCCTATTTTTCTCTTGTGAACTCTATGTGTGAGTTCTGCTAAGTGTTTTATCTGATCAACACATATCACTATACATGTATATTCCCTAGGTGCCACTCCTTATTTAGATACTTGGTAAGAAAAATGTAAACTGAGAAATAAAAGTAGTTAATTCCCTTACCCAAAGTAGGAAACATGCTATTGATTTTTTTCCTTATTTATGGATAGTAAATTGGTGTTGAATGTATGCTACTAGATTCTATACAAAAATGTCATTGAGAACCTATTTCCAATGTCAAATACCTAGTTTTCCCCAGACAAAAATGGTTAGGTGGGACACTAGCGCCCATCATTATTATGCAAAATTAACAATGTTATGGTCAATACTTGACATATCTCTATACAACCATGCAAAGGCTTGACTATGTTTAGAGAGGAAGGTGATGAAGTCCTGTAATTCTTGTGAATCTAAAGATTGATTGACTTTGACTATATGAGGATCCTGTGGAGTTCGTATTAATGTTGATAGTGGATTCATTGAGAAGTGTCAATGTGTCAGGTGACAAAGTTTTTGAAGGTAATGGTCCTCTGCCCCATATAAGAGAGGATGGATTGGTCATCATGGCATTGAAAAATGTTAACGGTGGGTGAATCCTCTTCTATCATTTCAGGAAAATGAGAGGAAGGGTCTCAATACCATGGTTAGTTTGATAAGTAAGTGGTCCTAAAGTGATAGTGTTGACTAAAAAAAGTTAGATGGGATTGAAACGGTGTCATCTGTGTCCATGGTATCATTGTGTGTAGATGGGGAAGGTGGTTCTGGTTTTGTTATGGATCCAGATGTGGTGCTTGTGGAAGCCTCTGAGGCTGGCTTTTCAAAACCTAATGTAGACACAAAATCATGCACTTTGGGTAATTTTCTAGTTCGATTACATACTACTATTCATAAGTAAGAAAAGTATAAATTAACTCATGTCTTTGGCCTTCTTTGCTTTCTTTCTATTGCCACTTTTGGTCTTATACACCTTCTTGCTTAGTTTGACCTCCGACCCTTCAGTTTCTCTGAGTCTAGACACTAGCTCCCAGCTAGGATGCTAGTGCTAGGTGCCCCCGTCCCCTCTGGGTGCCCTTGACCATTTTTGTACTTTACTTACATCTTTTGGGCCCTTTCTAGCCATTTGAGGTCTCTTATCTTTTTGGTATTTGGCCTTTTCAAGGTTAATTACAAAATTCAAGCAAGGGAATCATATAAATATAAAGTTATGTGATCATAATAAAGGACCAAGCACTAAGCATTAGCTATCTCCACCTAAGGTTGCATCCAAAGGCTATTCAAGCATTTATTCTAGCATCCATTCAAGGGAAAGGGACTACATTATTCTGCATACACTTCATAGGAGGGGAGTCTATTATATTCCATACACACATATATTACATTTCTTTACATCTAGCTACTTTGCTCGCTTATCAAGTGCGACACACACAAGAGCCACCTAGGGCATGATTCCACACACACATATAGAACTACATTGGGTCTGAGATGTAGTGCAACACTCAATTGTAAGATCACCATTGTGACAACTGAGGACAGTCTAACCCCTCATTTTGCATCTTTCTTTTTTAGGATTTGATGTCTCTTTGAGGGTTTTGTAGGTCATTATTTCATTGCAGGTTTCAGCGACCTTGGCGATCATTGTGCGACCTCCTAATGACCAAAGGAGAAGGAAAGCGAATACCTTGAAACCACTCAAAGGATGTTTTCTGAGTATTTTGGTAGACACAGGTGCCCAAAAATAGGCCTCGGGTGCTCGCAAGTGCCCATGTTCCTCTCCAAGCACCCTAGTCCAACATATTCATCCATTTCTGCATTTTATTGAGCTTCGTTGCGACAGTCAATGCTTCAGATTTTCTATTTTTCCATCTTTGTGTACCTTTGGGATATCTGTGAATCAGCTAAGGCTTTTTACCCTCTATTTACACTTAGGGTTTCATGTTTTCTAGCTTAGTTTTCTTAGGTTAATTTCTGTACTTAATTGCATATTCATTTACTACTGCAATAACAATCAAATTAAGCATTTTTTTATAACATTTATTCATATTTTGCTTAATCATTTTGGTGAACCCCACTCATGATCAGTCATTCGGATCCTTCTTTGGCACATCATCTTTTCTATCATGGCTCCTAAAATTCCTCAAATTTCTTTTTCTGATTTACTTAAGATGCATCCCAATTGTTGGGCTATTATGAAAAAATCCCTAGACAACATGTATCTCCTAGAGATATTTGTCTGTCGCATCAAGTGAGTTCTATTTTCAATCGTCTATCTGACAACCCTAGTATTTGTGATCCTCCATCTAATCAACCCATGTTGGAGTCAATTCAAGCTTTGCATTCTTTATTTCAAGACAAATTTTAGGCTATGGAATCCATGATTATATCTCTTAAATCTGAAATCCAACATCTTAAGGATGTTTCTCAGGCTCATGTTTGTTCTCCTTCTACATCCCATTTTCATTCTATGTCTTCTACATGTGCTCATATTAGTGAACCTCAAATCTTGCCGCACCTCATGCCTATCAAGTTTGCAATCAATGCTAAGCCACAAGATATTCTTCCATGACTCATCACTCATCAATTAATTAGCTTGTCATCCACTCATTGTTATCCTCCTTACCGACTTGTAAAATATCGGGGCCCTTCCATATTGCAATTATCATTGAATTAATTTACATAATGAAAATGATTTCTATGCTTTACAACGAAGAATAAAGAATCTTGAACATCAAGGTTTTGTTTCCTTCACTACACAACATTCTGTCACATGGTCCTCTCCAGTTGTTACATCTCAATGGGTTCCTAAATCTGATTTGTCTATGTCTAACGAGCATCATGCTATCACTTATAAGGTGCCTTCTTATGCCAGTCAAGTGCTGCCTATTTAATCCACTTAACCTCCTCTTAGGGACGAACCTACTCCTCCACTCAAGTTATCTGTGACATTACCAACTCAAACTAAGCAACTACCTCTCAAAATTAGTCTCACTCCACCTCCTTCCAAGTCATCTATGACACTATCAAGTCAACCTAAGAAACCTCCTCTAAAAATCAATTCAACACCTCCATCACCTCCTATGTCAAATGTAAATTCACCGATGCATCATTTGTCTCATACACCACCAGTCTTAGAGCATGGTCACACACCTTTATCACCGCAAGCATTGGGTGGAGGACCCTCGTCTTTCACTTTCATCAGATAGCACATTCATTTGAACATTTGGGGGCTCTTCCCCGCCTAACATCTCTACGTGTCTCACACTCCCACAACTTCACATATATTACACACATTTTCATACACTCATGTATCATCATTACCCAATGCCGCACTCTCGTGCTATGGTTCACACTTGACTATTGATTCAATAAAATCTGAATTTTATTATGAATATGAATGTACATAACTGCTATAAATGAAATATACTAAAATATGAATGCTAAACAATTTATTTGATTGTATAAATGAAAGGAAATAAAAGGGATGAGGTACTCACCTCAATTCTCGCTTACCTCATAGTGACTCGAGACTCGAATAATGTGATGAAACATAATAATAGATCATCGTAACAAGACACAAAAATGCAATAGAGGTAGATCCAGCTGGACTTGGGTGCCTGGAGAGGGATGGGGGTGCCTGGAGTGCCTTGGTCTTGATTCTAGGTGATTTTGTTTTCAAAAATGCCAAGACTTGGTTTTGATAGGTCGCTAGGGCTTCACACTTGTTCATTTTTTGTCGCATATATGTCGCAAATTCACCGATGCATCATTCGTCTCATACACCACCAGTCTTAGAGCATGGTCACACACCTTTATCACCGCAAGCATTGGGTGGAGGACCCTCGTCTTTCACTTTCATCAAATAACACATTCATTGGAACATTTGGGGGTGTCATGCTTTCTCTTCCCCCCTTCCTAACATCGCTACGTGTCTCACACTCCCGCAAATTCACATACATTACACACATTTTCATACACTCATGTATCATCATTACCCAATGCCGCACTCTCGTGCTATGGTTCACACTTGATCGTTGATTCAATAAAATCTGAATTTTATTATGAATCTAAATGTACATAAATGCTATAAATGAAATATACTAAAATATGAATGCTAAATTTTTTATTTGATTTTATAAATGAAAGGAAATAAGAGGGATGAGGTACTCACCTCAATTTTCGCTTACCTCGTAGTGACTTGGGACTCGACAAAGGTGTGATGAAACATAATAACGGATCGTCATAACAAGACACAGTAAAATGTAATAGAGGTAGATCCAAATTGGACTTGGGTGCCTGGAGAGGGATGGGGGTGCCTTGGTCTTGATTCTAGGTGCTTTTGTTTGTAAAAATGTCGACTTAGTTTTGATAGGGTCGCTAGGGCTTCACACTTGTTCATTTTTTATCACATATATGTCGTGAGATTTGGTGGATGTTGTTATAAAACTATAATGAATAAATCACTTGAAAAACCCCAAACAAAGCATCAAACCCTAAAAATAGGGAAAATTTTAGCGGTGAATATTCATAGTTTGGCAAATAGTAGAATTCTGGGAATTTGATTTTGGTGAATTTTACAGCAACGACAGTACCCAAGTTTCACCCAAAAATCCCATAAACAATAATTTGTCCCATCTGAATCACCAAGGAATTTCCAATCCCAATGTATATTTTTATATTAAATTACCGCGTGGTCATTTGCGTCGAGATTTTAAAACATTAATGTTTCACCAAGAAATCGATGCACCAGGATTTGAAAAAATAATGTTTCACCAATAAATCAATGCATCGGATTTGAAAACATTAATGTTTCACCAAGAAATCGATGCACCAGATTTGAAAACATTAATGTTTCGCCAAGAAATCTATGGAACCTTATTTGGCCAAGAAAACATTCCCGAAATTTTCCTGATATATACACAGAGGTGATGTTTTCCTGCAATTTTCCAATTTGTGTATTAGTAGAAAGGGATTTAGTGAATTGACATATTGCAATTTGCTTACAAAATTTCAAATAAATCTAGGTCTTACCAGGGCCCGACTAGTGCATTGTAGTTTACATCCTAGAAGCACTTATCAAGCAGTGTGAGTCCTCGCCTATTTGAGACATGTTTTCTTTCATGTCGCATTGCTTTATCTCGTAATTCCACCTTTGTAAGTTATTACAAAGCCTGAACATCCTCATCCTCATAACCACTATGATTTTTTATGTCATCTAGAATAGTCCTCCACTTGCAGAGAATCATAACTAGTTTTCCTATCTTAGATACATCTAGATTCTACGTAAAATAAATAAATAAATAAATAAATATATATATATATATATATATATATATTTTTTAAAAAATTATATATATATATATATATATATATATATATTTAAAAAAAAAAAAAAATCACTTCATACATCTCCACGAGTTGTTGCTTTGTATATTCCTTTCTTTATCAATATCTTCTTTGAATATTTTTGTTAATGTTCTCTCTTCTGCAGTATATATATATATATACTACGGTTTCACTTTCCATTTATTCCACGACCAATACCATGACCATTTATCATTGTCCGCTAACACTGCCTCATCCCACAATGGACCCGAAGGATATATAAAATGTGGTACATTCCGTAGGTTTCACATTCGCCAGGGGAATTTCCTTAGGAGACTAACGGAATGACAACGCGTGGCATAGACCTCCCGGACCCGCTTTAGACCCGAAAACATATCAATTAGCTCATTCCGTGGGGTTCACATCCGCTGGGAAGGATTTGGTCGGGAATGGGAGGTTAATGGAATGTTGACAAATAATAATGTACGAAATAGAGACCATATAAAGATGTCCAAAATGAAAAATTCAAGAAATGCAAAAGGGAAAAAAGTTACAACAATGAACCAAAAACTAGATAATTAACATTTGGAAAAACAAAAGATAGAAAATAACAGTTGTGGGAAAAGTACATACATCTTGTCACAAGCATGCTTCTTATTTACCACCATTTTCCTCACTACGATGTACTTCAAACTTTTTAAACCATGGAAACATAATGTATTGAATGTACTCCAAGCATGGATTTCCTTCAACAATCTAAGGAACACAAAATTATTTCTTTATCTTCACATTCACTTCTAACACTGCATGTGAAAATAATCATGTTATAAATCCATCAGAAACTGTATAGTAATACTAATTCTCTTTTATTAATGTTGAGGCAAAGTTGGAATCTATCTCTCCACAACAAGAATTTTCCAAAAAATAATGTAGGGGTTTACACCACCTCTTCTTCCTCCATGAAGATTGCAGAAGTGGGATCACTCTTTGACATATTTTCTTGTCCTTGTTGTAGCATGCTTACTTGTTACCACCATTTTCCTCACTGTGATGTACTTCAAACTTTTTAAACCATGGAAACATAATGTATTGAATGTACTCCAAGCATGGATTTCCTTCAACAATATGAGGAGCACAAAATGCTTTCTTTATCTTCACATTCACTTCTAAAGACTACCTGTGAAAATAATTGTGTTATAAATCCATCAGAAACTATATAGTAATACTAATTCACTTTTATTAATGTTGAGGAAAAGTTGGAATCTATCTCTCCACAACAAGAATTTTTCAAAAAGAATGTAGGGGTTTACACCACCTCTTCTTCCTCCATGAAGATTGTAGAAGTGGGATCACTCTTTGACATCTTTTCTTGTCCTTATCGTAGTCCAGACAACATGTCTATAATATTTAATATAAAGGAAAAACATCAACATCCAGGATATTTTTAATTCCTGCATCCTTCAAGTTTCTTGAACTCATTCTCCAAGTAGGAACATGACAATATACAAAGAATACCCTTATCATGATTGTATCATATGTGAAACATCATATCAAAGCATTGAAAATTCTCTCAAGAATAATGATACTTTTGCTAGCTTTAACACATTGACTTTTCATTGTCAAGCTAAAGAACCCCGCATACATTCTCAACCTTGAATTCACAATCTCATACCACGATGAGTCATATATGGATGGCCATATATTATGTCTCATCTCCTTTGAAATATGAACACTCTTAGTAATTGGATTATTGAAGACCTCATACCTCTGATGAATCAATAATTTCTTCATGAGCAAATGCACACCTTATTTGGCTTGATGAAAACATTTAGAACCTCTATACAACAGGACAAACCTCTATACATTATGACAGAGCTCAGTCATCAAGACTCCTTCATTAATCAACTAAAGACATATCATACCTTGGATGAATCAATGAACTCAGATTCCTTCATGAGAAGATACATACTATACTTTGATTTCAAACTGAGCACAGACCTTGAGATCACCTATTTCATGTTTGATTAGCTACAACAGAGACTTCTTATCACTAGAGTGTCTTATCATTAGAGTTTATTTGGTTGCTCAACAAATCATTTAAATTGTTTGTTCTCTTCTCAAACCTCTGATACATCTTCAGTTTGCTTGATGTATGCTCTAATTCTTATTATACTAATGTAACACTCTTGAAAAAAGTAGTACATGTTAAGTGACACAATATTATTTTTCTTTATACATATTTCTCATGTTGAGATGTCTGTGCACATATCAATATCATTTAGTCTAACATGTTGTATCTTTTTTTTTTCAATTCTACAAGATTCACTGATTCAAAAAATGGCACCTAAAAAGGGAAGCTCAGCCTTAGGAAAAATGCTATTCCAACCCCTCCTGGTAGTGGTACTAGCATTCGAAAAATAACATCTTATTTTGAGAAACCATATAAGGAAACCCATCCTTCTCTAGCAGGACCATCACAATCAAGGGATAATGATTACATTCAAAATGAAACTCAGAATGAGAATGTGTTCATTTTTTATTTGCCTGATGTTGTCAATGAAAACAACAATGAAATGCCTCCCCTTGAAGACATTCCATTGAATGATGTCGAGTTTGACATTGTACCACCGTCCAATTGAATGAATATGACACTACATCACCTGCCAATGCCCAAGTGAATGTTGGAGGTGAAACTTATGGCAGTGGAAGTCAACGAATTTAAATTCCACCAAGGCAAATACTCAACGGACACCTATTTTTGGAAGAAAGAGAAAGGAAATAAAATGGGACTTGGGAAGGAGTTTCAGGTTAGAGTGGGTTTCTAAGTTTCCATTTATTGAACCTGTTTAAAATGAGAATAAAGTTGAACCTCTTAAAGAATTAAAATGTACAATATCTAGCTAGAAATTGTGAAGAGATAAGACAATGCAACTTAAGTTGGATACTATTGAGAAGCATGTAGGAAAGATATATGAAAAGATAATTATAGATGGCGTTGAGAAGAATGTTTCCAGATGGAAAATATGCAAATGATTGTTTTCATATTAGGTATGAAAAATAATTTGAAGAGCACAAGAGAAATGAAAGAATAGTTACAAGTGAATGGAGGGACAATTACCTCTCAATTCAAAAAGATCATTCAAAATAGTCTTTTGGGTAAAACAATTCAACTAGCTACTTTTTTCACATTTTGAAAAGAGGCCATCCTATAACATGATTTTCCTGAACAAAAGAATATGTTGTCTTTCCTTGGTGTCCCACACTTTCCTCATTCTCACTGGTTAGAAAGTAGTGGTTGGGATTGGGAAAAATGCCTAGTTATGGTTGAGAAAGAAGACTTGAAAGAGAAACTGAAGTCTGCACGATACATATCTTTGTCTATTGATTATGTTACAACAGTAGATAATACTCTGTGGGTCTCAGTATGCATGTGTATACTATTGAGAATTATGTGAGACAACCTCACTTAATTTATATTCCCAAGATGAGAGAGAACTCTAATGTTGAAAACATTTGTGAATTGGTGATAAAAAGTTTGAAGGAGATCGGTGACATGGATGATGCTGCAATTACATCAAAGCTGGTATGTGTCGGGGTAGATGGGGCATCTAATTCAAGGTCATCGTAATGGCCTATGTGTAAGAATCCAAACATATCATTTCCTTATATGATTTCCATTCATTGTATGGCTCATAGAATGAACCTAGCTTACATAATAGTTCGAAAATTTAAACCTATAGTAAAAGTTGAAGACCTTGTTCGAGAGGTAAATGCTTATTTCTGCAGTAGTCCTTAAAGTTTCATGGAATTCCAAATATTTTCAAAAGGGCTAAAAAATGGGCATAAACTATTAATAGACCTCGACACTAGGTGGATCTCATTATACCAATCGGTTCGTAGGGTGTACAAAGAGTATTAATCCTTATTAGGAGTGATGTGGCAGAATCACATGGAAGTGGACAAGGCCCATGGATTTGATACATCGTTTGACTGATATAGAGTCATTGTTGATGTTGTGTGGTCTCCTTCCCATGTTGGAAGAAATTCATCGTTTAATTAAACAAGCACAAGAAAGAACTATCTATATTGTTGATTTTTCTAGTTTGAGGAAACGAGTTTGTATGACAATAGAATATTTGTATCTCAATGAAACTACGCTTTTACAGGTCCAAAGTTTTATGGTTGGAATGATTTTATAAAAGATTGGAAATGCAAGTATCTTTCTGAAGCTCAATTTTTTTGGGGAAGTATGTGCTTCTGATACGTGGATATGAGATATCGATGTACATGTTTAAAGTAGTAGCCAATAAGGTTGAGGAGGTAAAAGTCACAGGCTTTCTTTGTTTGATAACATTGCATCATCAAAAAGGGTAAGGTTAATAGAAATTGCAATGTCCCTACTCCAATAAATAAGGGAGAAATTTAGAAGGGATGCTTTACTTAAAGAAATGGCTATAGTAAATCCGACCTTTTGGAATCCTGTCCAAAATGAAAGACATATGCAGGAAGACTACTTCAAGAGGTTGACTACATTGATTCAACATTTTTGTAAGCCTGTTGATATCAATGGAATGAATATTCCATGTATTTTAAGAAAGGATAGTTTGATTGCTCAATCTCATGAATTCTCCACTACAATGATTCAACAATTCAAAGATTTGGATAATCCCTTAGAGTGTGGAGAAATAACCCGGCTATGGAAAAAAGTTGGGGTGAGTACTATTTTATAGCAAACCATGTTTGAGTTTTTCTCATTGGCTGATCTATGTCAAACAATGATTTTGGGTTCAGTTGAAGATGAGAGAATTTTCAGTGCCTTGGCCTTTATAAAGTCAAAATTACTGAAACAAGCTTGACAAAAATTTGGAAAATTATTTGAGAATTTATACATCATGGTATGAAGTGGATAACTTTCCCTATGACACGACTTTGGCAAGTATGGAAGTCGATTATTGAAAGAAGAGCGGCTAACAACAATGGCACAAATACAACAAATGTCCCTATTGCAGTAGTTGACTATCAAGAAAGAGAGAGTTAGTCTTAGAGATCTGGTGAATCAAATGATAGAGATGATCCAAGTCCATCAAATTGGAAGCTTCCATTGGTGGATATACCATGATATAGATGTTCATATAATAATTAATATATTCAAATATTCAGTACATTGATCTGAATCTCAAACAAGGATTAGCACTCACCCCAAAATTTCATGTGCCTAAAGGTATTCATATTGATTCCATTTCCATTTTGATTGCAGAAACATTACAAAGTCATGTTTTAATGAGTATTTAATATATTTCACATACAATGTTGTTGATCTCTTTTATAGAAATCATACACCGTAGTTGGTTGGCTATTAAATCACAATGCATTTACATTATTATATACTTTAGGCATATAAGAGTTGTGGTGCTTAATTCTGAGATAGAATAAGTGGCTTTACTTGAATCATTACTAAAATGAAAATTTAAAAATAACACTATTCCTCATTCAACTTGCTTGAGACATGCCTTATATGAAAAAATTGAAGATTTTCATTACAATAAATGGAATATTCTTCAACCACAAGCAACCTAAATATCACATGTTTATTAATACAATAAACGTAAAGATAACTCTAGTCTATTAATAAGACAATTTACTATTTTTATCCATGACCATGATTTCCTCCCAAATAATAGAAACAAAAAAATGAAACTCGCCATTTCAACTTGGAATTAGGCTCCACAACTTTAACAAATTATATCATATTCTCGTAACATGCTCCACTCTTCATTTGTTTGAATTGCAATTTGATGTAAATTAGAGTGACCGACATGTAAACTTTGTTAGCAATTCATAATTGATAGTGGAGATTTCCTCTACTATTGTATGCAAACTTACTGAAAATGTTATCAATGGTTTAACAGAGTCGAAAAGTTTGTCTCATCTAGCTTCTCATGAATTTGGTCCTTCTCTTGAGTCATTTTTTCTTCCATCTTCTTTTTGAAATGCATCCTTCGTAATGAATTGGGGTGTTTTGTTAAAAGGTATTGGTGAAACAAACTTTGTGAACTCTTGTATCTTTCCATGCAACTCCTGTAACATTCTTTAACACTTATTCAACAATTCATGTGCTTTTCCCAACATCACACACTTCTGAATGATAGATGATAGCTTTAATGAGGCATCAAACCAGCTTCAATTTCCCGGATGCCGCTTCGATGTCATTGAATTTATAGATAACTTCCAAAATTTTCTTTGTTGTATGATAATCCTCTCTTAAAGCCATCACTTTTTTTGCTAATCACATTTATTCGCGGAGCTTATCACACACTCTCTGTAGATTAGTCATGAATTCAAACAATCTAATCAAATCATCAATTTTTGGTTTATTTTCCCCAAAATTATCTCATCATATTAATCAATGCCTTTTATGAAATCCGATATATTTTGATGTTGGAATACTCAGTATGTCCTTTTTTTTTTTCACTAATTGCTATTGCAATATTTCATTTTTTTTTCTCATCATGTAAGCTATGTTCTAGTTTTTGACCTTTTATTTCTCTTCCTTCACAACCAATTTCAATTCTCCCAATGTTTTTATAATCTATCATTCTTACTCGTTGTTTCATGTAACTTTTTCTTTGCCTCTTCTAGTTCTACCTATGCTTGTTCATTCACAACAACTGCAATCATAGAGGTAGATGATTTTATCTTCCTCTCCAACTCACTTGTCCTATTAATTGTTGCTTTTCCTTTTGCTTTCTCATTTGTCAGGTCTGCCTCTAACTTTTGAATCTTATTATTCAACTTATTTTTCTCCCTCTCTTCCTTTAGTAATGTTGTGTAAACCACATCATTGTTCCTTTTCGATACATTAATTTTTTTAGAAGGTTTCATTTCCTTAAGATCCATTTGAAGGGAGGTCACCTCGTAGTCACTGGAAACCATTTCATTCTCTGGTTTTAAAAATTTGGGCACAATATACATGTATTTTAGGGTATCTGTGTCTGGGTTATATGTAGGAAATACCCTCATTGTGGCTAGATTTGAAGTTCCAATAGACTGTAGAATTTGCTTCTTGTTTCTTTTATCTCTTTTTGATTTATTGTCAAACGCAGCTAGGTAATCAAAACCCGAGGTGTTTGTAGGAATGAACTGTTCCGCCTTGAATGGAGAAGGAGTAATTGAAGTTTGGGGATAATTTCCTGGGAATGGAAGTTTTTTTAGTGGTGGCAGTGGTAATGCCTTCTATACATAGCTTCCTTGAGCCAAGACTTATTGTACCTATGTATGCCTCTGTCTTTTTCCTCTTTTCATTTCCTTGGTCGAAAATAGCCCTAGCAACTTTAACTGTCTCTAGTGGCCTCTTTAAGTTTCCAATACTCTTTTGACTACTACCATCATCACTAGAACCACCAACATTAGCAATAATAACAGATTCATGGCCAACTTCTCCTCTAGGATTTTCAACGTGTGGCTAAACTGTTTCTGAGGATTTGAATCTGGAGTAAATTGCATTGTATTAACACTTGTACATGTTGTATTATACAATGGTCCTTTCTCTGAAGTTGAAGTTCCAAGGCTTTACTTATCACAAACTCTTCTAGGTTTTTTCTCTCGTGAAAGCCAAATGCCTTGTCTTGTTGAACCCAAACCACCACCACTAAAACCCAAATTTTCAACAATAACTGCTCCTGTAGAATATCTTTGTTTCAATCCTTCATCGAGACTTGTTTTATATGTTCCGGTGGAGTGCATAATTCCTCGAGTCAATGTCATCATCACTACTTTCCTCTCCAGGATGTGCATCATTCCACATCTTGCTGAACGCTTCATCTTCTGGAATAGAATCATACTCAAAGCAGTTCTGGATGGCCTAGTCCCGCCTTATAGACCAAAAGGTAGTAATTTTTGAACTTGTCTCGATTTTTTTCTCACAACTCATGATGTGATTCCTTTGGCATTATTTTAGAGAACTTTTTATCAAAATTTGCATACAATTTAGTAGATTTAAAATCCTCTGCCATTTTTGTGGAGGCTGAGGTAATCCAAAATTTGTGTTTAAAACTCTTGAAAACTAATTCCTTTCTCAACAACAATTTCATCCATTGTTATTTTTACTTCATCCCAAGAGTTCTTGTTTTCAATTTTTCTAGCAAGGGTTTGCTTTCATGTTGAATTTTAGTGGCAGAGTTCTTGTTCGCCACTACCCTTGCTTTAATCACTTCACATGGGTCATACAACTAGTGAGAGTCAACATCAAACTTAAAAATTTGTAAGATTTCATGTGCCACATAGAATGCTTTTCTTTCAAATGTGAACCCTCCACATGAGAATAGTAAGGAAGGAAATATGCTCTTCTTTTGTTGAGTAACAAAATAGAGATTATCTATGCTTTCCATATGTCGTATATATTCCAAGGAAAAAAATATCTCTATCACATGTATTAGAAATTTGTAAGGTTGTATTCCTAATCCATAAAACCTTAACACGATATAATCCTCCGTGAAGTACCAGTCTACTAATTGTATTTCTGATCCTAGTTGAATGCAATCTCTACATTTCACAAGAAATCTGGGTAATGTACTTTTTGTAATTGCTTCATAAGATGGAGCCCAAAAATAATCCACAAATTGACTATAGTCTCTTATATTATCATACATTCTTATCTTGGGGGTCCACTCGCTTAATGGTCGCTCGACTTTTGGTCGAACCTCAACAAAATAGGCTTCAATTTCAAGTTTGTTTTTTTCAAACCATTCAACAAACCACCATAGAATTAAATAGCATAAGTAGGTAGTGAACCTAAATGTCTTAGTGCCGAAGCCTTCTTTGATTGTTAATAATATTTTATACATAGATTCAACAATGTACCCAACAAATATGTATTGATAAGGTGGATTAACGAAATGGATATTGTATACCATTTCTAGGAGGGTTTCATTCACTTTCTCATTTCTATCAAAGAAAAGGAAAAATACTAGCATAGAAATGGTATCCCTGACCCACAGTTTAAATATGTCAATTGCATATGGAGCCTTCCCTTTTGGTACCTCTGCATCAAATGTTAATTTTTGTAAAAATCATCTCTATCTTTTTGATTGGTGGCATGATAATTGCTATAAATTTTTTCTAGGTTTATGCAAATGGCTACTAAATTTATTATTTTAAATCCCAATGCACTACCAAGATTTACCTCCATAATGGAAAAAATTTCTGGTCTGTTTCCCTTTGCAACAATTAATTTTTTTGTCTCATTGTAATTTTGGGCACATATATTGACAAATTCAGGGTAGGGGAAAACCTCACGGAGCATCATGTGTCCTAGTAAAGACCCCCATGTTATCCAATATTTATGTCTACCTCGATGTGTCCAATGTCTACTTCCCTCATCTTCATCTCAGACATGTATCTAAGTTGTGAAGCTCTTGTGCCAATTATAGGATCATAAATATCATGATATTCATCAGTAAAACCAGGGTTTTACTTTTAAGCAGTTTGTCGTATGGGATTTGGGTTTTACTTTTACTATTGGATCCTGTGGAAGTAGACATGCTTGGAATTTTGGATTCTGTAAAACCCTAATTTCTCAACCCTTATATTGAAATATTTCAAAGCGAAGGCTTATACAATGTTACTTATAAAAATATAATATTTAAAGAATCAAGACTCAAATGCAGGATGACACTTACTCAAAAATATGAAAATTTTGAGTCTTACATGGTCCACAACTTCTATGAATCTATTCTAGCCTTCGTTGTAGTATGCCTTCCAGAAACAAAATTTCAATTGTCAACATCACTATAAACGATTAGGTCTTTCACTGTACTTTGTAGACATCAAATTTAGTCTTTAATCAAATTCCATTCAGTGGATGATAGTTGTCACTTAGCTAGGCCTATTCCGGGAACTTCCATTCGAAATGTGAGTGTGTCAAACCTCCGTACCGAAATAGAGCTTGTGCAGTTGATCTTAATATATCGAATGATGTAGGTTATTTCTTAGATGACCACGTGGTATGATTCCAAGCCTCCTCGAGGAAAAGACATTCCCCAGAATCCAAGCCTACGGGATGAACCAATTCGATAATAAATTTTCGTGTCTCCGCAGTGATGTGTGGGCATTTAATGACTTAACCTAGCCAGTCAAATTAAAGTATGGGGAGCCCTTCAAATTTGATCACTAAATGCAATGATGGTTGTTTCAATATATTTTGTAGGCAAGTGCCCTTTTCATAAAGCTTAGTAACTTTTGAATATACATGATAGCTGAAATATGTCACTTCCAAATTTCTAAAATATCATTTCTTATATTTTATATATGTAGTTAGTTTCTTTTTTTCCCCAAACGTGTCTCCTCATATATGTGATGAAATCTAAACAAATCTAAAAAATACATCAATCAAATGCTACTACAATTGTGAGCAATTATTCAACAATATTCTCAGAACAAAATGGGGTTCTATTTTAGGGGCCCCTACCCTTGAAAGCATATATATACATACATACATGATATTACAAAATACATATTATAGATTGCTTTATAAAGATAAAATATAATGGTCATTCTTAAAGACACAGATTCATCCCAAACACTAGAGCATGTTTTAGCAACCTGTCCCTGCGTTGGATAAACACGTCTTTGTACACTATGTTGAAAACAAACTGGATATATCCTACTAAATCCCATGACATGCCCATATTTAGCAGCTCCTAGAATCCCACCCGAGGCCCATTCAATATTTCGGTGAATTCTCTTTTCTTTTATGCGAGTTTACCCACTCAGAAAGAGAGTCTCCCTCTTATGTATCATTTGGTTTTCTTCCCTGAAGAAATTCAAGCTACATGGAATTGATGAATTCTGCTAGTTCCAGAATATCCCTCCCTTGTGATCCTTATTTTCTTTAGAGGAAAGGAGTGGGTGCTTACCATGGATCGTACTTCGGCGAGGGCGATTTCTAATGCTTTGTAAATCACTTCTCTGTTTTGTTCTCTCGGAAAATTTGGGGGTTGTTCTTCCCCCTGTTGAGTAAGTAGTGAGCTTGGTATTGAGAGCTCTATGGTCAATAAATGAGGTTTGTAAAAATATAGGTTGAAACCCCACTGATCACCTAAGACATAGGGGTAGTGGTATATCCACTGGTTCTTTACCTGTTTAGTGTTCATGTGATAATCTGGGTGAATCAGGTGGAAATAAAGAGCTTGGAAAATAGGAAATGAAGGACATAATTCAGACAAGCGATGCAAGAATATAAAAGCATGTCCCACGGAGAGCAAATATTAGGAGATCCGACCCTGGTGTCTAATATGTTGAGAATGTGGTGGACGAGGGCCTCATGTGGCCACACATCGGGCTTGAAAACACTCACCCAAATGGGTGAGTTTTTCATTAAGAGGATTCAATTACAGTAGATGAAGAAGACATGGACACATGATGGTTGATTGAAAGTAGATGGTGGAGGATGCTTGGAAAAGTTATGTGGTAAGTTGGTAACATGTCATCACCAAGTTTAAATAAGCATGTCTTTTGAGATGATGTGTGAGGGAGAAATCATTTCATCATCAATGCCATATCCTCCCAAAATCGATAGCCTCGGCCCTCGACCTAAATTTTAATTGAAATTAATTGCCTATTCATGTAAAGTGTGCACTGCCATAGATTTAATCAACACCCTCGTAGTTAAGAAATGTCTTATCAAATTTAATTCTTGGTCACGTTATATTTTCTAGGATGAAGGTCCAAGAAACAAGATATTTAATAAATATGGAAAAGACTTTTTCGATAAAAGTGACACATTTAATAAATATGGAAAATACTTTTCCCATAAATTTAGTCTTTAAAGTGATGCATTTAAATTTTTATTTTTGATGTGACACATTTTATCAACTACTTTTGTATCAAATTTTAAGTGATAAATTGGCAAGTACCGGTCCTATATTTAGTATTTACATCTACCCTCACCAATACCATTAAAATTTACTTGGCCCATGCTATATGATTAGCTCCTTTCTCTTAATATATTGCTCAAATATCGATATATCTATCCTTAATGATATTTTATTCATCATGATAAAAGGCTGTTTAACTTTAAAGTGGAGGCATGTGGGATAGTGACACCGATTTAAAGGTGAAAATTTCACCACGGCCCATGATTTACGTTTAATATTAACCATCAATACATACCTGGGTTTGGTAGAAACATTTCAAGGTCCAAATAAGATCTCTCTCGACAATCATTTCTTTTGCAAAATCATGGGGGTCCAAATTGAGCGCATCAAACTAGTATCAAGCCATGAATATGTCATGGTTTCTTCTAGTCGATACAGACTCAGACGAGGTTATTATTGGGAAATCCTTTTCCCTCTCTGCTTCTAGTTCTCCTTCTGATGGTGCTTCCACCCACCCTCTCCTGCCAGTCATCTGCTACCACTGTTCCCCTTCATTCTCTTGGAACTTCTCCTACAGAGCTCCAACCAGATTCCCTGTCTGAGCAACCATTCCCAAGTATTACGGGAACTCTCTATTCTTTATCCAAAATCCCTGACCCTGAACCTATGTATTCTCCACCTGCTGCTACAAATGATGTTGATATGGAAATTAATGGAAATTTGAATCAATCCCTGACGGCGAACCCTCAGATGGACAGTCATATCGAAACGATGTCTTCCATCCATGCAAAAATGTAACAATATTTTGAAGTGCTTAAAACCTAGAAAGACTTAAGAGACACTAGCAGAGCTATCATTGATAAAGAATATGTTAGGATACTAACCCTGGCCGACACTCCTGGTAGAGAAGATCGATCACGATGCGCTTAGTAAAGCGGTATAAGAACTGATAAATATATTATGATATGTAATATTTATGTTATAATATAGTTATAGGCTTATATATTTTTTGGTATGCCTATGTTATGATCACAGTTACCAAATACGGTGGATTTGGAGAAATTTACCCTTTTTTTTGTATTTTCTTCCATCCACCGTATCAAACACTGAAATTTTTGAGATTTTATAGTTTAAAAATAGAAAAAACAAAAAATCAAAACCTGCATACTCTTGTTTATGTTAAAAAAAAAAACAAATTTTTTTTGAGATTTTATAGTTTATGATATGTAATTTTTATGTAATGTAATGTTTATGTTTCAACAAATATATGAGATACTCTTGTTTATGTTTCAACAAATATATTTTTCCTTGCCAACACCTGTTCTTGTGGATACTCTTGCATTGCTACAGTGTTGTGCCTTTTGATTTGTCTTCTCCTTCTTGAAACACCAAATTTTTTTCTTCATTTTAGTTTATTTCCAATGCAGCATGGAAATCATGTTCTGTGGGATCATTCACTGCCTCAAGATGTTTGGGAAAACATATTTCTTTGGCTTCCATTAGAATCCATATGTAGGTTCTCTCTAGTTTCTAAGGAATGGAAAGCACTCATGACTTCCACCGATTCTTCATGCGTTACAGTGAAACAGGAACAAACATCCATGGATACTTGTAAATCATGATCGTGGTCATCATTGGATGAGATACAACTTTTATATTAGAACATGAAAAATTATCAACTTTTCGTGGTTATCATGCTTTGATTGGGTATGGTTTGAAGATTCACATCGAGGGATAATATTATTTTGTTCGTGTGATAGTCATGTTTCAAGGGTATGTAATCCACTGAAGCCGAGAACCTCCTTCAATCTTCCTCAGATGTTATCAACTCAACTTAATGGATGACACTTTTATATTTATGTGCGGGACATTCTCAAGTTACAGATGACAACAATGGGTGCAAAGTGGTTCAAGTAGGCACTTATAGACCTGGATTTAATGTAGGCTATGATACTATAGAAATTTATGAATCTTCTATGGGGACTTGGAGGATTATGACGTGATTGAGAGATTGTTTCTTCTATGGACCCATTTTCTTCAACAACAATTTTTTTCTTCTTAATGTCATATGAACTTGTGTTTGGTGTGAAAATTTATAACAGTCAAGATTATGCTACTGTACATTTTGTGTTGTTACCTGTAAGATATGGCAGAGATCATTTTCCTCACTATATACTAAGGTTAGTCAGTATATGAAGAAAGGGTGCTACTCGTAGCACTAATTATAGTGAGGACCATTTAAAGGACATCATTGTGTTTGAGCTTGAGATTGAGTTTGGAAGGAGGAGAGGTAATGTTTGGTCTTGGAAATAAATTGCAAGGATGCCCCACGTAATGTTCCAGTGTTTTTCTGCGAGGAAAAGGATGTTCTTATTTAGTTGCACTATGGTAGGAGAGTTTTTGTGTTTCAGAAAGGTGCTTTCCATAAATATCCTCATCCTTTGTTTTCATTTAAAGCAAGGGTCTTGGTCGTGGCTACCAAAATATATAAACACAACTGACATGTGTTATAATAGTGGCATCACCTTTGATCCCAAGATAATTTGAGACAACTACTTAGCTCCTACTATATATCCATGTATATATATATATGTATATCTGTAAATATATATCAAGATTTATGTTTTTCTTTGCCAAAGCTTATAAGCAAGAGTAATCATTGAATTTTCTATTTTTTTAAGTAGAAGAACTTGCAATCAACTATGGGAATAACACCAGAGAAATAATCAATCACAAAATTTAAATGACATGAGCCTAAGACATGATAAATTTTCCTCTACTACATGTTATTTCTTGTGAGATCGCAAATTGCCAATGTGTTCCTTTGAAATAAATTCATCTTCTTGGACTTGAATTAAACTTAAGTTTCAAAATTCAAAATCTTGATCATGTTTCTTAGCACACACATGTACAAATACCAGTGTAGAAATCTTCTTCACATGTTGCGAGCACTACTTCTCCACATCATTACATTTACCCCCTGCATGTTATTAAAGAAACACATTCTTACTGCTGCACATACTAGACATAAAAAATTAATAACAACCAATGGAGTATCCTTTTATATTAAATATAAGTTATTTTTACATTATTATTAAAGTTATCAATCCTTCCCTGCCCATAAGATAGACATGTGACAAGATTTCGGCCTCCCAAGTCAAAGGTATTCCTAAGAATCCGAGCCCACAGAATGAATTGATTCAATAAAGTTTCGGGTCCATGGTGTCATTGAGGCAAGGCAGAGTGGTAGTGAGAAATCAGAAGATACCACATGTCATTTTCCCTGCTCTCCGAGTGGCCAAGTGTCACACATTTCAAGCACTTGAGTGTAAATGTTTAGGGCCTCATTACAATAAAATTCAACAAAGGGTATTTGCTAAACATAATATAGGAGATTCGCCATTCAATTTCCAACTATTTTTAATATATTTTACCATTTTCACCGAAACAAGTTACAGGGATATTCACCAAAACCATGAAACTAGTTATAGATATATTCACCAAAACCACGAAACTGGTTACAAGTATATTCTCCATGATTTCTATAAGTTTTTTTAGGGGTTCCTTAAAATTTTCCTTGCCTAAAAAGAAAGATGCAAATGAAGGGGTTGGACTTTTCTCATATGCCAAATGGATGGTCTTATGACCGAGTATCTTGTATTACATTTTAGACACAATTTAGTTCTATGTGTTTGTGTTTGCAATATTTCTCTTAGGTCGCCCTCGTGAATGACGCCAAGATAACAGTAATAGCTAGATAAAAATGCAAATGTGTGGATGAAATAGAATGAACTCCCCTTCCTATGTAGTGTGTATGCAAAATAATATCCCAAATGTAGTCCTTGCTCTATATAGATAGCTATCCTTTGATAAGAATAGTCTACCTATATAATGGTAGGTGTGTTGTGTTCATATAGAGATCTCATGTTCGAATTTCAACACTAATGACTTGACATGTCGACTAGTACCTTAGGAGATGAGAGGGAAAATCGAAAAGACCAACCTCAAATGTCAAAAGTAAGAATAAACATAAAGAGGACATGGACACCCAAGATGGACAAGAGCACCTAACGCTAGTGTCCAGCCCTAGGCACTAGTGTCCAGAGACAAGTGATGATAAATGAGTGAGTACTTGACAAAAATGATCCCGATACTTCCTGACTTAACCGTGTATGAGTGATAAATGTGTAAGACAACAAGAAATGAAGACCAACAAGACAAACGAATGGACTATGAGATGGGTCATCAATGAATACTTTCCTTACACAAGATCCATATATAAAACAACATACTTAGTGGTATAATAATAGTGTTAAGTGCATGATTTTGTGTCTACATTTTCCCCCACTTTATGTTGGTGAGTGAAATCTTGGTAACATAAAGTAGATAGATATGCATACTTGAGGAGTTGAAAGAAGAGCATATCACCGAGTACATAAATATTATAGTAGAAGTACATTCCGAGTGAGAAAATATAGCATGGTGAACCATGGATCAGCGTGTTGGTCCATGTGGTAAAATGAGAGATGTGAGACTGCCATGAGGAGAGCTGAGAAAGATTGATGATTGTAGTGTTGAACGATTAAATATTTTGATTGTCATCATTGATGGATATGTGATGGGGAAATAAGTGACCATTTCCCAAACCGGTTGCATGTTTATATGTGTGAGAAACTGAGGATTTAGGCGTCTTCCCACCAGAGGAAGATTGTAGGGAGATAATTCTAGTGTCTCTCCAACTTTAAATATATCCTCAAAAGATCAAGCCGCTGCAGATGGACAAAAATCAAAATTTTGGTGATTTTGGATCCTATTTTTTGATCAAATGTTTTGACCCATATAAGAGAAGTATAGGAAAGGCAATGATGTCTCATTTCCCCCATTCCAAGGGTGTCCTTGCAATGTGTATGTGTTTGCTTCCATGTTAGGTCATCTGGAAGCAATCATGAAATAGAATTGCTTCCCATATTAGGTCATCTGGGAAAGTGGTGATATAACTCCCAAGTTAGGTCATCTGGGAGGATAAATGTGTTGTGTTCATGTTAATTGGTTGATGTGATTTTGATTATTGTAGATATTGAAATGTATGTGATTGACTAATAGGTTACTCATGGAGATATTTTATGGTTGTTTCCCCTAGGTTAGGTCATTAGGGGGAATCACTAGAAGGTGATGTGAAATGTTGTGTAGTATATGAGAAAATTGTTTGATAATGATGAATTATGAATGTAGATTGATCACATAGTGGTGTAAGGGGAAGTATAGGATGACCCCAATTGTATGACTCCCCTTTCGACGAAAGGGAGAGTGAAAATGAGAATGAACAATGAGCCGAAAGTAATTGTGTGATGATGTAATGATGGGTATAGGATTGATATCGCAATAGGTTGTGGATATTGAGTGTAAATGATGGTTAGGAGGAATAAATGTGCATGCCGTGTTTACGATACAAAATTAGGTAGAATTCTAAAGAGAATGCCATAAATGAGACATAGATCGAAGTAGGTATGCTCAAGATATGGCTGAAACCATGTGATGTGTATTAGTTGGGATGATAAGTGTAAATAATGACCATAGTGTAGTGAATAATGAAGAGTTAATATAAATAGTAATGTGATAAAGTGATTAGGCAACTCATTTTTTTTTGGTGCTAGTGTGATAGTGAGCTCTGAGTGCGTTAGGATACCACAAGTGAGAGTAGCACAATGTCAGTCGGTTTGAGATGGTGGCGACCGTTATGGCATTGCATATGATGACAAAGTTGGTAAGTGTGATTTTGTTTTCGAAAAATGTGTTGATACTAGTCGGTTTGGATAATTTTTTGTGAAAAAAATGTTTTTAAATTTCTTGGCATTTTAAACCTGGACAAAAGCAATGAGGGTGCTAATGGCCTCGGGAAAGGAGTTCCCAGACTTGATCGTTGATGTCCCGCTCCCGGGTGCTCCAGTCTTATGCCTATGTGCCCATGTACAAAAAGCACCGTGTCGAGTCCAGTGTTGTAAATGTAAAAGTAGATGTGTGTTGATGTTGTAAGTGGGTAGTGTTATATATGTATGATGTTCTAATGCATTGTTTTTTATTGTTTTATGGTGTGTAGAGGGATATCCATTCAAGAGAGTTTCGAGGTGGCCAAAACTTGAGTACATTGCTTGGATTGGGGTTGTTAGACAATGAATGGGATGTGTTAGACATTTTCGGCCTAAAGAAACTAATGAGGATGGGGGATGTGCCCCATAATATGCCTATGCTTACAATGTTGTGTGAGAGGTGGTGTGCGGATACTTGCACCTTTTGGTTACCTATAGGTGAGATGAAAATTACACTAGAGGATGTGTATTGCATAATCTTGCGATTACCTATTGTTGGTGAGAGGGTACAAGTTATGGTAGTGGATGATATACAAAGGTGGATGAGGGATGATAGGCGGTATTTTTGGGGACTCATACACTTGCCGAGGCCCATATTAGCCTAGATGTGAATATGAAATCGTGTGGTCCGTGATAGCAGAATTTTATTGCCATGGTGATAGCCTCATCGATTGTAGAGAGCGGTGTGGTGGTGTAGGCATTTTATAGAATATGTATGATATTTGTCACCGGATAGAGGCATAGAGCACTAGGTATGCTTGGGCACGATGTGTGTTGGATCACCTATATAGGGATCTATACAAATTTACATAGGAGGAGAATGGGGTGGTATTGATGATACAAAATTATTTCATGTATGTGTATATGAGCATATTGCAATGTTGAGGCTGATTGGTGGACCGCGGGAGATTGGGCGAGGCCATACATTTTTTATGGGAGATGAGTAGGTGTATGTGGGAGTAAAATGGAGACAGATAACTATAGAGCTATGATAGATTAGTTGGGGACAAAATCCATTTTATGGAGGCCATACCGAGACTACGAGAGGATGGCCATAGGATGCGGTATAAATACGAAGCGTGCGGCCATACTATGTGGTTAGAGGATTGCTTTCCGTGGGTGGCTAAGTTATTTTAGGTCAAGCGGGTGTCATGATAGTTTGGTATGGATCAAGATGTTCCCTCGTAGCTATATGAGTGGTTACGAGCTATAAAGGCACCGAGGAGGGCCGAGCTACACCAGTCCCACAGAGTGCATCTAGTACCTACGTGGCTAGAAGAGGTAGATATGATGATAAAGCCGATGGATGGGGATAACACGGGGTTTAAAGAGGCATACTATGCATGGTGGGCCTCATATTAGAGGGTACATTTGTTTCTAATTTTTGTGGTGGCGGAGAGCACCACCAAGAGGAGGAGTAGAGGGGAAAGTACCTTCCCCCAATGATGTAGAAGTGACGATAGAAGAGCGTGGACATTTGTATAGTTTCGTTGTATGATTTGTTACGTAATTGTGTGATGGTATTTTTATTCTATTGTGTTGTTATGATGGATTTAGGTGATGCATATTGGTCATTGATTATGGACACATCCATCCACACATTGACACAAAATGTGCCCACCGATATACTTGCGGGTGGAGGTATGGTGGAGCGCATAGATGATATTCTCGGTGAGCATGACCATTTTTTCAATCCAGTTGTGATAGTAGAAGCAACATGTTCCATGCTACTAAGCGAGATGGATGAGTCACATAAGGAGACACAACAAGCTAAAGAGGTGATAATTGGTGGCCCTCTATCGCAAGATGTATTCACATGTTTTATTGAGCTTTAGAGTTGTTTTGCGGAGTATTCTATGGAGAACAAACTATTACGTAGGTAGGTAGAGAGGTATATGGACTGTGACCAACGACATAGAGTGAGTGGTGATGCTTCTAGTTCGAGGGATCTTGTAGCTATAGATAATGATAACGATGATGAGATTTGATGTATTGATGTATGTGGATTTTACCCTAGTGATGCCCTTTTTGTAACTATAATTCAATATATATGTATATGGATGATTGGCCTATGTCATTATATTCGATGTTTATTGATGTGATGATTGTAATATGTATTTTGATATATGATGTGTTAATTTTTGTTGTTTTTATTTTACACTTGTTTAGTTGTTTATGATAATGATGAATGATGTTATATTGTATACATATGTAATGTGTAGTTGATAAAAAGAAGTGTAATGTATGTATAAATTTGTGATGAATGATGAAAAATGTAGGAGTAGGAAATTATCATAATAGTGTATAAGAGCGCATGTAGTATGATGAATAAGGGGGAAGATAAAAGTGATGCCCCCTACTATAGATGATAGGGTTCATTGATATAAGACCCATCAATAGTCAAGAATGAACTATAAAGCAAGAGTGTTTCATCAGAAATGATTAGATAATGCGTGTTAGATGAATCAAGAAAGAACTTGAAGAGAGGTTCTTATTGTAACATCCCTCAATAGTTATGTAAGAAATGTAAGAACACAAGTGCGTCATTGGGGGATAAGGTGATAAAAATCACCTACCAAAGACCAAGCCGGCGTGAAGCGGAGGAAGCATGTGGAATGGAAGCAACATGAGTGTAGGAGTCAAACCGAATGTCACTTCAAGTGATGCTAATGGTGGGTGCAACAATGGTGGGAAATGGAACTGCCGAGGGATGTGGAAAACAATGTTTAATAGGCACATGAAGCAAAGGATGAGATGGCACAACAATGGATGAACATGATGAAAAGTGCGCATGAGCAACAACGTGTGGCAAAGTGGATGAACAATGATCTTATAAGTAGAGAAAGGACATGACTCAACTAGAGTAATAACATGCCTATGAAGGAGTAGAAATATAGACCGCTCATGTGAGTGAGTACCAAAAGAAATGATGCCCTTTTCTTTGAATTGTTGCAAGTGATCATGAAGGGCATAATAGTCATTGTCCATATGGCTAGTAATATGGTGATAATTGTAGTATGGTTGATCATGCTTTGGTGTTGTAGATAGTGAAGTGGATGATACTGGTTGGAAGGTAGGAAAATCAAGAACCTATCAAGCAATACACATAACACATCATGAGGTCTAACATGATGAGAGAAATGTAATGGTCCTCATGAAACAAGTGTAGAAGTTTGAGGTGTAGCCTGACATGGAGTAGGAGATGGAAGATGCTTATGTGATGGAGTAGACTAAACTTTTTTTTGAGGTGGAGGAGATGGAGACTGTGTAGGACACTCAAAAATGGGAGCGGAGAAGAACTAGATGATGCAACTATAGTAGTAATAGGAGGAGGATCTATAATATGTGCAACAATGAGGTCTTGTTCTAGATCAATAACCCTATAGCATAAAAATGTGAATGATTCACATGTGTCATATTGCAATCATTGTTTTAAGGATGAAATCAAACCATGACAGAAGATGAATTGTTTCTCTAAGTCAATAGGTTGAAACACTAGTTGGTGCATGCACGCATTGAATCGTAAAATGTAATCCATGATAGATTCTTATTTTCCCTAATGTATACTAGGTAGATGATCATATGTAACCCTAGGGTCGTTATTGACTATGAAATGACGAAGAAAAGCTTCTTCCATCTCGCAGTAAGTGCTAATAGATCCAAAGGGGAGATGCATATACTATTGGAGAGCAACATCTATTAGATTATGACAAAAGGCTTTAAGTAATAGTCGATTATTAGAATATAAAACCATGGCCATTTGGTAATGCTTGAGAAACAAGTATGGATTTCCAGTTAAGGAAAATTTTAGCAGTGAATATTTGTAATTTGGCAAATAATAGGATTTCAGAATTTGATTTTGGCAATTTTTACGGTCACAACAAAGGTTTGCTCGTGTTTCTCCCAAAATCCCACAAATAATAATCAGTCCCATGCAAATAGCCAACGAATCTCCAAGCCAAGATTTTAAAACATTCTTGGATCACCAAGAAATCTATGGAACCTTATTGGTCCTTTGGGCTCATTCACCGACATGTATGGGAGTTTTTTTAGGAATTTGATTAAATTTGCCATATATATATACATATATGTAGATGTAGATTCTAGAATCACTAAGCATTGAGAAAAGTTCAAAGGTTTTTTTAATATTTTCCAATTTTTCTCTCTCTCACTACTGCTCTAAAAATCCTTGTTGTATATTTTGTTCTCCCTTATTTTTCTCATTTCTATGCTACTGTAGATATCTTCTCTATTCTTCTTCACTATATATTTTATGTTGTTGCATATATATTCCTCTGTCAAGATCCTTCTCTGAATATTCCCCCTTTTTCTATATTCTCTCACATATATTGTCATCCGACCCTCTTTGGGACCAAAAACTGGACTCAAATCTTTACCTATTTCCGTTGAATTCGGGGCATAAAGTTCGCTCAAGCCCATTGCTATAGAATGTGGTGGAATCATGCCACGTGTTCTCGCATGGAAAATTGAGATGATGATGATTGCCTTGACCAGGGGGATGGACCCGAAACACAATACAATGCATCATATTTTGCATGGTTTATATTTGGTTGGGGGAGTTGATAGGGAACACAACATAATGTTTCCTTGTGGCTAGAGATTTTGGTAGGGGATTTAAAATCTAACAATCACAAATATATTAATGCTCATCAGTGAAGTGGTTGGGGAGAGGGAAATAAGTTTGAAATCATGCGGGAGGCTCAAGATTACCAACCTCCATTAATTATGACATGAGTCGGTGAGACGGACCTCGGTGAGTGCCACTTTAGAGAAAATTTGATAGAGGGTATTCTCAAAACTAGTTTTAGGAAATTTTCCATTCGATTTCCCACTATTTTTTATATTTTTACCATTTTCGTTGCAAGAACGAAAATGGTTACAGATGTTTGCCAAAACTACAAAACTAGTTACTGAGGATATTCTCCATGATTTCGTAAGTTTTTTTGGGGAGGGGGTTCTTAAAAATTTCCTTGTTTCTAGTACAATTGAAACATGAAAATGTAGGCATAAAAATCCCTTAGGAAATGTTGAGTTGTGAATCTTTTTGGGAATAGGATTGCCATGTAATGAATTATTATCAATGGAAGCATAATAGGCCTTGCTTTATAATGTAAGAGATTGGACTTGATATTTGTAAGTGACCGACAACATGCATGAGGGACAAGATATCATGTGAAGGAATAGTAGAGGATGGAAATAATGTGTTAAGCGGTTGTAATTTTCCATTATGAGTAATCATAGGAATATCAAGAGGAGACATAGGAGATTTCGATGCTAAGGGCACACTAGATGTTGGTGGCGAATAAATAACAGTGGTTAGGGACATGGAACATCCATAGAAATGGTAGGAATAGCATCGAAAACATCCCTAGGAGATGAAGTGATAGAAGGAGATGCAATGATAAGAGGAGATGAATTAACCGTTGGGGGTGAAATGGATGTAGGTGGAGGGATATGAGGAGATGGAGATGAAGTAATAGTCAAAGATAAACTAATAGAATTAGATGACTCATGCAAGTTATTAGATACAATCTTAGAAGAAGATGACAATGGAGCGGGGATTCACACTCAGCAGTATGCAAAGAAGTAGAATCATGACTATTAATTGTTTCATCAAAATCAAAGAGAGAATCGATAGAATAATTTCATTAAGTGTATCATCAACATAGTATGAAGGAGTATGTGAACTAGTATGCGATGTATCATGAGAAGCATTTTCAGAAATAGAAGTAACATGAGAGGTAGCTAGAGTAGTGTCCTGACTAGTATGAGAATCAACATGCACATGTGTATTATTGTCAAGACCAAGCATGAAATTAATAAGAGTATCATCTAAAGTTTCTTTGGAAATTTCAGAAGGAGGATCGTGGCTAACTATATAACAAGGTGTACAATGAGTAAAGATCATCGGATCGAAAAATGCCAATGGTAGAATTATCAAAGCTAGTAGGCACATTGCATTCATTAGCTAAGAGTTGTTGTTGAGTATGATCCGGAAGAGTAACATTGTGATATAAGGAAGTGAGTTCAGTGATAATGGCCTCATCATAAATAGGATTGATACTCACATGAGGCATGATGAGCCGAGAAGGAGAAGATTTATCCTTAGCCATTAGGGTTTGTAGTGGATCCTAGGGAAAATAGTTCTAAGCTACGGGTTCACCAAAATGATTCAATAAAATCTGAATTTTATTATGAATCTAAATGTACATAACTACTATAAATGAAATATACTAAAATATGAATGCTAAACAATTTATTTGATTTTATAAATAAAAGGAAATAAAATGGATGAGGTAATCACCTCAATTATGCTTACCTCACAATGATTACGGATTGAACAATTTGATGAAACAAAATAATAGGTAGTCACGACGAAGCACATAAAAATGCAGCAAGAGGTAGATCTGATTGAATTGGGGTTCCTAGAGAGGGATGAGGTGCCTAGTTACCTTGATATTTATTCTAAGTGCTTTTGTCTATGAAAATGTCGAGGCCTGGTTCCAATAGGGTCGCTAGGGCTTCACACCTATTCACATTTTTTCATGTGTATTTCACCGAGCTTTGTTGGATGTCACCGTAAAACTATAATGAATAAATCACCTACAAAACCCCAAACAAAGCATCAAAACCTAAGAAATAAATATGCAAATGAAGGGGTTAGACTGTCCTCATCTCACAAATGGATGGAATTATGATTGAGCACCGCACTACATCTCGGACCCAACATAGTTCAATGTGTTTATGTGTACAACAATGCTCCTAGGTTTCCCTCACACCGTGATGCCAAGATAGTGAGCAATAGCTTGATAAAAATGCAAAAGCATGGATGAAATAAAATGAACTTACCTTCCTATGCAGTGTGTATGCAAAATAATATCCCAAATGCGGTTCCTTGATTTATGTAGATTGCTAGTCCTTGATAAGAATAATCCGCCCATATAATGGTATGTATGTTTTCTTTATATAGGGATATCTTGTTCGAATTTAAACACTAATGAATCGACATGCTTTGACTAGTACCTCGGGAGATGAGAGGAAAACCGAAAAATACAAACCTAAAATTTCAAAAGTAAGATCAAACATAAAGAGGATAGGGGCACTTAGGATGGACAAGAGCACCCGACTAGTGTCCATAGATAAGTGATGACAAATGAGTGAGTACTTGTGACGACATGGATCCTCGAGACCGACTAGAACTATGTGTAGGAGTGATGAATGTGCAAGACAACAAGCAATGAAAACCAACAAGATGAACAAATGGACTACAAGATGGGTCATCAGTGAATACTTTCCTTACACAAGATCCATATATAAAACAACATACTCAACGGTATGAAAACAAAGTGTTAAGTGTGTGATTTTGTGTCTACAAATCGTTGAGGGCATCCTATACACATGAACCTCACACACTACACACTACATACTTCGGACATCATACATTCATCTCTTTCTCGCAGATCTATTGTGCATTATACACACGGTACACTCTAGGCATTCATGACATATCTTTCTGACATCTACCTCTACACGCTCCAGTCATTTCCCTATGATGCACTATAGTTCCACGGTCCATACTCGATTGTTGAGGATCTATATATCAAATGGACCTCATTACACTCACGTGTTCAATCATTCTTTTGTCCACTTACGCGCTTACACTCTACACTTTGTGCTTTGGCGATCACATCTTTTAAGTACACACAATTCAAACCATTTCCCGATGACAAAATCTTGTTCTAAGGTTCATTTTTACTATTGAGGGGCATGTATAAATGAACCTCATCTCATATATACACATCCACTCGGGGCATGTTGCTCCTATCATTCACTCGCATTCCATTCCATCTCATCCACAACATACTGCATATCTTGGTTGCACCTAATCTTTTTATACTTACTTGTTACATGTACACTTTATTACACATGCTAGATAGATATCTTATATGTCATTATCTTTCCATACAAACATGCATGTTCACTTGCTTTCTAGTTGTGATCATAGATTCTATAGATCTATACATGCAACATGGATGCTTAACGAAGTACCTATTACCAGTCCACACAAAGACTCCTGGGGCATCCACTTTTGTACACTACAGTGTTATTGTTTCATTTTTCATAGCACATTATTATAAAATTATACATGAATTGACATACTTTTTTATCTTTCTAACATGAAAATGGGTGTTTCATGCACAACATTTCTCTTGCATGTCTATTTTCCACCATGGTTATCTGTTACATTGTTTGTTCTTATTTGCCACTATTTGCTGTCTCTTTTCCCTTTGTCTTGTGTGCACACTTGTCTACTTTTTTCCTAGTCATCCTTGATTATCTTGCAACATCGTGAGTGGTGTCCCATGTTTACAACCCTCTTTTCACACCTACATTGTCTTCTTGCGTCTTAGATTACACATTGTCTGCTTGTTTACTAGCTTACATTTTATATGCATGTTTGATTGTACTAACACTTTTCTCCTAGCCACTTGTTTTCATGTGCCTTAGTTTCTACCAAACACACTCCCTCCCCCTTGTAGGGCACAATTTCAACACAATGTTCACCTCCTTTAGGCCGCATTCTCCTCGGTGAAATCATGTGCACCCCCAAATGAGGGTGGCATCATTTGGGTGAATCAATCACCTCATATAACATTAAAAAGTCATAGTTCATCACAACACGGTCATTAGTATCGATAGGGCTCAAAATCATACTTTTTTCCTTATAACAACATAAACACTGACACCTAGATTAGGACATTAGCATCTGGGTGCCCGACCCTTCCTGGACACATGTTACCGGGGGTAGTTGCAAAAATTTCTTTAGTGCAACACAATCTACAACACTCCACACATCAGATTTTATAGGGGAAGACAATCCTTAACACCCGCCATACATACATTATTCAACATTGGATTAGAATTGGTCGAACCAGATCAGATTTTTACACACCATCTGCAATGGTGTTCCATTTTATAGGAAGGAGTTAAAGTTTGGAGGATGACACCATAGTTTTCTCCCTACACTTCTTCCATATCATTAGCATGAGATTGCTTGAAAAAATCACATCCGACACAACCGGCGTTATATCACCCAAAAATCTCCCTTCTACAACATCTAAAGAATCCTTTCTACACTCTTTCCTCACTACGGATCATGTGCACATGTTCCTTTTTGACATTTTTCATTTTACATACTTCTTTACATGATTTTTACACATATACATACATATTTGACTACTTGTTTGTTCTTCTCTTTTGTAGGTCTGTCCGTATGGGAAGCAAAGATTCAACATCATCCTACATAAATAACATCACACACATCAAAGATCAACATCAACAATAGGCACATTGGTGACATCCACAACATGCATTTCTTCCCTACGGTCATTATCTCATCACTTTTACACTTTCTCATTTTTAGTCTCCACACTCCACGCTTTACCTTGTCTCTCGGCATGATTTCATCGTAGATCTACATGGTTATTAGGTGCACATCTCTTATCTACTTTATGTTATCAAGATTTAACTCAACAACATAAAGTGGGGAAAATGTAGACACAAAATCACACACTTTGGGTAATTATCTAGTCCTAATTACATACTACTATTCATATGATTCTTAAGTAAGAAAGTATTAATTAACCCATGTCTTTGGCCATATTTTTTTTCTTTTATGTTACCAGTTTTGGTCTTGCACACCTTCTTTCTCATTCCTCGACCTTTAACCCTTTAGTTTTTCTAAGTCTAGGCACCAATGCCTAGCCAAGACGCCAGCGCGCCCCCCCCCCCTTTGGGCACACCTGACCTCTTTGTACTTTACTCACATCTTTTGGGTCCTTTCTAGCCATTTGATCATCTTATCTTTTTGGTAGTTGGCCTTTTCGGGTTAATTATGAAATTCAAGCAAGGGAATCATACAAATATATATTTATATGATTATAACAAAGGAACAAACACTAAGCATTAACTATCTCCACCTAAGGTTGCATCCAAAGGCTATTTAAGAGCATTCAAACATCCATTTTAACATCCACTCAAGGGAAAAGGACTGAATTATTCTATATACACTTCATAGGATGGGAGTCTATTCTATTCCATGCACACATCTATTACATTTCTTTATATCTAGATACTTTACTTACTATCAAGTGAAAACGCACACGAGCCACCTAAGGAAGGATTTCACACACATATAGAACTATATTGGGTTTGATATGTAGTGTAACACTTAGTCATAAGATCGCCATTGTGACAACTGAGGAAAATTTGACCCCTCATTTTGTATCTTTCTTTTTAGGATTTTATGTCTCTTTGAGGGTTTTGCGGGTCATTATTTCACTGCAGGTTTCTAACAACCTCGATGGTCATTATGCGACCTCCTAAGAATCAAAGGAAATGGACATCAAATATCTTGAGACCATTCGAGAGGTGGGTTTATGAGTATTTTAGTAGATACAGCACTAATAAATAGGACCAGGGCACCCGTAGGTGCCCCTATCCCTCTTTAGGTGCCTCAGTCTAACATATTCCTCAATTTCTGCATTTTATTGAGCTTCGTTGTGAGAATCAATGCTTCAGATTTTCTAATTTTCTAGCTCTGTGTGCCCTCAAGATCTCTACAAATCATCTAAGGCTTTTTATCCTCTCTTTGAACTTAGGGTTTCATATTTTCTAGCTTAGTTTACTTGGGTTAATTTTTGTACTTAATTACATATTCATTTACTCTGTAATAGCAATCGGATTAAGCATTTATTCATATTTTGCTTAATCACCTAACTTGTATTTTTCATGAGGTTTGTGGGAATGATCAAGGATTAAGTCGTGGATGCCTTGTTCATAACGTCCAAGTCCAAAGCCTTTCCAGGCACAATGATGGAGGTACATTTGTGTGAAGACTTGGTTATATAGGAATGCAAAGTCTGATATGAATGGTTTGGCATGGCGCTGATTAGTAGGTGTGGAGAAGGGAAATCGATCCCTCTATAGATGAGGTTGGTTTTGAGATGTGGTGGACTGAAGGAGATAACATCTCTAATATTAGGTTCATACATGGGCCGTTTGGCTAGTCTTCTCGTATGTATTCGGATAGGAATGGAATTAAGTTTAAGTAATCGATACTCCCCAATGAAAGGAAATGCATGACATTGTTTAAGGAAGTGTCATTTGGAAAATTTGATGAGGTGATGGATGAACTGGTAGAGGCTTCATTAGAGGAGCCCGAGTTTGTTTGGGGAACAAGCATGATATTCGGTCGATATGTCATGTTACATGTTTTGAAAGGGTTTGGATCCACGGGGACAGTGAAATGTTTACCCTCATGTTCATATTTGAGACAACGATGGAGACTAGATGGTGTAGACACCTAAAATTCACTTATGTAATTTTATTACTAAAATTGCACTAATTATCCTCTCTTCTATCATTCTTGTCGTAATTAGTGATTTCTCGCTAATTAACCACGATATTCACTCTCTCTTGGTCAATTGACAACACTTCATCAATAAACCACCATTTTCCCTCTATTCCCATTAATTAATTACATTTCACTAATTAATTAGCCTTCCTATCACTCAAGATGTCGATTAACGACCTTTTGTTAATTAATATCCGTTTACTTGGGTTAATTAATTATTATTAATTAATTACGCTCACTACTCTAAATCAATAAATCACCATTTATTGGATTAAATTTCTCTAACATCCCACAAATCATACTAATTTTCCTCTAATCAGCTTCTATAAGCTTACATCTACCTATTAATTAATCACCCTTGATTAATTAAAACACCCCTCAACTCCCATGAGTCACTAATGATAAATTAAACTCTTCTAAATCAAGGTTACCTTTTCTAAAGCAACCTTATCCATTCCTAATATTACTTTACCCTTATCCCACATGCACTAAGATGTTAAGCTCTCTCAAACCAGAGGGTTATATAAAGAACCCTCCTCCTACCCTTTCTTCTTACACCTTATTTTCCCTAGAGTAAACTATAGGCATTTTGATCTTGAGCCATTCTCCATTGAGGAAATAGCTTCTCCATCTTGCATCCATTCTCTCAAATTGAAGAGCATGGGAAGATCCAAAAATGGCCTTGTAGCCATTTCTTAGTGAGATCTCATCTTCAAATATTGAGGAAACAACTCCATTTTGATTGCTAAAGTGATCTAAATAGGTTCATTTGTTAGTTAGCAATCTTAGAGAGTAAGAAATAACTTAGCATTTAGTTTGAGATTATCCATGCATTGAATAATTTGTTTCTCATAAGATCTTATATTGATGGTTCTATAATAGGTTTGATTGTTGCTTTGAAGCTACTAGGCGTTAGCTTATTTAGATTGACATGAAATTTTTTATATGAACACATATGGCATGCTCGGTAGGACATTACTATGTTGTCCTTAGCATTTGATGTCAATATTTTGTTAGTTTTATCTCAATTTTTTCTAACCCTTACTATGCACATGTTAAAATGAATTGAATTCCTTGATTTATTTTGTTAACTTTACATGTGTTGAGTCTCTTTTTTAGGTTTAAAAGAGATGGGTTGCCATTAATTTTCGTCTAAGATAGTAAAAATTTGACCTTTTTGAGTTTGTCTATGTCATATTTCCATATTTATGACATCATTATAGGTACCGTGTGTGTGTTGAGAGGGTCGTATATATGTTTAGAAGGCAAGTGTATATGTATTATTAGGGCCACATATGTGTACTACTAATTTCTTCTCTATTTCTCGTGCCGCATTGATGTGACTAACCCCATGTATGTGTATATATGAACACATATGACACGCCCGGTGTTTTCATTTTCAGGGTTTGAAGTAGAAGCTTGTCCCTATTTTAAAGTGTCATCTATGTCAATAAGAGGGGATGTTGTGCCTCTTCTTCCTCATGGACGTTGTTGGTAGGTGGAATGAATTCATGTTCATGTGGCATTTTGGCACCTAATTCTATAACTCGTGCAAGTACTCTATCCCTATTGAGAAAAAGGAATTCATCCAAATGAGTGGGGTCAAACTCAAAATCACCCCATGGTGATTCTAATTCATCACCACTATGATCAATCATGTCCTTTGTTTCCTTTGTTGTGGAGAAGAGGGGTCCTAAATTGTGACCAATGAAAGGATTTGATCCTTTCTTGTTAGATGTTTCCCATTCTAGTTTTTTAGATGCCATCCTTGTTATGGGGGGCATAAAAAGGAGTATTTTACAAAGGTTTTTGTCAAATGTGATCAAGGATACAAAAACCTAAGTAAAAACCTAGAACGCGAAGATCATAAAGGTCACAAAAGAATGTCAACAATGGTCAAAGAATAACGAATGGTAAAGAATCAAGGGATAAAATAGGATTTTCCTAGAAAAATAAGTCAATATAATGAACAATCACACAATTTCGATAAAACTATCCAATTTACAAGGAAATACTCCCTATGCAAATGTGTTTCAATGGTATGTTGACGTAAGATGATCAACACGATGTCAACACTTAAGTCAAGTTTAAAATAAACAAGGCATAAGTATTAACAAGGGGTTGAAGTGACTTCGATTCAAAGTATACTATAACCAATTTAGATACAAACAAGGCCTAAATCCCAAAATTTGGAAGTTACAAATGCGAGCAACACAACAATACCACTTAAATACGTCAATCAAGATTTGTGGAAAAACAAGATATTAGTATTGAAATAATATTGATATGATGTGAACAATGTAACAACAAAAATTTTCAAGGTTGAGGAAATGTTTGGAAGGAAACAAGGTCAAAGTATACTAAGGAGTTGTTAAAGTGCAAGTAACATAATGGTACAATCTAGACACTTAAATCAAGTTTACAAGAAACAAGATGTAAGTATCAAAATTGTATCAAGATAATGCGAGAAAAATAACACCTCAAGGGAAGATTGATGATGAAGCAAACCTAACTACGATGAAATGTCTTGACATGGGTATCAATACAATGAATATCAAGATATGAAGATGTACCAACACACTTTCAATGCTTACTATCGTAGTCGCAACAAGGAAGGATGTAAGCGGGTGCAAAAGTGGTGGACACAATATTTAATAGTACTACATATGATTCTCCTCTTTTGATAAAAAATATCAACAAGAGAGAAAAGGAGTAGACCAAGTGGTGATGAAACAAACTAAGTGTAACTTCAGAAGAGTTTCGCCTTGCCTTAGGGAAAGTGAAAAACTAAGACAAAGTAACACATTGTAAGTTTCGTGATGAATAAAACTAGGCTCAAAATTCAATGCACTCTCCCCTTGTTCGACTAACAAAGTTTTGAATATGAAAACATTCTTTCTTCGCGAGATCTCTTTTGAAACATGATTGGTTTTTGGTAAAGTTGGCTCCTATGCAAAATGGATTCCTATTGTTTCACTCTCTAGGTGTCAAAAATTATCTCTACAAGTATGGTTTTCCAAGGAAGTCACACTGACTAAACAAAGGAGTTTCCCGACCTTACTTTTCCCCCTTTGATACAATGAACAATAAATTGCATTCAATTTTATCTCACTGGGGTCATGTGAAGATAATTTTGACTCTAATCTCATAAAGGCGTACTAGTCAAGTGGTAAGTAGAGTGCTTCCCATTTTGTTCACCAGATTCCTCAAGCTGTGAAATAATTTGGGGTTCATGGGGGAATCCTCATGGGTTATACACTTATGCTAAGGCACTTCCCCGCTTTAATTTGATGATCTCGTAGCTCTCAATCGAACTGCAAATACAAGTGTTTTGAATATGGTGTTCTTTTAATCTCTTAGCTTAGTGTGGTTTTGTACACTGTTGAAACCTACAACAAACTGTATTAGTATTGGTTTAGATCCCGATTCTTTGACAAACAAATATTGGTCCTGCATGTGAAATATTAGTAGTTCTCCACAAATATCAAATCATCATAAAAGAGGATTTAAGTGTTGTTTTTTATTCCCAAGATCACCTAAAAGGTGCGAGGGAAGAGCATACACAACACAAAAATCCAACTATAATGAAAATGGAAAATACTTGCGAAATCAAAGTACAAGGAAACTCATTTTATCCGATTTGTTGTTCATTCCCTTAACCAAGAATTTTAATGAAGTGTTTTTAAAGAAAATTGAAACAAGACTTAGAGCTATTTCTGATTCCCAAGATCACCTAAAAGGTGTGAGGGAAGAGCATACGTAACTCTTAGTCTATCAAGTGAAATCACAACCTTCATTAACATTCATTAAACAAGTAAGCAAAGACAGACAGCTTATAAATTACCACTTATCAAACTAACACAAAGCTAGAGTGGAACATGAGCACACATAACAACCTCCTCCACACAAAAACTAAAAAGGACCTCAAAATGATGAAGTCGCTATGCAATAAAAATACAAGTCCTTAGTAGACAATTAGATAATTTGGATTCCAATGTGTGTAAATATGCAAACAAAGATGCGCAACAAGAAAAACCTAAGGCCAAGAATAGTGAACTTCACACTAAAAATAAAGGGGGTGAAACATCAAAATATAGTCGGGTATACATGCTATATTCCCCTACCAAAGATCAACTCCTCACATAAGAGTTAAAATCCATGAAAATTATGCTCACAACCCTTCATGAAAATAATTTTAGAGAGTAAAAAGTACCAATACGAAGAGCTATGTCCTTACCCCTTTGACAAAGCTATGCTACGTACACCATTCCCTAAAAACTTTGACTTCCCAAAATTTGATAAGTACAAAGGTAAAGGTGAACCATGAGATCATGTCAAGGAATTCTACATGGCATGCCAAGAAGTAGCCTATAGTGATAACTACCTTATATGCTTATTCCCACGCAGCTTAGGGGGTCAAGCTTTAGAATGGTTTCTTCACATACCTAAAGGGTCTATCTTTACATGGTCTGAATTAGTGAAAAGATTTGTATGAAATTTCTCATTCAACATAGAAAGTGATGTTACCATGGTGGAATTGTGTAGCACTAAACAAATACCCAATGAGACATTTGCTAGTTTCTTGCAACGATGGCAGGGGTTAGCTATTCACTTCCCTTGTTCAATCCCAGAAAAACAATTGGTTAGTATTTTCATACCCAATCTAAATTTGGACATTTCTTTCCATTTAGTGACCCATTTCTAGGTCTTATTGTTGTCAAAGGTCAGTCAAAAAGAGCGTCATTGTGTTTTTTTTTTGGTTGAGGTCATTCACCTCCTAACTTGTCTCTCACGTAGTTTTGGCCATCTTTCAGGGTGTCTCAAATGTCATAATTTGTTCATTGTTGTCTTTAGGTCTAGGTCTAGGGGGCACCTAGGGTTGCACTTTTGGTTCGATTGCACCTGCAGGGCACCCTCAATCCATGATTTTAGGTGCATTTTAGGTGTCTGTGTCATCATAATTTTTGGTCTTAATTTATTTATTCGAGGTCAGTCCTAATGGTTACCCCATGTATTCCCCTAGGTCATAGTCGTAGTTTTGGGTCACTAGTGTCAAAATTTGAACAAGAGATCCCTATATAAACAAAGCATACTCACTACATTATGGGCGGACATCTTACTCATCAAGGGAAGCTATCTACTAAGGCAAGGGACTACATTTGGGCTTCTTCTACATCTGCATCACACAAGCATAGGGGAAAGGGTTGTATTCTTTCCATTCCATCCACCATTTTGCATTTTACATCTAGTTATTTCCCCTACTACTACATCATTAGTGCTAGGGCATCCTAGGCACAAAATTACACACACACACACACACAGAACTACATTGGGTCCAAAATGTAGTGCAACACTCAGTCATAAGACCACTAGTTTGGCAGCTGAGGTCAGTCATCGACCTATTCATATGCATTTTTTTTTTAGGGATTGATGCTTTGGATAGGGTTTTGTAGGTAGATCTTCATACAATATTTGCAATGACATAGATGACATTATTATGACACCCATGTGACATAGAGTGAAGATAACACAGAGATATTGTGACACTACCAGTTTCAAGTTTTTGAGCATTTTCACAATCTCAGCAATGCCCAAAACACAAGACCAGGGGCACCCCAGGGCCCCCAGTACCACTCTCCAGTGCACCTCATATAGGAAAAAAGTCATTCTTTCTTCCCTTCCTAAGGTCATTCTATCATAGCCTACCCAGTCCACACACTAGTCACATACATCCAACACACACACAATGAGGTAAGTTATTTACAGTTAGTAACATATCCTTCTATTTCCTTTTACTTTGATATATATTTCAAATATAAAAACCAAATTCTTGCATTCCAATATAGCATTTAGTTTCTATTTAGATTAACTATTCATAGCTAGCTACATTTTACCTATTTTTAGTTAATCATTTTGGTGAACCCCACATTTTTGAACATTGTTGTTTTTTGGATCCTCTTTCATACCCTAGTGATTAGCATAGCTCTTATTTTCTCATCATGTCTCATTTTAGTGTCAACCCTATTTATGATGAGGCTACCATCACTAAACTTACAACTTTATATAGTGCTCCTATGACCTTACCCGAACGCCACTCAACAACTCCTCTTAGAAGGTCAAAAACATGTGCCAACTAATCCTATTGATTCTCCTATAGGCATATGCCTTGTTGATGACCCTATTGCTTTTACTCATTGTATGCCATGCCATCCGGTTGCATGTGATCCTTCTTATTCTTCTTCTGATATGCCACCTAATGTTTTAGATCCTTCTATCATTGATTATTTATTAGGCATTGATTCACAATCTGGTATGCCTCCTACCTCTCCTCCGACCACTCCTATCACTACTCCTATGTCTCCTACCACTTCTCATTGTGTTTCTCCAACCTCTCATTCTAGTTCATCAACACATTCTTATTACCTTGATGATCCTATTGATAGTACTATTTCTAGATGACATTGACCATACTACTACTCTCTCTCTCCTAAGGAGTCTCCTTCTTTCTACACTACTTGAGAGTGCTTCACCTCTTCCATCTTCTTCTTCTCCTAGATTTCTTCTACCATAGTGCATGAGTCTCCACCTTCCATTGTTTCTTCTCATTCTACTCCTACTTTATCTACACTTCCTTCTTCCACTTCACCCATACCACATGTTCCTTATAATATTGTTAGTGAAACTTCCCCTTCATCATCTCATGTAGCTCCTTCGACACACACTCCTCATGCATCTTTAGCATCGAGCCTACTATCTCACCTCTTGATATACCCATGATCACACACAATGGAAAGCTTCAACCTCTTAATACATTGTTTCCATCTTCTTCTATTCCATCACAGACATTCTATCTCTCATGCATGTTGTAGGTCAACTTCAGTCTCAGTTCACTCTCTCACCTTAGAAAGTAGGGCTTACTATGCATCTATAGACAACAATTCCTTGCATGGTAATCTAGTTCCCAAAAAAATCCATAACTCGGCCTTTCCTAAGGATTTCATCATGCCCACATTTACATGCTTTAGATGGTACCGGTGACCCTCATGCTCATATTACACATTATCACACTCTTATGGCCTCTTATTCCAATGATAGACTCTTGCTTAAGGCCTTCCGGTTTAGTCTAGTTGATGATGCACTTCAATGGTATACCCATCTCCCTTCTGGTTCTATTAGCACTTTCTATGACATGGAGGATGCCTTCCTTCATAGGTTTATTATCAATAATGGTCCTAGGGTCACATACGATCACATTCCTACTCTACATCAGGGCTCTTCCAAACCTATTCAGGATTACATCTTACGCTTTAATGCATGTATACATCAACTTATCTTTCATCCTAGTGACTTGGAAAAGTAGTTCATCTTCTGTCATGGTCTTATTCCTCCTCTAAAGAAACACTTACAATATGATACTTGTGAGTCCTTTATACTTTTGTGTTACAAGGTTATTGATCTAGAACAAGACCTTCTTTCTTCTCCTCTAGCAGAGCCTTCCCACATTTCTCTGATTACTATGTCCTCTGTTGTTCCACCTACACCTCCACCTCCAATTGTACATCCTCAACAACCTCCACCCTTGGCTAAAAATCAAACAAAGCATGCTCCTCCTACTCCACCTCCTAGTAAAAATCCAAAACAACCCCTATCTCAACCCAAAGTGCAAAGGAAACAACCTCATTCTCCTCCTCCACCTCCTACACATGTCTCTCCAACTCCACGACCAATTACTACTACTACTACTTCACCTCAATACCGTGAGCCTCTGTGTTTTTCACCTAATGCTCGACCTCATGATGTCTTGCATATATATTACTTGATGAGTGATTAATTTGGCTTCCTTCCAATCAACACCACCCTCCACACCATTTAAAATGCCAACATGATCAATATTACTATAATTACCATCATATTAGTGGCCATCATGACAATGAATTATCTTTTTACGTGAGAAGTTACAAAAATTAGAGGACACTGGTGTCATATATTTTTTACATCATCTCATGAGTGATCATTGTCTCCTTCACCATGACAACATAGGCATACACCCCCTAAGTCTTCTCCATCTAGTACTCAGTTTGTTTTTCATCATCACCACCATCACATGCACACTATCCACCACCTCCATTGCTTCCACCTCCATATTCATTGCATCCACCTCACTCACACTATCCATCACATGCATCCCATGGGTTTCCACCAGTCTCTGCATATCCCATGGTCACTCCATATGACATGCACTTTGGTCCATACACTCATGCTCCATCCATTCCATATGCATCCACCTCCACCCATCATCCTGGTCATTGGTAGGTGATCATTATCACCTTACCCCCGATGACACACTTGTGTTCTTACGGTTCTTACATGACTATTGAGGGATTAGTTTTAAGAACCTTTCATCACACACTCTTCATTCATTCATCTAGCACACCTCAATCATTTCCCGATGATGCACTCTTTCTTACGTGGCTCATACTTGACTGCTGAGGGGTCTTATTACATGAGCCTATTCATCCATACACTTAGGGGGCATCATTACTCTCCCCCCCCTCCTTTTTTCATCACTTTATCCTATTACATTACATTTTCACATATTCATTACGATACATTTATCTATTTCCACATTTATTCTATTATCATCATTTCATTACCTACACACTACATATTTTATTCATCCAATATTTCATCTATCACATTGCATTAGTTATCTACAACCTCATGTTACCATACATATTTTATCTACCACTACTACTACATCATCATGCACATTTATATTCATCACATATAATACAACACACATGCTCAAATAATCAACATAACACCATACCATATTCATTACACCACAATAGCAACACAACACAAAATATCGATCTCATATATATCAAAAATAGGTGTCCATACATATAGCATTCATACATCATCATCAAAAAAAAATGTTTCATCACTGAGGGGGAAAGGCCCCTACATCATATACAATCATCACTATCAAACCTCATCATCACTATCACTCTCATGTACTCATGAGAGCCCTAGAACTAGATGCCTCACCACCAACGTGACGCCACATTTCATGGCCCCAAAACTTCTCCACCTATCTACGTAACATCACAATCTCCATGTTCTTCTCTGAGAAACTGATGCTACAAATCTACATATCATGGTGAAACACATCCTGGGCCAAGGGACCACCACCTACCACCTCTCGGGCATGCATCGAGTCTCCTCACATGCCTCATCCCTCTCACTAAGCAACACCATACATGTCACCGCTACTATGGCCACTTGGCTCAAACAAATGGGCATGCTCACCCACGATGTCATCCACACACTCTAGTATCCCTCCACATAATATATCACTAGGCACATTCCACATCAATGTGTGGATAGATGTGTCTACTATCAATGACCAATAGGCATCTCCTACATACATAACATACAACCTCATGTTAGTCAACCACATATACAAAACACATCATCAAAAATTCATTAACCACAACTTTAAGCATACACAAATACTTACTGATCTCTACCACACCACCACTACAGGTTAGGGACACCTCCCTCACCCACTCCTCCTACCGGTAACTCCATAACACCCACAAATACTAGGTATAACAACACCCACCGATGTGCTTTCCCACCATGCTCGATAATCCTCCATGCACCCCATCATCACCATCCACAACCGCTATCATTGGTCTACCACATCTAACCCCTGGTGGTATCAATTTCTCTCATGGGCCTGGCCTCACACCTACCCTCCTCCTAGGGGCCCTAATAACTCGTAACCATATATATGGCTCTAGGGGTACATCTTGTGCCATCCCAAACTACCACGATACTCTCTCCACCTAAAAAATCCACTACACCTAGAAAAGTGGTCCTCTAACCACATGGTCCTCCGAATACATCACAACTCTGTCACATCCTCAGCCATCCCCCGTAATCATGATATGGCCTCCATGTCACCGACTCGGGTCCCATCCTATCTATCAGTGCCCTAAAGCTATCTATGTCCATCTTCCTACCACGAATATCCACCCAACATCAAGAAAATATCTCTCAGGTCGAGCCCACTCCCCTCGTGGCCCTACAATTGGTCTCAATATGGCTATATGCTCATATGCCCATACATGTAGTAGTGTGGTGGCCCCTATACCCCCACCATGCTCATCATGCATAAACCGATACAAGTCCCTCTATACATGTGGGCCAACACACACCACACCCACACATATCTCATCCCATCCTCCTCTCCATCGACATATGTCATGCATCTTATACAAGATGCCGACACCCCCTCCCTCCACTACTATACAAGATGCTATCACCACTACGATGAACTTCCACAAACGTGGAACCCTCAACTACAATATCACATCCAAACTAATATGGGCCTCCATAGGAACCTGGCCCCTACAAAATATCATCTAGCCAAGTGCATCTTCCACTCCATATCCACTACCACCATCACCTGTACTCTCTCCCCAACCACTGGAAACCACAATATGTGATATACATCCTCCAACATGTCACTGTCATCTCTCTCCCTGTAGGGAAACCAAAATGTGCATGTGTCTACACACCACCTCTCACACAATGTGGTCAACATGGGGCATATTATGGGGCACATCCCCATCCATGCTATATGTCATAGGCCGACATGGTCCAACACATCCCACTCATCATCCAAAAACCTAATCCCAATAGTAGTGTACTCAAGTGTCAACCACCACAGAAACTCCTCGAGTGGATATCCCTCTGCACAACACAAAACAACAACAACAAAAAATGATTAGAACACTTTACATGATAAAAAACAACTACTCAACATGTTAGAAACACATTCCATAGCCATATCCACAAAATCAAAATTTTCTAGACCAGGGCCCAACAACAGGATTGGGGTGCACCCAGAGCAGACACACTAGCCTCAGATCTGGGCACTCCAGTCCCAAGGGTCACTAGTGCCCTCACCACTCTTGTCCAGTCCCAAATGCCGAGAAAGTTAAAATCTCAAATTTGTAAAAATTCAACTCAATAGCCTACCTATTACACCCTACATTTAAGCAAAAAATAATGCACTTACCAACTCGCAGTAGTAGTGCGACACTACCATATCACTACTCTCTCAAACCGGGTCGACATAATGGTCTCGCTTGAGGCATCCCTACTCACTCCATACACTCTTACACTCACACGAAAACAAATGAAGTGATAAGTTACCTTTTCACTTTACTATTTATAATCACATTACAATTTCCACCTTTACTATGGTCTATATTTCATGCTTATTATCACAACTAATACATGCATTACACCATTTCAATCATATCTTGAGCGTTTTTACTCTGATTTACACCTCGTTTGTGGAATTATTTTCAGAAATTCTACCTACCACCATACTACACATGTTTTACACATGTATACACCTTACCATTATTTTCTATTCCTTACAACCACGTTTTAACCTCTTGTCATTACTTTCAGGCTTAGAGTCCATTCCACTCACCACTCCCTCTCTTTTTTTCACCGAAAGGGGGCATATCATTGGGGTCCCCCTATAATCCCCCTTATGTCACCACATCCCCATATCATGAATCCAACACCTCACAATTTATACCATGACATTTCACCATCAATCTCCCCTAATGACCTAATCTGGGGGCAACAATCATTTAACATTTTCTAAACACCTTCACATATCATAACTTATCAATTCCCCCTAATGACCTAACTTGGGGGAAACAAGTGACTAAAAATCATTTTACGTGACATCTTATCAATTTCTAGCAACTTTCCCCTAATGACCTAACCTAGGGGAATTAGCGAAAAACCTCTCCATGAGTAACCAATCAAAAAAATCAATCAACCAATCAAAATCAACATGTTCAAATCAAATCATTCATTCAAATCCATCAAGTCCCCCATGACCTAACTTGGGAGTTACATTCACCACTTCATTCCCAGATGACCTAACTTGGGATTTTATTCTATTTCCACTTCATTCCCATATGACCTAACTTGGAGCTTTATTCTATATTCGTGTGTTTCCTTCTAATGACCCAACTTGAAGCCATCTATTTCCATCTCATTCTTCCGATGACCTAACTTGGAAGCCATCTCATTCTCTATCATGTTCTTCTAGATGACCTAACGTGGAAGCCTTTACATTGCAGTGACACTCGTGGAGTGGGGGAAGAGTGCCTTTCCCTTATCACTCCCATATGGGTCAACTATTTAATCAAAATCATTTGGATCCAAAATCACCACTTTTTTATCTAAGTCCATCTACAAGCTGCTAGATCTTGAGGATATAGTTAAAGTTTGGAGAATAATACACTTTTCTCCCTACACTCTTCCTCTCTGCATGTAGAACGCCCAAATCCTCCAATTATTCCATTCTTATACAAAGCATTTGGGTTGGGAATTGATCACTCCCTACCCACCTATTCATTATTAAACCACATTCAAAATCATCCAAAATCCTAATCATCATTTTCATTTTCCACACTTCATCATGATATTTACACTTTTTTATATGTTACATGGATCAACTCATTGATCCATGGTTCAACACACTTCTATAGTTCTATCGGCATGCTTCTACTACACATATGCACATGCATTCTTCTACAACTTGGGCTTCTCCATGATTTTTCTCAAGTACACATCTCTATCTACTTTATGTTACCGAGCTTTCCACTCACCAACATAAAGTGGGGGAAAATGTAGTCACAAAATCACACACTTACTATTACATTTATACCACCGGGTATGTTAATTTATATATGGATCTTGCGTAATAAAAGTATTCACTAGTGACCCATTTCTAGGTCTTGTTGTTAGTTAGTCAGTGTCATTGTGTTTTTTTTAGTTCAGTCATTAGTTGTCTCTATAGTTTTGGCCATCTTTCAGGGTGTCTCAGATGTCATAATTTTTCAATTGTCATCTTTAGGTCTACTAGGGCACCTAGGGGGCTAGGGTTGCACTGGGGTCCCCCTGGGCACCCCAGTCCATGATTTTAGGTGCCCATGTCATCATAATTTGTGGTCTTAATTTCTTTATTCGAGGTCGGTCCTAATGGTTACCCCATGTATTCCCTAGGTCATAGTTCGGTTTTGGTCACTAGTGTCAAAATTTGAACAAGAGATCCCTATATAAACAAAGCATACTCACTACATTATGGGTGGACATCTTACTCATCAAGGGAAACTATCTACTAAGGAAAGGGACTACATTTGGGCTTCTTCTACATCTACATCACACAAGCATAGGGGAAAGGGTTGTATTCTTTCCATTCCATCCACCATTTTTGCATTTTACATCTAGTTATTTCCCCCTACTACCATGTCATTGGCGCTAGGGCATCCTAGGCACAAAATTACACACACACACACATAGAACTACATTGGGTCTCAAAATGTAGTGCAACGCTCAAATCTTTCATAGTAAGATACTAATTCATATGCATTTTTATTTTTACAGAGGTAGACCTAGATTCACATATCATTACCATAAATGCCTATGACAATGTAAAACGTGAGTCACTAGTACTATAGTATTGCCTATGGAAGTGGGGACTACATATTACGACACCAAGTTCCATGTCCTAGACTTGGAACTTCCCTACAACATGCTCCTTGGCCACCCATGGATCCACACCATGTAGGTCATACTATCAACCTTCCATCAATGCATCAAGTTATCTTATAAAGGACAAACAATTACTCTTCAAGGAGATCCATAGCCATTTACACATTATAAAGCCTTGCACAGCTTCTCTTGTCCAACCTACGAACGTCCTTTTGCTGATATTGTTGTGCCAATTCAAACCAAACCTATCATTTTTCATGTTAATCCAAACCCACTAAGTTCATTTGATAAAGATGCTTCTACGTTAGTTTCTCCATTTGCTTCATTGGAGATGAAGGTCATTGATTACGGATGCAGAGAGTACGAGCTTTAACAGCACTCCATGTCTCTGATATCTCCTTATCACCCAAGACACGAGGTAGACCAAGTTACTAATTTAAATGGTCTCGAGAAAGTTAAATTGTAGATAAATTTCTTCCTAGTGACAATCTAGCGGAAGATAAAAATGTTGGATTCTCCCACAAACTGGATTCCTAAAGGCACAAAGGCTTCCTACTATCATACTAAAAATATATCATACCCAACAAAATGATGTACGCCATGGGCTATAATGGGTACGGGTGTGGTGTAGACGAACAAGGCATCAAAGAGCCTATTCCCGATCCACATTTCAAATTAGATAAATATGACATCAACATTAGACCTTATGGGGCTCAACCCTTAGACACCAATACTATTACTTCTAAGCGTGAGGATAACTCTTCTAATTTAGATAACGACACAAATTCCTGTCATAGGCTATACGGGGATCTTTCCTCTACAAAATGTTTCCGAATACAACTGTCCTTACCTTATCCCCTTTTATTCCATCTTCTTCTCTCGTCAACCATGTCCATCCCACTCTTATTGATTGGGACCAAAAATTCACGTACCGATCAATCTCTTTGAAAATGATGAGGCAATCACTAAATTCATGGGTATTCATGATAACATTCCAATCAATGATCACAAGAAAGGTTTCTTCATCGATTTAGACACATGTTCATATTTTGGGAGGAAACTGAGATGTGTGGTCAATAAAATTTAAAATAAAGGGAGGGAAAAAGTTCTTCTAAAAAGCCTCAACAAAAGTGAAAGTCCAAGATGCATAGTGAAAACCTCTTTGAGGTGCTAGATAAAAAAATAAAAAAATCAATGGACGTACAAAGTGACCACACCCAGGGTGAAAATATCATTGAGACACCTTTGGAAGAAGATGTCAATCTTCCCCTAATCTTACGCGCATGGAGGAGACATCCAATATTCTTTTATGAGGAGGAGACCATTGATGTCAATATAGAAACAGAGGATATCCCTAAAATGGTAAAATTGGGTGTTTCACTTTTAACAAAGGAACAAAAGACATGTTTAATTCTTCTACGAGAATTTTCATACATATTTACTTGGTCTTATGCAAATATATTGGGTTTGGATCCATCATTGGTAGTGCATAATCTTATTATGCACGAAGATCCAAAACCCATCAAATAGAAGCTTAGAAAAATGCATCCGTCAAACAGAATCTTAGAAAAATACATCCACGTGTTGCTCTCCTAGTTAAAGAAGAACTAGAGAAATTGTTAGCAGCTGGTTTTATTTGACATATTGATTACTCGGAGTGGATCTCCAACATAGTACCAATGCAAAAAAAACCAATTGGTATCAGAATATGTACAGATTTTAGAGACATAAATAAGGCATGCCCAAAAGATGATTTTCCTCTTCCTAATATCGACATGATTGTCGATTCGACTATAGGCTATGAAATGTTATCCCTCATGGATGGATTTTCTAGCTATAACCAAATCAATATTGCAGAAGAAGATCAATACACGAATACATTTACAACCCCTTGGGGAACATTATATTACCAAGTTATGCCCTTCAAACTCAAAAATGCCGGAGAAACTTATCAAAGGGATATGACCGTGATCTTCCATGATATGATGAATGACATCATGGAAGACTATGTGAACCACATTCTAAGTAAGTCTAGAATGAGAGAAGAACACCCAAAAATATTGAGGCACATATTTCAACACCTCCGAGATTATAAGGTCTGGTTAAATCTGAAGAAATGTGTATTCGGTGTTCTATCAGGGGAAGTTGTTAGGATTCATTATATCCAGAAGAGGAATTGAGGTAGATCCAACCAAAGTTACAACTATAACTGAAATTCCTCCACCAAAGAACCTCAAGCAACAGCACAGATTGCAAAGAAATATACAAGCAATCCCCATTTCATTTTAGCTTGAGGATAAATTCCATCCATTCACCCATTTGCTTAAAAAAGATGTTGATTTTCATTAGGGTCCCGAATGCCAACAAGCCTTTGACCTACTCAAGAAATATTTGGTTAATCCCCCTATCCTTATGCCACCAACCCTAGGTGAGTCATTGTTGTTATATATATCCAAGACCCAATGTGATATTGGTGCCCTATTATCCAAGTATGACTTGAACCAAAAATAAAAAGTGTTTTATTATCTCTGTCGTACTTTGATTGTATATGAGCTTAATTATCCCCAGATTGAAAAATATTTCTTAGATGTTGTCATTTCATTTCAAAATCTTCACAATTACCTGTTAAATAAAAAAACTAAGCTTATATCCAAAGTTGACCCTCTGAAATACCTTTTGTCTAGACCAACATTTAGTGGTAGGATGGCTAATTGGATCATCCTACTCAGTGATTTTGATATCAAATATGTACATCAGAATAAAAGGACATGTGCTTGTGGATCAGTTAGTTAAAGCCCATATACCGAATAGAACCATTGATTCTGGATCTCCTAGACACCTCAATGTTTTATATTGAAGAATCCATCATTTGGCAAGTACATTTCGATGGATCATTCACCTTTCATGGTTTAGGAACCAATGTGGTACTCATCACACCTTCAGGGGAATTCATTCCTCAAGCTTTTCATCTGAGTTTTCCATGTACCAATAACATAGCAAAGTATGATGCGCTCATCATCGAGGATGAAACTTGTTATTAAGTGGAATATTCGACAACTCAAAGTCATTGGAGATTCACAATTAATCATCAAGCAAGTCAATGATGAATACAAATTCAAATATGATAAGATCATCCCATATAAGAAAATGGTGGAAACTCTCAAGGAATATTTTGTACATGTTACTTTTGAGAAAATACCAAGAGCACGAAATCGGTTCGCAGACGCTATGGCTTAATAGGCTCCTACATCGTATCCCACCGAGGGAACAATGATATGTCATTCTTTGTTCAAAATCTATGGATTCCTGCATATGACATGCCCGAGTCATGTCTAGTTTGTTGAAAATCTACGAATTCCTGCATATGACATGCCGTAGACATGCCAGAGACATGCCATGAGTTACTAATGATAGATTAAAATCTTCTAAATCAAGGTTACCTTTTCTAAAGTAACCTTATCCATTCTTAATCTTGCTTTACCCTTATCCCACATGCACTAAGATGTTAAGCTCTCTCAAACCAAAGGGTTATATAAAGAACCCTCCTCCTACCCTTTCTTCTTACACCTTATTTTCCCTAGAGTAAACTATAGAAATTTTGATCTTGAGCCATTCTCCATTGTAGGAAATAGATTCTCCATCTTACATCCATTCTCTCAAATTGAAGAGCATGGGAAGATCCAAAAATGTCCTTGTAGCCATTTATTGGTGAGATCTCATCTTCAAATCTTGAGGAAACAACTCCATTTTGATTTCTAAAGTGATCTAAATAGGTTCATTTATTAGTTAGCAATCTTAGAGAGTAAGAAATAACTTAGCATTTAGTTTGAGATTATTCATGCATTGAAGAATTTATTTCTCATAAGCTCTTATCTTGATGGTTCTATAGTAGGTTTGATTGTTTCTTTCAAGCTACTAGGTGTTATCTTCTTTATATTAGCATGAAAATTTATATATGAACACAAATTGGATACAACACATAGCGTGTATTTGGGGTCGACCTAATAGCATTTTATAGTGAAATTATCCTTCTACCAGATAGAAGAGTTTATGGAGGGTTTTAACGTTGACCTTAATTGGTAAGATGATCTGTGCCTAATGTGGGAGTGATGGTTTCATTGAAAGCTCACAATACGGAAGGTGACTAGGCAAAAATAGTGTTGGGTAATTGAAGTTGATTTAAGACATGCGATGATATAATGTTAATGTTGGCACTTTTATTGATCATGATCCTCTTAATGAGAGTATCATCAATTTAGGTGGTGATGAACAATGGGATGTTATGGTCCTCTGGTTGTAATGATGGGATTTCAAATTTTTCAAAAGAGATGGCATCGGACATTATGAGTGTACCGAATATGTTTGCAAATGGTTGTGAATTGCACTGAGGGTACTGATATAGATTGGAGTACCTCGATCATAGTTTGTCGATGCTAAGGTGAAGTTTGAACAAGCTCATAAAGGGAAATTTTTATTGGAGCTTGATGAAGTTGTTTGATAATGGTATTTTGTATGGAAGTGGTGGATTACGTATGTGGAGCGGAAAGATGGATACCTTATCCTTGGTAGGAGGTGTTGGATTAGATGACTCGTGAGTGAGCGAGATGGAGACCTTGGACTTTCTTTGATTTGAAGTATTCAGGTCATGGGTACGAGTTATGGTAGTGATACATACTACATTAATTTGATGAAGAGGGGCTTTCTTGGAAGATTCCCTGCCTTTAGTAGATGTGGATTACGGTTTAGATGCAATAGTCTTGGATGCCTGATGAGTTTTTTTATGGTTCTAGATCTGTAGGAGAAGGAATTTTTTAGCAAGGCTTCTGATGGAAATATGAATGGATTTACAGTCCTTTTTAGAATGTCTTGGTGTGTGATGATAATCAAAAAATGCTTCAAAATTATACCAGGAGGGTTTCCACCCTTGAGATCCAGATGGCTTAAGAGGAGGTAAGGTTATGATAGATTGTTGGATGAGCCTTTTAAGGATTACTTGAAAAATTTACTTTCGAGGCAGAGAGGTCGAGGAATCGATGGTTCTTTTGATGATATGGGTGTTGAAGGGACCATTTTTTTGTGTGACACCTTTAGGTTCCTACTAGGGAATGATTTTAGATTATGTAACAATGACTGATAATTTTGACGAGGGTGCGGCTCAAAGATAAAAGGCATGGATTTTGGATTATGTGTTAAGGAGGTCAGATGATCACGTGATATGATTATCACTTTCTTAGATGAAGGGATGTGTAGTTATGTAACAGGATTTTTAAGATTATGCACATAATGTTGAGTGACATGGTCATCGTAAGAGATTTTCACATATTGTAAGATAGGTTTCTTTTCTGAAGCTTGTGAAGAGCTTATAGATGGGTTTGAAGAGGATGGGATATATGTGGATGGATTTGTGATTTTCTTGGTGGCAAGACCAGAGACATATATGATTTGATAGGTGCTTCTAGTGTGGAAACACAAGGTATAGTGGATGATTTATTTTTTTGTTTTTGTGAAAAAATCATTTGTGGATGATTTGGATGGTGCTTCTATGATGGGATCACTAGATGTCGACGGTGTAGATGAATGATATTATATTGTGTTGATGGTGTGATGAGATTGGATGACATTATACTATGGCTGACTGATGGATGGGGCATGGTTTAGAAAGGGTTGTTTAAATATGTCCCGAACGAATTACACCTTTCAATGTCGTGGCCTTTTACCCTATAGTATTTATAGTAATATTTATCTCGATACGAGAGGGTTTCAAAAAAATGTGTTGATGGGGCAGATGGGAGGAAGGGTGATCATACACACAACCAAGATTTTATCAAAGACTACACTATAAGATTCACCGATAGATGTAAAATTGTGTTGAGGACGGGTACATTCGAGAGGTCACACGTTCTTTAGAAATGATCTTTACAATGATTACGTTCATTGATGTCTTAGATTTTTTGTGACTAGAGGATGGTTTTAACGAAGATTCATGATTAGGCTTCATTGATATGAGTTTAACCCTACTGTCTTCGAGCACAAAGCTCGAGTTTGAGCCATAGTGAAGGCTTCATCAAACATTTGAAAGGATTGGATTTGTAATGTGGATGATATATGCTTAGCACAAGAGTGAGAAAATAACTCAATTAATTCATTATGTGGAAGGGAAAAGGAAAATTTATTGATAATTCCTCTCAGGTGGGTGACAAGATTTGCGATAGATTCATTGTCAAATTGCTTGATGGCGTATATATCGGTGATAGTGACTTTACAAATGATATTAATCGAGAAGTGTTTTAAAAAGAGTTACGCGAGCTCAATGAATGAGAATAGTGAGTATTGGGGAATATTGTTGTACCAATATAAGGTAGGTGTAACTAAGAACATGGGGAATGTTCATAGCATAAGGTCCTATTCGTGTGTTATGAGATAACAAGAATGTCGAAATCTGGATGTGTTGTTGAGGATCTTCTTTGTTCTAGAATTTGAGGAACTTAGGGAGTTCAAAATGTGGAGGATACACTTTATACAAAGATACAAATGGATGGATGAGTTCATTAAAGATTTGTTCGTAAGACAAGGTGTTTTTGGGACCCATGGAGGTAGCTTCAAGGCTGGAGATCTTGTTCATCAATGCTTGTGAGGGATCATTTTTTGACGGTTGTTGCTGAGAACTGAATAATGAAGGAACCAATTGATTATATGTAGGTGGGTTTTGTTGTTGGTATGGATGATAAGGCAAAGGGATATTATGTTAGAGAGTGGTGTTCATTAGAATGTTGTATGCGGGTTATGAAGATTGGATGTATTGATATTGAATAGGAAAGGATGTGTCTAAAAGGGGTTGTGAATGTTGGGGAAAATGTTGAAAAGGGATTGAAGTGTGTATGAAAAGTTGGAATTTTTGAGGCATGGGTTGGAAAGGAATGAAAGTTTGGATAAGAGGTTGATATTGTTGAGGTGTGTGCTAAGAGAAGATAGGGATGGTTGATGATTGTTGTGAAGAGGGGTGAACACTAGAGATGGAACTCATATTAATGAGTGGTGTTGATGTTGGGATAGACATGAATATGTTTTGAATAGATGATGCAGGTTGTTGAGATGGGATAGGTTAGGACATGCTTAGTGGGATGGCTATTGAACTTGCAAGAGGTGTTTGGATAGTGGAGGAGACTAAAGGACTAGACGTAGATGAGGATGTGTTGGTGTTGTTTTGGGATGAGGAAGAGCCAGATGAGGGATCTAGTGAGGACGATGATTGTTGATTAGTTGTGTCTTGTGAGGAAACAACATTAAGGTCGAAAGTGATGATGGGGGATGAAGATATGGGATTAGATGTTTTTGATTCACTCGGTGGTGGGATAAGGATGGACTTGTTGGATAACTAGATCATGATTAGGATTAATACACCGAGAAAAGTTATACGTAGTGTTGGTAATAAGGGGATCATTATTCGATGTATATTGCTAAAGGAGGACACCCCAGGCGCTGATAAGCATTGACTGAATGAAACAAGGTTTGAATCCAAGATCTCAGTGAAGACTAGATCCCCACTATTGAAGAAACAAGGACTAGGCATATCGGGAATTTTTGATGTGGTGGATTGACTACTAGGAGAGTGAGGGGTTTTTGATCGTCTTTTGATGGTGATCGATGTTGATTCACAATACAAGGAATGTCGTCAAGGCAAGACTAGATGTTTTCCAAGGACTGTTGTAAACGCTCAACCATGTTTTTAGAGTTTTTTTGATGGGATGTTGTCAAGTTAAGACCATGAAAGAAAAAAATAACTAAAGGAGAGAGAAAAAGAATCTAGAGAGTTGATTACAATCAAACAAGAAAGTCACACAAGAGAATTTTGTTATCTTGATTAAGTTTGAAAAGATGAAATGTGAAAAATGGTTTATGAGGTCCTAGGAAATGGCAATCTATAGCTGGTTTTGGGTGATGTTAAATGTTATATTCCTTGGTATACCCAAAGGTATGTGACGCCCGAATGTGGTTTGGATGTGTGTGAGGGAAGATAAGTGAATGCAATTCATTAACCCCCTAATTAGACTACGTGATCAAGACAATATGAAGGGTTTGTTTAAATCCCAAAAAGAAATGTTGATTTGATGAGGAAAACAAACAAATGTAATGCAAAAATAACAAATAAAATGTACCTATGATTTTTTTTTTTGATTTTTAGCTCAATTGAAACACAGAAACATGTAATCCAGAGAGGGAAAACCTGCAATGGTTAGATGGAGATAAAAATAGAATAGAAAGTAAAATCATAAAGGAAAATTGACCGAGAGTAATCATGAACAATCCACAAAGATCGTCGGCGATTCACCAAAATCGCTTGTGATTTACCACAATTGTTAACGATTACAGAACAAAGAACCCAAGAATAATTATAAGTTAATTTTAATGGAAAAGAAAGGGAATAGTGTCAACCGTGTGTTCTAGAAATGTATTAGGTAGTTTTTAGGTTGAGGCTATCAAGTATAGAAAGTACCTAAAACTATAAATGTGGAAGGGTTTAGCGATATCCGTGATGACAAATGCAATGTCACGATGATGAGATGTGAACAATGAACAAGTACTCCTCCTTTTGCCAAGTGAAGAGACTTGCAAACAAAAATAACTAGACAAGAGATATTAGATAAATAGGATGACGAGCTACTTGGCAAAGGATGGTTCTAGGAATCTAAAGGGAATTCCTTGAAGGATGTTAGCTCGTTTTTATACAATTAAGTGAGTTGATAAATATGATAAGATAAATAATGATAATGATAAGGATAGAAGCTAGAACTTGAGGTGAAAAGGTAGATATTGTTCCATTTTGTAGGTGGCCTAGACCAGAGTGGTGGTAATCTAAAGGTTCTTAAAGTAGTCATACCCGTAATCCACAATTACTTGTTGGATTTCGTGGAGGAAATCTATTCCTCAATGTCTTCCAAGTTCGGTGCAGATTTGATAGCGCACAAAGTAAGCTCATGAAAGATATTGAACTAATCCAAAAAAAGGGTTATTGGATGATCAAGAGATCATAGATGCTCATGATCGGATCGATCGACCAAGAACAATCATCTACAACAGAGACATGATTGCAACATAAGGATTAAGTCCAAAGATACGATATTAAATGATAAAATTCAATGATTTGATAAAGGAAGCTAATTTGACAGAAATCGTTGGTGATTCAAAGGAATCATTGGCAATTTAAGAGAATCGTGGGTGATTCCTATACAAAAGTTGATTTCCTTAGTAAACGAGAAATTGATTGAAAACATAGATAAAAATGACTATGCTATGCTTGTTTTGATTTATTTAACAAAACTATAAATGTCAATAAACGAAAGAGATAACCTTGTAATGTCGAGATAGACGCAAGAGTGTCCACAAAGGCTGGTTGAATTGGTGATATTGATTTTCCGATCGTCAGCGAAGTGGAGAGGTTCTAAGGGGTTGCAAATGCACAAACTAATGTGTTGCAGTTCCTTGGAGTGGTACAATATTGTCTCTCGGGATTGATGATAATCAAATGGTAGAAATTTATTGTTGGTTCAAGAAATATCGAGAGTAAAGATGCACAATGGTCAAATGGTCCCTAAAACATGAGTTTGAGCTCCTATTTATAATTGCGCGTGATTTGTTGGAATTTTCGGTGATCCGGGAATTTCGGAGGAAGCAGTTTGGAAGTGGTTTCAACCACTTCCAAAATGGGATTTTTTGGGTATGGGGATGAAGGAAAATGGTTAGGGAAGAGGTTATGCAAGGGTGGGAGGTTTGGTTAGGTAAATATGGTTTTGGGGGTGGGTAAAAATTGATTTTACGGGATGAGTAGGATGACTTAGGTAATGTTTAAAGTTATAGTTTTAATAAATTAGTGTGTGTATGCGGGGGTAGGCGGGTGATGAAAACCCAATGTCTATAATATAATATAAATAAGGATTTTCTTCTCTTAGTATGGATTTCACTGATTCATATTGTGTCGGTTATGCTACAAATCAAAAGTTCATTTATAAATTTTTCCATCAACTTGGTTCAATTCCAATTTTTGGTATTGCAAGATGTTATAAACTATTGCATTATGATCTACGAGAGAATAATATCGAGGTTATGTTTTATATAAACATTAAAAGGTTCTATGGATTCATCAATTGATGATAATTTTTTTATTTCCACATACTCAACCCATTGATATTTTGTGTTATAGAAAGAGAACCATACATAATTTCTCACAATCCATTGGAGCATCGGTGCAAAAATACATTGAGATCCACATGCACTTCATTTGTCAACTCATTTAGTATAGTGTCCTTAGTGGTGTTTGTTCCCACATAGGAGAAATTTGTTGACATTTTTACTAATCCATTAACATATCCTCATTATATTCAATTGTGATTAATATTTGGGGAAGAAATTTTCCTTGGGGGATGCATTATGATTTTTTTCCTTCCTATATTGTTCGCTTTGTACAAATACCTACTTGATAATGCCTAGTTTTCAAGACTCATTTTTGAGGATTCTGAGCCTCTTTTGTCATTTCTATATAATTCCTAAGTTGTACTTAGGGGGTGTTTTTGCAACATAATATATACACCTAATTATTAGTTTAATTTAGGTAAGTTAGCTTCTATATCTAGTACACTATATCCATGTTTAGAATAGATAATTGTGCTTTTAATGTCACCTCTAACTAGGCCACTCACATTTTCCTATTATGTGGCCAAAATAAAAGATGAGATACATATTTTTAAAGATATATATACCTCTCACCTCTATGTACATTATAATCTACTTTACAATTCTTTTCGAGGACAATACATAATTTGTTGTCTATTTACATAGTGTTTCATTACTTGGAGTGAGTCTAGATACTACAAAGGTTTCTTTTCCTAAGGATCTCACTATTCCTGTAGGTATATAGATAACAACTACCCAATTATGATTAGACAACCACCATATAGTTATCCTAAAAATTTTAGAAACACCTAAGAAATCAAGTATGTTGAAATCAATAAAACAACACCTCATTCACTTGTAACCAAAACGATATTGAATCTATGTGTTTAATAAGACTTGTTTCATGGGACTTACATATGTGTAACTTAAAAATTATGAAATTAAACTTTACATTGATTCATTAATGTTAGGTGAGAAACAAATATTTTAAACCCAACAAAAATTTTACATTGGATAGTTTATAAGACATCAAAAAAATATTAGAAAAGTCACAATTAAAAAATGTAGTTATCTTATGTTAATTTGATTTGTCTAATACTTTTTGATCTTTCATAAAATATCCATCATTCTTTTCGAGTTTACAACAATTCTTCCTCACTTCATGAATCAATATGAAGGTTGAGTTCAAATATTTCAAGTTGTACAAAATGTAAGCCCAATATGGCATATGCTTTTAAACATATAAATATGCATTGCTTTAATTGAAAATGATTGCAAGTTTTTGCATATTAGAAATTTCGGTGGGTCTAGTTTCATGTTACAAAACAATGAGATATAGAGGAGGATTATGCTAAGGATTATCATGAATCTCAATCAACTAGATATTTGTATAACAAATATCATGTATTATGTATAACAATTTTCAAATATTTAAAAATTAGTTATATATGCCATTAATATTTTGAACATTTTTATTCATATATTACTATAATTTTTGAGTATTAATTACATGTTTACTACATATATGGACTGTAAGAGGGTGAAAAGGAGAAAAGAATTATGATGAGTTAAAATTCATCATCTACTTCTAGGACCCGCTATTGAGGTATAATTTTCGGTGTGTTTCATGAAAGTGTAGTTCACATCAAGCTTATTTGTTTCTAGGGACCCAATTTGGAGGTATGAATTAATGAGATGTAAAAATTTGTTAAAATTTACATTGTATTTTGTTAGATTTAAGTAAATGATAAAGTAGTGCACTTTTACCATTTTTAAATTGTATATTTGCATATTGAGAGACCATTTGTCCCGGTTTAAAGTTCATATATCAAGGGGGATGAGAAGGAGAATCCTAATTATGGTAATGTCATAATAGAGGATGATAACGTGGATGATGACATCTAGTATCCCAATTCTATATCTTGTGTTTTGTAATTTATCTTTGGACATGCATTTAATAATGTTCATTTTACACATGTGAAATTGTATTATTATATGTTATCGTGTGTAATGCTTTATTAATTTAAACATTTTTATGTTTTGTTGTTGAGTCATACATAAAAATGAAACCAACTATAATGTAACTCTCTCTTCTTCCCTCTCTCCCCGTCCTACTCTCTCCTCTCTCTATCTCTCCCTCTCCTCCTCCCTCCATCTCCCATGCTCTCTCCCCCTCTCTCCTTCTCCCTCCCTCCTTCCCTCTGGCTCCCGCCCGCTCTCTTTGCCTCTTCCCCTTCTCCCACTCACTCCATACGCCTCTCCCTCCACCTCCACCTCCCTTGTTCGTTCCCTCCCTCCCTCTCTCATTCTCTTTCCCCCTCCGCCTCTCCCTCTCCCCCTCTTCCCCCTCTCTCTCCCCTCTCCATATCTCCCCTTCCCTCCCTCACCCCATTTCCCTCTCTCTCTCCCCATCTCCCTCCCTCTCACCCTCTCTCACTCTATGTCCCCATCCCTCTCTCACCCCCTTTCCCTCTCCATGTCTCCTTCCTTCTCTCCCTCTCTCCCTCTCCCTCCTTCTCCCCTCCCTTCCTCTCTTTGTCCCTTTTGGCCTCTTACCCCCTTTCTCCATATCCCCTCTCCCTCCCTCTCTCCCCTTGCTACCTCCATCTCCACCTCTCCCTCTCTTGTCCCTCTCTCGCTCTTCCTATCTCTCTTCTCCTCTCCCATCCACTCTCTGTCTCTCTCTACCTCCCCCTCCCCCTCTCCTTCTCCCCCTCTGCCTCCCTCCCTCTCCTCCTCCTCCTTCCCCCTCTCTCCCTCTCTCTCCCTCTCTCCCTCTCTTCTTCTCTCTCCCTCCCCACTTATTGCACGACACACAGCATGACAGACATGCATGCAGACACACACACACACACACACACACACACACAAGAGGTACAAACTCAACTAAAATCAGGACAAGTACAATGTAAAATTGGCGCCATAAAAATGTACAATAAATTTTTTTGTAAGAGGTTTGTACATAAAAACATGACATTAATTCTTTGAAATTCTAATGCCAAAACAAAAAGAAGAAAAATGTCAATTTATAATTTCAAATGTGATACAAATTAGACTTTATGTAATAATGAAGTTGTAGCACATATCATAAATAATATTAATTATAAAAAAACATTCATTTAAGAGTTGAATGAATTATAAAGATTTTACAAGAAAGATTTTGGATCTTTTATTTAAATATAGTTTTAATTTTATTTTATTGGTGGTGTTATTGTTAAACTTTCAAGTTGCACCAATATTTAGTACATACTAGGGGAGAGGACCCCATAATTGTGCAACATTGATTTTCACTATTGGTTGTTGAAAAAATGACTAATAGTTGTTCACTATTTGATTAATGATACTTTTTAAGAGCCAATGACAATATGACACATAGGGCGCTTGGTCATTGGTACCTCTTTCAAATGCTTTATATTTTTTTTTCATTTTAAATCAATTCAAAAACTACTTTTCCCTCCAAATAAACACGCGAAACGAAAACGCTGATGTGGCATGATGGTATGTTATATGATGATATAATTTTTTTATGTTGACGAGACCCCTACATATATCTACGTGCCCCTAAAGTTAGGGTGCACAGCTATGGGGTCCTCTCCCCTATGACAAATATCTTAAATTTATAGAATCTAGCCGTCTATAAATATTGAAACAAAAGGACAAACAAATTTATAGAAAATGTCATTATGTTTCATTCAAACTACAAACCTTTTTTTGAAGACTACGTACCTAATGAGTTTTGGAGATTGATTTGTATAGTTCAGAGTAAATTTACATTGACTTGGAAGAAGTACAAAGGAATTCGAAAGAGTACTAATGGAGCTCAAGAAAGTTGTACTTGTTTGAAATGAAAAGTATAGTCGCAAATAACGGCATCTTTGACCGAAAGCATGAGTTGGAAGTAGAAATTATTTTATTGACTTGACTGGGAAGTCAAGCCTGTAAAACCAAAATATTAAAGCGAAAATAATGGCCACATTCACTTCATGCGTGGAATTCCACTTTCTAATTACAGTTTGTGTAGAATTAGATACCAAACAATTTCAGAGCTTATTGATTTTTAAAGCAGTAAACATTGACGGCAGGTTGGAATTGTTAACCGTCTTATACGCTCAAAATTCATGGTCTCATTATTCAGTTTTTCTTTGACGTAAGCTTTCTTACGTCCCCGAATCGATTTGATGTCTCCGGTCTCCTCTCAATTTACACCACCCAAAACTTTGTTTATTTAATTGCAAAGCCTCTCATTTCCTATTCATCTAAATTGTTTTATTCAACCACATCCCAATCCGTTATACAAATTAATATTTTATCTACGTATGCTGCGTAGACAAATTTTCCTTTCACAGCCAGGCACAGTCGTGGAAAACAGATTTCTTTTTCTTTCTTAGAGAGAGAGAGAGAGAGATTGAAACGAGGATGAACATTAATACCTCTGGAAAGGGTGTCAGAAAGCCATTAAAGAGTATAGAGATCTGTAAACCACATACATCGAATGAGGTTAAAGTGTTTCAAATCGTAAGTCCGCCTGTTATTAAGACAAGTGTGACTGATTTCAAACAAGTGGTGCAAAAATTGACTGGAAAGGAAGGATCTTCTTCAATCCAGTCCCATAAGAATGTCATCCCTGTGCCATTGGAGCTCCCTAATTATGGTCAGCCCCAGAATAGCAATGCATTTGTCCATGATGAAGTTCATTACCAAGTACCAGTTTGTGATGGAGATGCTATTCAGAAGCCAGGATTTATCATAGAATAAAAGATTCTCCTGTTAAGATCCATGGACACTGCAATAAACGCATGCAGATCTTCAATTCCTTGTACTCCTCCAATTCTGCTCGTTGGAGGTAATTTGTAGATCTGTTTTATGAAACAACTATTATTTTCCAAATTCAGTGTTTTACGATGAGATAAGTATTTTTGTTCCATGGGAGACCTTAAAAATTATGGGATGGTGTACTAAAATTTACATAAATGATTTTATTTTGTGTTCACAAGCTATATGTATCCTAGATCCATGCTTTTAATTTAAAACAATCTTAATACACTCTCAACATAACTCTCTAGTTCTTTTAAACGCAAATACATCAGCCCATGTAAGCTATTGCGTAGAGCTTGCTATTGTACTCTTGCGAGAATGGATACTCCTAGTGCTTATAATTAAAGTGAAGAAATTTAATTTATTTGTGCATTAATATCCATGAATATTTTATGTTTGAAAACTTTGTTTTTTATTCATTATGAGAGACTATATATATGATTTCTTTGTTATAAGGGGAGAAACCTTATTGCCAAATCTCTCAACAAACACTATTATTGAGTGTTGTTATGGTAACTTAGAAATAGTTATAACATTCCTTCCTCTAGAACAAACATAGGAGAGGTCGTACACCTTAATACTACTTTCTTGCGCACGAGGTAAACCTTTTATTTTAACACACTAATTTAAGGCTTGTAGAAAATATATCATACTTGATAGATAAAAGCAAAACATCATAACCGTATACCGTAAAGGAGCTTCTCTTTGAAAACAATTCCTAGACCAAGGAGAACTCCATCAAGTTATCTCGTAACCCTCCCAAAGGCGTAGCTCTTGAGTTGAGTTCTTGGGTCTATAGATTCCACATTCCTAAACTCTTGAATTTACAAACTCTCCTAACTAACTTGCTAGTTCAAGTCATATTGAGTTTTATCTACACTAGATCTCTCTATGTCTCCACATATATTATGTAGGAAAAAATATATACAAAATAGACACAAAAATAATAAAATAGACTTATCCATGTGCTTGGACGTGTAGCTCTAGACTATACAAAGAAGTCAAATTACATCCTAACAGAAACAACCAATTTTATCATTTGCATAACCGCAATTTTGTTTCGCCTCCATCTTTGTCAAAGATTATGCACTCTCCATTCTCCATGAAGAATCTATATCCATTTTGGAACACTTTTCCAATCCTCAATAAATTATGTTTTATGTCAAGGGCATAATAAACATCTTTGATTGTTCTCTTATCACCAAGCTTGGTGTGAATGGTTACATCTCTTTGTCAACAACTAGAACCTTTTCATTTTTCCCCATCTTATTCTTATATCGAATGTTCTTATCAATAAATGAAAATAATTTTTCATTACCACTCATGTGTTTTTACTGAACCATTGTCCAAATACAAAATGTCATATATTCTCTTCTCGAGTAATATTGCACATAATAAATAAATTTAGCATTTGATAAGATTCACACACCTTTTCATTTGCTACATTTACACTCTACCTTAATTGATCATGTTGCATTTTTTCTTAACTTACAAAATGTCCATACTTATGACAATAGTAGCACTGGACATTGCTCTTATCATACCTTAGATTTTAGCTATTACTCCTTTGCTTGTCTTGGGAGTTTGATTGTGAGCTACTTATTCCCTTTTGGCTATTTGATTTACCTCTTCCAAAATAGTTTCTTCCTCTTCCTCTGCCTTTGGAATTTACTCCTATACTATGTCTTCCTCTCCCCATGTCTTTTACATTGGATTGAGTTTTAAAACCTTATTCTAGGGAAGAATGGGGTGATATGTTCAACATTTTCTCGTGGGTTTGTAGTGAACCAATTAACATATCCACTTGCCATTTGTGAAAGATATTTGGAATCCTCAATTGCTATAACAATTAGGTCATATCTAATAGAAAAGATTTTAAGTATTTTCTCAACAATCCTTTGATATTCAATGGAATCTCTGTTAATTTTTAATCGGTTTCTTGACCACAAATTCTAGTGTGAAAATCTAAAATAAATTCAACATCTTTCATTTATAGAGTTTCAAACTCTCTCCTAAGAAACTAGAGTTTAACCAACTTCACCTTATTAGTCCCTATAAATGATATTTTTAGAATATCTCAAGATTCCTTGAGTAGTTGTTATTCATGAACAATGGGCTCTATCGTTGTTGCTTGATGAGGCTAAGAGATTTTGCATATTTCCTTCTAGTATCCTTTAACTGATTTTTCGAGAATTTGAGAGGGATGCATAGGTTACTTGCTCAATAACATCTGTAAATCCAATCAATACAAGATCCCAAAATCATTAGTAGTTAAACCGGTCTTCATTTTATTTTACCGCACATTATGGTTTTTTCCATCAAAGGTTAGAGCTTGATGCCACATTTTACTATCATTTCTAGTTATTCCAAATAGCAAAAACTTTTCTAAAATAAGAAACCCACTATGATGTGGGTTTATAGGAAAAAAACAAAGAGGGAGAGAGATTTTGCAAGACAAAAAAACAAGAAACAAATCTTATTCTTTACGCACAACTATATACACCAAATATTTATACTTGATAATGGCAAGAAGATTACAAAACCTTATTTAAAAAAATCCATACAAAAACTATTGTTATACATTCCCTTTTCCTCTTTCTATTTGGTTGCTTGAGTTATGCTCGGACTCATCTACTATTGTTTTCTCCTTCTAAAGTCTTTGTACTTCTTCTATGACTTTGTTGCTCCATACTTCTAATAGTTCTATTTGGGCGGAGTTTTCCTTATTTTTCTTTCTTCTTCTCCTTTGTCAAAATTGTTGTTCTATTTTTACTTTAGCTGCATACTCTTTACTAAATGTGGGAAAAACACTTTTCCTCTCTTTCGTCTTATTCAAAATAGTTCAACCATGAAAGGACTAATCAACATTTAATTTTGTATACCAAATTCGGGCACCATAGTTTACTTGGATCAAGTAAATAAAAAAATTAATTTTGGAGGCTTTACAGGAAAAACAATTAATATTGGAACACCTTGTTAGGATTAATTTTCCATCATATTCTTCCTCACCACTTTCATAACTCATTGAATCTTCCTCATTAACTAGATCTTTCTCAATAGCTACATTATCTTCATTTGTGTTTTTAAGATTTCCTTTGAGAACACCATCACCTTGAATTCTAAAATTTCAAGATATGCGTCATTTATTCTTGCAATAATAACATTCAATATCCTTTTCATTTTTATCTAAATTTTTAAAATTATTTCTTAAGTATAATTCACTCTCCTCTTTTATATCTTTTATAATCATTCTCTTTTCTTCATGTAAATGAGATGAAATTATATCTTCCAAATATTGAGAAGGCATATGACCAAGATTAAAATTAAAAATTTTGTATTTAAAATGGATATTATTTCATCAAATGGTTTTAGCATCCTCATCTTCTACTATAGCTTTGACTTAGATACTAGTTGTCTAATGAGGGATCTCATATTATTTATGTGGCTAGACATAGTGACTCTATTAACCACTTGAATCTAAATAACTTGAGTTTTAGAGATAATTTTAGATTAATTATTTTTACTACAAATAGTTTATTAACATTATTCCATATTTCCATGGATATTTTCCCCTAGTCTACACTATGTAAACCGAATATGAGAGAACAAGACCAATAATGGAGTTGGCTATATCATATTTACTTTACCATTCAAGTAATTTATTTGAATCTATACATGTGTTGTCACATAGAAGAAACTTACAAAATTTTGTCCAAATTTTCAAAAATTGGTTCCATTCGATAAATTGGGCCCCCTTTGGCAATTTTCATTTTTGGGACTTAGTTATTTTTTTGAGTTTTGTGCCCTTCTTCGACTTTTTCTCCTATGGGGTGGAACACTTCTTGTTCTTGTGTTCCCTTCAAGGCTAATGAGCCAATCGATATGTTTAATTTTGTTTTGGGCATTTTTAATGCTTATATTGGCTATGTCGTGCTGTGAATGGAACATGAAGAATTATTTTGTGTTTCCACTTATACCTCGATCAAACAACTTAGTTTATGGATAAAATTAAGTTGAGCATTGTATTCAATAGAGTCATCTACATTCAAAACTTCTATAATTGTTCCAAAGTTCCGTCCTAACCACCGATCAAGTGACAATGTAGGGTTAAAACATAGGGTGTTAGTCTTTTCACCTTCGAATGGAACTTATAGAAATGTTTTTAGTTCTATCTCAAGGCTGACATCACAAATGATATAAAACAAACCATTTTTAATAAATAAGTTTCACTAGTTCATGGGGTTTCCAATTTTTTTGGGTAATATAAAAACAAATGTCGGAACATGAATCAAGCTCTAACCAATAGCCATTTCCTTTCCTTCAATGATGCTGTTAGCGGTGAAATTTAAATTTGAATGCACCAACATGAATAGTTTTTCAAGGGATTCATTTTCACGCTTTCGAGTAAGTAATTCCACCTATATATTTTTGTATTGAGCATTTCACCTATCATGATTTTATTTGCACTTGTATTTTCAAATTTGCATCCATTTTCCCACTCCTCACTAGTTAATTGGATCATAAATAATGAAAATGAAGTTCCAATATGTTGGGTATAAGTTTATTTCCTCATTGGAAACTATTATCCTTGAAATTGGGGATAGTAATGTCAAATACATAGATTCACCCGAGCTTAGGACGAGAATTGAGGATGAAAAAATGATGTAGTGGTAGAAATAATTTTTCGTAGTAGCTTGGCTCTTGTTGCTAGCTTTCTTAACTCAATACAATGTGCATACATAATATTGAAATGCACATGATTTTTTATTGTAGACCCGAGGAATTGAAAGACCCAAAAGGGAAGGTGATAGTTCAACTTGATGCTCATCACATCAATTTATATCTTGGAATTCACTTGTAACAAATGCCAAGGTTGTAACACTTGAAATGACACAAAATTGATATTAACTCACGTGTCCCAAAAATATGAATAAATGGTTTCTAAATCATGGTTGAAAAATAAGAAGAAAGGTCCCTCTGCATTGGTTAAAACTCTATACATAATTGATTTTGTGGAGGAATTATCATACATAATACCAATGTTGGCTAGATCTATGGGTCTTCCCCACTAGTGAATTCCATAATTATATGTGTATCTTAATCAACCTCATCATATGAAGTAAAAAAATCCATAAATTGGGTAGAAATTATTTGTGAAAAATGTAAAAATTAACTCACTCGATTCAAAAACACCGAGTCATTCTCTATGACTTCTTATCCGGTGTACATAATTATAGGATATAAAATATGGGTTGGCCTTTCAAGACTCGGGAAGATAAGATCTCTCCAATTTCATTTATTTCTATACTCAACTGACATATGAGAATACCAAGAGTCACTTCAAGTGGGTGAATGTTGCAGTCTCCATGTTTATTGTAAGACTACTTTGGAAGTTACATAATAGAAAGATTTTCTCAAGAGGCCAAGAAACTAGCGAGGATATATTGAATTTTATTTATTCAATTCCAAAGGTAATCCAACATTAGAATTGTAAAATTTTAAGGTATTCCATATAAACTTCCTACCTTATGTAGTGACAAGTTCTCATTCTTATTAAACTATGCAAACACCTAAATATAATTCATAGAGTTTTTTGAGATAGGAAGGTACAAGGAATCAAGTTCCCCATTACTTTAGGAAAGTGTGTGTGTGGATATAGAATTGATGCACAAAATGTCAAGAGAATAATTAATCCCTTCAACATGGATCGCTACTTCAAAAGGGTCTCATTTGATGGCTGGAACTTCATAAACAAACAATAATCTTCGACTACCTGCAAGCTAATCACATGTACCCAATATAGAATATTATTAAGAGGATTAAAATTTTGAATTCAAAGTAAGAAAGAAAACATATGAAAGGATGTCCTTGCATCATATCCAAAATTTCAAATGAGATCAAGTTTTAAAAACATGATTGGTGATGGGATTGACATGTGTGAACCTGATTTTGAAAAAAACATTTAGCATTCACATCTTCTTATCATCGAATGGTCTCAGAAAGAGAAAATAGTATTTATGATCTCACAACACCAATTATTAAAAGAATAAAGACGTGGTATCAAAAAAATTGATAGAATTCAAGGCTACATAAAAGATTTTTCCTAAAAATAAAAAGATATGTCTTCCTCCTCATCTCAACAACCTTTTAGCACCAAATTTTATACTCATACTCCAAAATATGATCTTGTACAAAATTATGCATCAAAATATCCTTCGGAGAATGTAGATGGAGGGAGTAGTTCAAGGAAAAAGTTGACAATTAGAATATGTCTTTCATATCATCGGGTATCAAGTGAGAAATCTCCCTTTGTTGATATTATACCTATGAAAACTCTTGCTCCTCCTTCTCCTCCCACTTTAAATTGTGCTAGTACTAAGTTCAACTAAAGTATCCGTTACTAACATGTCATTCATATGGGTATAACCTTTTATTGATAATAAAATGAAAATTTATACAAAGGGCATTTTCCAAATTATGATGTTGTAGTATGTCTACTCTAAGGCACTTCAGCTCAATCTAAAAATAATTCTCACCATGTATTGGATCCTTTTGGTGATTTTTTTGAGATTACAAAGCCTATTATTGACAACAATGAAAGCAAGATCACTTTGGCAGATCATGAGCTTACTAGTCTTATAGGGATAGGCTACTCTTGAAGGGGATGCACACAAGCTTAAGGAGACTATTTCAAGAGTGATTGAGAGAGTTGAGAAAGGAAAGAAAACAAATGAATAATTGGAGGAACAAGCACATACTATCACAACTTATATCAAGGACTTCAAGTTCCTATCTTTAGAACCCACTCAAATATCATCTTTCCCCTCTTTCACCTCATTGGAAGAAATTGATATTAAAGCCATTGTTGAAATTTCCTAAACAAATTCATAGGGGAAAAATCATAGAGACATGGGTAGAAAAGTTGTTATTAAATGGCTTGAATTTCATTGATGAAAACAATAAGGCTTATGAGCATCTAGTGGAAGTATACAAACATTTGAATGCTCAAATTGATAATGTTAAGAAGCTATCCAACTTGTAGGCTAGTTTGACACAAAACTTGAGAATCATGGATTCAATGATGTGAAAATTATTTTCTGTGATAATATTTTTATGATTCAAATAATGATCTATCTCGGACTTGGTCTTGCAACATTGAGTGGTGGATCGATTGCTAGAAGAAAATGCAATGGATCTTCAATCTCAAATACAAAAAGTGAGGCTTTGAAAGACAACATTTCTACAAATATGTAGGCTCTCTATTGTGAGCTTTTCAAAGATAACTCTTTAGAGCTCAACAAAGTGTTCAACATCAAAGAACAATTTAGTAAGCTCTGCTTTTCCAAAATAACCCCGAGGCTATTTTGACAACTTGCAAATTTATTTTGGCCTTAAGCAATGCAAGTTGGGAAAAACAAGTCAAAACTTGGCAAAATTAGAAAAATATCAGTCTTGTGGGTAAAACTTATAAGGCCTCATAGTCCAACACTTAACTATTTTGTAAGAATCGGGAATGGTCTATTGGTTAAAATGTGCATTAACGACATGAATGGAATAATTCCTATATACCTTAATTACCTTGAAACCCCGCCTTCTCCACCAAACACAACATTAGGTAAATCGGGCATGCGAAGCACAAAATGAACCATTCCACCATTCCCTCGTTCCTTTGATAATTAGTTGTTTAGTGATATAAAGGAATGGATTAAATTATTAAATAAAGTCCCATGAGGAACTTTCCCTTGTTCCTCTTGTTCCTGGAACATTGTCGGGGCCAACATGGAGTTGGTTTTAGGGCATAACTTTTGATCCAGGATCTTTAAATTACATACAACTAGTGGTATTGGAACCTTCTTGTCAAGGATTCATTATGGTGTCAATAAACGTGAAAAATGATACTATTTTGGGGGTCAAAACCGTAAACACGGGTTTAACAAGGTAAAAATGCAAGTTCGACACTTTAACTACCCAATTTTAATGGCGAGTAGCACCCTTGCCCTATCCTCGGAGGTAAGATGACATGGGGAATGGTCATTTCAAAGGTCCATGTGGTATTATAGGTCATTTATTGCATCTTGTTGGTGGTTGAATGGAGAACGATGAATTTCTCTCTCTTTCCCTCTCTTTCTCTTCCCCTTTCTCTATATATTTGCAAAATATTTCATTTGTAAAATGTTGGACTCTTTCAATTCACGGGGCATCATGCCAAAAACAAATTTAGATAGATATGAGTTACAAACCTTCATTTTGGACTCTTACATGCATTTTGCACCTTCTTCCTTTGATGTAATGGTCTCGCACACACTTCAAAAATAAAATCTTGTGTTTATGGCTCTCTTTCTACCATACTATACTTGTATGATTCATTTCTATTCTTGCCTATCATTTCTTCTTTGGTATATTGTGTGCATTATATTTGCGGGTTTTCCGCTTTTGTTGTGTTTTGTGTGAGAAATGGAAGGGTAAAATGTAGTTTTGGCCCATGTCACATCATCTAACCTCCCCTCATGCATTTCCTTCTCATTTTTCCCTCATGGAGAGTGTTTATCCCCCTTTCGGGATTTCAATTTTATGCATTTCTCTAACTTTAGTCCCTGTAAATGACTAGTTTAGGCTTAGTTTAGTTGCATTTTGGAGTTGTAGGAGTAGTGTTAGCATTAGAATAGGTAGAGGAACCAACCTTCTTTGAGGTTTGTCTCAATCTTATAAGGTCCCACACTTGGAGACAATCCCATGTTATCCAAAAGTATTGATCTTCCATGATCAAATCCTAGGGTGCTACTTTTTGGTGATAACAAGCTCATCACGAAAAAAATATTTTGCAAGTATTAATTTCAACCAAGATAAGATGAGATGAAATCTCAAAATACATAATATAATAGTATAAGCTTCTAAAAGTTTGACTCTATTCAAAGGCACTAGTATTGAAATGCTTAAAGCTATGGGGACTTGTCGGACCAAGCTCTCCAATATTGTAATTCTAAAGGAAAGAGAGGTAGTAGGAGGAGCAACAAGGTTCAAGATGCAAGTCTTAAAGCTGAAATTCCCAGCCTCTACTCAACCTTCCTAGTCTTTTATTCATGTGCAACTCTTTTAATTTGGTCTCGGAGTTTTTGTATTTCTTTCTCTCTAATTTATAAATTGTAAAAGTCACGTGCGGACTTATTTGAGGAAAAGTGAATTATAAAAGTAATTAAATTACTACGAAGTAGTTATGACATTCTCTTTCCTATTTAAAAATATCTCATTACATTATAAAGGTTTAATAATTTTCTGAAAACAAGATAATAAGAAAACTTCTACTCCTCTTATCTCTGATTTTTTTGTTTTAAAAGTATATATTTTATATAGAAAGTAATATGAAACTATGAGCTCATTTTTTTACTCAGAGATATATTGTACTGTGTCTGTATGTATCTGGATCACAATAATTTTTCTGTGAGACTATTTGATCTACGGGTGGTTACTTTCCTATTATATTAGTAGTGTAAATTCTGAATTTACTAGTTTTAGGAAAGTGCAATCTACCTCCCTCTTCTCCCTCTATATGTATGTTCTCTTTCTGGAAAATTCCAGCAAATGGGATTAAAACTCGAGCACCAAGATAAGTTAGTATAAATATTGTAAGTATTTTTATTGTTTTCCTTTTGATTTGCAATAAGATAATAGAGAAAGAAATTCATCCGTTAAACTATTGTGGAATTTATATTGTATCACGTACAAAATATTATGGTAACAAAATGATTTCTCTTTTCTACTTACTATTCCATGGAAGACCCAAATCATCTATGGGATAGTGTAGAAAAAGGAGACGAACAAATTTACTTAAATGTTTTTACTTTATTTTCACAGGGTATACGTATCCATAGTATTTTACTTAAAACAATCTTAATACACTCCCAATATAACTCCCTACTTTTTAAGGGCAAACACGTCAACGTATGTAAGTTGTCCTCTTGGTATTGCAATGTGCTTTTGTTTGGCAGAATGATAGAAATTTGATTTATTTGTGCAACGAGGAATTTAGATGTTTTTGAAAAAAACTTCCTCAAAATTCCGAAATCTCCAGTGGAAATTACCTGTATATTTTTAGAATAAAGAACTTGCACACTTATGCAACAAATACTATTTTTTGTATAAGGTTAGTTACTCGTAGGACCTACATTAGAGAATGGGTAAAAATACCAACAAAATCAAATGAATTAAAAATATAGATATTTATTTCTTACTTGCAAAAATATTCTAGTAACTTTTTATGTATATTTGTGATATTCATATTACTTTATAATAATATCAATAAAAGGGTCAATTAATATAGACTTTATGTAAAAAAATAAAATACTAAATTCGAATAATAATAAAAAATAATAAAAATCTTTATATTTAGGCACCCTATGACTCTTGGCACACTAGGCGCTTGCCTAGTCTTCCTAAGGTTTAATCCTTGCACCTATGTTAGTCAATTTCTCCACACAAGATTAACTTATCACAAGAGGATTTTCTAGTTTTGAATAGATTGATCGTTTCCATTTGATTATATTGGCCATCCAAGCTTTTCACAAGTGTAAAATGCACCCATATTGAATACAAAATGTAATGTCCTGCAAGAAGGAAGCAACTCAATAAATAGTGGTATGTAATGTGAATAATGTTTCATCTCCCGAGACGCGGAATTTGATGTAAAATCTCAACCACAAAATGATAAGCCATTTTTTTCATCCGTCTATCATATTTATTAATTAAAATATATAATAGATAAAATTACAAGATGGTTTGTAATAAAAGATAGTTGAGTCGTATTCACTACTCGAAATACAAGAGTTTCAATATATTATTATAATGCATAAAATTACACAAAGTTCCAATATATATTTGTAATTCATAAATTATATTAGGAGTACAATTAGTTGTATATTATGAACATTAATTTAGATTAATAATGGGCACTCTTAATGCTATATAAATTAAGTGAATCTTGAAATTTAAATGTTATCAATTAGGCTATAGAAATAGAATGAGTTTCTTGATAGAATCTTGTAGATGATAAAGTAAGATGTTCATATTTTGAAAAGAAGGCATACCATCATTGAGGCCCTAAAAATACAAGAGCTGGTAATATGATCTAGAAAGACTCCAAAATTGTACATAGGTTTGGGCACAAATATGTCGAAGGAAAATTGTATTGGGATAAAACTTATCTCGGAGGTTAAGAAGTTGCCTAGGTGTGATTGTACGGAGTTAAATATATAATGTAGATGAATTTCCATTTCCTTTGTCAAATCCTAGCTTGGCTCACCATGAAGACGAAAATTTTAAAAAGTGTTAGCATTTTAGATTGGACTAGCCCCAACCGCCCACTAATGATTGATTGTTGCCACATCATTCCCTATGTAGCACTTCTCTAAAGAGACCTCAAACCCACATAATTCTATAGAAAACACTCCATAAGTTGGCTTCAGATAGGCTAAAATGGAAATATGTGTGATGTCTATCTAGAATACAAGTTGGCTTCTATATAGGCTAAAATGAATTCTATAAAAATACTCGACTATCGAATGCCTCATCAAAGGGACAACAGTCTTATTAGAGCATATAATCAAATTAAAATATCTCTTTCATTATGTCTTATACAATAATATTGCTCATGTTATATACACCCTATTAAAATAATAGATGGGTATATCACTAATCCCAATGTAGGTCGACTCATTTCCCAATATAATAAGTACTTTGCAAGTTACCCATATGACTCAATAAAATCTATCTTTATAATTTAAAAGCTAATTAAACTTTTGGTGGTTGTGTGGATGTGTTTTCTTAGTGGTTGGATGAGCGAGGGTATGAGAGGAAAAAAACTAGTTGGTATTTATTAATTGCCCCATTCACCGATTTTATCCCCAAGTTTCTACATTGAAGAAAAGTGTTGTGTGATGTAAACATTTTTTGGGTTCCTATAGAGTTCCACAATGTTTTTGGTTCATTGTGCAAGTGCGTATTTCAGACCATCCCTAAAACATGTCTTTCTTAACTTGTTATGATTAGAAGTATTGTCAATAGTTTTGAATTTTAGCCTTAAGGGAGTTTTCACTTTGGTTGACCTTGTGCTCATTCTCGGTAATTAGGGAGTTTTATAATACTCAATTATTACTTTTAATCATGACATGGGGTGATCATTGTTTTCTTGGACATTGTATCACATATAAAAGTAGTGAAAATAACCATATTTCACCTTGCGAAAGCTATTTGGAACCAACGTGAAAAGGAACCCACATTTATTTTTCTTACAAAATAATATATTAATCAATGTATTATCATATTTAAATTGATGAATAATTATCTAGATATATTTTACGTTAAAGGAAGATAACACAAAATTGTGTCAAAACTTCCAATGGAAAAATAACGAATAAAGTTGGAGTTCATGCTATATGAGAATAAGGTTAGGTGAAATTCAAACTTTTTCACAAGTTCGGTGAAGTTCAGTGTAAAGCTAGACTCCACAACATTTTTGCATACTTGAAGCTCGTGCGAAAATGGGAGTTTCAGTTTAGGGTATGGACATCTATCAAGTATAATGACAATTTTTTTGTTGTATAATGTTATAGTTGTTTGCATATACAAATCATGAATTCTTTAAAAAAATGACTCGGAATATGCGGATGTGTCATGGAATGAATTTATTTATTTTATTTTATTAACAAAATTACTCAAGGATATGTGGTCCCCTAAAATACATTTTTTGCAATGTTTTTATTGACACTAAAATAAAATCAATAAAATACTTGAACTTGATATGAATTATTTACAAATAAATTAATAAATTCAATTTCAAATTAAAAAAATTATCTCATCTTTATTTTTACACGACAAAAATACTAGGTTGTTTGAGATCCTTCTCCTTCATTGAAAGAGTGAAAATGATAGGTGTAGTAAAAATGACATCCATTTGGGATTTAATAGGCAATGTTGAGTCATGCAGTCATATGTAGCATGACGTAAATGTGGTGCAAATGTGGAAAGACAAATGTCGCACGTGTGTTACATTTGTGGCCCTATTATCATGTCATCTTTGTGTAAGTTATCCCTTTGAAAATAATAAAAAAAACTAAACACAAATCGATGCAAAATCAACCCAAATTTTGATGTGTTTAACACTATATGTACTATTGACCTTTGAGAGTATCTAGTATCCACCGAGAGTATGAGGTATAGGTGGAAGTACAAAAGTGTTAGAGTTTTACGCAGAGTATGAAGTAAGTGAAAAGAGAGATAACATAGGGATAATTTTTACATGGATGTTGGCGCGAGCACGTAGGTGCGTCAAAAGATTAGCGGATAAAGGGTACACCGAGAAAGTTGGAGTTCGGGGCTTAGCCGTTTTGCACACACGGGCTAAGAATGGATTAAGTGTTAAACATGCTTTGATAGAAGACTTGGAAGACACGCCAAGCTATTTTGGGACCAAGTGGAAGTTGAAGTGTCATGCGAAGTTTGAGCTAATAATAGGATTAGAACTAGAGTTATTTATAGGTAATCTATTATTAGACGAAGCTTGCATGCTTCCTTAGTTACTTTTGTAGTGGCGCATGGATATTTTGAGCATGTAGCCTATTTTTGAGAGTGCATGAGTAGTGAAGGGAAAGAACCCACTATATGTATTGATTTACACGGTTTATAGACACCGCAAATATTGTAATAGAGTTATGCTACTGGTATATTTGCACGCATGACTTTGTGATGATGTTTTTGATGTATTCAACTACTATGTTCATGGTGGACTAATATAATGGATATTAGTGGATGGATAATGGTTGTTGATGTCTCCATTACTGGTTATTGTATAGTAAATTTGATCTTGATCCTTGTTTGATTCATTATGCACTATGGTTGCGCTCTGATTGATGTTATGCTTTACCTTTAAATTACTTGCTATGTATATGGAATATTTGTATGATCATGCCAAAGAACTTGATAAATTTGATATTAAAAGAAAGAATTGGTACCTTTTCACGCTTCGGGTGAGCGCTCATATCTATCTGAGTGATGGGCCAATGCGTATAGGGTTTTGAGTAAGAAAACATACTACATTTTGGTTCCGTTGTTGGGACCTCTTTTCAAGCATTTTGAAGGATGTTGTATGATGAAGACATATCGGTTGACTTTGGACAACATTGAGAGTTGGGTTGTGGATTTGGAAGACTAGTTTTCTCATAGATATAATATTGGACCTAATTTTGATGCTCGTGCGTGGGTTGAAGAACATTTGTATCATGAACTCTATGAGACATTATTTTGTTGTTTTCCTATAGAGTTGTATGAGTGGCTAGTAGTATATGCATCGAAGTGGAATTAGAGGTATAAAACAATTGTTTGGACATAAGAATATTACTACGCTTTGTATGATGCTTATTTGACTTGGATATGCACTTTGTAGATCACTGGTGGAGTGGTGTTTTGCATAGTTATACGTTGGAGTATGTTGTTTCTACTTATTCTTGTCCAAAGGTTGTTGAGTTCTAATTCTTGCGCGAACCCAAAGGATCTTATTTTCACGCTTATCCCTTTAGCAATCAAGATCTTGATTGTAACTTTGGATTTGAAAGAACGACATATGGCTAGCTAAACCTCCACCATGGGGGAAGGAGCAGTGTGGTGAAAGATGATGGAATTGGAGGCGAGAAGGTAGAGAGGATAAAGGTGGCTTAAGTATAATGAGGTGCGAGAGAGAGAATTGGTGAAGAAGTGCAATATGAAGGAGTTTGTGGAGTTGCGGAGGATGTTGGCTCATGAAGGATGTCGGGCTCATGTGGAAGATGCGGAGCAAGAGCATCAATATATCTCCTACTTAGGCAAAGCGTAGTAGAGAATCCCCTCCGATTCGATGAGAGCGCGTCTAGTGAAGAAATATTAAGGACCATGGGCCCACATTTGATTCCACCCGAGACCTTGCCCTTTCCCTTGGTGTTCCAGTTCTCAAACTATTGTTGAGAAACAAGCTAGTGTTGGTGATAGAGTAATGACAGGTAGATTTCAGTTTCAATTGAGTATAGAAGTTCATTAGATAACACATTTATCTATGGCTACGTAGACATCTTCCTTCTTTGGTGGTCCGATTGGTGGCATATTTTTTGGCACGTCATTTAAACAAAGCTTGGGTGCACAGAACGTTGGTAATACATATAGAAGTAACAAAAATTTGCAAACTGTGGGAGTTCAATTCAAGTAAAACTATTGGAACATATTGTAGTTCATCCTCGGTCTAGTGCCTACTATGGAGGTGGATCGGGAGGGTCGGGAGGTTCCAGATTTAGTGGATTTGGTGGTTCTAGAGGTGGAGGGAATACTAGAGGTAATACAGGTTCTGGATCTAGTGGGAATGGTCCACACTAGCCACAACAAGTTTATTATGAGATGTCTCTTTACCTTCCAGAGTACAGAGGCATTGAAGATGTAGTTGAGCATGTGCATATGTGTGAGATACTATGGCATGCGAAGGAAATTGTAACTCTTGAGCGTAAGGAAAGTTAATTTTCTAATACTTTGCAAGGGCGCGTGCATAGTTGGTATAAGAAGTATGATCCGAACCAGCTTGTTGTAGACTACAACGTGTTACGTGATGCTTTCTTGGCTGAGTTTCATATACCTGAGTTTGAACAGAAAAGCATCAACGACACTGAAAGAAATTAAGCAGGGCATGGCTGAGAGCGTAAGGGATTATGATGCACACTTTAAAACTTTGCTATCAAAGTTGTCTTATGATATTCACCCTAACCACCATGCATAGTGGTTTCTAGAAATTTGATTACACCTTTCATAAGGGTGATCTCTCATAATAATTTTACAAATCCACATGAGGATTTGGAAGAAAATATGCACACCGAGGTAGTTAAGAGTGTAGAAACTGGTGTTATCCCATTCTTGAAGGCACAAATTGCATCTATGGTGAAACATTTGGAAAACCTATCGGCTAATTCAGCTTATGAGACATGTAGTGGGATATGGTGTACAAATTGTGATGTGGAAGATCATACTAAGGATATTTTCCTCATAAATTAGTGTGCGCCATGTTGTTTGATTGTGAAATCTGTCACTTGGACCATGTTTCAAGTAAGTTCCCTCTCTTTTGTAGCGTGTGATTAGAAAGAATGTGTCTTATTACTATAAGATATGTAAGTCCCACACTCATGATACAGAGAATTATATATTGATTGATTAGATTCACGAGACTATTGAGACTAGTGTACGTCAGACCAATGTTGCAAACGGTTCTAAGGAACAAGGTGAACATCATAGTCATAACCAAAATGAAGGGAACTCTGATGGAGGTGGTAGAGGAAGAGGTTACTGAGGTGGATACAAAGGTCGTGGTCACAATGGAGGTAGAGGTGATTTCTCATGAGGAACTTATTTTACATTCGGATACCCGCACCATTATAGGTGTGAATGCCCTCAAAACATTATTTTCTCATGATGCATAAATAATCAAAAGTTTGAGGATCGCCTTGAGTTATATGAGCACATGAGTAAGAACTATAAGAAGAATGATAAGGGTGCAAAAATGGTTAGAGTACAACAAATTATGGAAGATAATTGGATGACAAAGTTAGTGCATGATCTTGAGATGTTACCTATGTTAGTGACTACATGCATAGAAGATGCATGTGCTTGAGAGATTCCAAAGCGAAGCATGTTATTACGAAGCAAGAGATGATAAATGTGAAGTATGTAGATCCCAACCATCGAAAGAGGTATATCATGAGACTATGGAGGTTATTAAAAACTTGTAGGGTGAGATACAATGCTTGAAGGAGCAGTCGCAAAGAAAGCCGGAGTAGGCGCGAAGGTAGTTGAAATTCCTTAGAGAGATGTTGATGAATTGAAGGAGGTTTGTAAGATGTTGCGACAGGAAAATATCATTCCTTTGTTAGGGGAATGGTTGAGGGAGAAGGTACTTGTGCGTTGGATCTGAGCGAAAGATAGATATTGCATGCAAACTTACCTCCTCATAGTCTTGAATATGATAAAGAAATCACTTTGAATGCAATTGTTGATGGGTGGCTATTGAGTAATATATTGATTGATACAGGTGCAAAAGTGAATGTACTCACTTTAGATGCATGGAATCAGATGGGAAGACCACCATTACATCCCTTTTCAAATGTGTTGTATATGGCGATTAGGACTAGAGCCACACTCATTGGATTATTGAAGGATGTCACTATTACTATACAAGGGGCCAAGTTTATTGGGGACTTTGAGGTCTTAGCGCTGACAGAAGCAGATAGTTTTCCACCTTGCTTGGGCACCCTTGGTGTTATACGAATAATGTTGATCTATGCTTTAATAAAGGTTATATCAATTTTGAGAACAAGGAGTGTGTGATTATTCCTTTGTGAAGGGAAAGTTACACCTTATGTAGAGCCATTAAGTGAGGAGGATCTTAATAGAATTTATGTGTGCACCATCAGAGATCCTGAAGTTATTGAGCCATCTAAAGAAGGTATTATTTAGTGGGATGATGCTCAGTCTATGAGTGATACAACTAGTGTTTCCTATGATAACTAGGCATATAAAACATATGAGATGGTCGGGGAGAGATCAAGAATAACATTACTCATGTGATCGGCCACGTGTTATTCGACATTTGAGTCACAACCAGATACCTCGGTACACTAGTTAAGGAAACCTTGACATATTTACGTGTGCCATGGAATCCCGATGGATGGATGAGGGTGTGTTATCCGTAAAATTAACAAGGGTAATTTCCGATAACCATACCAAATTTTTGTTCCGATCCCTCGTTAGGGATCCCTTGCGTTCGAAACGTTGTAAAATCCCTTCCCGAGAAATTTGGTTTTTCGAACTTAGTCTTTTGAGCCTTTTTGGCTGGGCGCATGAAATTGCTATGTAACACCAACTTTTGGTGCGCCCCCTTTAAAACCCTTTGGCGCATGATTTTCAGTGTCAACACACCTTTTGGTGCGCCAAAGTATGTTGAGCCTTCCCTGCGTGCGCCAAGGCGCATGCGCCTTTGTTGGCACAACTTTTGTTGCGCCATGTTTTGGTGCACCAAAGGGCGCACATAACTTCATGTCGACATAGCTTTTGGTGCGCCAAAAGCGCGCTTGATTTCCTACTGGAAAATGTTTTCATGTGCCAAAGGGCGTACGCTTTTCCCTGTCGACAACAATTCTCATGCCCTTTAAAAAGTGGGTGGCGCATTTATGACCAGCTCACCTATATATATGTGTTTGCGCGCCCAAAATGTCATTTTCACTATTCGCTGAGCACGTGATTTTTCTGAGCCTGTCAGCCCCTGCCTCGTCGTTTTCAACGCCTTGTGGACCCGTTGCACGATTTTTGCTATTTGTCCAGGTGAGAGGTTCTTTTCTCTTTCTCATGTTTTACGTTCTGGTTTTAGCTTGCTGGTTGGTTTTTGATATACAAATGTTGAGCTAGCCCTCCCCTGTGCTGTCTTTCCTTATTTTTCCTCCCCCCTCTTTCCAGATCTGCTGGTAGAGGGTGTTATTTTGAAAACTTGGTCTGAAAACCCCTTTGGCTTGAAAAATTATATCTCCCAAAGCAATCTTGGAAATGAAAGAAAGGAAAAGGGGTTGAACCATGTGAAAACTCTGTTTTTCCCTTGGGCGCACCAGCGCGTCTTGTTACACTATGAACAGTTGCGCCCCCATGGCGCATCTGTCCCCCCTATTACATGAGCAAAACCCGCGCCAATGGCGCACCCATTTTTCCTGCTGCATCATGAACTTCTGCGCCTACCTATTTAGCCCCGTAAGTGTAATTTTCATGCGCCCTGCGCCCTGAGCCTAAAAATCTCTAACTCTTTCTTCTGCTAACATTCCAATGGAAGATCAAATGGCTAATTCAACCTTTTCGGATTGGGTCTCGCTTCTTCTTCATGCAGATCAGCAACTGAGTTCGAAAGAACATATGTCTACATCCAGCAAGAGACCCACCAAATCGAAAGGAAAGGCTAAGCTTACAGAGGAAGAGATGAAGTATAAATATCAAAGGGTCAGAATGCCCGAGTCACAGGCCGAATGCAGCATGGACGTCAGAGACTCAGAATTGGGGCATATCGACATGGAGGAATTCTGGGCCAGAACTCAGAAAGTTACAAGGAGTCCATGGATGGACAAACTAATAAAGCGATGCCACACTTCACCGGAGGAATCCCCGTCAGCGCCGTCAACAATGAATTTATGATGGTGGTTGCCCAGTGTTACAACAAAGACACAAGATGTGTCGAAAACAGCAAGGGCGAGGTAGTCATTAACCTCACTGCCCGTCATTTTGAGATCATACTCGGCATCCCTCACCACCGGCACTTTGTGGCCGTTAGCCAAGCAGAGTGCATCAAGGCCTGGGAAGACAATGAAGACCAATGTATGCAGCTAATGAACGAAGTGTACTTGAAGAACAAGAAGGTAGTAACCCGGTGGCCCCAAATCATCCACCGCAGTGACTTCTCAGAAGAGCTCAGCGATACCATTACCTTCCTGAGCAGGGTCTTCGGGCTTTCTGACGCCCATTACTTCCATAAATGGATGTTGCGCTACTTGGAAACAATGAACAAGAATTTGCCTGATCAGCGCTTTTGCTGGGGGGAAATTATAAGCAACACCATCTCCGAGCAGCTACAACAATTCAGCACAACGGGAGTATTCCATATGAACTCCTACGTGGTCTACGTTGCTAGCGTCGTCGAGAGGATTATCCGTGGCCTAACCGGAGTGGAGTTTGGCCTCAGGTCAAAATATACGAGTACTACCCAGAGTTGAAGCTGGAGAATAGCATCTCCCAGTTCACAAAAGTTAACGATGTGTTTTTCTATCACATCATCTGCCTGCTAAGGCCGAATATGACTCATAGTCGTACGACCAAAAACATAGTGGCAGCCACGGAGAAATGGGGGGCCCTGTTCACCCAATTTCCCACATTCACCTATCTAAGGGCTGCCAAATTTTTGGGAGAGCCAACCAGGCTACCAAGGTATGCTGGGCCTAAGCTGATTCTACTAGAGCTATCAAGGCAGCTGGTCACATACCACGAAAAATGCCTTAAAAGAAAGAAGGGTGGAACTCCTTTCCCCCTCACAGTGGGCCGATACACATGCTCTACCCACCACAAGGCGAAGGAAATGTTTGCAGAGCTGGAGTTACTTAATTTGAAACATGACTTCCCAGCCAGGCCTACCTTTGACCCAAGGGGCTGCCTGCCAAGAGCAAAGCTTGATCCAATCCATGTTCCTCAGATCGAGGATATTTATATTGACGTCCTCCATGAGGTAGAGCTCAGAAGAAAGGATCATTCTCGCCTAGCATTGGCAGAAATCATCCAATATGGGGTAGCCATTGTCCCCAAAGGCTACCAAACAACAGAAGATGAAGTAGACAAGGTATATACTGATACAGATGGGGACGATTGGCCCTTTCCAGCCATTGATAGAACTAAAGCTCCTTAGACAATTGAGGAGAGGGTCAAGGAGACTTTGCGGAGGACAGAACATTGGTGCCGGATGAATGGCCTAATCTACCTCGGGGTTGATTTCACAACATCCCCATTGGGCAACGCGCCTCCACGATCCAAGAAGCAGCTTAAAGGCAAAGGTGTAGAAGGTGAATCCAGCACCATTCAGGAAGAAGCCCCTGAGAGTCCTCCTTCCGCAGCACGGCAATGTAATAACTCTAGATTCACCAGAGAAAGAAGCGGAGAGGATAATCCCATAGGCCCATCCACTCAGGATGTCGGCATTGCTACCACAACCGAAGTTCCTTCCGTCCCTTCTTCTTCTCTTCCTTCCCCTCCTCGAGTGACTCAAGCGACCATCCCTTTGGTCGTGTCCTCTCGTCCCTTCTTCTACTCTTTCCCCGCTTCTTCGTCTATCTTCTCCTCCTCGCTGATCTGTCCTCCTCCATTTCTTCCCTCATCTCTCGGCTCCCTTCGCTTCCTATGTCTTCCATGCAGCTGCACAGTTTCCCTTCCTCCCATGGACACTTCTTCGGCTATTCTCTCAATGCCGCCACCGCGTGTCTCCACGTTTTTCCCCTCTTCTACTGTAGCTGCCTCCTCCTCTGTCTCTGGTCCTTCTTCCATAGGACCAGCCTGGATCTCTCAAGCTAAGTAAGTCGGCAAAGAGGAAAGTTCCCATCGCTCCGATGGACTTTTCAGTGATCCTAGCCAAAGGGGCGAAGAAGCAGAAGCCTGTTGCACGCTTCTCTAAAAGTGTTGTAGGTGAGAGAATCATGGAAATTACATACCCCGATCCCCTCAAAGAGAAAAAGGATCTGTCTCCGACAGATTTTACTGTGACCCAAGTCACAATGGGGACATCTTCTGAAAGTCTCCAGGGGGAAGCTCTTTCTGCGGTTGACGCTCTCACAAAAGCTTCAAGAGACAAAAAAGATAAAAGGCTACTAAAGGAGCAAAACAAATATTTACTCCAAGCCTTACGAGAAGATGGGTAGTGCGCCTCCCAAAATCTGCCGCCAAGAGACTTCGAGCTTCTCGGCCAGAGAAAATCAACGAATATGCCAAAATTGGCGAGCAGGGTATGGTGGTTTCCGCTTGGAGGAGCCAAATCCTCAAGGATAGTGAAAAAGTGATCACCGAGTTTGTCAATTTGTATCTGAACATCGGAAAGGCAAACAAGGAGCTCCAAGCATTAGCGGGGCCCATATCAGAAGAGCTGGAACATGCTAGACTGTAGCACGAGGCCTTCCAACAAATGTTCAACTGTTCAGTCGAAGATCTGGTCAAGTTCGGCGTCTTTGGCCATCCAAGGGCCCTCAACAAAATCATGTCCACTCTGGACTACCGGGTGGATCAGCTAGAATTTATTCTAGAAAAGATTGACAAAGTCAAGGAAGAAGCCCTGGATACAATGCATCAAATGGAGCGAATTGTTCTCAACATGTCTCCAGGGTTGCTCACTCCTTCCTTTACCTTAAGGTCAGCTGATGAAACCATCCGGATCTTCAAGGAGATCGTTTCTCAAGGAACGGGGCCAGAGGTCACATTTGACACTGAATCTATCAACAACATGTCGCTTTGTAGGGACTTCGTCGGGTTCCTCATTGAGGCGGAAAAGGATTTTCCAAACTCCCGAGAGAAGCTCATAGATGAGCGGGAGACTTGTGAGGCAATAAGCGATAGGCACAAGGATCCTTCTCAGGATCAACTTAGGCCAATAATTAACAAGTTTTTGGAATACCGCGCTCAGTTCCATATCTCATCACTGAGCAAAGATCAAAAAGCGAGGCTACCCCCTTTCGGTCGCGGGATGACGATGACAAGTAGTCTGCTCCTTCTTCTTCTTCTCTCTCTTCTCTGACTTTCTTGTTGGAATGTCTAAAGTATGTTGGCACAAATGATGACATCATCCATGTTGCATCATGGGATGATGTCATCCATCAAGTTGTCAAAAGTCAACATGACTTTTAGATATTTTGTAAATATCTTTGTAAATAGTTGTTGGCTCCTTTTTGCCTTCTTTCCTTCTCCTCTTCTATATATATTGGAATACTTGTTGTATTCATGTGGTGGACATTTTTTAGATGAAAATAGAAGTGAGGAGAGAAAGACTTTGAGCTTTCTTGTAACAGAAGAAAACAATAATACAAATATTGAGACTTTGTGCTGAATACCTGTGTTATGTGTCAGAACTTTCTTATGTTAGATCTGCACGTGTTTATTCTGTTAGATTCGATCTACTTTTACGTCATTTGCTCATCAGTATTGCTTTGTTTATTTATGCAAGTAGGTTTGGCTCTGTTTACTACCAACCCAAAAACATAAATCTTCTGACCTTTCTGCTTTGGAATTCATTTCTTTTCTCCCTTCGGACCTGTTCCTTCTTCCTCCTCTCTTTCATTCCTTTCTCTCTCAGGCCGGAAATAAACCTCTTTGGGATGAGATCCCAAACCCCCGAAGGCAGAATCTGTGAGACTTGCATAGATTCCTGCTGGTAGAATAGCAATAAACCAGTTTCGCTTTGCTGACTCAAAGAGGGGCTATGCCCTACACACTGTTGGCTCGTCTATCCATAGATCTGTCCAAGCGACAGATTTTCGGACCAATAGTTTTTGGCGACTCCACTGGGGAACGAATAGATCTGTCAGATCTATGATGGTGGTAAGATAGAAAAATCAGAAAAAATAAGAAAATCGCTGCCTGTTTGCAAATCTGAACTTTTTGTTAAAAATCCAAAAATTTGCAAATTTTGCTCTGAATTGAAAATTTTCTTCTGAGATCCATAGATCTGGCCTAGTTACAAATCTTTAGTTCGCTGAGTTTTTATAAAAATTAGTATTTTGCCGTAGATCTGGATTTTTGGCTGTTTGCTAAAAGTTTGAAACCCTCTGAAAAAAGTCAAAATCAGATCCAAAAATCAGCTTGCTAATCTTCCCTGCCATTTTATCCTCGTTGTTATTTGTCATTTAACCGCAATCGGTTTTCTGAAGAGGATAGTTTTAAATATTTAGAAAAGTATTTGCTGCTGGTTTTTATCAGAAAAACCAGAAAATCAGCAAGTATAACCAAAAAGAAAGTTTGAATCTGTGCCATAACGTTACAGATCTGGAAGGTACACTGGCGAGTGAACCTTTTACGCGCAGCAGGAGAGCCCGTGGAGAAGCTGATCCTACTTTCGATCTGCTTCAAAGGCACAATTTCAGCGTGACACCGGCATGTTTTTCAGCGCTAAGCTCGGCTAGCCGGACATCCAGGAGTGTCTCACCTTCACGAAGAAAAAGTCTTTCACAGGGGGCATCCACATCCCTTTGTAGTGCCTTGCTACTCAGCGGAACCACACTTCCAGCTCGTGTTCTCTTTCCGGCTTTTCAGATGGCGGTACCATGGGGAAACGCGATGGGTCCTTTGGCCTTACCACATCTAGTTCATGCGCTCCCTCACGGAAATCGAAAGAATTTTCCCAAATTCGATGGGAGTGGAAATCAAAGCACGGATTCCCACATATCTGCATTCATCATGTCATGCAGTATTTTGGATGTGACTCACGAAGATGTGTCGGTTCACCTTTTTCTTGAAACCCTACAAGGACCTGCAGCTGAAATGGTTTCAGCATTTGCTGGCCGGATCTATCACCAGTTGGGCCACCTTACGGGATGCTTTCGAAGACAGATACAAGCCTTCAGAGGATGCATTTGCATTATTATCACAAATCACTCACCTGAAGAAAGAGGAAAATGAGACCATGCGTGATTTTATCACCCGGTTCAATGCACTAATCAACCGTGTCCCTGTTGCCATGCTTCCAACGCCGGAAAATCAAAAGTGCTTCTTCGTAAACGCTATGAGTTTGAAAGTTAGTTTCTTACTCCTTCAAGAACGAGTTGCTACCTTGATTCTCACCCAAGCCACTGCCATTCGGATAGAGGATAATCTGATAATATCTGGCGAATTGAAAAAGGAATCAGCCAAGCCTAAATCTTTGGGCCCTTCGCCCACTACTTCGTCTGATCCAGCCTTTCAAAAGATGGCAAATGACTTGCTTGCACTAAAGAAGCAGTTGGCCCAGGCCTCCCCCAGTTCCTCATACCGGGATATTCCGCGGAGGAATTTCGTTCCTAACAATGTTTCACAAAGGCCGCGCCTACCTACAGCTGCTCCACGGTTGGCGCTTGAGGCTCCTCCGGTCAATGCTTTGGCCGAGATTGAAGAAGAAGAGTAGTATTATGAAGAACCTTCGTCTCAAGGTGAAGATGATCAAGATGTCGGTGAACCGACTGGCGACTCTACTATCGGGTATATGGAATTTGATGAGGAAGAATCTGATGAAGAAGAGGGTACCCAGGGATATGCAAGCGGACAGTCATATGTTGTTTTTACTCGCTTCATGAGGAAAAGAAGCGGAAGTTGCTGCCCATGTCCAGTAGGAGAAGGCCATGTCAAACGCGCCTCCGATCATTGCTAAAAGAGGTAATCCTCTTCCTACTCAACTCCCTGGCAAATCTTTTACAAAGAAATCTTTTCCCCTATCTCTCCTCCAAATCAATCCTCTCACATTCCTACCAAGGCCACCAATCCTTTTCCATCATCGCGAAGCGAGGGACTCATTCCCTCACCAACGCAACCCTTGGCCGCATTTGATATCATAGATCATGCAAAAAAGACCAAGATCCAAATGTCTGAAGCTGAGTACCTTCAGTCAAACCCCGAACAGCTTGTAAGATTGACCAAATATATTCAGAGTCAAGCTGTTGCATCTAAGCAGGTTTCCCCAAAAGGAATCCTTTCCACTCCCCCTGAATCCCACATAAATGTTGCTTCAACATCTGCGTCAGGTAAGATAGAGCCTTTCTATCTCTCTCTCCTAATCAATGGCCATAAGTTGAGTAACTGCATAATTGATTCCGGGGCTTCTGATAACGTCATGCCGGAAAAAGTCACCCATGCTTTGGGCCTCACTCTTACCAAGCCTTTCGGCAGATGTTATTCATTGGAAACCAAGCAGGTTCCGTTGGTTGGCCAAATCAAAGATGCGCAATTCACATTTGCGGCTTTCCCAGATAAAAGAGTAAAAATGACAGTCCTCGTTGCTGACATTCCGGCAGCCTATGGAATTTTGCTGGGAAGAAGTTTTTGCAGCGAAGTTGGTGGAGAAATTCATATGGACTGGTCTAAAGCTAGAATTCCAGTCAAAGGCGTAATGCAGACTTTGGAGCCAGAATCACAAAAGAAATACTTGGTTACTAGCTCTGAAGACCCCAAGGCCCAAATCCTTTTTGAATCATCAGGGATGGGGAACTACTTCTTATCTACCGAGACGGATAAAACGGGTGTTCTCGTTCAGGAAAAGGATCTTAATGAGATCTGGACCTTGCAGTTTGATGGAAGTTGCGTGACTAGTGGATGTGGCGCTGGGGCTGTGCTGATATCTCCCGAAGAGGAGGTAATTCCTCTCTCTTTCAAATTGTAGTTTTTCAACACTAACAATACTGCTGAGTATGAATCTCTGTTACTCGGTATGCAAGCCGCAAAAGAAAGAGGAATTAAAAATCTAAAAGTACAAGGTGATGCAGAGCTAGTTGTAAATCAGGTCAAAAGGATTTACCAAGTAAAAATGAGAGGCTCAGGCATTACCGTAATGCGGTATGGGACAACATTGAAGAATTCGATGCTTTTTCAATAGAATCCATACCGAGGGCTCAAAATGACATGGCCGATTCATTGGCCGTTTCAGCGTCCCTCATGCTCCCACACCCAGGTTTGAAAACAAACAAGTACACCATTGAGGTGGTTTTCCGCCCGAGCGTGCCAGACAATTCTCAGCATTGGCAGGTGTTCAACGATGATAATCAACTCATTGCTTTTCTGGAAAAGGCAGAAAATTTTAAAGAATTGCACTTTGAAGGGTCTACTTCCACTTGCCGTGAATCAGTCACCGATCAAGGCGACGAATCCGAAGGGAACGACGGCATATGTCAGCTCAAAGGAAATAAAATTCCAAAGGGCCTGGTTTCTCTGGAGCGCCTGTTCGACAGGCATGACCATTTTGTAAAAAAGAAAAAGCGGGATGACCCTGACTCATCCCCGGAAACCGAACCGGTCAATATAGGTTCGATAGAGCACCCGCAATTTGTGAACATTGGAAAATGTTGCACGCCTGAGGAGAAACGGAAATTTGTCAAGTTGCTAAAAAAATATATGGACGTGTTGGCGTGGTCCTATGCCGATCTAAAATATTTCAAGCCAAAGGACGTTCAGCATGATATCCCATTGAAAGAAGATGTCAAAGCCTTCCGCCAGAAGCAGAGGCACTATAATCCTAAGATCTCGAGTACTATCCAGGCTGAAATTTAGAAGATGCTGGATGCGAGAATCATCTTCCCTATCCATCACAGTACTTGGGTAGCAAATATTGTGCCAGTGCGCAAGAAAAATGGTGAGATACGCATATGCGTAGACTTTCGCAATTTGAACCAAGCTTCCTTGAAAGACAACTACCCTCTTCCGATAATGGATCAAGTTCTGCAAGCAGTAACTGGATCAGAGATGTTGTCCATGCTCGACGGTTTTTCAGGTTACAATCAGATTGAAGTTTCACCTGAAGATCAGTTTAAAACAACATTCACTACTCCCTGGGGTACATTTGCCTACAGCAGGATGCCTTTTGGCCTAACTAATGTTGGTGCCACTTTTCAGTGGGCCATGGATTTTGCATTCAAAGGTATGATGGGGAAAGTCATTGTGGTTTATCTAGATGACTTAACCGTGTTCTCTAAACAACGAAATGATCATTGTGATCATTTGGACAAGTGTTGGCAGTGCCGAGAACATGGGATTTCCTAAACCCAAAGAAGTCCGTTTTTGAGTCACGGAAGGGAAGTTGCTAGGGCATGTGGTTAGCAAAGAAGGAGCAAAGATAGATGCCGAAAGAGTTAAGGCTATTCAAATCCTTACTCTGCCTACAAGCAAGACTGGTGTTCATTCTTTCTTTGGAAAGGTGAACTTTCTCAGGCGTTTTGTTCCTGACTTTGCTGAGAAGACCCGTCACATATTGAACATGATGAAGGGGTCACCAAATTTTAGATGGAGTGAAGAGGGAAAAAGGTCATTTGAAGAAATAAAAGCTTCTGTTGCTCATGCACCAGTCCTGGTATGTCCCGATTTCTCCAAGGACTTCATCATGTATAGTTACGCATCTGAGCATACTGTGTCCGCAATCTTAATGCAAAAGAACTCGGAGGATGTTGAATCTCCGATCGCGTTCATGAGTTCTCCCCTCAAGCCTCACAAACTAAAAATGACTCAACTGGAAAAGCACTCGCCGCCTTGCCGTTGTCAAAGCAATGAAGAATTTCAGGTATTACATTCTAAACTCGCATACGGTGGTGCTGGTCCCTGACACGGCGGTGAAATCAATTCTAACTCAGCAGGAGTTAGGAAGCTTGCGAGGAAATTGGATCGCAAAGGTCCAGGAGTATGACCTGGATATTAAACCAACCAAGCTGGTGAGGGGCAAGGGCCTGTGTCAGCTAATGGCTGAAAACAAAGATTCGGAAAACCACGATGACGGGGGTGATCTGCCGCACCGATGAAACACATGACCGTGGAAGAGCACGATTCTCTCGCCTCTGGTTCTATTTTGTTGCAACTAGTGATGAGTGGTACTCCACATCGCTTTCTTCCTTACCTACGGCGAATGCCCAATGCACCTAACTGCAAAGGAGAAGCGCACTATAAAGCTCAGAGTGGCTAAATATGTCATCTGGGATGACGGTTTATATAAACGTGGGATAGATGGCATCTTTTTGCGATGTGTTGACAAACCCCAACAAGTAAAACTACTAGAAAGTTTTCACAATTCAGCCTGTGGAGGGCATTTCTCTTCCTCCGTAACTGCACACAAGATCATTCGAGCCAGGTACTATTGGCCGACGCTCTTTCAAGATACAGCCACCTGGGTGGCAAAGTGTGAACCTTGTCAGCAATTCGTCGGCAAGCCCAAGTTGGCTGCCTTTCCCCTAAGGCCGGTCATTATCAATGAACCATTCAGGCAATGGGGAATTGATTTTATTGGCGCACTCAATCCTCAATCAAGTTCGGACATAGCTATGTCCTTACAGCAACGGATTACTTCACCAAGTGGGTGGAAGCCATACCTGTCAAGCATGCCACTTCTGAGGTGGTTTGCAATTTCATTAAAGAAAATATCATTGTCAGGTTTGGCGTTCCAAACAAAATCGTTGTTGATAATGCTTCTAACTTCTCCTCACGAGAAGTTATTAGTTTTTGCTATGAATATGGGATAACTTTGGCTCACGCCTCAGACTATTACCCTCAGGGAAATGGTCAGGCGGAATCCAGTAACAAGAACTTGGTGACCATCATACGGAAGTTAGTAGATGAGAATCAACGAATGTGGCACAAGTCTTTGTACGACGCTTTGTGGGCCGATCGTATTACTCCAAAGAGATCTCTCGGCATGTCACCTTTTCAAGTATTATATGGCACTGATGCCGAGCTTCCCATTTCTGCGGAACTTCCTGCTCTGCGTTTGGCACGAGCCATCGAAGACGAAACTTTCCAAAATTCTCTTGAAAAGAGAATCATGTATCTGGCAGAACTTGAAGAAAAGAGAGTAAGGGTGGTCGACAGGATCACTGAACATCAGAATCAAGTTAAGAGGCTTTTTGATAAGAAGGCCAAGCAAAGAGATTTTCAAGTGGGAGATCTCGTCCTTTTGTGGGACAAGCGAAGAGAGCCAAAGGGCATGCACGGAAAGTTTGATTCCCTGTGGAGAGGGCCCTTCAAGATCAAGCAGCTCAACGGAGAGAATAGCTTCTATCTCTCATATCTGGATGGAACCGAACTCCCGCTTCCTTATAGCGGGCAGCATCTGAAGATCTTCAGGAAGTAGAGCTTGCTCTCTTCTTTGTATAGTTTTCTTTAAGTTGTGTGTTTGATTTCGTCGTGTGTTTGCTTTCGGTTTGTTGTGTGTTTCTTTTGCTCCCCCTCTGGTCGCCCTTGTTTTTGACTCTGTTACCCAATGGATAGGCACATGAGAACTGGGATTCTCTACCCCCGAGTTTGCTCAGGGATAGTCCCCAGAAAGAGCCAGCTGTTATCCCGTAAAATTGACAAGGGCAATTTCTTGATAACCATACCGAATTTTGTTTCGATCCTCGTTAGGGATCCCTTGCGTTAAACGTTGTAAAATCCCTTCCCGGAAATCTGGTTTTTTGAACTTAGTCTTTTAAGCCTTTTTGGTGGCGCATGAAATTGCTATGTAACACCAACTTTTGGTGCACCCCTTTAAAACCCTTTGGCGCATGATTTTCAAAGTGTCAACACACCTTTGGTGTGCCAAAGTATGTTGAGCCTTCTTGTGGTGCGCCAAGAAGCATGCGCCTTTGTTGGCACAACTTTTGTTGCGCCATGTTTTGGTGCGCTAAAGGGCGCACATAACTTCATGTCGACATAGCTTTTGGTGCGCCAAAGGCGCGCTTGATTTCTCTTGGAAAAATGTTTTCGTGCGCCAAAGGCGCACACTTTTCCTGTCGACAATTCTCATGCGCCCTTTAAAAGTGGGTGGTGCATTTATGACCAGCTCACCTATATATATGTGTTTGCGCGCCCAAAATGTCATTTTCACTATTCGCTAAGCACGTGATTTTTCTGAGCCTGTCAGCCCCTGCCTCGTCGTTTTCAACGCCTTGTGGACCCGTTGCACGATTTTTGCTATTTGTCCAGGTGAGAGGTTCTTTTCTCTTTCTCATGTTTTGCGTTCTGGTTTTAGCTTGCTGGTTGGTTTTTGATATACAAATGTTGAGCTAGCCCTCCCCTGTGCTGTCTTTCCTTATTTTTCCTCCCCCCCTCTTTCCAGATCTACTGGTAGAGGGTGTTATTTTGAAAACTTGGTCTGAAAACCCCTTTGGCTTGAAACATTATATCTCCCAAAGCAATCTTGGAAATGAAAGAAAGGAAAAGGGGTTGAACCATGTGAAAACTCTGTTTTTCCCTTGGGCGCACCAGCGCGTCTTGTTACACTATGAACAGATTTGCCCCCCATGGCGCATCTGTCCCCCTATTACATGAGCAAAACCCGTGCCAATGATAGCGCACCCATTTTGCCTCGCCGCATCATGAACTTCTGCACCCTACCTATTTAGCCCTGTAAGCTGTAATTTTCATGCGCCCTGCGCCCTGAGCCTAAAAATCTCTAACTCTTTCTTCTGCTAACATTCCAATGGAAGATCAAATGGCTAATTCAACCTTTTCGGATTGGGTCTCGCTTCTTCTTCATGCAGATCAGCAACTGAGTTCGAAAGAACATATGTCTACATCCAGCAAGAGACCCACCAAATCGAAAGGAAAGGCTAAGCTTACAGAGGAAGAGATGAAGTATAAATATCAAAGGGTCAGAATGCCCGAGTCACAGGCCGAATGCAGCATGGACGTCAGAGACTCAGAATTGGGGCATATCGACATGGAGGAATTCTGGGCCAGAACTCAGAAAGTTACAAGGAGTCCATGGATGGACAAACTAATAGGCAGTGCCCTGCACTTCACCGGAGGAATCCCGTCAGCGCCGTCAATAATGAATTTATGATGGTGGTTGCCCAGTGTTACAACAAAGACACAAGATGTGTCAAAAACAGCAAGGGCGAGGTAGTCATTAACCTCACTGCCCGTCATTTTGAGATCATACTCGGCATCCCTCACCACCGGCACTTTGTGGCCGTTAGCCAAGCAGAGTGCATCAAGGCCTGGGAAGACAATGAAGACCAATGTATGCAGCTAATGAATGAAGTGTACTTGAAGAACAAGAAGGTAGTAACCCGGTGGCCCCAAATCATCCACCGCAGTGACTTCTCAGAAGAGCTCAGTGATACCATTACCTTCCTGAGCAGGGTCTTCGGGCTTTCTGACGCCCATTACTTCCATAAATGGATGTTGCGCTACTTGGAAACAATGAACAAGAATTTGCCTGATCAGCACTTTTGCTGGGGGGAAATTATAAGCAGCACCATCTCCGAGCAGCTACAACAATTCAGCACAACGGGAGTATTCCATATGAACTCCTACGTGGTCTACGCTGCAGCGTCAGAGAGGGATTATCCAGGCCTAACACGAAGTGGAGTTTGGCCTCAGGTCAAGATATACGAGTACTACCCAGAGTTGAGGCTGGAGAATAGCATCTCCCAGTTCACAAAAGTTAACGATGTGTTTTTCTATCACATCATCTGCCTGCTGAGGCCGAATATGACTCATGGTCATACGACCAAAAACATAGTGGCAGCCACGGAGAAATGGGGGGCCCTGTTCACCCAATTTCCCACATTCACCTATCTAAGGGCTGCCAACTTTTTGGGAGAGCCAACCAGGCTACCAAGGTATGCTGGGCCTAAGCTGATTCTACTAGAGCTATCAAGGCAGCTGGTCACATACCACGAAAAATGCCTTAAAAGAAAGAAGGGTGGAACTCCTTTCCCCCTCACAGTGGGCCGATACACATGCTCTACCCACCACAAGGCGAAGGAAATGTTTGCAGAGCTGGAGTTACTTAATTTGAAACACGACTTCCCAGCCAGGCCTACCTTCGACCCAAGGGGCTGCCTGCCAAGAGCAAAGCTTGATCCAATCCATGTTCCTCAGATCGAGGATATTTATATTGACGTCCTCCATGAGGTAGAGCTCAGAAGAAAGGATCATTCTCACCTAGCATTGGCAGAAATCATCCAATATGGGGTAGCCATTGTCCCCAAAGGCTACCAAACAATAGAAGATGAAGTAGACAAGGTATATACTGATACAGATGGGGACGATTGGCCCTTTCCGGCCATTGATAGAACTAAAGCTCCTCAGACAATTGAGGAGAGGGTCAAGGAGACTTTGCGGAGGACAGAACATTGGTGCCGGATGAATGGCCTAATCTACCTCGGGGTTGATTTCACAACATCCCCATTGGGCAACGCGCCTCCACGATCCAAGAAGCAGCTTAAAGGCAAAGGTGTAGAAGGTGAATCCAGCACCATTCAGGAAGAAGCCCCTGAGAGTCCTCCTTCCGCAGCACCAGAACAGGTAATAACTCTGGATTCGCCAGAGAAAGAAGCAGCAGAGGATAGTCCCATAGGCCCATCCACTCAGGATGTCGGCATTGCTACCACAACCGAAGTTCCTTCCGTCCCTTCTTCTTCTCTTCCTTCCCCTCCTCGAGTGACTCAAGCGACCATCCCTTTGGTCGTGTCCTCTGTCCCTTCTTCTACTCTTTCCCCTGCTTCTTCGTCTATCTTCTCCTCCCTCACTGATCTGTCCTCCTCCATTTCTTCCCTCATCTCCGGGCTCCCTTCCCTTCCTATGTCTTCCGCAGCTGCAGTTTCCCTTCCTCCCGTGGACACTTCTTTGGCTATTCTCTCAATGCCGCCGCGTGTCTCCATGTTTTTCCCCTCTTCTACTGTAGCTGCCTCCTCCTCTGTCTCTGGTCCTTCTTCCATAGGACCAGCCTGGATCTCTCAGCAGCTAAGCCAACAAAAGAGGAAAGTTCCCATCACTCCGATGGACTTTTCAGTGATCCCAGCCAAAGGGGCGAAGAAGCAGAAGCCTGTTGCACGCTTCTCTAAAAGTGCTGCAGGTGAGAGAATCATGGAAATTACATACCCCGATCCCCTCAAAGAGAAAAAGGATCTGTCTCCGACAGATTTTACTGTGACCCAAGTCACAATGGGGACATCTTCTGAAAGTCTCCAGGGGGAAGCTCTTTCCACGGTTGACGCTCTGTCAAAAGCTTCAAGAGACAACGAAGAGAAAAGGCTACTAAAGGAGCAAAAAAAATATTTTCTCCAAGCCTTACAGAAGATGGGTAGTGCGCCTCCCACAACTACCGCCGAGACTTCTGAGCTTCTCAGCCAGGAGAAAATCAACGAATATGCCAAAATTGGCGAGCAGGGTATGGCCGTTTCCGCTTGGAGGAGCCAAATCCTCAAGGACAGTGAAAGAGTGATCACCGAGTTTGTCAATTTGTATCTGAACATCGGAAAGGCAAACAAGGAGCTCCAAGCATTAGCAGGGCCCATATCAGAAGAGCTGGAACATGCTAGACTGCAGCACGAGGCCTTCCAACAAATGTTTGACTGTTCAGTCGAAGATCTGGTCAAGTTCGGCGTCTTCGGCCATCCAAGGGCCCTCAACAAAATCATGTCCACTCTGGACTACCGGGTGGATCAGCTAGAATTTATTCTAGAAAAGATTGACAAAGTCAAGGAAGAAGCCCTAGATACAATGCATCAAATGGAGCGAATTGTTCTCAACATGTCTCCAGGGTTGCTCACTCCTTCCTTTACCTTAAGGTCAGCTGATGAAACCATCCGGATCTTCAAGGAGATCGCTTCTCAAGGAATGGGGCCAGAGGTCACATTTGACACTGAATCTATCAACAACCTGCTGGCCTGTAGGGACTTCGTCGGGTTCCTCATTGAGGCGGAAAAGGACTTTTCCAAACTCCCAGAGAAGCTCATAGATGAGCGGGAGACTTGTGAGGCAATAAGCGATAGGCACAAGGATCCTTCTCAGGATCAACTTGGGCCAATAATTAACAAGTTTTTGGAATACCGCGCTCAGTTCCATATCTCATCACCTGAGCAGCATCAAAAGCAGGCTACCCCCTTTCGGCGCGGGATGACGGCGACGCAGTAGCTGCTCCTTCTTCTTCTTCTCTCTCTTCTCTCTTTCTTGTTGGAATGTCTAAAGTATGTTGGCACAAATGATGACATCATCCATGTTGCGTCATGGGATGATGTCATCCATCAAGTTGTCAAAAGTCAACATGACTTTTAGATATTTTGTAAATATCTTTGTAAATAGTTGTTGGCTCCTTTTTGCCTTCTTTCCTTCTCCTCTTCTATATATATTGGAATACTTGTTGTATTCAAGTGGTGGACATTTTTTAGATGAAAATAGAAGTGAGGAGAGAAAGACTTTGAGCTTTCTTGTAACAGAAGAAAACAGTAATACAAATATTGAGACTTTGTGCTGAATACCTGTGTTATGTGTCAGAACTTTCTTATGTTAGATCTGCACGTGTTTATTCTGTTAGATTCAGATCTACTTTTCTGTCATTTTCTCATCAGTATTGCTTTGTTTATTTATGCAAGTAGGTTTGGCTCTGTTTACTACCAACCCAAAAACATAAATCTTCTGACCTTTCTGCTTTGGAATTCATTTCTTTTCTCCCTTCGGACCTGTTCCTTCTTCCTCCTCTCTTTCATTCCTTTCTCTTCGCAGTAGAAATAAACCTACTGGGATGAGATCCCAAACCCCCGAAGGCAGAATCTGTGAGACTTGCATAGATTCCTGCTGGTAGAATAGCAATAAACCAGTTTCGCTTTGCTGACTCAAAGAGGGGCTATGCCCTGCACACTGTTGGCTCGTCTATCCATAGATCTGTCCAGTGACAGATTTTCGGACCAACAGGGTGATAGAAATATGTTGATTTATACCCTATGTGGAGCAACTATGCATTGAGGACTATAGACAGAGATAACCTTTTGGAGTGGTGAGAAGTGAGAATCACCTTGTATAATAGGTTTCTTAGAAGCAATGTACCTTCACAGATACGTGAATTTCATGGGAAGGATTCTTATTCGCATCATGTTAAGAAGTGTGAGAGACTATGGACGAGAGGGTAGGAGGCCTTTCCTCCATCACTCCGGGTACATAATTTCTACGCAAATCTCGGTGGTTGTGCACATGCATGGTATGTTCATGTAGAATTAACAAGAGAAACTTTAATTGGTAAGAGATGACTTCAGGTATGATTAAGACCTTTGACTATTTTTCTATTAATCTCTCGGTGAATGAAGCATTAAAGATCCTTATGATGGGGGATAGTGCAAAGGATGAGGAACTCCTATTAGATATGTTTAGAGAGTTAGACTTGGAGACACACTTTGATGAAGAGGATATAGATGAAGACAAACTTGGGCGCACTTAGTTGGAGAAAGATAAGGGTAAGTCAAGTTTACATGATTGATGATGAAGAGGTAAAGAATCTATATATTGACCACACTGTAGGCATACATGAGGTCTTGGATAGTGCTGATGAGAAGGTGTGCACATACCACGAGTCTATGAAAAGGAAGAAGGTCAATAGGGACAAATACAAAACCTAAAGAGGTAATTATTGGTGACTATTGGTGTGAACAAGAGGTGGCTAAGATTATTAAACTATTGCGTGAATTCCAGGAATTATTTCCACGAGGTTATCATGAGTTGAAGGGAGTGCATCCCTCTTTAGGTAAGATGAGGATCAAGTTAAAGGAAGGTGTGTGCCCGGTTAGGAAGAGGTCGTACAAAATAAACCTAATTTGCACGTCAAAGTCAAGGAAGATATTAATAAGGTGTTAAAATATGGAATCATTGAGCCCATTAAGGATTCAGAGTGGGTTAGCCCTATGGTGATAAACATAAAGAAGGATGGTAGGATAAGGATATGTGTGGATTATAGATATTTTAATGTTTCTTGTGTCATATATCCTTTTACCACACATTTTATAGAGAATATCTTGGAAGGCATTGCGGGGCATGAGATTTAATCTTTCACTGATGGATTCTCTAGTTACCATCAGGTGTGGATTTCTAAAGAAAGATCAAGAGAAAAATGTTCACCACTGAGTGGGGAAGTTTTGCATACACCTTTATGACTTTTGGATTGAAGAATGTGCCCATGCAGTTTTTCGCGCATCGGTGTACAAGCATTTCATGACTTTATTCATAAATGTTTACATGTGTACTTGGATGATTGGACTATATATGGGTTATTAAAAGATCAATGTGATAATTTGAGGCTTATTTTTGAGAGGTATTGATAGTTTATCATCTCTCTTAACATAAAGAAGTGTTTCTTTACTACACCCTTTGGAGCTTTGTTGGGACACATTATTTGCAAAGAAGGCTTGTTGGTAGATCCTGCTAAGGTTACAATTATCTTAGGCTTGGAGGATCCTACCAATTAGAGTGAGGTGCATGCGTTCTTAGGACATACATGTTATTACGAAATTTAATTAAATGATTCGCTAATATTTTCATGCCCTTGAAGGAATTGTTGAAAATTAAAGGGAAGTTCTATTGGAATGAGGCGTGGTAGGTAGCATTTGAGACATTGAAGGAAAGACTTACTACGTGCCCATTCTAGACTTTCCTTCTTGGGATAAACCATTTCATGTACATGTTGATGCCTCTAGCATGGCCATTGGTGCAGTGTTAGCACAACCTAGTGATGGGATTGTTGATCATCCTATCTATTTTAAGAGTAGGAAGTTGACACCAACTGAGAAGAATTATACAACTACAGAGCATGAAGCTTTGTCTATGATTTACGCGTGGAACAAGTTTAGAAAATATTTGTTGGCAACTTGTTTTATATTTTATACAGATCACATAACACTTAAGTACTTGGTTAATAAGCCCATTTTACAAGGGTGCATATGCCGTTGGATTCTCTTGTTTCAGAATTTGACTTTACAGTGGTGGTAAAGCCAGGAAAGAAAAATTCTGGACTAGATCATTTGTCAAGGATTAACTTGGGTGAGGACATGTAGAGCATTGAGGACACAATGCCGGATGCACAATTGTTCATATTGAACTATGCCCTTTGACTTAGAAGACATTGTTGTATTCTTGTGTACTAGTCTCGGTGCACGCTGAAGGGACAAAGAGCTTAGAGAAGAAACAACTTGCCATACATGTCATGTCGTATATGTTGATTAGTGGAGATTTATACAAGTTAGGTCATGATGAATTTTTTTGCCATTTTGTACTTGAGCATGAGCGTGAAGCTATAATGGAGGAAGCTCATGGTGGGATTCCCGGAGGACATTATGCAGGTAATACTACTTTGGGTGCAAAATTTTGTTAGTTGGATTTTGGTGGGAAACACTATATAAGGATTGTAAATAGTATGTCGGGGCTTTCGATCATTTTCGGACCTTGGGAAGCTTAGGCATAAAGATGAGATTCCCTTGAGGCCTATTATGAGTGTAGGACCTTTTGAGAAATGGGAGATTTACTTTGTAGGGCCTATTTCCCCACCAGCGCATAGGACTGGGTCACGCTATATTATTACATGTATAGATTATTTGACTAGGTGGGTAGAATCAATGCTACAAAGGACTACATGGAAACTACAATGACAAAGTTCTTATGGGAAAACATTATCAATAGGTATGGATGTCTATTGAGTTTGACAAGTGATAGGGGCACTCATTTCCTTAATGAGAATATTAGGATATTATTGGTAGAATTTATGGTGGCACACCATAAAATAACCCCATATCACCCATAGGCCAATGGGACTACTGAAGCTTTCAACAAGATATTGGGACACACATTGACAAAGATTTGTGATGTTGGAAGAAAGGATTGGGATGATATAGTCTCTCATTGTACTGTACTATGCGCATATAGGACAACCTACAAGAGGTTGAATAAGGAAACACCATTTCAGTTGGTGTTTGGCATAGAGGTTATTTTACTAGTGGAATTCAAATTACCCTCCCCGTGTATTTGCACGCACAAGAGGAAGAGACGATGAAAAGAACTTGAAGAGCCTATAGATAAAATTATGCGATTGGATGAAAGGCGTGCCATTGCACATTGGATCTAGAAGATAGAAAAGGCCAAGTAGAAGGCATGGCATGATAGGTGATGAGTCCATAAATCGACTCATCATAACATCTAAATAACTATAAAATTTACTCCTAAAACCATTAATATATGCATGAGAATGTTCTAGATAGTTATATCTAAAGTGGAAAGTGATGTATTTCCCCTTATTTTGTCTTATGCAAACTAATGACTAATGAAACTTTTACTAACTGCTTTGTTGAGTGATTTGGTGACATATATAGGCTTGTTAGATGCATTTTCTACCATTTTGAGCAATTGCGATCAAGGAGAGCGAGTCCATGCCACTACGCCATTTGGAGGATTGACCCACAACCATCTATAAATGAGGACCCCTATTTCCAACAAGATTATAGGGTGTCATGGAACTTTTATGAAGTTGTTATCGGCTAATCTGATGCCAATATTTGTAGCATGTGTTGTAATCAATTGTTTCTATAAGACACCTCATTTGAATCACATTACGTAGTCTTTACATTTTTACAATAGTTTATAGAAATGTTTATTCTCGGTTGCACTATGGAGTATGTAATGAACTTATTTCGATTAGTATAATACATGCTATTTTGAGTATACGTTTGTGTTGAGAACCTCAATCCCAAAGTAGAACAAGGGCCCACTCAACTAAGGAGATTGGAGGATTGGTATTTCATGCAAGATCTTTATATTTTCTCAATTTCAATTTCAGTATCTTGGTTTGAAAATTATCTAAATTCAATCTTGTATTCCTTTATTTTAGCACATTTCCTTTATTGTCATTTGATTTAAGCAAGTATTTCATTTCCAGCAAATGTTTCCTTTAACAAGCATTTCATTTCAGAGATTTGTTTCAAAGAGAATAGACATAGTTTATATTCCTTGTTCTCCATAGATTAGAAGCTTTGATATTCTAGTAGTTTAAATATTTTACTTGCTTTCATTAGTTTAGAAGTATGGAAAAAGAAAATTGAAACTAAACAAACCCCCTGAAAATAGAACCACCATAATACTTGAGTTACAAATCAAATTTTCTACATATAACCTTGAACACAACCCTAGTTTATAATGACATCAACATTTGAATAGGTTGATTAAATGATTGGAAGTTACAATGACCCATCATTTTTGGTGCTGTTTCTGGGACACCATAAGAAAAACACACCATTCTATTCACATTCCATGTTATGGGTGTTAGTGAAGTTGAGCTATGCAACTAGTAGAAATCCTAAGCCTTTCCTTCACAATAAATATTGATGCACAAGCCACAAGACGATCAAGGGAGATTTATACCTCACAAAACTCAAATAATATCCCCAACTGGAGCACGTGTAGTAAACACTGATAACACTACTCTAGAGTGACACTAAATTTAACAACATGCTTGTGAGTGATACTTGAACATTTTGCATCATCTTATTTAGAACTCTGAACAAATTTTAGAAATGGGAGATAATGGAAACGATGACGATAGGCCCTTAGGTATAACCTTTACCTACCCCATCGTCCTAAGCGAGGATGAGGAATCACCTATGAAAAAAATTTCCCCATCCATTATGCCTATCTTTCGAGGAATGTCCATAGTAAAGCTAGAGCAATTCTTATTTGAATTCAAAGTCCTCTATCAAACATATGACTACAAAACAGATAACAAAAAACTCAAGCTCTTTCCTTCCACCCTCAAGAATCTACCATGAGGTGGTTTATGGGATTTCCCTCTAACTCCATTCATTCATGGGAACATATGGAGAATTACTTTTTGGAAAAATACCAAGACTATTGTAGGGAAGAGATAGGAGGGAAGAGTTCTTTTAGATGAGACAAAAAGAAGATGAAAATTTGGAAGATTACTTGGACAAATTTCTTTTTGTCCATAGGAGAAGTGGTTATGAGTTGAATGCAAAAATAACCAAGACAATATTCCTTAAAGGACTTGATGATGAAACCAAGGAATCCCTCCATCTCATGGGAGGAGGTGATGTACACAAACTCTCTATGGCACAAATTGTTGAGTTATGTAGGAGCTACTCTAGAATAAGGGGAGGCATTAGGAGAAAGAAAACATCAAAACATGCCTTTGGTACCTCAAAAATTCTAGAGGAGATGGCCAATATGAAAAATACATCTTGACACAATTAAATTCAACCATGGATGGGTTGAAAGCTAAGAAAATGCTACAAAAGAGCCTTTAGACATATATTGTCCCAGATTCGGAAAAGACATCCTTTGAAAGAATGTCCTTTAGATATCACAGAAATGTGTCTGATCTATGATGTCCCTAACCATGACACTAACCATTATACTCTCCTACCTCAGCTGAAAGAAATATTAAATGCTATGACTCAAATAAATGGAGAGGTAAACTTTGTTCAAATATCAAATAATTGGTCTACTTACGCCCTTAGACTGCTCGAACCCTAGATGATGTCATGCCCCAAACAGATTCCTCCCCAACACAGGGGACAACCTAATTGGACACCACCAAACTAGATGGCCTACCCAAATCCACAACCATGGATGCCTCCATACAATCAGCAAGGCTAGACACCACCAACTAATGCACATCCATGGCCAAACCAACAATGGTCACCCCAAAAACTATAATCAGCCAAGGAGGTTTACACAATAATAAAAAGCTTTAATGCCTCCACCACAACAAAATTACCAACAAGGGAAAGCAACAAAACTCAACTTCCATCCCAACTTATCTCAAACCCCAAAAATCAACAAACAACCTCAATTAGTGAAGCAGGCAGGGTGAGACAATGCAAGTTAATGCCATTAATAACTTACAACTGAGATCTAGAAAAATAGTGAACAATCCTCCAATAGTTATTACTAAAGTACTTGAGGAAAGTGAGAGAACTAAACATGTTCCACAAACACAAGAAACTAGGGATGACTAGGAGAAAGACAAGAATGTGCATGCAACTCCTTTCCCATAGAGATTAAAATAAATGCAACATGGGGAAGAGACAACACTGGTTCAAGAGATGAAAATTTGAATATTGAGGTCCCACTCTTAAGAGCAATAAGGGACATTCCTAAGTTAAACCAAACCATTAGGAACCATTACATAAAGACACCAAGAAGGAAGAAGAAATACCCAAAAACAGTCAAAGTAGAAGGAAATCTAGCTGACCTTGTAGTTGGAAAACTTCTTTCACCAAAATATGGGGACCCTGGGAGTCTAGTCATCACTATTTTTGTAAATGGTCAGTCAATATATAACATTTTGGTGGATCTTGGTGCTTCCATCAATTTCATAATGACAGCCACATTTAATTTGTCATCCTTGACATGATTATAAATGCCAACCAATACTATCTTCCAGGTTAGCAATCAATATATTGTTGTACCAGATGGAGTAATTGAGGATGTTATGGTTACGGTTGAATCTTGGGAGTATCTGGTAGATTTTATGGTCTTACATCCTAAAGCTCAAAAGATGGGATATCCAGTCATCTTAGGAAGACCCTGGCTAGCTACTGTTGTTTCCTACATTGATTGTAGGTCAAGAAAAATGACTATTTCAAATGGACAAAAAGTAAAGAATATTTCTCTTTATCCTCCTACCCAACGAATATGTGGATGTTTGTGAATGTGTGTGGGTATATTTTTGGATACTAAAAACATGATTTCTTCTTATCTGGCCACTATTGCAGTGAAAAATCATATGGATAAAATTACTGAGACATACTCATTGTTTGATCATCAGTAGCTACGGAAAGCAAAATTATGGCTACGGAAAGCAAAATTATGAACCCATAAGAGAAAATCACCTCGGTAAGTGAACTTTGTATAAAAGGTTGTGACAAGATCTATGATTACCATGAAGGCCACACATCCATTGATTTTCATTGTCCTTTAGCCAAGATTGTATCCCTTGAAAACATGACTATTTTTCACATGCTACAACCTCATGCTTGTCCCTTGAACTCTTTGATTTCGAGATAAAACTTATTATTTTGAAAGACACTAAACAAGTAATCTGTTGAGGTAGGAAAAGAATTGACCATTGGTAATAACTTAGAAGACAACCAAGAGACTAGGGTCATAGATATCTTGAGAAATCATTCGCAAGATTTTGCATGGGATTATACTGATATGAAGGGGATTCATCCAAGCATTTGCAATCATCATATTTACACTGAGGATGTCAAACCAGTTAGATAGCCACAATGAAGGATTAACCCAACACTAAGAGACATTGTCAAAAATGAAATAGATAAACTGTTGAGGGTAGGATTCATCTATCCAATATTTGATAGTCAATGTGTATCACTTTGCTTGCATAGATTGTAATAAAAATGGTAAGTGGAGAATTTGTATAGATTATAAGGAGCTTAATAAATCCACCAAGAAAGATTACTTTCCCTACCCTTTATAGATCAGGTTTTAGACAATTTGGTAGGTAAGAAATACTTCTCCTTCTTGGATGGGTTTAATAGATACAACCAAATTAGTATAACACCTGCTGATCAAGATAAGACCACCTTCACTTATCCTTGGGGTACATTTACATATAGAGTTCTACCATTTGGACTTTGTAATGCACCTACCACCTTTCAGAGAGTAGTTTTAGCTATTTTTGTAGACCTCACCAATGATTGTGTTGAAGTTTATATGGATGATTTCACTGTCCATGGGTCTAATTTTGAGGAATCTTTGAGCAATCTTGAAAAAGTGTTAACTAGATGTGAGCAAGATAACCTCTGCCTAAGTCATGAAAAATTCTTGATAATGGTTGATCAGGGAGTTATCTTGGGTCATCATATTTCTTCTAAGGGTATCCAAGTTGATCCTAAAAATATAGAAGTCATTACTAAGTTTCCCACACCAACAAATCAGACAGACATCAAAATTTTCCTGGGACATGTAGGTTATTACAGACGGTTCATAAAATATTTTAGTAAGATTGTTGCACCAATGTTCTCTCTACTAGAAAAATATTGTGTTTTTAACGTACTTGTAGACACTAAAATTGGGTCACACTCCCTTGCTCCCTTTCCAAATAACCACTCAAGCATACTCATCTAACCACGACTTTCCACCCCACATTAATATTAATTTAATTAACTTAATTAAAATTAATACACATCCTCACAATATTCATTACTTAATTAGTTTAATTAAGCTAATTTCCACCTCACCTAGACACCTCATCCAACCACCTCACCCTAGACCTATTCTTGGCATGTTTCCATAACTAACAATAACTAAGTCTTACTTGCCTTAATAAGCTAAGATTTGGTCTAACCCTACAATCTCTCTAACCACATTCCCACTCATTAGAAGGAAGTTTCCATTCTAATCCATGAGAATAAACTAACTAGGCCAAGAAATAAGAAAGATCTACCCATTTTAGTAAACCTAGGGAATCCTGCCTTAACTGATGCTGGTCACCCCTAAACCGACGCCGGTTAACCTGAGAACCATCGTCGGTTACCATTTATTTACCCAAACAGGCTTATTTTTGGGTTGGCACATTCTGAGAGCAAAAAAGGGAGATCAGAGCTGCATGCAAGTGATACAAGCATCCTTTTACACATCCAGACATCTAAAGCCATCACCAAGATCAATCATAGAGCCATTGCATTCATGGGCACTCCGGGAAATCACCGCTACATGACCATACAAGTATTCTTCGATCAACCACCTCCACCACTCAGCCATCAGATCCTTAACACAGTAAGTATGACCCTAACCAGTATGGTTTATTTCAGTTAGTAACCTTTATTACTCATGTAATTAATCTAATCTTTGCATGCTTTTTGCTTCATCACCCACTTACCCGTGAACTCAAATATCTCTTCACCCATATCACCAAATCACCAATCCTCACCTGTTGTATACCTCTAAGAATATCTAAGACCTCTACAGACCTTCCCATTCATTCTCCCAAACTTTATTTGACCTCAAATCACCCCTGCCATTTAACCTATTTGAGTTTCTTTTACCTCGACCATACCGATGCCGGTTATCCACAACCATCGTCGGTTCTACCTAAATAGGCATCGGTCAAACCTAACCGATGCTAGTATCTATGTTTTACACCTTGACCAAGAACAGAACCAACAATCACCCTACTAGTTGATCTAAATAACCTGAGATCGACCTCGGCCGACTCAGTCCCAAGACTTGACACTTCATCTCTCGATCCAACCATAGCCTAGCCTATTGTGATTGGATTTGCTTATTGTACTTAAATGAGATACCTAAATCATATCAACTACAGTAGGAATTTGTTTATTTCTCACATTAACTTGTTTTAAATAGTGGATTGACAGCCATCTAGGAAGTATCACACTTCCCGAACTAGCATACACTAGGTAGTCCACTGTCATATATCATTTAACTATCTTTTTGTGGTCTTGTTTTCTATTACAGGTAGTTCCTCCTATCCAAAAGGAAGCTCTCACATTCAGCTGTGGATCAAGAAGTCAAAATGTGTGCAACAACCATCAACCAACCAACATTTAATGTATTCCTCCTTGGCCCTTACCCTTATCTGTTTCGTCATTTCAAAAGGTAAAGAAAATGGTGAAACATTTTGGCACACCTGTGGGACCCATCAGGGGTTCTTTTGCATTTATTCATTCCTAGGTGAAAGTTGTGTGTTTGTTTCCCTTCGAAAATCTTCCACATTAATTTTCTTCTTTGGAATCATTCTCCTTCTTTTTATTGTCTAAAAACAATCATATTTTTGGTGCTTTAAAAAGAACACATCTTCCTTACTTTTGTATTATATTAGTGTAAGAGCATCCCTCTTCGTATTCATCTCTTGCTACATCGAATATCACACTTCGATTTGGGCTTAAAACACTTACATTGCATTATTAGCTCACATTAAAGCCGAGGGAAACCTATACACTAGAAGTCATGTCCAGTTGATGGTTGACACAAAGAATCATAGAAAGCACATTCGCTTTCTCTTTGTCTTTACAAAATTACAAAAATTTAAATTTACACATCTTCTTAAACAACACCCCACCCGAGAAGAAGCTATCAATGATCACATGATTAGAGGATTGAATGTGGGCACCCACTGGTTATCTCTATCCAAGACTCCCATCGAGCACGGCCCGCCCCCACCATAACATACCAAACATCTCCTTTTAGATATATTTCTTCATAGAATCCTTCCTCACCAAAAATCTATTCTAAAGTTCATGAGTCGGTCTTATAAATAACATAAGCTAAACAAACATAAGAAAATCATTGTTAGGATCATGCTTTTTATTAACATTCTTCTTGACCTGGTTTGAGGTGTGAGACTATGATTCTCCATTTTTCTTCTTCCTTGCACACTCCACTATAATAATTGGAGCATTCGACTTTTTTGAGTGTGCCAGGGCCCCATCTCCTCATTCTCAGGCTTCTGAGTTTGATTCTTCACTTAATTTAATTCACAAAACCTAATTTCTTCATTTCTTTCTAATTTCACAGTCACCGACGCTTCGGTCTAGTGATCACAGTATGTCGCCGGTTTATTTGATCATTATCGGTTAAACCCTAACCGGTGTTGGCTTCTAGATTTCTAGTTACTTTACCTAGAATAGCTTTCATCACTGCTTCTGTTCTATTTCTGGCCCTCAGGGCATCATCATATTTCTCCCTTGTTGATACTTACTTGTCATACACAGTTTTCACATATACACATCCAACATTCCTATTTCATTTTTTTGATATCTGGTTTCTTCCATAGTGACCGGTATCGGTTTTAGAAACCATCATCTCGGTGTTACCCCAACCATCACTCGGTCACCACCATCATCGGTTTTCCCATAACCACCACCGGTCAACCTAACCATCGTCGATTGCCTGTGTTTTCTTTTTCAAAATCTAGACATTAACCATATTCACCTCCCGGACTCCATTATTCTTCGTTTCTGTTGTTTTCTGTGTCGTCTACATAATACAGTCTTACCAAGTTAGCACTTGTTCACATGGTGCTAACTTACAGCCAGACTAATGCCCTCATATTCCATGCTAGTTGTCAACCACTCCCACCTAGTCCCTCACCGCCTTCCATCTTGTCACCCATGGATCTAACCTTACCTACCACCATTGTTGTAGGCGACGAAGAGTTTGCACGACTCCTTGATCAGAATCCCATGGCCTTATAGTTATACCTTTCCCACTCTTCCACCCGAGACTCCTCTGGTTAGTTGATATACAACATGCATGTATCAATCTCTCCTACCCTTATTCCTACTACTGCATCAGCCCCTAATAATGTAGCATTACCCTCACTTGCTTCACCCTAGTAGTTTCACAACTAGGACCCATACCCGCCATGACCACCATGTCTCTGACAGCTTTCACTCGCTCTGTCATATCTGTTGTCCCCTCATTGAACACCTGCACCATAACATGGTCTCGCACCCATTGTCTCACAAATACCCATTGCAACACAACCACCCGTGGTGTCAGTGACCCTACTCCATTCCAGAATTTCATCCTCTCCATCCCACAAACACTTCCCCAATCGTTACTGCAGTCATGATGACCATCCCACCTACATACACCTACTATCAACAACCCCCTATGTTGTCTGTCACCCATTCTAGATATGCACCTTCTATGTTGGTTCCTTAGTCTCAACCTCCCTACCGGTTCGGTATATGCCTCCTTATGCCACAGGAGGTGTCCCCTCATCACAACCTACTAATGACCTCATCAAGTTGATGATGGAAAAGATGAAGACACTAGAAGCATCGGTTTATGGCTCACGAAATTCCCTTACCTATGATGAAATTTGTAATGAGATTATTCACCCATCCACTCCTATTCGACCATACCCGTACATTGGGAGATGCCAAAATTCTACCACTTCAATAGCAAAAGAGGATCCACAACAACATTTGTGGTTCTTTAAACATGGTTGTTACCTGATTGCCCATGATGACGCTTTAAGTTTTAGGACTTTCCCAATGTCCTTGATCGGACTCTGCATTAGACTGAATACAGTGGGCTACCAAAAATTCCATCTATTCTTTCAATCAAGTAGCCTGTGCCTTTTTAAACCATTTCTTGATTAATATTATCAAGAAGGTTACCATGACTGATCTGTATTCCACTCGTTAGTACAACGATGAGTCTATCGCTGAATTTGTCACTCGTTGGCACAACTTAATCAATCAACTCACATTTTAACTACCTCAAACTAAACTCATAGAGTTGTTTACTCGGGCCTACGCTAGACACATCTCACCAACCCTACAGGTGCAAATTTTCTATACTTTTGATGAGGCATTCACTATGGCATGGAAATTGGAAATTTGTGCTATCAAAGAAAAGAAGATTCAACTTCGTAACAAGAACATCGCATTCAAATCAAACAATGCTTCTTCATTTACAAAACCCCAAAAAAACTATTCAAAACCCAAAGGGTTTTCTAATGCCGTAGTCCTCAAAGCCAACCCCGCATCAATCAAACCCAGCCTAACCCCTTCTAATTTGTCTCTCTTGTCCAAGCTTTCCAGTTCAGACAGGAACAACAAAAATACACTTCCATAGGAGAATCTTATTCTTCTGTATTAGAAAATCTTGTGAAGGCTGGTGCCATTACCCTTCCACCTATAAAACCACATACTGGTTTTGACCTTTCCGAACAACCCATGCCCCGATGGTATAAGGAACATGAATTTTGCAACTATCATCGTGTCAAAGGTCATAGCGACAATAACTGCATCACCTTCAAGAATATTGTCCAAGAAATGTTAGATAAACGAAGATCTAGTCTTGGATAGCCCGAACACACCCGCTAACCAAAACCTACACATATTTAAGAAGCCATCCGCCCCATCTTCCAATCAAGCTAGTGACACTTCAAATAGTGATAGTAAGGTTCACAAGGTCCATGCTATTTTTGATGACATACCAGTTGCTTCCCAATTGCCTCATGTTCCTTCCATACATGAGATCTTAGCCCGAGATCCCCTACCTGAAAACTAACCAATGTCATCTACTCCCCCACCCATGGAGACACCCCCTTCATTTTCTTCTTCACCCATGGAAGAGCCTATAATTAGCACGCCGCCTTTGACCCCTCAAAATTCCAAGCGCTTATCAAAGACACCTCTCCTACTCATAGAAGATGTAGGTCCACCACCTACACCCACACGAGGAGAGTCCATCTCGGTTGACCCGTCCTCTCCTCTACCCATGGAGGAGGCTATAGAAGTACCATTGCGTATAGATGACCATTCACCATCGACCTTCAGAGCATGTTGATCTACTTTTGGCTCTCTTACCCACAGAGTCCAAGGCTAACCATTTCCCTGTATCTCAAACACATTTTACGGGATTGCCACTTGATCCATGTCAACCCCGCCTACATCAGTACCATTCTCACACTTGGCTGATCACCTAGACTATGTTGATAGAGCCTTACTTTGGGGATGCCTTCTACTTCCTGTTTCAACACAAATGTAGTTGTCCCCTATTGACACCTCCACTATCTATCCAAAAGTGTTTCAGAAACCAAACCAAACACAATCATGACTATTGCAATGCCTTCCACGACACCACCCCTGGCCCAACTCACACCTCTACCCATAACCCAATATACACCTACACCCAAACACCTACCCTCGCCTATATCATCACCCTTACCTAAACCTACCCCTACCTTAGGGATCATACCAACAGCTAGCCTTACTCACCCACCCATCAAATTAGATTTAGCTACATCTTCCAAAACTAATACCAAACTTAAACCAGCCCCTAAAACAAAGATCCAATCTCCTAAATCTCATACACCAACCTCGCCTACCACACCACTATCACCTTTACCCCTTCCGTCCATCCTAAGACCTCACCCCCTGACCTTGGCCAAGAAACCCCTATCCACCAACAAACCAAGAACCCAACAGCTCGCTTCCCCATCGTAGACCCCTAATATACCCAAATGACCCACACAACCTCCACCCTCACCCGTAACCTCCTTACCACCCATACTTCCAATACCGTCAATAAATTCTTCACTACCCATGACATTTTCTTCTCTTTCACTCACACCTCCTACCCAACCTACACCACCTACCTCCACAACACCTCGATTACCCCCGTGGGTAACCCATCCCCTTCCACCATCTAATTTTCCCTCTACATCTCATACACACATGTCACCTTTTCCCAAAAAGACGTAACCTAAAGCTAAAAATCCACTACCCTCCAATAAGGTAGTTAAACCGACAAAACCATCCATCACCAACTCTTCTACCACGCCGGTATCCAAGCATATGCATCTAAGACCTAAAACCACACCACACACAAAACTCACAACCGAATCTACTCCCTCTCTTGTAAATCCTCTTCCTCCAAAACTAGCCATACCTATACCCAAACCCACATTCACCTCCCATTGTGATCCACTAGCGGGATCCTATGCCAAAATCTTAACCAATCTCCTTGAAACTTTCATCATCACATTATTGCCCCTTAGACCTTATGACCCACTCAAACCCAAACCAAAAGGGTTTGACGAAACAAATATTTGCGCCTACCATCATGTGTCATGACACGATGTAGAGGATTGTAAGGCTTTATAAACCACTCTTGTCCAATTGTGTCCTCCTGAAGAAAACTTTGATGATGATGATCTTCTTGATGAGGACCCCATTTCTCCTTCACCAATTTCCACAGATCCTCTCCCATCACCTACTCAACAACCAAGATCTCCACCCCCACAACTCTTTGATCCATCCCTAAGATTTAAAATTAACATGGTTCGCATAAGAGAGTTGGCCAAACCACCACCCAAATGCCAATGTGCCCTACTCATCTCACAAAGCTCATATCCGCCACTAGGCTTTTGTCCCTCTTTTATTAAACCTTACATGAAACACCCTCTTAGATCAACATGATCAAAATTACCACCCATGCTTAGAAAGACAAGGGAAATGAGAAAGCAAGTGGCCCATCAACCAAGCATGTACCCAGATACCATCCACACCCACACCTAAAGTCATCATTCAAGGTGCTTCATATCCCATTTCCGACGAGGTCACACATCGCACAATGCTAAAACTACTACACCAATCCCCCTCAAGATGTCTTTATATGACCTCATCCAGACCTTAGAGTCGCATCGTCAAGCCCTCATGGAGGTCCTTCAATCTATCAAAGTCTTACCAAATGACCCCACACCCGTAGCCTCCATTATTACCCCCACCATGTGGCATCTCTCACTAGGTCATCGACTTCTTATACACCTCCACCTACTCACCAAGTGGTTATCCTCGATTTTCAGATTTAGGAAGTACTCCCTTCTAGTTTGATGACCCCGACCCTACTCTTTTCATCTATATTTTTATCGATAGTATATGCATATGACGTGTTATGATCAATGGCGGTGCTAGCATTAACATCATCTTTTCCCATGCATATGAACAAATGTAAATACCGCCAATTACATGAACGGTAACCCAATGATGCTCCACTCCTTCATTGACATCTGACCTCTACCCTAGGTACTTGTTGTTCTCCATGTCCACGTGGGTCTCCGCCTTTGTCCCAAAAATTTTATATGTCCTGAAGGGGAGTTCCAATATAAATTTCTGCTCAGTCGACCTTGGATCAGTGCTATGGGTTGTGTCCCTTCGAATTTACATCGATGCCTAAAATTTGAACATGAGGGACATAATTACACCATCCCTGCTGACCCCTCACCTTTCAAGACTTGTAACATGCTATATTGACCCAATGATACGCTTGTACTGGTCAAGTCATCAACCACCACAACCACTTCACCTTCACCCATGAGCCCATCCACCAAAATTGCCACTACTTTTGTTGCATCTAACCTTGTTATCCCCACTACACCGTGCCTCTCTACGCATACACCCCTTCATCTAGTGAACCATCCATACCCACTACCCACATACTAGTTACTAGTCCCTTAGAAGGTGATTTTCAACACCTCACTTTGGGGGAATACCACCTATATAATATCAATACCTTCCTCATGGCACAAGAGTACGGGAATCTGTGTTAACACCCCGCTTATGACATCCGCGCATCGGTGACGTTTTCCCTTATGGCCGTCCCCACCTTGGCACCAACCTAATGCATGGGGGGCTTGATATGGTCACCTATAAACCCAAACCTCCATCCCAAACCCAGCCATTTTCATCCAACCTACACTCCCTCACTAACCGCCACTTCACCACACCTTCCTCCACCTAAGTGCGTGTGGAAGGGATTTGGATTCGGTTTTTATGAACAAGGCCACCACACTTGTCATCTCATGTACCTCTCATAACCACAATGAATGTAGTGGCATTTGTTTTGACGCTCTACCCTCCAAGAAGGTTCACGCCAACCTTATCCAGATGAGAAATATTCCCCTCTCATTCATCCACATTACCATTCTCACCCATGGAGTCCATAGATCCTAAATCTATACCTCCCAACTTTTTTTTTTGTAAACACCATTTCCCGGGACCGGTGACCTATCAACATGATGGAGAGGCTACCTCTTCTCTCCCATTTCGTATCTTGACATGATAGATGATGAATACCAATGTTACATCACCGAACTTGTTTCAGACGATGCTTAAGTACCCACGACAACCCATGAATAAAATCAATGCCAATTGTGTAACCACTCGAAAAATTAGAAAACGTAGTTTTTTTAATATAAACTAATATTATTATTTTCGAGACAATGTCCTACTTGCTTCACATTCACCGCAATGCATGTAGTTATTGATAGACAAAGAAATCATCAACATTAAGAAATGCAACAATCATGGATTTCGAGTAATTGGCATTCGCTTACGAGCCGGCAGATCAAACTCATTTTTTTAGTATGATTCTTTCCATTAGATAATTATATTTATCGTGCCATTGGTCTAGGATTTTTTATTTACACCCTCAATTAACGTCATTCATTCAATGTTAGGACGATGAGTCCATCCTCACCTACCTTAGTGCAGAAGACTCTTATATTCACCGGTCATTACCCTTTGAGACGTAAACCATGTTGAACGAATCGACCATCGAAATCAACATTAATACTCAGGATGACCCACACATTCTAAAGATCATCCAATCCTTAGATGCTACTGAACAAGAAGCCTTCACCTCTTTCCTTTGGGACCATAGCAACGCATTTGCTTGGTCCTATGCCGATATGCCCGGTATCGATCCAAAAATCATGGTTCACAATATTGTAACCATTCCTGATGCCAAACCTATCAAACAAAAGATGCAAAAATGCATCCTCACATTAGTATTCTAGTCAAAGAAGAGCTTCAACGCCTTCTCTCGATTTCCTTCATTCTACCCATTTATTATCCCCAATGGATTTCTAACATCGTTCCTATCACGAAAGTGATAGGGGGACTCTACATTTTCATGGATTTCCGTGACCTCAAGCTCGCCTATCACAAAGATGATTTCCCACTACTACTAGGCACTCGACCAACTAGTTTATCTCACTACTGGTCATGAAATGTTATCGCTCATGGATGGTTTCTTGGGATACAATCAAATATTACTAGCATCCAAGGATCAACACAAGACTTCCTTCATCACCCCTTGGGGACTTTCTCGCTATTGAGTTATGCCTTTTGGCCTCAAAACGTTGGTGCTACATATTAGCGAGCCATGACTTACATATTTCATGACATCATGCATCACATATTGGAGGATTACGTAGATGATCTGATTTCCAAATCCAAGCATCAAACCAAACACCTACCCATTCTTAAAGTCATCTTTGACCACCTCATCAAATATTGTGTTCGTCTTCAACCGAAAAGTGCATCTTTGCGGTACTTTCTAGAAACTCCTAGGTTTCATCATTTCTTTGCATGGCATAGAAGTCGATCCTACTAAAGTCAAGGCTATCCTTGAAATTCTGCCACCCACTAATCTCTATCAACTTCACAGCCTACAAGGAAAATTGCAATCAATTCATCGTTTTATCTCATAGCTTTCTGACCGTTGTCAACCATTCCATCATCTTCTCAAGAAGGCGTTTCATTCAAATGGTATGATGAGTGTCATAAACCCTTCAAGCCTTGAAACAATACCTACTTCAACCACCGTTCTCATTCCTCTTAAGGATTACCAACCTTTCTACCTATATATTTCTTCCGCTAACCATTCTCTAGGTGCCATGCTCACTCATCACGAGGACCAACACCGAGAGTTAGTGGTTTATTACATAAGCCGTACCCTTCTTGATTACGAAACTAGATATACCCACACCAAATTTTTTTCCTAGCCTTAGTTTTCGTCGCCACCAAACTCTATCATTACCTACCCAACCACAAAACCTTTGTCATTACTAATACTGACCCATTACACTACATGTATGCCAAACCTTATCAAAATAAACATGCTTTGCACATTGTCTTATGCTTCGCTAACCTCGACCTTGAATTCATCCGTCAAAAGTCCATGAAGAGCCAAACTATTTCCAACCAATTGGCCGACGCACCCATTTCCGGGATCAACCCTCTAACTTCAACTTTCCATATGAGTCTATTGCTACCCTTTCCCTGACGAACCCTTTTACCAATGACACTCTTCTTCGATGGCTCCAAATGTCGCGTGGGGGCGGGGCTAGTGTTATCCTCATTTTGATTGATGGTGAACCTATGCCTTTGTCTTTCAAACTTGATTTTTATTGTACAAACAATATTGTTGAATACAAAGCACTGATTTTGGGTCTCCAGGATTCTTATGCCTTATACGTTAAGTCAATTAACATATTTGGTGATTCTTAATTGGTCATAAAACAAGTCAATGCTATATACCAGTTTAAGAATGAGATACTTCAAAAGTATAAGCATCATGTGGACATACTTTTGACCACCTTCAACCGTTACGCACTTCAAACCACCCTACGTTGTACTAATAAATTTGCATATACCATGGCCTACTTGACTTCTTAGATACCTGCTTCACCCAATGACTCTAAAATCTTTGTCACCATACAAAGACTACAATCACCCTCATATGCACCTCGTGAAGTCTACTCCCTCGTAATCAAGTGCTCCCGACCAAAGAGACCTTTGGTATAAGCAATACACAAACTATCTTTCCCTTTCCATTTTACCCACCGACTCCACTCATAATGGACAACGTGCCTTTCTTAAAAGTGTCTCTCATTATGTCATCATGGGTGGTCTTCTTTACAAATGTGGTTTTGACAACATTCTCTTGTGATGCCTTACAAGTTTTGAAATTCCTTACACCATTAAGGAAGTCCACAATGGAATTTGTGGAGGCCACTTTAGTGGTCTCACTGTCACAAAACGTATTCTTCACCTAGGCTATTACTGGCCAACCTTGGACCGCGACTATTGTGATTATGTCAAACGCTGCATAAAATGCCAACAACATGCTAATCTCCATCACACACCTAGTCATGCATTATAGATCACGCGAGTCCTTTGGCCTTTCTCTTAATGGGGTTTGGATCTTGTTAATGAGATCAACCCCATTCTTCACAATGACACCAAGGGATCATAACCGCTCTCAATATTACACTAAATGGGTAGAAACCCTTCTAGCTCATTTCCACCAAAGCCGAGAAAATATGTGAATTCATCAACCATCACATCATCTATCACTTTGGTGTCCCTCACCACATTATCACAGATAACGGAAAATAATTCAAAAACAAACCCTATGCAAACTATGCGATGCTTTTGGCATCCAACTCAGTTTCTCATCACCTTATTACCCCTAAACCAATGGTCAAGCTGAATTAACCAATAAAACATTGAAAAAATCCTTATGTAGGTGGTCAATGATACTGGGAAGGATTGGCATACACACATTCCTTTCACCTTGTGGGCTTATCACACTAGTATTCACACTTCGAATGCTGCCACCCCATTTTCTCTGGTCTATGGTACTGAGGCTATCTTACCTCTCGAAGTCCAAATTCCATCCCTCTGCATCTCACTACAAGAATTTTGACGATGATGAATTTCAACAAGATCGTTTGGCATAAGTTGAATTATTAGATGAACATTGTCTCAACGCTCTTGACCATCTCCAAATCTACCAAAAACGTATCAAACATGCCTATGAAAACGTGTTCACGAATGAACCTTTCAAGTCGGTGACCTCATCCTGAAGGAAAATAAACATGTAACTAAAGAGGAGAAAGTAAATAGGGAAAATATGATCCTAATTGGCTCTAACCCTATATCGTTACCCATGCCTATGGATCGGGTGCTTATCATTTGTCTTGAATTGAAGGTAAACCCAAACTTGAGCCCCTTAATGCCTTGTATCTTCAACCATTTTATTGTTGATATTAAGTCCTATATCACTTTCTATCAATGGATTGCTTGTCGCTTGAGCGTTGTTCACCTTCCATATTACCTATTTTGAGAATCCATGACTAAAACAAGAATCATGTGATTCTTCGTCACCTTTAGCCTTGTCTTCAATATGAGTACCACGGCTCTTTCGTAGCATGATTCTCATGGATACTTTTCATCATCTTCAATATGGAATCCCATGGTCATTCACCACTTGAAACCACCTCTTTCACAGTTAATCTTTGTGTACTATGATCTTATCTTCTAAATCGGGAACATAATCATCCTCTATAATCTTTTCCATGACTTAAACGTCTAAAAACAAAAAGGGATACAACTCCTTGAGTCAAAATTCTAGCAAAATATGACTCCCTCAAAAGGGACATCTCTTCTTTATATTATACCACTCTCAATAGATTCCTCCCTCAAAGGACAATAATATACAATCATTATCAAAATATAATAAATATTTAGAAGCTTCCCACATCGATTAGCTTCATGAAGACCTCAAGGAGATAATATATTCATCCCATATAGATTTCCCACATCGATCAATCTATTAAAAATAACAAATCAAGAAAAATATTAAATTTTCGTCATGAACTTGCCTGTTTGGATTCTCGGGTTTCTTGTTCAAGTACATGTCATCGTACACTAAGTTACACTAAACCTCTCATTCTCACCTCCTTGTATTTTTCACCTAAACTCCTTGTTACTCAAGGGACTTGCCGCAAAACATGAAATTTCATGATCATGTGAATTTTCTTCACCTTTAGAATAGTCCATTATGCAAGGCCTATATGTTCTTACATTTGTATGCCCATCTCGGGGTATGGTAGAGTCGTTAGGGTTCTTATCAATTAAGCAACTCTTTTACCACCTCTTCCCATTTACCTTCCTTATTACTTATTGATTATCTTATACAGGACCAAGTCCTTGAAACCTTTATTCAAAACTCAATCAACCATACCTATAACCTAAACTCAATCATGCCTATGACCTACATCACCCATGCCTAGAACCTATCGTGACCATTCTGCTATTTCACCCTAATCTTCCCTAGCTTATGGGAGAACTACATCGGTTTGAGGTCTCTTTTACCGTGACTATGTGGCAAAGACTGAGGGCATAGGGGCCTTGGAGGTTAACTTGGCCACTCTTTGCCCTAACCAATTCCCTCTTGCCCCTTTCCTATTCAAATTCTACCCTAGTTAGTTTCCTTTTATATCAATCATTGGAAATTAAACCACAAAAACAACAATTGCTTAACATCTCTACCATCATCACTCATACATTCATTTCATCTTGTCTACCATTTCTTTACCATTATCATGCATTTTACTACAACACATCTTAACATGATCTAGGTCATCATTAATTGTACAAATTAATGAATTAAAAAATCAACCAATCTCAACTCAACCATACCTAAACAAACCTAAACTCAAACATACCTAAGTCAACCTGACTCAATCCATGCCTACGACCTGACTCCATCCATGCCTATGACCTGACTTCATCCATGCCTATGACCTAAACTCAACCATACCTAAGTTAACTTGACTCATTCCATGCCTACAACCTGAATCCATCCATGTCTATGACCTGACTCCATCCATACCTATGACATGACTCAATCCATGCCTATGACCTAACTCAACCATACCTAAGTCAACGTGACTCAATCCATGCCTACGACTTGATTCCATCCATGTATATGACCTGATGTAATCCATGGCTATGACTTGACTCCATCATGCCTCGAACCGATTTGACTCCACCATGCCTACACGACCACTGATTCCATCATACTCAATTCATTAGTTTCTATCACATAAACAAATAATAATGGAAATTAAAACAAGTACACCATCCATAGTATAAATGTCATCATCTATAAATCATGACATTTGTGTATACATACATATGTACATAGATACAAATGAATACAAAAATCTCAAAAAAACCCTCATGTACGTCATCACCATCTTCGGCATGTAGGCCATTATATGATCAAAATAAATCACCTCTTGTATACATCCTCACTCTCTTCAAAGACGCAGCGGGTGTATACCAAAATAAAAACAACTACATCAAAATGGAAGTCCACATGGCTATCGGGGGATCATCCCACCGGATATCCTCCATCTCTATCTCCCTCGGTCTCCTCCTCGGCTCCTTTATGGCAGCCTTCTAACATCTCACCACCCATCATGGGTCTAGGTTGGGTTTCGGTTTGGTACATCACCTAGGATTGGCCTCCATGAACTAGTAACCTCGCCTTGACCCTATCTCGGGGCTCACTAGCCCCCTGTACTCTCCACACTTTGGGTGTGTAACCTAGTTTTCTCACTCAAGGCTTGATGTGCACTGTACTCTCCATAGGATAGGAAATTTATCGATGTCACCATCAGCTGGTCTTGATAATACACTCGGCTTCACCTAGGGCATCCCATAATTTGGGCTATAGGACCCTATCCCGCCCTTGCCTAAAAATTGGGCCCATGTCCTGGTGCCTATGGTAATGCCACCGCCCTCCTCATACCTCGTGCTCGTATTTGAGCACGAAGGGTCGTAACTGTGCTTATGCAAAGGTGCGGTGGCCAACTGGCCCTGCAAACCTATAACATGTGCCTGTAGAGTGGCCACCTATATCCCATCACCATCACCACCCTGTGTGGGTGCCTCGTCCTTGTCTATCTAGGCTCAGTAAACTAGACACATGTGCCTCTAAACTAGCCACATGTGCCTCTAAAGTAGCCACATGTTCCTCTCGTACTTTAATTTACCTGCACCATCCTTAGGTGTGTAGTCAAGGTAGCCACACCTTTGTGAGGGCTTCCTCTCGAACAGTGATGGTGGGTAAATCTGGCTGCCTGAGCCTCGGCGGAATCTGCTCATAGGTGTGCATCCCACCACTGTCTATATTTGTTAGTCACCTTGGAATCATCGATCTAATGTTATCTCACCTACTCCTCCTTCCCTGTAGGCACCGTCGGTTGGGGTAGAGGTAACAACCTCTCCACGTCATCTCTCATGAACTGTGGAAGCGTGACGATGTATATCCTACGGTGGATTGAACCATCATCTAACCCTATCTATGGGTATCATCTCATGCTCTCCCGACATGTTGCCCCTCTATCCATTTGAGTAGCTGTAATCCATCTAGCTCCTCGGCCATCTACCTATATGATGGAAAACCAACATATGGTCTCCAAATGATGTCTACGCTAGAAAAACCCTTCAATAAACACCTGTAGTAGGAAACATCATGCGTCACCCTTCCCTTTGATGCTCTCCCATGATAGGGACCCATTACCTATAACCCACACGAATAAAACCTCGCTCAAATGCATCCTCTCGGGGCATACCAACCCAAGGCGCGTACACATAATGTGCTCGTATGCCCAACAATGAAGTAGAAAGGTACAACACAAGCTGAACCTCCGAAGCCATCCATATGCCTATAACTCCCTGTATAGCTGCACCAATAATGTTGGCACCCATGCAAAATGGGTCTGGTCTATCACCATATCATGCAGGACCCCCATCAATGATCATGGGAATCTCCTACCCTCTGCATCTGACAGTGCAAAGTAGAAGAATACCTCCATTAATAACACAACTAGCCGAGTCTCCTCTAGATGAGCCAAGTACATCTCCTCATAGCTCATGTTGGCACTGTGTAACCTCATCTCCACCAACCCCTTGCCAAATGATGTCAAGATAAACTCCTCGGATGCCTCCGAGGAGATCAGAATATACTGCGCCCTCACTATCGGTAACCACAATATCCTACACACATCCTCTAAAGTGAGCTTGATCTCACCCATTGGTAGATGGAATGTGTTGGTCATCGAATCCCATCTATTGATGAGGGAGACCATCAAGCTCGGCTCACCGGACTACATTCGGGTAGCTTTTGACCCTAATAAGGACAACCTCTACAACATTACATTCCCGCCAATCCTCGATTGTCACACCTCCTCGAACTATCATGAGTAGGGCGGTACCCTATCTCGCATCCGCTTACGGTCTCTCACCGCATCCAACATAACATCACATTAATACACCTTGATCATACCCACAATCACTCTTGACACCTCACCTACACCTATTACCCTCCCTCTTTTCCCCTCACAACTTACCTTCTTATCACATATTTTATCTACCCACCCCAACCCTCACCCACTATTGATCATACCATACCTTTTTCAACTTCTTACCCATGCTCTATTTTTCCTCACCACAAACTCTTTTTGCCCACTATCTATCTCACCCAACCACCCTAGGGCTCTTTTGGCCCTTTTTTCTCCACATGATAACTGGTACCGGTTACTCCTAACCGACCATGGTCTCTTCCAAACCGGCATCGGTCACCTTATCTGTGACCGATACCGGTTCGACACCACCGACGTCAACCACCCCTTGATTGACACCGGTCACTATCACGTAGAAATCCGTGACACCCAAACCCCCTTTTTCCTAAAAAACTCCCTTCTTCTCACCCATTCCTACCTAACTCTACCCTCAACTCCTCCCCACCCCTCGTACACCTAACCACACCTCTCCCCATTCCTATTTACCCAATTTTCCTTCCCAAATTCAAATCCCCTTTTCCCCCAAAATCTTGTATTCCTTCCCTAACCTATATACCCAATCTACCTCCTAAACCAATGCAAGAAGATTAAATCTTACCTCATCACGCCACCATCTCCATGGTGGCACATTGGGATGCTACACAGGTGGTCCACCGAGATCCCTCTCCTACCTCTACCATATCCAATCCTCCCCGACCTCCACCCAATCACAATCGATCCCCCAGTGCTCGTGAACCCCGTCTACTGGTTCCTCTAACCAATCAAATCCCTCCACCTCAAAGCAAGATATCATCCCTCATCTTTTCCTCTCGACAAAGCACAACTTGTTCGGTGCTTTTCCATTTTCACAAAATCCAAACCGTATAATTGAATTCGTCTTATACGATTTTTTTCCTTTTATATACCCCGTCGACCTAATCGACGTCGATTATACCTAAATTGACATCAATCTTGTGCTCTAGCTCGCCATGGTCGGTTATACCTAGACTGAAATCGGTCACTGTCCCCCGATAAACCATGATCAGCTTACCTTAACCGTCATCGGTTACGGATGATCGACATTAGTTTCTGTCATACTCTTGCCCTTACCCTTTCCCCATTTCTGACCCAACTTAACCAACCCACTCTCGTTTGACCTTACCCACCCTTATTACAACCAACCTCCATGCCTACCTTACCTATACTTGTCCTTAATTACATTTTGGAACTTGTTATTTTACCCATACCTTGGCCCTACCCATGTCGTGACCTAGCTACTTGGACCCGAAACATTGTTAGTAACCTGTGAACTCATGTGCTCGCTATACCTTATGACACTATTACCCGTGTTGTTTGACCTAATGACCTTACTTTGCCTATTATTGTGACCATTTATCCTGACCCAACCTTTGGTGTATCGGAACATACCTAAACGTTCCTACACCTGACTTGCGAAGTGCTTCCGCACCATATCCTATACCTTGGATACCAAAATCACCTCAACCTTGTTTGGATAAACCTATCAACACTTAGACAATGTAGAATTTGTATGCTCTTCAACTCGGTACCGTGCGAAGTTTATATGTGTGTGTGTTTTCCGTTCTTACCTTTGACCATGGCCCATTACTTGGATTACCCAATTGGACCTTCACCCCATTACCCCTGTTGTCCACCATTCCTCTTCATCACATCCACCTTTATCAAACCACTCACCGATTCGGTATGCTACCATATCGGTTCCTAGTTTGATGGGGATCACCATCACCCACACATGGGGCAACCAAACCTTATTTTTGTCGGCGTCACTTACCAATACAAGCCACGCAGCAAAGGGGCAAAATGTAGACACCAAAATTGGGTCACACTCCCCTTGGTCCCTTGTCAAATAACCAACTCAAGCATACTCATCTAACCATGGCCCCTTCCACCCCACATTAATATTAATTTAATTAAATTAATTAAAATTAATACCCATCCTCACAATATTCATTACTTAATTATTTTAATTAAGCTAATTTCCACCTCACCTAGACACCTCATCTAGCCACCTCACCCTAGACCTATTCTTGGCATGTTTCCATAACTAACAATAACTAAGTCTTACTTTCCTTAATGAGCTAAGATTTTGTCTAACCCTAAAATCAATCCCTAAAATCTCTCTAACCACATTCCCACTCATTAGAAGGGAAGTTTTTGTTCTAATCCGTGAGAATAAACTAACTAGGCCCAAGAAATTAGAAAGATCTACCCATTTTAGTAAACCTAGGGAATCCCGCCTTAACCGACACCGGTCACCCCTAAACCGACGTCGATTAACCCGAACCATTGTCGGTTACCATTTATTCACCCAAACATCCTTATTTTTGGGTTTACACATTCTAAGAGCAAAAAAGGGAGATCAGAGCTGCATGCAAGTGAGACAAGCATCTTTTTATGCATCCAGGACATCTAGAGCCATCACCGGGATCAATTATAGAGCCATTCCATTCATGGGAGAACTCAGGAAATCAACGCTACGGGGCCATACAAGTATTCTTCAATCAACAACCTCCACCCCTCAACCATCAAATCATTAACACAATAAGTATGGCCCTAACTAGTAAGGTTTATTTCAGTTAGTAACCTTTATTACTCCTATAATTAATCTATTCTTTGCATTTTTGTTACTTCATCACCCACTTGCCTATGAAATCAAATATCTCTTCACCCATATCACTAAATAACCTATCCTCACCTGTTGTATACCTCTAAGCATATCTAAGACCTCTACAAACCTTCCCATTCATTCTCCCAAACTTTATTTGACCTCAGATCACCCCTACCATTTAACCTATTTGAGTTTCTTTTACCTCGACCATACCGACACCTTTGGTTATTTATCTGCAACCGTCATCGATTCTACCTAAACCGACATCAGTCAAACCTAACCGACATCGATCTCTGTGTTTTACACCTTGACTAAGAACAAACCCAATGATCACCCTACTAGTTAACCTAAATAACCCGTAATCAAACCACCACCGGTCCCAAGTACCTTGACATACACTTCACCTCTCGAGATCCAACCATAGCCTAGCTTGTTGTGATTGGATTTGATTATTGTACTTGAATGAGATACCTAAATCATATCAACTACAGTAGGACTTTGTTTATTTCTCGCATTAACTTATTTTAAACAGTGGATTGACAACCATCTAGGAAGTATCACACTTCCTGGAACTAGTATACGCTAGGCAATCCACTATCATATATCATTTAACTATATTTTTATGGTTTTGTTTTTATTATAGGTAGTTCCTCCTAGCCAAAAGGAAGCTCTCACATTCAGCTTGTGGATCAAGAAGTCAGAACGTGCGTAACAACCATCAACCGACCAACATTTAAAAGGTATTCTTCCTTGGCCCTTACCCTTATCTATTTCATCATTTTGAAAAGGTAAAGAAAATGGTGAAATAGCACTCCTCAATGTCAATAAGCTTTTGAAGATTTAAACAATAAATTGACCAACTTTGCGCCAATTTTGAGAGGACTTGATTGGGGTCATCCTTTTCATATTCAAATAAATGCTTCCAACATAACAATGAGAGTTGTTATTGGTCAGAAAGATGACAAAGACTAAATGTATTCCATCTATTTTATCAGAAAAAACTTGAACCCCATAGAGAGAAACTACACCACTATGGAAAACAAATTTTTAGTTGTTGTTTAGTCTTTGAAAACGTTTAAGTGTTACATTACTGGATATAAAATATTTTTGTATACATATCATTCAGCCATAATATATTTAATGAACAAGGGGAAGAATTATCAGGTGGTTACTTCTTTTGCAAGAGTTTAACTTGACCATTATTGATAAGCCTAGAAAGGCTAATTTTTTTGTTGACTTCCTTTCAAGATTGAATGTTTCAGGAGAAGAGGGAGGCAATTCAAGATCACTTCTCGGATGAGCACTTGTTTGTAATATCAGCATACCCTCCATGGTTTGTTGATCTTTCCAATTATCTAACTACAAGGAAGTTTCCAACTTACTTTACCAGTAAAGAACATAAAATATTAATAAAATACAATGCTACATACAAATGGTGTAATGGATTTTTTTAAATGTTGTCCTGACATGATTCTTCACATGTGTGTTTAAGAATATGAATTATATGACATACTGAAATCATGTCATGATAAACTGGAGGAGGGAATTACTCAGTAAAGAGGACAATTCATAAGGTCCTTGGAGTTGGGTACTACTGGCCTTCTCTCCACAAAGTTGTCAAGAAATATTTATGGCAATGTGATGCATGTCAATGAATGGGGAATCCTACCGTGTCTTCTGAAATGCCCCTCAATCCTCAAATGTGGTCTTAGGGCCTTTTGAGAAATGGGGGATTAATTTCATTGGACCCCCATCTTATGGAAAATATTACCTTAAATGTTCACCAAATATGTTACAAAATGGGCCAAGGTTCAAGCACTGGAATATTTTAATGAGGATGCTATAGCTAAATTTCTGTACCACAAGATCATGCTAAGGTTTGGAGCTCCTAGAGCTATAGTATCTGATCAAGGACCTCAGTTTGTGTCCAACATGATTGAGGCCTTTTTGAATATTTACCAGATCAAGCATAGGAAATCATCACCATACCACCCCAATCCAATGGGCGGTTGAAGTCACCAATAGAGAACTGGAAAAAATATTAACTAAAGTTATCAATGTAGATAGAAAGAATTGGGTGCCAAGACTTCCTAAAGCAGTCTAGGCATACAACATAACTTGGAAAACCACCACTGGTTTCTCCCCATATGAACTAGTATATGGAAAGAAGCCATTGCTCCCAGTAGAATTTGAATTACAGACCTAAAGGACAACATTGAAGATAGGAATTGATTTGGATGAAGCTCAATGAGATAGAGTGATGTAACTGAATGAACTGGATGAGATGTGGATGGAAGCACAACAATAATCTGAGATCCTTCAACATTAGAGGAAGGTCTGGCATGACTCTCATATCAAGACCAAGAGATTCAAAGAAGGAGACTAGGCCTTGCTGTTTGACTCAAAATACCAACAATTCAAAGGGAAACTAAGAACAAGATGGCTAGGACCATACCAAATTGAGAAGATATATGATAATGGATTTGTGATATTGTTTCCAATTGATGGTGACAAAATAACTCTATTAGTGAATGACCATAGACTGAGGTTGTATCAATAACCTCGGGATAAAGAAACCTTCACTAAGGACATATAGTTGTGTTAGGAATTCGATTAAGTGGAATATTTCAACTCTTCCAGTCCATGAGTAGTTTATTAAGAGTCTAAAAATAAAGGAAGAAGACCATAGTTCGATTATTGTCCTTTCCCCTATATCTAAAAAATAAAAATAAAAATTCTTTCATGCATGCAAATAAAGGTTAGAGATGTAGTTTATCAAAATGTGTATTAACCATGATCTCTTTTCAAATGTAGGAGGTGGAGTGCCAACAGTCAAAAGGACATTGAGCTAGTAAGGTGATGTGTACTTACTTTTTGCTATGGATATTAACTATGATTGAACTTCCCAATGCATTTATTAAAACTATAAAACCAAATCTAACAAAGTAATTAGAGAGATAAGGGGTAATGATGGTGAGTAAAGGCATGTTGTCACTCTTTTTGAGGAATGACATATGGCACGTGTGATAAGGATGGAAGTATAGGGGCCATGCAAATGAATTAAAAGCTTGCCACCTCAAACAGTCCCATCCGTCCTTTCTGCCACCATTTTATGCCAACTTGATGCCATTATAAACTCACGAGTAGTTCAAATTTAAGCTACTAACATTACATACAACTACTCTATCCCTCTCACAAAACCATTGCCATTGTTCCAAAAATACCCCCTCACTGCCTTTTTCATTTCTATTGTAAACCATTTTATGCTATGGGGAAGAAGAAAAAATTTTGAGCCAAAGTCATGGAGCCACTATGGAATTCCATTATCTCTCAAGTCTTCCATGATGTAGGTTGGTTATATTTTATTTAAAAATTTGAGGGGTTTGATGAGGATTTAATTGAATAATTTCTATCAAATTTTGAGGCAAATTATTCTAGAATAGGAGGGAAAAGAATTGAAGTAGATAGCCACATTGTTAGCACAATCTCTGGTCTTCTAGATTTTGGGCTTAAGGTTGTCACTAACTCCCCCTTAAATATTTGATATCCCTTTTTCATGAGGAAGGGGAAAATCTTCTGAGATAATCATTAATCCCCAAGGAATTCAGAAGGGTATTAAGAGGGAGAGCTTTCCAGGCCATTGGAGGGAGGTTGCTTCTTGGGTGAATAGGTATTTCATTTGTGATGGGAAATCATCGGTATTAGGGGTGATACACTAAATATTCTCACCCATTTGAAGAAAGGTAGGGAAAATCCTAAACTTAAGGTGAATCTTCTTGAATACCTCATGGATGTTGTCATAAAGGTTGGACAAAAGTATAAGAGTGGGGGTGGTGATGCTTAATTAAGCACCCAAGGCTTATTCAGTTGATTTGCACAAACCAAGACTCTAGGAAACCTAAGAGAAAAATAGAAAAGGCTACTACAGGGAGAGTTCCAATAAAAATAAGGTTAGGCGGGCTCCTACTCCAATTTCTATCGAACCAGACCATATCTCACAGCCTAAGCTTCAATCTTCTCCTCATCCTACCCCTATGTTTATAGAAGATCCTGCAAATGAAGCTAAATAACCATATAGGCCTTGAGCTTCAAATAAAAGGATTACCATGTCAACCCTTGCTCAGAGTTCATTGAGAAAAATAATGTCTGGTCCCACAAGGAAAGATGAAGTTTCTCGGCCTACATTGTCTGATGAAGGTGCAACCCAGATTTTGGAAGAATTTGTTTGAACTGAGACTTCCTTTGCCCTAGGAGAAATTTGCGATATTTTGAGTTTACATCAGCCATTCCTAAAGAACAAATCCATGGTGCTAAGGAAATGGAAAATCCTTGCAAATCTTTGGAAAGTATGCATGTATATCCGAGAAATCTAGATAGAAGCTACAAAAACTGTTGCACAAGAGGTTGGTCGAGTGGAATCACAAGGAGATGAAGTTTTAAGGTGACACAAAGATGAAATTTCCTCTTTGAAATAAAAACTAAAAGGTATGAAAACAACTCATTTGTCTCTTCAAAATGAGTTTGAACAAAAGAGTGTAGAAAAAGATAAAGAAATAGCTGCTTTGAGGATGGAAGTTGAGAGTTTAAAGAGACAAAAAATTGTTAGTTAAAAGCATGGGATGATTTTTCCTCTCATTTTCCCAGCTAGCTCTCATAAATAAAGAGTTCATAAAATAACATAAGAAACTTAAATAAGAGGTTGATTCAAGTTTTAATGCGAAGAGAAAATTGGAAACAATTATTGAATTTGTTTGTCCTTTAAATAGTATACTTAAACTTTGCAGAAAAAACCATCTTTGGTTTATAGTTTATTTCTTCAAGAACAATTTTATTCATGGAAGTTGCATAGACTTTGTTGTGGTGAGCCTCATGAGGCTCCTGATGGGAAAAAATTCTTACAAATTTATCAAGGTTGTACTCCATAAATTCAAAACTTATTATGTGAATTTTATCTCCATAACATGTTGGTTTCAAATGTTCTGATTTATTTATAAATATGTCAGTAGGAGAGTTTCAGTTGAAATATTTTCAATCATTGGTAAGGAATCAAATTATGTGGGAGGAAAAAACTGATCTCTTTAATTAGCAGGCCAAAATTGTTGGTTTTTACATTCAACCTCAACACCATAATGATGTTTCTATGAAAAAATATTTTAGATATCTTTATTATCATGCTAGAATTGGTAGAAACACATATGAGATATTGGCCAAATGTGTTTAGGAATTTGAAATTTCTTGTCGGTAAAACTTTGGCGGGGTTATGACATTCTATGATAAGATATGGGACACTCTGAATTTTCCATTAAAATGAAGAGAAGTTATCTCTCCTCAGAATCTCAACTGGAGTATGCAAAGAGGGGATGCACTTGTGGAGATTATTTGGCAATTAGAAGAGAAAGGGAACAATGAGTATAGTAATGAATGGGTTGGTATGCAGGTTAGGCCTCCTCTGGTCCTTAGCCCCATGACCACTTGGAAAAACAATGCTCCCCAATCACATGAAATATTTAAGGCATGGGCTGAGGTTATGTTGGAAACCCAAGGATGTAAAGGCACAAGGAAGTAGTATGCGAAATCAGTTTGAAGAATATGATATGGCACAACAGCTTGGGCAGAGATCAAGTCAGAGATAGTTTGCATGAGGACTTGCAAAAGGTAAAGTGTAGGGAGATGATGAGTCCATAAATCGACTCATCATAACATCTATATAACTATAAATTTTACTCCTAAAAATTTTAATCTATGCATGAGAATGTTCTAAATAGTTATATCTAAAGTAGAAAGTGATGCATTTCCCCTTATTTTTCTTATGTAAAATAATGACCAATGGAACTTTCACTAACTGCTTTGTTGAGTGATTTGGTGACATATGCAGGCTAGTTAGGCACATTTTCTACCATTTTGAGCAGTTGTAGTCAAGGAGACCAAGTCCACAACCACTATGCCATTTTGGAGGATTGACCCACAACCATCTATAAACAAGGGCCCCTATTTCCAACAGGATTATAGGGTGTCATGGAACTTTTATGAAGTTGTTATCGATTAATTTGTTGCCAATATTTTTGGCATGTGTTATAATCAACTGTGTTTGTAAAACATGTCCTTTGAACTATTACTTAGTTATTCTTTACAATATTACAATAGTTAATAGAAGAATTTATTTTCAGTTACACTCTGGAGTATGTAATGAACTTATTTCATTAATACAATACATGTTATTTTGAGTATATGTTTGTGTTGAGAGCCTCAATCCCTAAGTAGAGCAAGGGCCCACTCGACTGAGGATATTAGAGGATTGGTATTTCATTTAAGATCTTTATATTCGCTCAATTTCAGTTTTAGTATCTTAGTTTGATAATTATCTAAATTCAATCTTGCATTCCTTTGCTTCAACACATTTCCTTTCTTGTCATTTGATTTAAGTAATTATTTCATTTTAGTAGCTTTGTTTCAGTAGAATAGACACAATTTATATTCCTTCTTCTCCATAGATTATAAGCTTTGATATTTAGTAGTTTAAATATTTTTCTTTCTTTCGATAGTTTAGCATTATGGAACAAGAAAACCGACACTAAACAAACCCCCAAAAGAGAACCACTATAATCTTTGAGTTGGAAATCAAATTCTCTGCATACAACCTTGAACACAACCCTGGTTTATAATGACATCAAAATTTGAATAGGTTGATTAAATGATTGGAAGTTACAACGACCCATAATTTTTAGCATTATTATCGGGAGACCATAAGAAAAACACGTCATTCTATTCACATTCCATGTTATGTGTGTTAGTGAAGTTTAGCTATGCAACCAGTAGAAATCCTAAGCCTTGCCTTCACAATAAATATTGATGTAGAAGCCACAAGAAGCTCAAGGGATATTTATACCTCACAACACTCAAATAATATTCCCAACTGGAGCATGTGTTTATAGAAATTGGGGTGCCCGATAGGCCAAAGGAACAGATTTGGCAATTCCCTGAGGAAAAGAAGTCACTTGCTGAAATATTTGTAAAATATACATGTGATGGATCCATGAGTGGTCCTTATAAGAAACGCTTGGACATTTGGTATTAGCGCCTGCATGAAGATTTTCAGTATGAATAAAGAATATCCAAGGACATTCCTTCGGTGTTGGAGAAGTAGGCCCGGTTCATAATTTATCAACATTTTTGTATAGGAAGGTTTGGTATGAAGGATGGAAAGTGGAGCCCTTGGTGTAAGCTCCCATATGCCTTCACCGTGTGCTAATTTCATGCTTTAGTAAATAGATTCTCCAATTCACATAGATTGAGGTTTGATGCAGATAAATTGGACTGTGAGTATCATACTCTCATAAATACATACACATATCTAGGTAAATATGCTTATATTGAAAAATTGATATATGATAATATAAGTATCAACTCAATGAGTTTGGAAGTTGGGAAATATGGTGCGCTAAGGTATACATCTACCTTAAGCCCAAGTTAGTAGATGGGAAGTACATTGAGAATGAATTTAAGCTTCCTAAATTTCCGAAAGGAAAGCATACAGTAGGCACATTACAAGATGAGGAGCTTGTAGTTTAAGAAGAAGAAGAAGAATAAGAAGAAGATTTAGGGAAGATAGTGGTGGTCTAGATCATGGCGCACGGAAGCAGCTAGTAGTAGGGAAAAAGAGAGATCACGTGGATACTTCCCTCTTATAGTGGAAGTAAAAGAAGGTGAAGACATGGAATTAGGTGAGGTTGCTGAGGACCATGAATTTAGGAGAGTGCTAAGGAAAACTAGGGTACAAAGTGCAAACATGGGACCCTCACATCCATTGTGAAGGTCTCTAATAATCTCACTTAGCAAGCTTGAATTAACAAAGAGAAGGCGCAAGTACATTCTGGTGAAGGAGGATAGTGATGGGGAAAATTCAAGCAACGTTACATATTTCATAAAGGAGACTCCTGTACTTGATGTTGATGCAGAGGAACCTCGATGCGAAGAAACAAAAAATGATGAGGAGGCCTATGAAGAACATGGGGATGTGATTGATGCCATAGGGGACGATCAGGGAAAAGATAAGGGTGAAAATTTTGGCAAGCCAATTGATGCACAAGTGGATGCGACAAGTAAAGGTCCACTTTTAGATATTGAGGTTCATATTTCCAAGGGTCGTCACTCTGGAAAGAGTAAGGGAGAAGAAGATTACAAAACACATGCACTTGGGTACATTGACAACCCATCTAAAATTGTTCACACTAGGTTTTAGAGTAATTTGGAGCCGAGAAGCTATATGGGTGGGAGTTGATGGATCCGGAGTAAGCAAACATGCACACTCGAAACAATTATCTTGGAGCATGCAGACTCACATGGATGAGCCTAAATTCGATGTGAAGGAGGAAGCATGTGTGAAAATAAAAATAAAGAAGAAAATGCAAGCCACATATTGGATGGTTAAGCCAACATATTTTATGGATGAAAAGGAAAGCAATGATTTGACCAAGCTAAGCTGTTAAGTGGCGTGGTAAAATGTGGATAAAGCAAACAATCAAGACATTGATGGAATACAATAAGATCTTGAAATAACATGTGGAGCAGTTAAAGGAAGTGTGTAAGATGGATAAGGAGAAAAGGAAGGAGATTATGGATTTTGTAGCAGAGTTTGGGAAGGAAGTCATAGATGCACATCTAGACATTGATGAGCAGACAAAGAAAACATACTAGTACTCCTTACACTTCTTGCAATATTTTTCCTTGTTGATAAAGAAGTAGTTGGGCACACCACGAGTGACTACAGAGATGGCTGCACAGAAAGAGGAAGATATTGCAACAAAGAAAGAAAGATCCAAAGCTACAATAGTGTGCCGAATAATTGGGTATGAATCTCTACTCCAAACACTAAAGGATGAGATGAAGAAGGTAGACTCGGCGTTAAATATGTGTGTAGACCTAAGGCAATCATTAAGACAAAATGAATTTGGTTGAGGAGAATGAATTCCTTTCTACAAAGAAGGATGAAACTCTTGGGTGCGAGAAGAGGCCGACATTGTTAGCGAGAAAATCATGATGCACTCACAATAACTTTGAGACCCGATAAAGAAAATATAAAGGAAATTTTGAAACTAATATCCCGACATATGGATGGGATGATCTCTAGTCTAGAAAATGTTCTTAGGGTGCTACAAAATGAGGGTGAGAATATGAAATTAGATGATATGTATGGTGTACTTTCATAAATCCTGAAAATACAAAGAAGGCACTCAGTGACTGGAATGAGTTAGAGAAATATATTAAGAGTGAGTACCCTGAGTTACTTCGCCTTGAGAGGAATAGAGTGCCCAGAATCTTGTTAGTATATGTTCATTCATTATGTACATACATTATTTTATTCCTTATTATTTATTCTTGGAGAGACAAGGCATGATTACCCATTTTCGGGGGCAGAAATGAAGCTAGTGTGGGGTAATGTTGGCTAGATAAATTTATGCCTAAGTGTTAGAGGTGCATGAGATCGGGGCACGCAATAAGAGGACACGTAGGTGTGTGCATAATATTAGTGGATACGAGGGCACGTTGAGAAAAGTTGGAGTTTGGGACTTAGCCATTTTGCATACATGGGCTAAGAATGGATTGAGTGTTGAACATGCTTTGATAGAAGACTTGGAAGACATGCCAAGCTATTTTGGGACCAAGTGGAAGCTGAAGCGTCATGCAAAGTTTGAGCTAATAATAGGATTAGAGATAGAATTATTTATAGCTAATCTATTATTAGGTGAATCTTGCATGATTCCTTAGTCACTTTTGTAGCGGTGCATGGCCATTGGCTATTTTAAGCATGCAACCTATTTTTGAGAGAGTAGTAGTAGTGAAGGAAAGACCCCACTACCTATATATATGGATTGATTTGCATAGTTTAGAGACACCATAGATATTGTAAAAGAGTTATGGTGTTGTTATATTTGCACACATGACTTTGTGATGATGCTTTTTGATGTATTCAGTTACTATGTTCATGGTGGACTAATATAATGGATCTTTGTGGATGAATAAGGGTTGTTTATGTCTCCATTATTAGTTATTGTATGGTAAATATGATCTTGATCCTTGTTTGATTCATTGTGAACTATGGGTATGTTATGATTGATGTTATGCTTTACCTTTAAATTAATTGCTATGTATATGGAATACTTGTATGATCTTACCAACACCTTGACAAAGCTGGTATTAAAAGAGGGACTTGGTACCTTTGTGTGCTTTGGGTGAGCGTTTAGATATATATGAGTGATAGGTTAGCACGTATAGGGTTTTGAGTAAGAAAAAATACTACAATGGACCTGAATCTAAGTCACAAGGAGAGAAGAAAATCTTCTTAATAAAAATAGAGAGGGAGAAGGAGGTTTCTTGCATGGTAGGGAACCATCTCTCTTATCTTGATCCTTATAGGAGCCTCTACTAATTCAAACCTAGGAGACATATTTTTCTCACCAATATCAATCCACATCACAATATTTTTTCCATTATCTATATATAGACAAGTAAATTTGGCACAAATCATTATTACATAACACTTTTGGAAAATTATATATGTATGGGTCTTAAGCAATGAAATAGGGTCGATTCTTTTTTATCTTTGGTCATGCGGTTTGATTGACTCGTTTATATTATCTTGTTTTGATTTTTACAATTTCTTATGTTATGTCATAGAGATCTCTAGCTTTTACTTTTAGTTGTTTGGTTGTTTTAAGTTCGTGAGTGCGGATCTACTAATTTCGGGAAACCCACTAAATAGTTTGATCCATGATTAGTATTATTGTCCCTCTTTTCTTTTAGGTCCTTATTAAACATTGGGATTTGTTAATTTTATTTTATTTCACTTCTTATGGTTTGGGTCGACATTGAACACCGGTAGGTTTTAATTTCAATATGAAAGACTCCTATATATACAAATTTTCTAAGAGTGTTTGTCTATCTATATCTAGAAATCATCTAACAAGAGCAAGAAACCATCTTATTACATTTCATGAGCACGTTATAACTTGGGGAAATTAATTATTTTCAAATATATGATTATTTTCATACAAGGGTTTCGATCGAGACATATTCTACTAGTTATCCCTCTATCGGTGTTGAGGAATGATGATAAATCATAGGATAAGGGAGTTAGTTTGCATAAAAAATGCATTGCACACTAGGATACCTACATGAAATTTGAAATGTAATGCAACTCTCGGTTGGAATCATATGGGGTTGACCATTGAGGTCATTCTAAATAAAGCACCAAAACTTTGTTTTTAATCCAATTTTTCTTGAGTATGGTTGTTAGAAGCTATTATTTCAAAAATATAGGTGTAGATGTGAGTGCGACATGGCATATAAACAAATAAAAAGGATTTGTAGACAAATTCAAAGAAACAAAAAAATAGAAGTGTGTCAATGATAGTATGAAATTGTTAGATCGGGTGACAAAACCTCCCAAATACCTTTCAAATAATTCATCTCTCCAATCCCGATTTCGCCTCTACTTGTTTGTTGGATGCTATTTCTTGTAAACCCTAGTTTCTAATTCCGTAAATCAATGTATATTATATAACCTTATTATTGATTTATTCCTATAATAATATAATACTAGATTATTAATATTCCATATCATTAATTATGGGTTAAATCATTTAGTGGACCCACTTTTTGATTGAATCCTTCACTTAGTTTGGCTTAGGTTCTATGCTAGCTATTATTTTGGTGTTAATCCCTAGTTGCACTAGGGTTTCCATTTATTCTTTGTTACATGGTTTTTCCCCTATATATAAGGTTTATTCGCATTTGCATGTTCATAGCTAAATCTAAAACCTAAAGTTTCTTCATATTGAAATGGTAAGAGATATCATCCCGTAATCAAGTCTATGTTCATCAATTCAAGAGTAGGGATCGATCTTTCACCTAACGAGGTGTCTTTTCTAATATTGATATCTAATAT